>CM024594.1:27638414-28326893 GCA_014182565.1 Eucalyptus marginata
AAAAAAAAAAGTGGAAAAAAACATGACTTTTTATATATCATTCAAATACTTAGTACTACTTTTTAGTTCATATAAATATCTCATCACATATACATCTGTTTCTTTCATAATGTAAACTAATTATTTGAACACGCACTACCTTTCCATAAAAGATCAACACACCGAGGACTATACTTAGACTTATTGGATTTGTTGCTAAAATATTGTTCAAAGCACACCATTCTCTTTCACTTCTTTAGCACATCCTCTTCTACCGTTTTCTTGCTCTCCTTCAGTCGATGTAAGTTGCCCTTCTTCCTCAGCCATTGCTCTAGCTGCAGTTGCTTCTGCTTCCGCTGCAGTAGCTTTTTCTTCTTCTTCTGATTTCTTCCTAGCATCTTCCTTCGCCTTCTCGAGCGCTTTGATGAGTCCCTCCAAGCAGGCCTCCTCATCCTCATCATCCGACTTGGACATCAAGTTCTCCGCCACGTCCGCTCGAGTCATCTTCGTCTCTTGCAGCAACCGCCTCACCCTTGCGAACAGCAGGTGCGACTTGACGCCCAAGTAATTCCTCACGAGCACCTTGAACGACTCAAAGCAGCAATACGACATCTCAATATGCTTGTCCATCCTCCCTCTCCTGATGAGGGCTGGGTCGAGTTTCTCCACGAAATTTGTCGTGAACACGATGATCCTCTCACCCCCGCACGCCGACTACAGCCCTTCGATGAAGTTCAGGAGCCCTGAGAGCGTGACCTTGCTCTCCTTGCTCTCTTCCGCGCCTTCCGCCATTTTCTTGACAGGATCCGCTTTCTCTTCGTCGTCTTCTTTCTCTTGCTTTTTTGTCTTCCCCTGGCCAGTCAGGTCGAGTGAGCAGTTGATGTCCTCGATCACTATGATCGACTTCTCGGATGTATCGATCAGCAGCTTCCTCAGCTCCGTGTTGTCCTTGACCGCTGTGAGCTCCAGGTCGTACACGTCGTAGTTGAGGAAGTTGGCCATCGCAGCAATCATTGTAGACTTGCCAGTCCCTGGCGGGCCATAAAGGAGGTAGCCACGCTTCCACGCCTTGCCGATCCGCTCGTAGTACTCCTTCCCTCGCTGGAACCTGAGGAGGTCATTCATGATCTCCCTCTTCTTGCTCGGCTCCATCGCCAGGGTGTCGAAGGTCGAGGCATGGTTGAATGCCACGTGGCTCCATTTGCTCTGCTTATAGTTGCTCCAGTTCGAGCTCGGGTTGTTCGTGAAGAGCTTCCGCTGTCAGTTTTCGGCCGCCGCCGCCTTCCCCTTCTCCAGGACGTGCTTTATGTAAGAGCCGGTGATCAAGTCCCGGTGGCTCCTGTGGAAGGTCAGCTTTAAAAACCTGGAGGCAAAAGCAACGACTCAATGATTTTGCTTGCTAAATAAGAGGAGGTGAGTGCAGGCAAGAATTCATCATTGGAAAAGGAAAAAAAAAACGTATTTCAGTACATGAACAAAGTGAACGGATTTTTAAGTCCTTCGACAACACTGGTAATTCCACAACCCACACAAACGTGCGTGTACCTTCTATCTTCAGATGAAGGGAACCAGGAAAACGTCGGCTTCTGGAAGAGGATCAGGCGCGATGACCACCAGAGCTTGACCCCTTCAAATTCGTCGACGACCTCCTCGTTCTCGTCCATGCTGAGCATCAGCGACTTGCTGTCCTTGACGGACTCAGCCTTGAGCCGCTTGGCCTTGGCGGAGGCGCTCCCGCTCAGGTAGCTCTGGATCGCGGTGTAGACCTCGCACCGCTCGAGCCGCTCAGCTGTGAACTCCGGGAACTTGATCTTGACGTACGGGTAAACCTGGCCGACGGCCTTCTGAGCATAGGCCTCGACGTGCATGCGGAGCTGGGAGGGAAGTATTGCTTGAACATTGCCCAGGCGAACTTCGGCCCGGCCATGACGGAGCCAAGGTAAGACCACATTTTGAATGCGGTCGTCATGGTTTCACTTCTTTTTTCTTAGGGCTGAGATGGAGAGGAAGTTCCAAGTCCAGCTTTTCTGGATTTATGCTTCAAATGTTCAGTGGAGGGTTGTACTTATATCAAATGATCAGGCAGCTCCTCGCTCAGCACGTGAAACATCTCCGCCATTTCCTCGTCGAGTCGAGATTCTTATGTCTTGCGGTCCGGTCCAATGACAACTTTAACGGAAGAAATTAGATTTTTTTTTTCTATAAAGCTCGAATCAATTTTCTTCATGTTTTTTTATACCAAAAAGGGAACATTTTGTTATATCCATGCACATGTCGCCCATTCATTGGTCACAGACTCACACAGCATTGCTCATCAGTTCTCGAATCAAATTCTGTAGTGTCATAGGAGAAGACAACCCTAATTGGCAGCCATATAATCTTCTTCTTTCGACAGGTGAAAGGATGGATAGGAACGATCGGGAATAGCAACCCTCTTTGGGCGATGTATCACGGGGTCCGTCCCACAAACGTTGTAGACTAACAATGTCCGGAGAAGTGGCTAACTTTGTCCATCTCGAGATCGAAATTTTTCGTTAGCATGGCATGTCGAACTTTCGCATCTCTGTTTTTTCTCGTTTCTCTTTTGCTTGTTTTTGTGTTTGCGTGGCTATGGCGAGGCCAACCGCTCCGTTGGAAATGCACTTGAAGTCTTTCATTTAGCAGTATCGAATTTTGACTTGTGTGTCCGCACAAGTCAAACAGAAAAAGTTTTCGACCCAAAGAAAAAAGGGAAAAAGCTCATATTAGGTCAATCGTTTGATGGGGTTATCCAATTGTCAAATAATGACAAAATAGAATGATTGATGCGAAAGTTGGTTCATCTCCAGCTCAGAGTTTGCTGCACGGATTCAATGCCATTACATGATTTGTCTGATGTCATGGAGAGGTGCGCTGAAATCGGAGGGCAAGTGCAAGAATTATGTTTATGATAATTCCTGTTTTTTGCACTCTATTTCATAATATATAACTCTTGATTCTATTATACTTTCATTAATTCAGTCATAAAATTTTTAATTATATTAATTTAATCATAAATTATTTCATAATTTACTAATTGAGTCCATCCGATTAATTTTGACTGAAAATCATTAAAGTAGACGCTAGTCATTTGCATGACACGACTAGCACTAACGTAAATTATTTTTAATAATATTTATCAAATAGAGTTTTGTAAAAAACAAAGAAAGGAAAGGAAAGGAAAGGGAAAATAAAATAAAATAAAAGAATAAAAAATTAATAAAAAGTCTAAGAATATATAATATTATTAAAAATTATTTATGTCAATACCAACCGTGTCATATAGGATGACCAGCATCCACATTAGTGATTTTCAACCAAAATTAATCATCTTGACTCAATTGGCAAAACATGAAAAAATTTAGACTCAATCGCATATTAAAAAGTTTCTTAATTAATTAACAAGTATAAAAATTTAGGATTTATTAAACAATATTCCTAAAAACTCATGTTATTTGCATTCTAATTCTAAGTACATAAGTATTGAAGTACATATCCCAATGTATTGTTTATAAGATTTTAGAGTTTGAAATGTTTTGTTCATTTTGAAAGGAAGCAAAAGCACTATGGAAGTTCCCATGAAAGTGATGGGGTATCCGGAAAACGTGGTAAAAAAATAAGCCGGACTCCTCATAATGGCATATATGATACTTTGCTTAAAATTAAGGACATTTGATGGCTGTGTTGATTCAAAGTAAATTCAAACAATCTCTTTTGGGACACTGACCTTTTTCCTTTTCCAATTCAATTTGCTCTTGAATTCATAAACTACGATGTACCATAACTGAATCGCACGATTGCTTTGGAAAATGAAAAGGAATAATTATTAGAATTCTAGAAATTTAAATGTATGAAGTTTTACCGATGGTGCAAGAAGTAAACAATTTTGAACTATTATGTAATGAAAGGGTAGTTTAGCAAATTTAAAAGTGAGTCTAACTTAAATATATTGCATCTGTCGGGTTCTAAGATTTTTTATGTGAAAAAGCTTTAAGTTAGGACTCAATATTTGTGAAGAGAAAAATTTTCCCAAGCATTTTCAATTGCACATGTGTAGAATAACTTAGTTAATATGGTAATAATCTCTTTAGGCGGGTTGTGGCACTAACATTATTTGCAATTAACATTTCATCATTGAATCACAGAGCTAATAAAATATTAAATTTTCAGATTGATATTTGATTATAGCTGTACGTGCACATATGATATGAAGCCAAGAAATGCGGATCATCACCTATTAGTCACCAGTTCCATGCATAGTGGTCGGGAAAATTGTACAAAGAATCATCAACTTATTGTGTGTTGGTCAATTCAATCCAAAACTTTTCAATTGTGTCAATTCAGTCACAAATTTTTGGATGACTTGCCAAATTAGTCCAAAACATTTAAAGTGTGCCAATTTAGTACTAAACACCAAACCATGTTAAAGGTTATGTATGATTTGGAAAAGGCCAGTGACTCAGCAATCTAAAAGAACAAACTCCTTGAGTCTCGCCTTATCCATTTCATGTTCGACTTTAAAAGATACCTAGGATTGGAAGGATCTGGCAAGGGCTTGTAAATATGTGATGTTCTCTAATAATAGCACCTATTTTTCCTTACCGTATCATTCGTTCTCATTCATTTTCCACATAGTTGGGTAATATCTTTTTTAAGAATTTCCCATTAATCATACGCCACAATTCTTTGCCTTCAGCCTCCATTAATCGATAAGTATTTCAACTAAAGACCTCAGTAATCATATATGGTCCTTGCCAGATTGATAACCATTTGCCAAATTTCTCATTATCTATATTCGTTAGCAAAATAGTTTTTCACACCACATCACCAATGTCAAACCATTTCTCTTTTATATGCTTATTATAGGCTTTTGCGACTCTGTTCTTTTGTAAGACCAATTTTTCTAAAGCGGCAGCCTTACTTTCATCTAATTCATCAATATTGCTATACATAAATTCATCATATTCTTATTTGGTCAATTCTCCCTAAAGTCTTACCCTCAATAACTAGACAGTAATCTCACAAGGTAGTACGGCCTCTTGGCCATATATGTCAATATATATGGCTAACCACAGTTACAGATCTCTTAGGTTATCTTCCAAATGCTTTTTAATTAAGCTAATAATTATTTTATTGGGAGCTTCAACCTAGCCATATTGGTCAAAGTACACCATTCTCTTTCACTTCTTTAGCACATCCTCTCCCACCGTTTTCTTGCTCTTCTACCCTCGATGCCTGTTGTGCTTCTTCCTCAGCAATCGCTCTAGCAGCAGTTGCTTCTGCTTCCGCTGCAGCAGCTTTTTCTTCTTCTTCTGATTTCTTCCTGGCATCCTCTTTCACCTTTTCCAGCGCTTCGATCAGTCCCTCCAAGCAAGCGTCCTCGTCCTTATCGTCCAACTTGGGCATCAAATTCTCCGCCACGTCTGCTGGAGTCATCCCCGTCTCCTTCAGCAACAGCCTCACCCTCTCGAACAGTGGGTGCGACTCGACGCCCAAGTAATTCCTCGCAAGCACCTTGAACGACTCGAAGCAGCAATAGGACATCTTGATACGCTTGTCCATCCTCCCTCTCCTGATTAGGGCTGGGTCGAGCTTCTCCACAAAGTTTGTCGTGAACACGATGATCCTCTCGCCCCCACATGCCGACCACAGCCCGTCGATGAAGTTCAGGAGCCCTGACAGCGTCACCTTGCTCTCCTTGCTCTCTTCCTCCCCTTTCATCATTTTCTTGACAGGATCCGCTTTCTCTTCGTCGTCTTCTTTCTCTTGCTTCTTCGTCTTCCTCTGGCCAGTCAGGTCGAGCGAGCAGTCGATGTCCTCGATCACTATGATCGACTTCTCAGATGTATCGATCAGCAGCTTCCTCAGCTCCGTGTTGTCCTTGACCGTTGTCAGCTCCAGGTCGTACACGTCGTAGTTGAGGAAGTTGGCCATCGCAGCAATCATCGTGGACTTGCCAGTCCCTGGCGGGCCATAGAGGAGGTAGCCCCGCTTCCACGCCTTGCCAATCCGCTCATAGTACTCCTTCGCTTGCTGGAACCTGAGGAGGTCGTTCATGATCTCCCTCTTCTTGCTCGGCTCCATCGCCAGGGTGTCGAAGGTCGAGGGGTGCTTGAATGCCACGTGGCTCCACTTGCTCGCCTTGTAGTGGCCCCAGTTCGAGCTTGGGTTGTTTGTGAAGAGCTTCCGCTGCCGGTTGTCAGCAGCGACCGCCTTCCCCTTCTCCAGGACGTGCTCTATGTAAGAGCCAGTTATCAACTCCCGATGGTTCTGGTGGAAGGTCAGCCTATAAAACCTGGTGGCAAAAGCTGTTAGGTCAGAGTGGGGTTTGTGTAGGCAAGTATTTCATCATTAGAGAAACAATGCTAATTTCACTACAAGAACAAAGCGAACGGTTTTTATAATCTTCTATTGATTTAAACCGTGTCGATGAACATGTACCCGGAAGAGACGCAATCCCAACTCTCGAATTGCTGGAATTAACATGCTAACAATAACCAAGGCCTAGCGATACAGATGTTAATGAACTGGTAATTCCAACACGCGCAAACGTGTGCGTACCTTCTATCTTCGGAAGAAGAGAACATGGAAAACGTGGGCTTCTGGGAGGGATCAGCCTCGACGCCCACCAGAGCTTGACCCCTTCAAATTCGTCGACGACCTCCTCGTTCTCGTCCATGCTGAGTACCAGCGACTTGCTGTCCTTGACGGACTCGGCCTTGAGCCGCTTGGCCTTGGCGGAGGCGCTCCCGCTCAGGTAGTTCTGGATCGCGGCAAAGGTCTCGCACCGCTCGAGCCGCTCGCCTGCGAACTCCAGGAACCTGATCTGAACATAGGGGTAGACCTGGTCGACGGCCTTCTGAGTATAGGCCTCGACATCCATGCGGAGATGGGGAGGGAAGTATTGCTTGAACATGGCCCAGAGGAACATCAGCCCGGCCATGACCGAGCCGAGGTGAGACCACATTTCGAATGCGGTCATCATGGTTTCGCTTCTTCTTCTTCTTCTTCTGTTTTTCTTAGGGCTGAAGATGGAGAGGAAGTTCCAAAGTCCAGCTTTGTTGATTTTTCCTTCGATGTTATGTGGAGGGCATGTCTTTATATGGAGAGTAATCTGAAGCTACTTGCTCTTGAGCGTGAAACTTCCTCACCATTTCCTCTTCAAGTCAAGTTTGTCCGGCGGCAACTTTAACGGAGCCCACCGTCGCCTTTTTTCTTCTCGCGCATTTCCAAGGAAAGATTCCGAGGACCACATTCGTTTTTTGTTTGTGTGTTGCCAATTACTCTGGGGTACCGGCAGTTGAAGTGTTTCATTCCCCAAGACCGAAGTCATAGCTCTACCACCTCGGATGGATGGGATCGAATTTGAGTTAAGTTGGACCAAGAATGGTCCCATCTAAATAGACCTATTTAACTCATTTCCATACAATACAAATCTAGTAACTCATTCCCCATTTGGGCTGACTCATATTATTAAAACACTTCCGTCTTTAACATAATCTACGAAAACTTATACCCAAGCTGAGGGAAGAGTGTGGAGCAAGCAAATGTAAGATCAAGTGAGGGCGAGGAAGAATGAAAAGATAGTAATAGAAGTGTGTTGGGTCTAAACAAGATGTAAACTTATTTATGATTCATTTAACGCCCATGTTATATTAAACACATTTATGACCCATTTAGTTAATATCACTAACCCATTTAACCCTCATTAAGAAATGACGGGTCTGCGTTGTCCATATATATAAGTGTAGGGTTGAGTCCGCCTCTTGCGGGGCCCAACTCATCATTTAAAAAAAAAGTTAAAAAGTAAAGGAAAAAAAAAGACAGGGCAGATGTTCTTAATTGAGGAGAGAAAGAGAGAGAGTTGCTTCGAAGAGGAGGAAAGGCAATTTAATTCGACTGAAAATTTTGTTAGAATTGGCTCAAATTTGAGTATGTTAATTGGTGAGATCAAGCTGTACAAATTGACCGGTTTTGTTCGTTGAGATCATTTTTCCAAATTGTCTTTCAATTTCTTTAAGTAGCAATTAGATCTTTATTAACTCTGAGTTAATCTACCTTTAAGGTGATGACGCATTGTTGTTTTGCTAATGTGGAGAACCTCTAGTCATTTGACTAGATATTAATAATTGTTTACTGTTTTGGGGCTGACGTCGATGGAATATTGTGATTGGCTGCTGCTAGGCTTAATTTGATATTAGTTGGTCGAATTTCAGGACAGATTGTAATCCCGGACAGCTTAGCTTTACGCAGGAAATCGATGCCCTTTCTTCTCAACGATAAGTCAATAAGTCAATAGACGGAGTTCAGATTAGGTTGACCAGTTGCTGGGATGAAATCGTCAAAGAATGACAAATTAAATGACTGGTGCAAAAAGCTCCACTTCAATGCCAAGCTACTAATATGTGGGGGAGCCTGTCAAGACAAAGTCGCATGAACACGGATCGTGAGGACAGTCGCATGATGTCATGTGTCTGACGTCATAAAAATTTGACCCACATAATTGATTGTATTTTTAAAGAACTTTAAAGTTTAAAACATTCTTTTCATTTTTAAAGGAAGCAAAAAACCTTTTTTGTGCTGAAAACAATGAAAAGGATTTCCCGACAAAAGTGATAGAGCATCTGAAAAACATGGTTCGAAATTAGCCAAACTCCTCACGATTGCATATATTGAATTTTGCCAAAAATTATAGGGACACTTGATGGTTGTGTGATTCAAATTTAATTCGGACAATCACCTTTGGAGCACAACTCGTTTTCTTTGTTGATTCAATCTTCTCCTGTATTCATAGGTCAGACGATCAAAGGATCACGCAATAGGTTTTGGAAAATGAAAAGAAATGATTATTTCAAATCTTGCTTCAAATTTTGCCAAGAATATAAGAGAAATCAACTCCGAAAGCAATAGTCATAAATTTTCTTTCTATTAATAAATAAGAGAATTGAAAGCACGCTACATATATGACATGAGGAAAATTGGTTGAGTGAAGTAGGTAATTATGAGTGACTTATTGAAATAGTATTTTCTGATGAGTAATTAATTTTGGAAAATTTAAAAGTGAGTCAAAATGGTGCTTTAACTTAAATATAGCTTGGGCCACACTTTTTTCTGACAATATTTTCCCTATGGGATCTCTCGGCCAGTGTTCTAAGAAAGTGTTCCCTTTTTCCTCTGGTCCCTTTTGCTCGTGTGACCATCCATATTGGAACGGTCACAGGCCAGCCACGTATGGTTTTGGAGGAAACCGGTGGACTTCCTAAACCGGTTTAATCATTGACTCTATGTTTCCTTCTTCTTCATTTTTTTTTTTTTTACTTCTATGTTCCTTATTACAACCTCAAATTTATAGACAAAATTAGAATAGGCCACACTGAATCATTTTTCTAGAAATTTTCACTTTGATTTATTTCTTTAAATAAAACAAGAAAATCGTTCTCTTCTTTTAGCTTTTTTATTTAAAAAATGCATTTTTTTCTCTGCTGATTTATTTTTGGAATGTCTACTAATTGATTATTCTTATTCTGATCTTTTATTCAATTCATTTATTTTATGCATAATTAATATCAATTGTCTAAATTTTAGATCATCCGAAAGTCCTTCCAGAGTAAATTTAATTTGAGCAAAAGGAATGATGAGCTATTTCATTGCATAATGATTTCGTTATTAAATACGAAGCTAATGTTACAAGTATTTTTTTTATCTTTTTTAATAGATTTTTGTAATGATATTAACGATTATTTTAGTGAGCTATAATATATTTTTTTACTTGTAATTATTTATATTTCAGTTTTTAATTTATTTTTCTTTCTTCATATTCAAGAAAATTGATTCCGTGGGCATCCTTCTGATTTTATCTCTAAAGTTAAGCTTCTTATCAGTATTTAATTATTTGTATTTTGGTATTTAAGGAAACATAGAAGTCAAAAAAGAAGAAGGGAAACATGGGGTCAAAAATTGAAACCAGCTACCGGTTTCCTAGAGGTGGCAAAATGGGTCATGGACCCATTTTGTACCCATATTTTTCACAAATGAGTCGAATGTGGGTTATGAAGTTGTAATGGGCCATGACCCACATTCGACCCATTTTAAGTTCAGTTTTATATGGGTCGAAAATGGGTTCGGCCCACGTTCGACCCATTTTTAAAACCTAAAAAACATGAAAATCCTTAGCGACACAGCCCTTCGACCCTCGTCCTCCGCCGCTTGCCTTCGAGCCGCCTCCCCCACTCGCCGCCGCGGCTCGCCTCCGCCGCCCGCCGCCGCAGCTCGCCTCCGCTGCTCCCTCGAAGGTCGCCGACGACTGGCGAGGCTCGAGCTCGCCGGCGTCGGGCGGGGCTCGAGCTCACCGGCGTCGGGCGAGGCCGAGGCCCCGCCCGACTCGAGCCTCGCCGGGCGAGGCTCGAGACTCGCCGGATCTAGCGAGGCTCGAGCTGCCGGCGTCGGGCGGGGCCTCGGCCACGCCCGGATCCGGCGAGATCAAGCCCCGCCCGACGCCGGCGAGCTCGAGCCTCGCCAAATCCGACGAGGCTCGGCCTTGCCGACGACCGGCGAGGCTCGAGCTCGCCGGCGTCGGGCGGGGCCTCAACCTCACTAGATCGAGCCTCGCCCGACGCCGGTGAGCTTGAGCCTCGCCAAATCCGGCGTGGCTCGGCCTCGCCGACGACGGCGAGGCTCGAGACTCGCGGGATCTGGCGAGTCTCGAGCTCGTTGGCGTCGGGCGGGGCCTTGGCCTCGCCGGATTGGCAAGATCGAGCCCCCGCCCGACGCCGAGAGCTCAATCTCGCCCGTGGGGGTCGCCCGGCCGTCGTCGTGGCCGGCGGCACGCCAAGAAGAAGAAGAAAAAAAAAAAAAAAAGAAAAGAAAAATAAAAAATAATTATTAAAAATTAAAAATGATATTTTAAAAAATAAAAAATATATTTTTAAAATAAAAATAATTAAAAAATTATTTTAAAAAATTAAAAAATATATTTTAAAAATTAAAAATTCAATTTTTTAAAAATATTTTAAAAAGAATTATAAAAATTTCCATTAAATTTGTATTGCATAAAAATTGTTAAAAAATTTGAATTGCATAAAAATCTTTTAACAATAAGTAGGTTTTAGCAATACGGGTCGGGTCGGGTATGGGTCTGGTACGGGTCGGGTATGAGTTATTAGATTTATACTACAAGAATATGGGTCAAAACGGGTTAAACGGGTCAAATATGGGTCGACCCATTTTCGACCTGACCCATACCCGACCCGACCCACCCATTTGCGCAAGAATTTATGGCTAGCCTTTGGTCGCTCCACTGTTATTATGTAGCATACGGTCATGCTAGTCATTCCCCTTTTATTATTGATTTTCTATTTCTTTTCTTGTGGGTCCCACATCCACTTTTCTTAATCTTTTTCCTACTCTCCGCCTAGGTAGCACGGACACGTTCAAAGGGCCTCCGTGTCGTGTCGGACACCCCGACACGTGTCCGACACGCTCGGACACGGTCGGACACGCTCGGACACGCGGTCAACACGTGTCGGAGTTTCCGACACGTGGTCAACTCTTTCCGACACGCGCGTCGGAGCGTGTCCGGAGGTTTGTGGGCGGATCCGCAGGTGCGAAGGGAAGAAAGTGATGGAGGGTGAAGGCAAGGGTGAGGGAGCGAGGCGACGCCGCGAGCGACGACGAGGGAGGGCTCCGACCGCCGACCGCAACACCGAGAAGCCTTCTCGATTGTCTTGGTTGGCTGCGACCACCGACCGCAACGCCGAGATGGAAACGGAAAGGCCGCGATGGAGGGCTGGATGCGAGGCTACGACGGCAAAGTGGGGAACGGAGGCGAGGCGGCGGTGAGAGAGGTGGAGACCGAGCGAGTGAGAGGAGAAAAAGAAGGCGATCGCCGATTGCTAGGGTTTTCAATTTTTGGAAGAAGAGCCAGGAGAGAGAGGATGTGCGACGGCTTCTTGGGGAAAAATAAAGCTTCGTGCAGTGTTCTTTGGGAAGAGAGTGTGCAGGCGGTGGGTGGACTTTGGGAAGAGATGTGTGCAGGCGGTGGGTGGGGTGGGGGAAAAATGGATGGGACCATTTAACCCTAAAAAGATATATTAAACATTAAATAATATTTTTTTTTTTTTTTTGGCAAAATCTGTAAAAGTTCTCTCCAAGATGACGAGAGAAACGGATCGAGAGCCTTTGCGTACGTTGAATAACTTTATTAATACATGTTATTAGTATAGATTTATTATAGACTTTTTTTATTATTTATTTATGAATTTGAAACATAATAATTTAATCATGTATATATAAAAATATTTTTTTTATATTTAACGTGTCGGAACGTGTCGAAATTCTCTACTTTTTGAGAAATGACGTGTCGCGTGTCGTGTCGTGTCGTGTCGCGTGTCCGTGTCGCCGTATCCGTGCTACCTAGCTCTCCGCCTCTCTCTCTCTCTCTTTTCTTTCTTTTTCTTTTCGGTCAGTTCTCTCCTTCTCTCTCAGGAGGCAAAGAAATGGAGAACCAGCAAGGGCATGTGCTCGTATATCCTACTTAGGGCCACATCAACTCGCCACCGGGACACATCAACCCGCCATCGGGACCTTGACGAAGCCCTCCCCCTCCATGACCACCTCTATCTCTGTGGCTACCGATTCGACTCGCTCAACCTCAGCAATGTAATTCACACTCTTTGCGACGCGAAACGGTTTAAGGAGGCCCGCCATTAGTTCATCTCCTTCGTTTTCGTCTGTTTATGCTGTCATGGACAAACATGATCGTTACTAGATTGCTCAATTCTCGCGGCCCACATGGCATGTTACGGGTCATTAGGTGTTTGGCTTATGTCTGTTAGAAATTAAACAAATTCATCGGTGCAAATAACTGTTCGGTACCTGCATTGAAAAAGAGTCATAATTGCAGCGTTATCTTTAATGAGTCTGTTCGTCATTATCTATAATGAATCTATTCCTATTTCTAGGTGTAGTGATTGTTTTTAGAGATAAGATGAGATATGGTGATTTTTTTATTAGTTTCTAGATCTTATCCGAAATGTTAGCTTTTCCTACTAGGAAGAGTAAACGTCTTGTAACAAGTCTATAAATAGGGGAGTCTTGTAATTGTTTTTTTTATGGTGAAATAAATCTATAGGCATATCTATCTTCTTCTTGTATGAGTTGTGAGCGTTTCATCTTCAAATTACTTTCATCAAAGTGGTATCAGGGCCTATGGGTTGTGATCATGGCGTCAACAAACAATCAACTCCCTCTTCAATACCCTCGTCTTACCAAAGACAACTATGGTAACTAGGCCGTTAGAATGAAAGCTCTACTCAGCGCCTATGGCGTGTGGGGACTTGTCAACACTGGCTATGATGAGCCAGAAGATGAAGCTACCTTGAACCAGAATCAGAGGAATGCCTTGGACAAGGTTCGTTCGAAAGATCAATATGCCCTGTCAATCATCTATCAAGCTTTAGATGATTCCATGTTTGAAAATGTGTCGAATGCCACCACTGCTAAGGAGGCATGGGAGATTCTTCACAATACACATCAAGGAGTACAAAAAGTTCAGAAGATTCTCCTTCAAACCTTGATAGGCGAATTCGAGGTAATTCATATGAAAGAATCTGAATCGATTGCTGA
The DNA here is from genome assembly GCA_014182565.1 of Eucalyptus marginata. Taxonomy (NCBI): domain Eukaryota; kingdom Viridiplantae; phylum Streptophyta; class Magnoliopsida; order Myrtales; family Myrtaceae; genus Eucalyptus; species Eucalyptus marginata. The sequence goes on from CM024594.1 coordinate 27,652,035, forward strand.
TTATTTCACAAGAGTTTTGGCGATTATCAACCAGATGAAAAGAAACGGAGAAAATGTTTTAGATGTTCGTGTTGTCGAGAAAATACTTCGGTCCTTAGACAAGAAGTACCACCACATTGCTGTTGCAATTGAAGAATCCAAAGACTTGGATGCCATGATGATCGATGAGCTTATGGGTTCATTACAAGCCCATGAAGAAAGGTTTAGAAGAAAAAAGATTGAACCAGTGGAGGAAGTTCTCCAAACGCGATTAACCATCCAAGATGAGAATGAGCAAAGAAGAGATCCCGTGCAAATTCGTGGGACAAACCAAGATCGTGATCGTGGTCGAGGCCAAGGTCGCTTTCAAGGAAGAGGTCGTGGACGAAGCAGAGATGCTGCTCGAAGTGACGGTAGATACCAATATCAAAGAGGTGTTTGTGGAAGAGGAAAGAACTCGATAGGCCAATGGTATGATAAATCTAAAATTCGATGTTATCATTGTAATAAACTTGGCCATTATGCTTCTGATTGCTGGAACATTGAAAGTAACGGAGCAAATGAAAAGGTAAACTTGGTGAATGATGTTGATCAACTTCTATTATTGGCGTTCAAAGAAGATGAAGGAGGCCAAACTGATACGTGGTATTTGGATACTAGTGCAAGCAATCACATGTGTGGGAGAAAAGAGATGTTTATAGAGTTAGATGAGACAATTAAAGGGAAAGTCTCTTTAGGTGACAACTCCAAAATTCTTGTTGAAGGCAAAGGTACAATTCTAATTCGCTTGAAGAATGGTGCACGTCAGTTTATTACTAATGTTTATTATGTCCTGAAAATGTCAAGCAATATTTTAAGTTTGGGACAGCTTTTGGAGAAAGGTTATACTGTTCATATGAAAGATCTTAGTCTTGTGCTTAGAGATAGGAATAATAAATTGATTGCGAATGTAAAGATGTCGAAGAACAGGATGTTTACTCTCAATATAAAGAATGATATGTCTCAATGTCTGAAGGCGTATGTGGATGATCCTTCATGGTTGTGGCATTTAAGGTTCGGCCATCTCAATTTTGGCGGACTCAATTTGCTTTCTCGTAAGAAGATGGTTTATGGCTTACCATGTATTGATCATCCTGATCAATTATGTGAAGGGTGTGTTATCGATAAGCACTCTAGAACTAGCTTTCCGAAGGAAGCGACTTATCGAGCGAAAAAGCCACTTGAGTTGATTCATTCTGATGTGTGTGGCCCAATCACCCCTCACTCATATGGTAATCATCGATAATTTGTTACTTTTATTGATGATTTTACTCGGAAAACTTGGGTATATTTTTTGAAAGAAAAAACATAAGTGTAATACTTTCAAACAATTCAAAAAACTCACTGAAAAAGAGAGCGGCTGTTTTATCAAAGCTTTGAGGACCGATCATGGCGAAGAATTCACATCAACCATATTCAACAAATTTTGTGAGGATCATGGCATTCGGCACTTCTTGACGGCTCCATATTCTCCTCAACAAAATGGCGTAGCTGAATGAAAAAATAGAACCATTCTTGACATGGTTCAAAGCATATTGAAGAGTAAAAATTTGTCCAATGAGCTTTGGGCTGAAGCTGTTTTGTGTACGGTCTATCTTCAAAATAGATGTCCCACATATGGACTTGAAGGCATAACTCCACAGGAAGTATGGACGGGGAGATCATCAAGTGTTTCACACTTGAGAATTTTCGGGAGCATTGCCTATGCTCATGTCCCGGACCAAAAAAGATCAAAGTTGGAAGACAAGAGCAAAAAGCTCATCTTTATTAGGTATGACTCCTCATCCAAAGCCTATCGTTTATTTGATCCTAACACTTTGAAAGTGTATATAAGCAGAGATGTCAAGTTCGATGAAGATGGCACATGGGAAGACAACCCAAAAGATGAAGTGAATGCTCATGGTGATACCGATCAAACAGAGTTGAAGAATCATTCTACACCTTCTTCTCCAGTATCTTCTTCAAGTTCATCATCACCAACTTCTTCAAACGGTGTTGATGAACCGCTAGTGCCAAGGTCAAGGAGATTGTCTGACATTTATGAAGCTACCGACGAGGTTCACCTTGTATGTCTTCTTGCAGATTGTGAACCACTTGTCTATGATGATGCGGCCAAAGAAGAAAAATGGAGAAAAGCCATGAATGAAGAAATTGAAGCCATTGAGAAGAATCAAACATGGGAGCTTGTTGATCTACCAAAGGACAAGAAATCGATTGGAGTCAAATGAGTATACAAGGCCAAGAAGAACGAGAAAGAAGAAGTGACAAGGTACAAGGCTAGATTAGTCGCGAAGCGGTACAAGCAAAAAGCCGTAATCGACTATGATGAAGTTTTTGCCCCTGTCATCCGCATGGAAACAATTAGATTGATTAGAAGTAATAACATTTCCTTGTAATCAGAATCCTAACTAGCTCCTTAAACACAACTCTTGACTCAAAGTTCCTTTCTCGTGTGAGATTTGGTCCATTAGTAGTGTAACTTCATTGGTAAATCGAGAGATCATGGCAAAGAAAGTCGAAATATATAAGAGTCAGTACAGCTTAAATAGAAGAGGAGCATATGAACAGCAAAAACTGCACAAATGCTACATCACACTCAAAGATCTCCATGACGAACCAAGCAGAGTGCATCATAAGATGTGATGTCTTCAAAGACGAGAAATTGGACCTATGAAAAATAAGCCTCGTAAACAAAGATGAGACTCCGTGTGCCATGATTAAATGGCCCATATTTGAGTTAAACTCCTACCACAATGGATCATCTTGAAAGTGCTAGTACCCCTATTAAGTTGCACAGCAAAACGGCTCATGGACATTAAACTGTCAATCTGTCAGGAAAGGAAAAAATGAAAAGTTACCTGTGGAAATAGAAACACTCTTTTGCCGCAATCGGCGATCAGTACATTGAAGGGGATGTTGTTGTGCTGAAGGAGTATGCAGGAATTAGCAACTGCACTGGACAGATCCCATAAAGTATCTCCACCCTCAAACACAAGTGAACGGACTGGGAATTTCAAGAGTTGTGAAACAACTACTCCATTTCTCTGCACGCTCGTGGAAGTCATTACTCTCAGAGTAGGAACCTTTTCGACCGGTAATGGAGAAGCCAAATAATACGCCTGTAATAACAGAAAAACGAGGTAAGTAGGTAACGCTACTGGGTGGGATAAAAAAGTTAGAATTTCTTTCCGTAGAAAAAGAAAAGTAGCTCAATCAGTTAGTCAATATCATGGATCAAAGTGTGTTAAATTAATGTTACCTGAAAGTGAAGATGGTTAATGGTGGTGAATGCGCTGAGACTGTTGAAACCCACTCTGAAGAAAGGATCTGCTGCTTCTTTGGCCAAAGACAGAGCCAGAAAGAAGCTCATGTGGTCAATCCTCTGAGGCAAGCAGTCGAGAACACGGGGTACAAGGAGAACGTGCCCATACTCAATGGGGCTGACCTGCAGAAGTTTAACCACCTTATTCATCAGCAGCCAGTGGACATCAATGAAGCCATGCATAACGTTTAGTGTTAAGGAAGCAACGGACTTACGTTGATAGCTACAACATTAGGAGAAGTAGGCTTGAAAATGGCGGGTGCACTGGGGAAGAAGTGACTGTAGCATTCATCACTTTGTTCAAACATAAAAAGCACTTACTCTTGGCCCACTTTGGTGAAATTGAACTTCTTCTCATCGAAATCCTGGAGAACTTGATCTACTCGGAACTCAGTCGGGCGTTTTTTGAGGTGGCGCCCCTCGTTCAGCTGCACAATGAAACCATAGCCACCAGGAATAACCTTTGTCTTGCATGTAGTTACATCGTAGCGAAATAGACCTCGATTCATCCGATTCTCCCACTGTCCAAGTAAGAGATTGAGCAGGAAAGAAGTCTCAGGTGGTTTTTGATAAAGATGGTGTCACACCCCGATTCACAAGAAAAAGGAGCATGACACGGCCGTCCTTTTACCAAAGGACGCAGCCTCAACATAACCAAAATTCAACCCAAAAACAATATATATACATCCATATATATATATAACAAAAAAGGGTATTTGGTTACAATATCAGAGTATATCTATAATCCACAAAAATCAAAACATAAACCTTATAACTATGCACAAGTCATACCCAAAAATTTCCACCACAAAAGTCCTCCCCGAACGAACGCTCACGCCTACTCGCGACTCGCTGAAGAACCTGAAAAGCAAGTAGATGAGAGGAGTGAGCTACCACGGCTCAATGAGTAACACATTTCTTCTAAGCGGATCGAGAAATCACTATGCACATTTTAAAACACAAACATAACTCAAATACCGAAAGTACCAATGGTCGAGTCCATTAGTCAATCTCGTAAAACACGTATCAATGGTCCATTCCATTGATTAATCTTAATCTCATCAATTCACACCGATGGTCCATTCCATCGACCAAACTCAAATTACACGTCAATGGTCCACTCCATTGACCAATTCATGCTCAAATGTCTAACTATGGTCACGCGTAACGCCCGTGACAAAACGACCAAGATTCCCCCCTTGGCAAGGTCTCCACCTATTATTAGCCGGTGGCTCGGCCCACAAGGATATCCTAGATTAAGTATGCGCATACCAACACACCCCTTAGGGTTCACAGAGACATTGAGCACCAACCACAAATCACAATATCCAGTAATCCAACGTCAGAAAGAAAGTCATATCATAACTCAAGATTTGATATATATAAATATCAAAGCATTCTCCAAACCATTTCAAGATCCTTTCATAAAGAATTCCACAAACCATTTTCAACAACCATTCGAATTGAATTCGAAATATAACTCAGTCTTTCAAATAATGAAGTGGCAGTAATAACTCGATCATGTTTTATGCAACAAAAGATGCATTTTATCAACTCATAAAGTATATAATTCACCATGTTTCTCAAAACATGAGTTTAAAATACAAAGAAGAAATAGTGTCACTCACCAGGGAAAAGCCAAAAATCAAATACGACGCTCACTCGAACCACGCACTCGGATTCCTAACAATTAACGGAAAAACAATATCAAAAGGCCGAGTAAAAAGGAATATTCTTACAACGACTCGCCTAAGCTAGGCCTATTAGTCGATAAAACGACACCTACGCGCCACAAAAGCACACAACAAGCAGAAACCCAACAATTTCAGCTAGACGCGGTCCATGCGCCAACTTCGTCACGCCATAACTCCCTCCACAAATTTCCGTTTCAAGCCATCTTGCAGTCTTTAGAAAGCTCTTTTAACGTACAACAACAACCCCAACTCAGCTGCCCCAAAACAGAACCGAAAACGACAAAAAAGAGGCTCGAAGCTACTGCCGCTACAGTACCAGATTGCGTCCCCAACTTCAAAATTCCGTTCCGGACAAACCACAAGCTCAAATCACGATCCGTAAGATGCTATAGCTTCACAACATCCCAAAGTACCATTTCTATAAATATATACAGCTTAACGACTCAAAAATCGGGTTTCGCCACACAAATATCCAAGAAATCCGAATTTTGAGCCCTAATTGCGGCGATTGCTTGAAGTAGGTGATTAAAAGCTTCGATTCCTTACCGGCGTTGCAAAACACCCTTGAGTCGGCTTGATGAGGCGTTCGGATCACGAGCGCGCCAAAATTTTTCCCCTTTTTCCTTTTTCTTTTCTTTTCTTTCTCTCTTCTCCCCTGTTTTCACGTTTCCCCTGCTTCTGCCGAATGCCTCTTTCTCTCCCTCTTTCTCTCTTTTTAAAACCCACGAAGGTTCCACAATTCTCTCCCTCAGCCTCCCTTTTTTGACTTTTCAAACTCTTTCTCTTCCTTCTTTTTTTATTAAAGAGCCCACATATTACAGATGGATTCTTCAGCGCAATCTTCTCTGGCTACCTTGAACCTGTACAGAGGAAGGTCTGATGCTGCAATTATCAATTAAATCAGGTACAAGCCAGTGCCAACATAGAGAAAGTAATGAACCAAACATCCGCATCCTCTCTCTCTCTCTCTCTCTCTCTCTCTCTCCACATATAATGAATTTTATATATACACATATATGTCTTTAATTGAATATACTGCTGCTTTTTGATCCTCTAGGGTATGACAACAGCCTTTATTTTTCTCTAATCTTTGATTCTTGATTTCTATATTGTCCCTTCTCCAGGCAGTGGAGAATGATTGAAGATCAAGAAAAGCTGCTGGCCATTGCTATAAAAAATATGCATCCCTCCAATTAGATAAGGATCAGAAAACCCCCATAGAACTTGAAGCTCAATCAAGAGTTCACCTTCCAGCATATAATATGGTAAAAAAAGAAGATGGTCCACCTCATTTTATTCCAATTTCACAATTAGCTTTATACACCAGCAATCAAAAGTTTGAAACCTCATGGTCATAACTTAGGCGGGAAACAAAGAAAGCCAAATAGAATGTGTAATTTCCGGTCAATAGTCTGCAAAGCCCAAGAACTTAACTGGAAATCTTTTCCAGCAAGAAAACTATACTTGCCTTAGAACAATCAGAACATCAAAGAAATAGGGACGAAACATGTAACTAATTAAAATAAGATGAATTTATCAAAGCTAATGTACCCAATCGTCTCTATGTAAGACCCTTTGTGGCATAAAAGAAACATCCAAATCGAACAATCTTCTAATATGCACACAAAGTGATACACGTTTGATATCTGCACATCATGAGAAAGGTAAACCATCCAAACCCTACAAAAACAATCTATTCATCTTCAGATATATGACTAAACCGCAAACAATCAGCGAGAATGTTCTAATTTTCATAGGCCAAAAGGAAAAGTAAAGGAAGAGTGTGATCACAGGGGACTTACCAGGCAAACAGCACTTTCCGAGGCAATTACGACCACATCCCTTGGCTTCCCCTTCAACAGCAACGGCAGCATTATCCTTCTCGCCACCCTCCTCCTGATAATTCGACACCACCGTGGCGACCCTCTTGATCGTCAACATCCTTTTGTCGTTCTAACCAAGGCCCTATTAATACATCGCAACGTACGTGTTGCAGCACAACAGCTACCCGCGAAAACAAAAGGGTGTCCCCCAGGATCCGCCGCCGGCTCAGAAGAGGCGACCCCCGGAAGAAGATAGCGCAGTCGGCTTCGCTCTGGTTTCTTGTCTCTGTCCCGGTGAAATTCGGAGAGTTCTTGTCGGAGCTTTCGTCCGTCGTGGAAATGCCGCTTCTTGCCAACCGAGAGACCCGGATTCCTCTAGATTCCTTTAGGTGATTCTACTTCTCTCTCTCTCTCTCTCTCTCTTTCTTGAGGCGGCGAAATAGTGAGGGATGTTGGGATATAATATGTGGAAACGATAGGATCTTGCAATTTACGTCAATGCAAAATCACTAGAGAAATAAACGAGAAAAATAAGGACACTAGAAATTTACGTGGTTCGGTCCGAGTATCGGTACCTACATCCACGGGGAGAGCCAGCAGCAAATAATCCACTATAATCGGAGTATCAGAGTTTATAATCACTTAAACGCTCAAGTGTTTCCCACACCTAGATTTAACCCCAAACCCAAAGTGTTTAAAATAAACAACTCACTTGGAGATAAACTCACGGCACAAAATTATCGTGCGTTCAAGCTCAAAGTATAACGCGCGCGGCTTCAAGGACTTACGGCTTCGGAATCCTCGCGAATAGTGGACGCGCGCTTCATAGGGTTTTCGTAAAGCTGCAGCGACAAAAAAAAAAAAAAAAAACCCTCCTAGAGATTTCGGTTTTATATATGCGTGTGTGCCCAAGGTCAAAAAGTTTGACCTTGGGCCCCACCACATAACAAACCACCGCCTACTGGAATTTTGCTTCTGCCGAAAGTGAATTTCCTCTTTATACGTGTGTGCATGTGTGCCCAAGGTCAAACTTTTGACCTTGGGCCCACCACTTTCAATTCTACGTGCAAAGGGATGTCTTCGGCAGCCTCACTCCTACAGGGAAAATTCTTCTTTTTTTTTTTTTTTTTTAATTTTCAAGAATCCAGCGAATTGCGTTTTTTGCAAATGCTCAAACTCGAGTCATAATTTAACAATTCTCCACCTTGGCTCGATGTTTGAAGCCAAGTTATAGTGCTCATCATCCATGCTGCTCTCCCAACGCCCCAACGGGCGCTCACTCTCCACAGACGCCAATAGAGCTCAAGCAGAGCTTGAGCTTCCCCAAAGGAACAGACTTAGTCATCATGTCTGCTGGGTTATCTGCTGTAGCAATCTTTTTAACAGTAACGTTACCCTTAGCTAAGACATCTCGAATGAAGTGGTACTTGATGTTGATATGCTTCGTTCGCTCGTGATAAACTGGATTATACGCCAAATATATCGCACCTTGGTTATCACAATGTATATCCACACTTTTCTGTTCTAACCCAAAGTCTGAGAGCAAACTTTGTAACCATATCGCCTCCTTTGCTACAAAGGTTAGTGCCATGTACTCTGCCTCAGTCGAAGACAAGGCAATGTGATCCTGTAAGGATGCTTTCCAACTAACTGCACCACCCGTTAGCGTAAATACGTACCCTGCTAAAGATCTGCAATCATCCAAGTCACCGGCGTGATCCGAATCCACAAAACCAGTAGTCTCACTGCCATTGCTGTCCCTCTGGTATAAGATACCCATAGTCTATTGTCCCCTTCAAATATCTGAGGATCCACTTCACAGCTTCCCAATGAGTTTTACTAGGACGCTTCATGTAACGACTAACCACGCTTACAGCTTGTGAAATATCAGGCCTAGTGCACACCATAGCATACATAATACTACCCACGGCACTAGAATAACAAACACGGGACATATGCTCCTCCTCCTCCTCAGTCTATGGTGATAATTTATCTGAAAGTTTAAAGTGCTTCGCTAAAGGTGTACTTACAGATTTTGCTGACTGCATATTAAAACGTGCTACGATCTTCTCAATATATTTCTTCTGAGATAGACGTAAAACTCCTGCAGCCCTGTCACGCAAAATCTCCATACCCAAAATTTTTTTTGCAGCACCTAAATCTTTCATCTCAAGTTCAACATTTAATTGCCTCTTCAGCACATCAATATCAGACATATTCTTAGCTGCTATCAGCATATCATCAACATATAAGAGTAAATAAATCAAAGAACCATTCTCCAATCTCTTATAGTAAACACAGCTATCCATCTGACTTTTTGAATAGTTTTGACTAGCCATGAAAGTATCAAAACGTTTATACCACTGCCTAAGAGATTGTTTCAGCCCATACAAAGATTTCTTTAACAAGCAAACATGATATTCTTTACCCAGAATAGCAAATCCCTCTGGTTGCCTCATGTAAATCTGCTCCTCCAACTCATCGTGAAGAAACGCAGTTTTCACATCTAGCTGCTCTAACTCGAGATCCTGCGAAGCAACTAAGGCAAGTAAAACACGAATAGAAGTATGTCTTACCACAGGAGAGAACACCTCATTGTAGTCAATGCCCTCACGCTGTGTATGCCCTCACGCTGTGTATACCCCTTCGCCACAAGTCTCGCTTTATACCTCGCTGCCTCGACACCGGGAATGCATTCTTTCCGTTTGAAGACCCATTTACTTCTGACAATCTTTTGGCTCTTGGGTACTTTGACCAGCTCCCATGTCTGATTTCGATGGAGTGATTCCATCTCTTCACTCATAGCCCCTAGCCATTGCGATGACTCCGAACTAGCCATCGCCTCAGAATAAGACGAAGGCTCATCTGTCTCCACCTCATCACCTACAATCAATGCATAAGCAATATCTGTATAACCATAACGTACCGGTGATTTAATGTGCCTTTTCTGTCTATCTGCGGCTATAGTGTGCTGCGGCTTTGCTGGTTGTTCACTATCACCGACTTCAGGAACTGTGGCCTCATTTGCAGTCTCAACCTCTGTTACCTTCGAGGTCTCCGGAGTCTCCACCTGAAGCTCCACCTCACTAGTGACACCATGATCTGTCTTCTTTGCTGGTTGTGTCTCAGAACTCCTCTGTTGAAGCATTGCAGTCTCGTCGAAGATCACATCTCTGCTGATTAGAAAACCGGGCGATCTGGGATCGATGCACCACAGCCGGTAGCCTTTCGCCCCATGTGCATAACCCAAAAATATGCACTTCTTCACCCTCGGCTCAAGCTTACCATCACTCGCATGAGCATATGCAGGACATCCGAATATACGTAATCCAAAATAATTAACACGTTTCCCCGACCATACTTCCTCATGAGTCTTCCACTCGATAGCAGATGATGGAGATCGATTAACCAGGTAACATGCCATGTTCACTGCTTCGGCCCAAAATTCCTTGCCAAGTCCTGCATGCGAAAGCATGCATCGAGCTCGCTCAAGCAAAGTTCTCGTTCTTCCATTCGCCACGCCATTCTCACAGGTGTCGCAGTACTTGTGTGGTGTCTCACAATACCTTCTTTCTCGCAAAACTCAGTAAAATCTTTACCACAGAACTCCATGCCATTATCGGTTCTCAAGCACTTGATTTGTTTATCTAACCGCTTCTCAATCAATGCCTTAAATTTCTTGAACCGATCAAACACATCATATTTGTGCTTCAGAAAGTAAACCCATACCTTCCTCGAATAATCATCAATAAATGTCAGCATATATCGGGCACCTCCTTTCGAAGGAACCGAAGACGGGCCCCAGACGTCTGAATGAATATATTCAACTGGTCGTTTGATCGAATGAATAGCTGTAGTAAACTTAACTCGGTGCTACTTCCCATAGATGCAGTGTTCACATAAGTCCAGCTTTCCTGTCTTTTGACCCTTCAACAACTCCCTTTCACTCAGCATCGTCATACCTGCCTCACTCATGTGCCTTAAACGTATATGCCATAACTGAGTCAAGTTAGAGTCTGACTCACCTGATGAAACTGCAGCGGTCCTGTCACGGTCTCTCCCGGTAGATGATAGAGAGTATTCACTTTCTTCCCCTTCATCACTATCATGGCACCTCGAGAGATCTTCAGTACTCCACCTTCAGCGGTGTATCTACACCCGATGTCATCAAGTGTCCCCAGAGAAATAAGGTTCTTCTTGAGCTCCGGTACATGCCTCACATCTGTCAATGTGCGTACCACCCCATCGTGCATCCAAATATGAATTGTCCCTATCCCCACAGCCCTACAGATTGCATTATTCCCCAAAAGAACCCTACCACCATCTGCAGTCTGGTAAGTAGTAAGCCAGTTCTTATGAGACGTCATGTGATAAGAACACCCCGAACCTAGCACCGACTCGTCTCTTGACAAAGTAGCAATCACACATAAGACAACTTCTGCATCACTATTACTCCCCTCAGCAATGTTTGCCACACTACTTGTGGCATTCTGCCTATCAACTTTATTCCTCCGCTTTGGACAATCTCTCCTGATGTGCCCCTCCTCGTGACACTCAAAGCACTTCATGCGTCCCTTAGACTTTCTATGGCGTGATTTCGATCTACTTTTACCTCTGCTGCTACTAGGCCCTCGATGTTATTCTCTACCCTGAATAGTCAGTGCTTGCACTACTCCTTACGCCAGACCGTCATCTCGCAACTTTCTCTGCCACTCCTTAGAGAATAAGGCGGACTTTACCTCTTCTGAGGTAATAGTAGTACGCCCGCAATGCTGGAATCGCAAAGTGCTCCCATGACTCTAGTAAAGAGGCTAACAACATCATGCCCTGCTCTTCATCATCAAGTATCTTACCGGCGTTCTTCAGATCCATCATGAGTTTATTAAATTCATACATGTGGGTTCTGATAGACGTACCTTCAGTATATCTAAATTGAAACATCTTCTTCAACATGTACAAGCAATTGTTCAAACCTTTCTTCACATAGAGTGCTTGAAGTTTAGCCCATAATGCTACGGCATCCTTCTCCTCAGCAACCTCTATTAAGACCTCATCCGACAAAATTAACAGGATTGTGCTTTTTGCTCTTTCCATCAGCTCTACCCTCTCTGAGGCTTTCATTATAACTGGCCATCTTCACCATCCAGTGCCTTGGCCAAACCTTGTGTTATCAATAATGCCCGCATCTTGATACTCCATAACACAAAGTTGTTACTCCCGTTAAACTTCTCAATTTCAGATTTCCTCTCAGACATAATTGCAATCACAGAATTTCCAGATAATAATCAGACAAGCAAAAGCTCCAAATCACAATCAAGAAATCCAACCCCAAGCTCTGATACCAATTGTTGGGATATAATATGCGGAAATGACAGGATCTTGCAATTTACGTCAACGCGACCGAGTACGCCGCTATGGTGAAATCGGTAGACACGCTGCTCTTAGGAAGCAGTGCTAGAGCATCTCGAAATCACCAGGGAAATAAACGAGAAAAATAAGGACACCAGAAATTTATGTGGTTCAGTCCGAGTATCGGTACCTAGATCCACTGGGAGAGCCAGTAGCAAATAATCCACTATAATCGAAGTATCAGAGTTTACAATCACTTAAACGCTCAAGTGTTTCCACACCTAGATTTAACCCCAAACCCAAAGTGTTTAAAATAAACAACTCACTTGGAGATAAACTCACGGCACAAAATTATCGCATGTTCAAGCTCAAAGTATAACGCGCGCGGCTTCAAGGACTTGCGGCTTCGAAATCCTTGCAGATCGTGGATGCACGCTTCGTAGGGTTTTCGTAAAGCTGCAGCGACAACCAAAAAAAAAAAAAAAAAAAAACCATCGCCTACTGGAATTTTGCTTCTACCGAAAGTGAATTTCCTCTTTATATGTGTGTGCGTGTGTGCCCAAGGTCAAACTTTTGACCTTGGGCCCACCACTTTCAATTCTACGTGCAGAGGGACGTCTTTGGTAGCCTCACTCCAAAAGGGAAAATTCCTTTTTTTTTTTTTAATTTTCAAGAATCCACCGAATTGCGTTTTTTGCAAACGCTCAAACTCGAGTCATAATTTAACAAGGGAGTTTGTATTTATAGGTTTGCAGAGCAAGATCCTTTTCCGAACTGAAGGTCGGGAACGAGACGTTGATTACTGAAAGTCAAAGAGGGACGTGAACCCTCCGATCCATTCGTATCCAACGGGTGCGAAGTGCTTTGACTTTCCTATAGAAGATCGCGCCGCTACCATTCTATGTTACTCGGTAGAGGTGCTGCATCGCAGCAAGTAAAGGGTGGTGAATGTGCTCCCTCGGATCTCGACAGACCCGCATGATCCAATTGCTAACATGCATTAGGCTCATCACACGGATTCACCGAATAACTTCTTCGAACTCATATCGAGCCATCAATTTTGGCCTATTCCCGTCTTATTTTGAACATTAGAAGCGATAACAAAATTCGAAAAAGAAGAATTGCATGGAAAATACTGTAAGAAGTCATTTGGGAGCATCATTACTCAAATGCTACCGCAGATTCATACGAAGAAATTATCAAAAGGGTTGTATTTGCTAGACAATGGGGAGTTATCATATTCGCTACAAATACTAGCGGGACAATTTAATGTCATGATAACGTATCCAAACGAACACGATATGAAGTCAACGGGTCTTAATTGGGGCTAATTGTCTACTGGTCGACTTTGTGTGTCGATTACCGTGCAATCATGTTGTGTTAATGTTATACAATTTGTTACGTGTCAGCTGTTAATTTTCAAATCATGCTTGTGTTAAGGTAGACATGCGTGCAAGTTGACTTTTACTAATATAGCCTTATGTTGGGAAAATTACAAAAAAGTTTTAAAACTATTGCAATCGTACAAATTCAGTTCTAAATTTATTTTTGTAGCATCAATAAGTCTTAAATCTCTTGCATTTATACCAATTTAATTTATCTAGCTAATTTTGGCCAATTATCCTACATGGAGCCACCAACGATGATATAGACAATTTTTAATAATATTTTATTTTTTTTGAATTTTTTATTTTGTTTTTCTTGTTTTTCTTTTCTTTCTATCTCTCTCTCTTTTTCTTTTTCTTTTCCTTCTTCTCTTCTGCCTCCAGTTGCTTGCCAACTCGGCGATTAGTCAAAGGCAAGGCTGGCAAGGTCCCTTACCAGCCTTCAGCTAGCCTTGTAGTGGCTAGACGAGGCTTGACCCTCGTTAGCCCAACAAACAACTTGGGTGAGGCCACCCTCGTAGCCTCTAGCAAGGGTAGGGTGTCACGTCCCAAATCTTGAGCGCGCGAACATCCCTCGGTGGTCGATAGAATTGCGACGTTCCCAAGACGCGTTGCCAACCCATTTGTTTTATGCACATGCGGAAGCGAACTAATAAACACCTAGACAACCAACAATCACAGGGATAGTAGAAAGACTTGCTAACACCTTTTCACAAAACATACTTTATATACATGCTAGGTCAGTCTTGCAGGTCTATATACAGAAGTCTATATTCAAAAAGAGGCTACTAAACCAATCCTACCCCGGACCCTACCTACTTGGGATCCGGGTCCCCCACGACACCATCTAGGATGTCGATGTCTAAAGGATCAGCTACCTCTACTCCGGGACCTTCAGCCTCTGGTCCCGGGTTCACCGCGATATCTTCCAAAATATCGGCATTCACGATGGGGTTGAGTACCTCATCATACTCCGTATCGATGGCAGGTCCGTCAAAACCCTCAAAGGGGCCCTCCCGAATCCTGTTAGGCCCGTTACGGAATCATGCTTTGAAGCGATGAGGTACCAAGTGAGGTAGGCCCTCATCGACCCAAAGAGTGGTCACCACAAGCTCACGGGTCCAGGGGGTCCCATGGATGGGGAGAAGGGTAGTCTCGGTCTCCGCCTCCCGTGGCCACCCAAAACGAACGTGGCGTACCTCCATCTAAGGACCTGAAAATTTTAAACCACGACGGGATGAGACAAAGTCTCAGCAAGTCAACATCCTAAATCCCAATTAGGACGAGCATTCGCTTAGAGGCATCCTAAACATGTACCATTATTACATCGCCTCAGCACCTCCCTGCACATTAGTACATCTCATATACATATATAAACGCAGCAAGCGTAATTCAATAATTGGAACACCTCATACCATTCATCAAATATTCACGGGGGTCCCGATTATAAGGCCAAACCGTTATTACACGCCCCATTCCGTGCTACATAATTTTATCCCATAATCAAGTGCGGTTATCTCAATCACTTAAGCGTGTTCCAATTATTTACAACCCAACGGCCATGGCAACTCAACAGTCGGCGGTCATCCGACATAACCGGGTGTCATCCCGCTTCGTTGGGCACGGTAACGTCTACATCTAGACGGCATCCCCTAAGGAGCATTGGCCTAGCCTCCACTGCGACCGGCATCCGTTGTCAAGGGCATATGAACTTAATCAGGCATCGTCCCGCGTGAAAGCATTAGGACAGGTTCTGATAATGATCACACGCACATCCATGCTCAACCAAGAACATCGTGCTTTGCATTCAAATACTTCCATTTCAAATAATGGACTTGACCAATTTTTTTCATATTAAAAATATCCAGTAAAATAATTGTGCATGGTCACGAATTTAAATTGAACCCATAAACGTGATACTCTCCCATTTTAAATAATTCCATGATTTTATATAGTACATAAAATATTTTTGGCGTCAAAACCCGACACCTGGTATTTTTCTAATTAAATACTATAAAATCATATTTTTGCAATAATAATAATTCAAAAATCATCACCAAGCATCCAATTGCATAATTTAACAATCAATTTCACAAATCAACTCAACCCCGATGATCAGCGTAAAATTCTACAAACCGGATATCTCGGTATAATTTACGCTAATTAAAATTAATTAAATAAATTGTAAATTATTTAAACTAAATCACTTAATTAAATTAAATAAACTAACCGAACTAACCTAATTGAACTAATTAAACTAATCTAGTTAGGCTAACTAAGTGAATCTGATTAAATTAAGTACATAACCTAACTAATCCCTAACTAAACTAATCTAACCACCTAGTTCATCTAACTAAACTAACCAACTAAATAGTTACACCAACTAAATTACACTAATCCTAATTAAGACTAAACTAATCCCCCTAAGTGTAATTAACCTCATAATAAGATATTAGGATGCTAACTCACCGGATTAGCGAGATAACGGATTCACGGCGATGGCAACGCGATGGCGGTGAGATCCTGTGTCTACAGCGACTCTAACGGAGGCCCGGAAGAGGCTGAAAACAGCCAACAAGCCTCACGGCTTGCTGCTGGAAGTTGGTTCTGTGAAGGGGCTGAACCGGCGGGCTAGGACGACGCAAACGACTAGTGACGGGTGCGGGGGCGAGCGGTGAGGGGTGGATGGTCGGCCAGGGGTGGCTGGAGGCAGCGACGGCGGCGCGAGTCGACGGTGGTGGCGAGCTGGTGGGCTGGTGGTCAAGAGGCGATCAAGCTCGGACGGGCAGGAGCCGCGGGCTGGACTCGCAAGGGACTGGGCGATCGGGCGGCTGTGGGACGGTGGCTCGGCTGGCTGGGCTGGTTGGCTTTATGTTGCAGCAAGGAAAAGGAACTGAAGAAGAGCTGAGGAGGAAGAAGAAGAAGCAGAAGCTATTCTGTAGGGTGGTGGCTCACACATGCAAGGAACAAGGGAGAAGAAGAGAGGGAACAAGGGGGACAAGGGTCCATGAAAGTCTTGCATGCAGCGACTCAGCTCCACTTGAAATATCTAGCACTTGAGTGGTTTGGCCTCCAAAGTCTTCTGCCCTCCAAGTCTTGGCAGCAACCAATGGCCAATTTTCCCTCAAAACCTTCCTAAACAAAGCCAATTTGAAGGCCAAAAATGCCTCCCAAGCTGCCCCTACGAATTTCTTGATTTTCTTCTTCAATTCCTCACAATTTAATTCAATTTGGTGGCCAAAATGCCAAGGAGGCTGCCCATACAAATTTCCTTGCATTCCCTTCACCAATTAATCCATTTTGAAGGCCAAAAAGTCCCTTAATTTTGCCCATCCGAATTTCCACCATTTTAATTTGCCGAATTTGATTTTTCCGCCAAAATTCCGGGCTCGACGGAATTTTCCCAAAAGATGAGACGGTATCCTAAAAATAAATCATGACACGCTCGAACGTTCGATTCCCGAAACCGAATTCAATTTCATGGTTAAAATCGACCGGACGTGATTTTACCGTGACCCAACCTACCGGGTAGATTTTAGGGATTTTAGTGCGTTTGACCCGTGGTCAATAATTTTGATCCACGTTTGTGCATCTTCGACTCGTCGGCGACTCTCGGTTATCGTAAAAATCTCAAGGTTTCAATTACGGGTACCGGGTACAAAATTGACAGAAAATTGGGTTAGTGTCGATCGACGCGAATTTCGCAATCAAGTGGAATCACTCACAATTTAATTACGTGCTTCTGTCGAATCGACCTATCTCCGATCACTAATCGATTATAACGGTGCCGTATTGACCCTTGCCGATTATCACGGTCGAGCAGTCGATTTCTGATCGAATTCTCAAGTCTGTCGCGTTTATATCCCTTAACGGCTTCACCTGATAGATCAGTTAACTCGTGAGTGATCAGCTCAGAGAAAAAGGACTATAGGCGCGTTGATGAAAAGCTCAGTTTATTTTATTGTGACAAGGTAGAAAATTTAGGATGTCACAACTCTTCCCCTCTTATAAAAATTTCGTCCTCGAAATTTAAATCATTATAATTCTTCTTCAAAAAGGTGGGGGTATTGTCATCTCATCGAGTCCTCGCTTTCCAACGTAGCTCCTTCCATCCCGTGGTGTTGCCAAACCACTTTAACCAAAGAGATCATCTTGTTACGCAGAACTTGCTTCTTTCGATTCACAATCTGAACTGGTCTTTCCACGTACGACACTCTGTCATCCAAGTTTAATTCTTCAAAATTCAGCACGTGGGTTAGGTCAGGCTCGTACTTCCTCAACATCGACATGTGGAAGACATCATGCACTTGCGCCAGTCTTGGCGGCAACGCAAGATGATACACCAAAGTCCCAATTCGTTCCAAAACCTCGAAGGGACCGACATACCTAGGACTCAACTTCCCTTTCTTGCCGAAGCGCGAAGTACCCCTCATTGGTTACACCTTAAGGAATACATGTTTACCAACTTGGAACTCCAATGGTCTTCGCCGCTTATCTGCATAACTCTTCTGACGACTCTGAGCAGTCTTTAGTCTTTCACGAATGACCTTGACGGCGTCGACTGATTGTTGAACCAACTCTGGGCCGGTAATCTTCCGCTCTCCGACTTCGTCCCAACAAACTGGAGTTATGCAGGCTCTGCCATTCAACGCTTCAAATGGTGCCATCTGGATGCTCTGCTGGTAACTATTGTTGTAGGCGAATTCAACTAGATGAAGCTGTTCCTCCCAGCTTCCCTTGAAGTCTAGCAAGCAAGCTTACAGCATGCCTTCGAGGGTTTGAATCGTCCTCTCAGACTGGCCATCTGTCTGCGGATGATAGGCTGTACTATACTGTAGCTTCGTTCCCAAGGTAGTCTGTAAACTTTTCCAAAAGGCTACTGTAAACTTCGGGTCTCCTTCAGATGTAATCATCACTAGCACACCATGAAGTCGAACTATCTGGCGCACGTACAACTCAGCATATCTGTCCAAGGCATAGTCATTTCGTATGGCGATGAAGTAAGCAGACTTCGTCAATCTATCAACTACAACCCATATGGAATAATTACCTCGCTGACTCCTTGGTAAGCCCATCACAAAATCCATTGTGATATGTTCCCACTTCCACTCGGGAATTTCAAGAGGTTGCAAAAGTCCTCCAGGCTTGCAATGCTGTGCTTTCACTTGCTGATACGTCAGACACTTGGCGACATGTTTGGTGATATCCGCCTTCATACCAGTCCACCAATAGTGTTGACGCAGGTTCTAATACATTTTCGTACTGCCTGGATGAATACTGTAGCTGCTACGATGAGCTTTTGACAAGATCTCTTCCTTAAGATCTGCATCGTCAAGTACACGCAATCATCCATGAAACTTTAGTATCTCGTCATCAGAAACTTGAAAATCAGCCTTTCTCTTTTCTGCATCTTTTGCAGAATTTTCTGGATCTCAAGATTTGTTAACTGCAACGTCTTGATCCTTATCTGCACTTCCGGTTCAATTCTGAAGGTAGACATAAGATTTGAAAGGTGGCCTACCTCAAATTTGAAAACCGAATCTCGAGCTCCTTCAAGTAAGATCCACTCCTAAACCATCATCTGCTCAATTGATGACTTCCGACTCAACGCATCTGCAACTTTGTTGGCTTTTCCAAGGTGATACAGGATGTCGCAATCATAGTCCTTGAGAAGTTCCATCCAACGACGCTGTCTCATGTTCAACTCCTTCTAAGAGAATAAATACTTCAAGTTCTGATGGTCTGTAAAGATCTAGAACTTTTCTCCACACAAGTAATGTCTCCAAATCTTCAGGGCGAAAATAATCGCTGCGAGTTCTAAATCATGCGTCAAGTAATTCAACTCATAAGGTCTTAACTGACGGGAAGCGTATGCAATAATTCTGCCATGCTGCATTAGAACGCAACCCAGTCATATGTACGACGCATCACTAAAGATCTCGTATCCTTCAGGACCAGACATAATCGTCAGTACGGGTGCGGTAGTCAGCTTCTGCTTAAACTTTTGGAAACTACGCTCGCACTTATCTGTCCATACAAACTTCTCTTCCTTCTTCAGTAATCGAGTCAGCGGCATGGCTATTGCTGAAAATCTTTCCATGAATCTTCTGTAATAACCTGCCAATCCCAAGAAACTTCTGATCTTTGTCACTGTCGTCGGTCTTGGCCAATTGATCATTGTTTCGATCTTAGCCGGGTCCACGAAAATTCCTTCACCAGAAATCACGTGACGTAAGAAAGCTACGCGAGTCAGCCAAAACTCGCACTTACTGAACTTGGCGTACAGTCCATGATTTCGCAGAGTCTGAGGCACTGTCCTTAAATGTCTTTCATGCTCCTTTGGACTTCTCGAGTACACCAGGATGTTGTCGATGAACACAATCACGAACTAATCCAAATACTCCTTGAATACTCGGTTCATTAGATCCATGAAAGCAGCTGGGGTGTTGGTCAAACCAAACGGCATTACGGTGAACTCATAATGGCTGTAACGCATACGAAAAGCAGCCTTCGGTATGTCTTCCTTTCTGATCCTCAGATGATGGTACCCTGTCCTCAAGTCGATCTTGGAAAATATCGACGCTCCCTGTAACTGGTCAAATAGGTCATCAATCCTTGGTAACAGATATTTATTCTTGGTCGTCATCTGATTGAGTTGCCGATAGTCGATGCAAAGATGCAACGAACCATCTTTCTTCCTCACAAACAAAACTGGCGCTCCCCAAGGTGATGCACTAGGACGTATAAATCCTTTATCCAACAACTCCTGCATCTGCACCTTCAATTCTTTCAACTCTGACAATGCCATACGGTAAGGAGCCTTAGAGATTGGCTTCGTCCCAGGGGCCAACTCAATTGCGAACTCAATCTCCCTTTCTGGAGGCAGACCAGGTAATTCCTTAGGAAACACATTAGAAAACTCCTGTACCACGGCAATGCTTTCCATCTTCGGCTCCTCAATTGTTGTATCCACTACAGTTGCCAAATAACCTTGGCAACCTACATCTAACATACGAGTTGCCTCAAGCGACGAGATTAAGTTAATCGATGGTCCTTCTCGACTTCCAATAAACTCGAAACTTTTACCCGCTAACGGGTTAAATTGAATCGATTTACGATAACAGTCTACAGTAGCTCGTTGCTTGGTGAGCCAATCCATGCCAATGATCACATCAAAATCAAACATGGCTAGGACAATCAAATCTATCATTTCCTCTCATTCACCAATAACTAACTTGCAACTAGGACACCCTATTGCAGACAACACCTTATCCTTTAACGGGGTGGAAATACTAATGACTGACCCCAACGGTTCTGGACTCAACCCTACCAACTTAACGTACTGCTCAGTAATAAATGAATGCGTAGCTCTAGGGTCAAATAAAGCAGAAGCAGCATGGTCGTTCAGCGAGACTGTACTTGTGACCACGTCTGGTGAGTCATCTGCCTCTCGTCGGGTGACAGCATACACCCTTCCTTATGCTTGAAGCCTGTTCATCATGCCCTGCTATGCGTTCTGCGGCGCACTTCCTCTGTTCTGTCCCATCGATGGTAGTGGTGACTGGGATCCCATTGGCCTGCGGGGACAATCTCTGATCTGGTGGCCCTGCTGGCCACATCCAAAGCAAGTTCCCGTTCTTATGAAGCATGGGGCTGATCCGTGTCGTCTTCCGCAGAAACGACATAAACCATTCTGGTTAGGTGCTGACTTCCCAATCCCACGCTTTCTGTTGGGTGGAATGGGATATCTTCCACCGGTCATCGGTTTCTTCCTAAACCGATTACCATCTCTGCTTGACCCGAACAGCGACCCAGATGCAACGGCTCATTCATTCAAGTTCCGTTCGATCAGCTGTGCCCTTTCATATAGATCATTGTAATCCTTCAGATTCAACGGCACAAGTGGATCCTTTATCTCCGATCTGAGGCCTTCTCTGAACCTCCTTGCTCTGTCTACTAGATCCTCGATCAGTCTGGGGGCGTGCTTAGACAGCTCGGTGAACTTCTCCTCATACTGGTCCACAGACATTAGACCTTGACGAAGGCGTTGAAACTCTGCCATCTTCTGTTCTCTGGCGTAGTTAGAGAAGTACTTTCCATTAAAAACTTCCACGAAGGCATTCCACATCGGAACCATGCCTTCTGGAAACACTCTTCCTCTGGTGGCTTCCCACAAAGTACTGGCGTTCCCCTGCAGCTAGTAGACCACCAGGACTATCTTGTCTTCATCAGAGCACCTCAGCAGTGCGAAGACCTTTTCTAACTAGCGGATCCAAAGGGTTGCAGCCTCGGGATCGCCTGCTCCTAAGAACCTCATCGGGATCAGCTTCAGAAACTGCTCCACTAACTTGTGCATAGGCCGCTCCCCAATCACATTCCCAAGTGGAACCTTGGCAAGTGCGGCAGTAGCAGCGGCTACGTCATTGGTGGCAGCAGTGGCGGCGGCGGTGGCAATAGCTTGATTCTGGGCTTGCTGCCCCATCAAATTACTCAACGTCTCAAGCGCTTGGACGATCCTGTCTATCCTAGGATCACCTAGTGCTGCTACACCAGTATCGCCTTGCGGCGGTACTCTAACACTCGCGCTGGCCTGAGCCGACGCTCTACCTCGAGCACCGACCCTAGTCGGCATCCTACCCCGAGTGACAGACGTAACTGTCCTCTTCCTAAGAGTGCTCTGTTCCAGATCACTCATACTGCAAGATCCTTATAGAACCTGCTTTCCAATTCCACATAGAATTAGAAGTCTGAGCGACCCACACAAACAATCAATCAATCAGTCAATCAATCACATGTATTAGCATAAGGAAAAAGGCCTTTCCTACTAACTATCTCAAGACCCATCGCACCTTATCACTCTAGACACTGACCAACTCTAATACCACTCCGAACGGGGATGTCACGCCCCAAACCTCAAGCGCGCGAACATCCCTCGGTGGTCGATAGAATTGCAACGTTCCTAGGTTGCGTCGCCGACCCATTCGTTTTATGTACATGCGGAAGCGAACTAATAAACACCCAGAGAACCAACAATCACAGGGATAGTAGAATGACTTGCTAACACCTTTTCACAAAACATACTTTATATACATGCTAGGTCAGTATTGCAGGTCTATATATAGAAGTCTATATTCAAAAAGAGGCTACTAAACCAATCCTACCCCGGACCCTACCTACTTGGGATCCGGGTCCACCACGACACCATCTAGGATGTCGATGTCTAAAGGATCAACTACCTCTACTCCGGGCCCTTCAGCCTCGGGCCCCAGGTTCGCCGCGATATCTTCCAAAATATCGGCATCCACGATGGGGTCAAGTACCTCCTCATACTCGGTATCGATGGCAGGCCCGTCAAAACCCTCCAAGGGGTCCTCCCGAACCCCGTTAGGCCCGTTACGGAACCATGCTTTGAAGCGATGAGGTACCAAGTGAGGTAGGACCTCATCGACCTAAAAAGTGTTCACCACAAGCTCACGGGTCCAGGGGGTCCCGTGGATGGGGAGAAGGGTAGTCTCGGTCTCCGCCTCCCGTGGCCACCCAAAGCGAACGTGGCATACCTCCATCTAAGGACCTGAAAAATTTTAAACCACGACGGGATGAGACAAAGTTTCAGCGAGTCAACACCCTAAACCCCGATTAGGACAAGCATTCGCTCATAAGCGTCCTAAATATGCACCATAAATGACTTATCTCGCCTCAACACCTCCCTGCACATTAGTACATCTCATATACATATATAAACGCAGCAAGCGTAATTCAATAATTGGAACACCCCATATAATTCATCAAATATTCACAGGGGTCCCGATTATAAGGCCAAACCGTTATGACACGTCCCATTTCGTGTCACACAATTTTGTCCCATAATCAGGCGCGGTTATCTCAATCACTCAAGCGTGTTCCAATTATTTACGACCCAATGGCCACGGCCAACTCAACAGTCGGCGGTCATCCGACATAACCGGGTGTCGTCCCGCTTCGTCGGGCACGGCAACGTCTACATCTAGACGGCATACCCGAAGGAGCATCGGCCCAGCCTCCACTGCGATCGGCATCCGTTGTTAAGGGCATCTGAACTTAATCAGGCATCGTCCCACGTGAATGCATCAGGACGGGTTCCAATAATAAGGTTCATGCTCGATCTCCTAATAGATATAGATGCAAAGATGGTTTTCCTTTTTAAATCTATTTGCGTTAGAAAATCCTTGTAGAGCGAGTAATGATGTAGGTTGAGTTAATGTTAAGATGAGGTCAACGGTTCTGACGAAGTTCAATATGGCTTTGATTTAGAAGTTATCTATATTGGTTGAGTCCACAAGGATTGTAAGAAAGTAGAAATGAAGTTGATATTTCAATGCAATTATTGTGACTTGACTTAAATGTCGAGCTTAAGTAGAGATTATTGAGAACGTGTCTTGAGTTTGAACCCAAGAAGGAAGCTTGATACAATTAGATTTCCTAACTTGAGCAGACTTTCTATGTGGAATCCATTTTTTTTATTATATAATATAAGAAGCAAATTTTCTTCAAGAATAGTATCATAGATGAGCATTTGGCCATGACAATCAATTGGACGGCATGCTCGCGAATTACATACCGAGTGTTTGAAGTGATGAAAATCTCATGCTAAGATTTTGTGAATTCATCGATAAAATTGAGAAATAATTTCGTGAGGAATTGTGATTGATAAATACTATATAAGTTAGGTGTAATTAGAGGCTGGGATAAATTGAGAGTGTTTTAGTGATTTGAACGTGGTTATAATCTAAGTTATATTGCTTGATTTATAATGAAATCTATTGCTCAATGAGTGGAGAAGGTCCCACTAATTGACCTACGTAAATCTAGTGTTTAATATATTTTCTTGCATTGTTTATTATATTCATTATCTATTTTTTGTAATGCTTTTAATTTTAGAAAAGAATAACTTTGTAGTTGATGAAATACAAGTAAATAAATCTCAATCATCTGTTGAAAAAAATCTTTAGTATTTCCATTTGAAACCTCATAGAAAATCAATCTAAAAATAGATCACAAATGTTGCTATTAATGTCCTTTAATGATGTTAGACTTCAGGGTAGACATAGATTCCAAATGGAAAATAGGATCCGAAGTTAATGCAGGTGCAGGGTTTCTATTCATAGAGAGTCGCTCTTGCTTTAATAGAACCGAAGGGGTTGCACTGAGCTAAGGGTGCATTTAGTTTAACTTTTGGGAAGTCTTTGAGAAAATATAAAGGCATTTAAGGGGTTTTTTCGAAATGCAAGTAGACTTTGGTAAGTTGTAATATGAAAATAAATTGAGAAACAACTTTGATTTAAGCGGTGTTTGAAAAAAATTACACTTTATAAAGTACTTTACTATTTTTGTTAATAAGATTCAAAACTAGTGATGGATTAGCGACTAGTAGCCTCGTAGAGGTCAGGTGACCTTAGGTAAGCCACGACCTAGGCGACCAAAACCTTGAGTCGAGCAATTGTCGGTGATGTCAAGCAGGCTCGTGCAACTCACTACTGAGCTTCACTACATAGAGAAGATGAATAGTGCTTTGAGGGAAAAATCGAAAACGAAAAAAATAGTGAGGGTTTGGAAGATTTTTTTTTTACTAACCTTAAAGTGAGCTTTTCGAAAATGTTGAAAGCCCACCTACCTTGGGCTTTCAACTTTCACAAAGACAACATTTGGCCAAAGTGTTTGGCAAAAAATTTGCCAAACACCCCTAATTTTTCCCCTCCAAAGCCATTTAGAAAAGTGGTTCCAAAGGGAGCCTAAGTATAGTTTCTCGCTGAGTGGTATAAATGTCACTAAACATGCGGTGGGAATGAAGCCTTAGGGCCAAAACTTGACAATTGCGTAAATGCATTGGTTGCTGAGGGCACATCCAAAACTATATGTGAGATTTTGTCCAATGAAACCGTTTCCCTATAAAATGTGGACAAAGCCCCTTTCAAAATGTAAATCTATATAGAAATCGGCAAAACGTGTGAAGGGTCCTTTGTTAATTCTTAGATAGGAAGCGCAAGCCCACGAGAAAATTAAAGATACAAAGATTAGAGATAATTGTGACATCTTGAATTTCGACCCATTCTCAATTATATGAAATGGGCTTTTCGTCGACGCACCTATGGTCATTTTTCTCTAAACTGATCACTCACGAGTTAACTAACCTATTAGGTGAAGCCGTTAAGGGATATAAACGCGGCAGACTTGAGAATTTGATCGAAAATCGATCGCTCGACCGTGATAATCGGCAAAGGTCAATACGACACCGTTATAATTGATTTGTGATTGGATATAGGTCGATTCGACGGAAGCACGTAATTAAATTATGGGTGACTCCACATGATTACCAAATTCGCATCGAACGGCACTAACCCGATTTTCTATCGATCTTATTCTCGATGCCCGTAATTCAAACCTTGCGATTTTTACGACAACCAAGAGTCGTCTACGAGTCGGAGATGAACAAACGTGGATCGAAAATTATTGACCATGGGTCAAACGCATTAAAATCCCTAAAAGCTACCCGGTAGGTTAGGTTGTACTAAAATCGCGTTCGGTCGATTTTAACTACGAAATTGAATTCGATTTCGGGAATCGAACGTTCAAGCGTGTCACGATTTATTTTTAGGACATCATCTCATCTTTTGAAGAAATTCCGTCGAGCCGAGAATTTTTGCGGAAAATCAAATTCGGCAACAAGAAATCAAGAGAAATTCGGATGGGCACCTTTAATTGGATTTTTGGCCACCAATTTGATTTGTTATGTGAAGGATTGAAGGGAAATTCGTTTGGGCTGCTGCCATGGCATTTTTTGCCATCAAAATGAAGTTGTTTTGTGAAGAATGGAGAAGAAATTGGCCATTGGTTGATGCTTTGACAAAAGGGGCTGAAAACTTTGGAGGCAACACACTCAAGTGCCAAGATATTTCTCTTGGCTTGTGAGTGGCTGCATGTTGGACTTCCTTCTCCCCTTGTCCCCCCTTCCATGCACATCCTTCCCCCTAGTTGAAACCATCTGCTGTTGCTTCTTCTTCAGCTTTTTGAATTTTTATTTTATTTTTCTTGTTTTTCTTTTCTTTCTCTTTTTTTTTTCTTCTTCTCTTCCTTCTGCCTCCAGTTGCTTGCCAACTCAGCAATTAGTCAGAGGTAGGGCTGGCAAGGTCCCTTACCAGCCTTCAGTTAGCCTTGTTAGTGGCTAAACGAGGCTCGACCCTCGCTAGCCCAATGAGCAACTTGGGCGAGGCCACCCTCGCAGCCTCTAGCAAGGGATAGAGCCTCACTAGAAGCGGGCGAGGCTCACCTGAGGGCAGCGAGGTCAACCACATCAATGCTCACCTCTGGATGGTTGTTGGACCAGCGACCAACTAGAGGAAGAAGGAAGAGAAAGGAAAAAAAAAAAGAATGAGAAAAAAAAAGGGAAAAAAGATTACAAAAATAAGAAAAATAAGTAAAAATTCAAAAAAATGCTAAAATATTATTATAAATTATCTACGTTAATGTCGATGATGTCATATAGGACGGTTGGCATTCATGTCAACGTTGGTCGGTTAAAATTGGGTAGATAAATTGAATTGACATAAATACAAAAAAATTATGACTCATTTTGAAAGAAAAAATGTTTATGACTGAATTAACACAATTGTAATACATTTATGATTATTTTTTGGTAATTTTCTAGCCTTTTGTCAACTGGACACCAACACAATGTACGAGCACGAATTGTTGGTTACTAACACAAGCTTGACTCATTACCCGCCGAGATAATAGAGAACCACTTTGAGGTTGCCCATCAAATGAAGCACGGAAAGAAACTACTACAAAAAAGTTTTAGAAGTTTCGAAAGGAAACTTGGAGCTTGTATTGGTAATGAGTTGAGAATTAGAATTGGAATAAATTTCTTTTTTTTTTTTTCCAATTCTTATAGGGGGCATTTTGATCTTTTTCTCAAGGTTAAAGCGTTGTTTGTTTTGTAAAAAATGAATGGTTTGAAATATATTTTTCTGAAGATAATCGTTTATATCGTTTATAACAATGAAAATATAAAAATATATTTTCGTTGTTCATGAAAATATTTAGACATAAATCGTTATCGATAATGATAATATTCATTTCAACTGGGACAAGTGATTATTTTTAAGAAAATATTTTCCCAATGACTCATTTTTTGCGAAACAAATAAATGTGGACATGTAAATTTGAATGTAAATCTTGGTAATTTTTTGAAAAAAAATTGATTTTTTGTGTGTTCTTTTTCTTTTTATGAAGATTTAACATTTTTCGTCAAAGAGATTTCGCGGACCTACTCGCCTATTGTCAGTTTTCTTAAGTGGAGACAACTCCAAGATCTTATTTTGTGTTTTCATCCTTTACATTCACTTTTCAATTATCCATAATGAGTCATCCATTAGAACCTTTAATTACTTGAGCTCTGCAAAGCGCAAAGGGAGTTTTCCATAGTAATAAATCTCACATTTATTTGAGAAGCAGTTGCGTATGTATGTCATTGAAGAAAATTAAGCAGCGATGGCAAATGCTTCATCAAGGTACTTTATAATTGTGAGAAAATAGGTTTTCCTTGTTGGACAATGACATTATCGGATTATAATTGTTAAAGTATCGCTTGTCTACAGTATTTATATTATGTATATGTGATCTCCCTACACCTATCAATTTAAGTTTTTAGGTTAGGCATTCTAATATAGTATGAGAGTCACGGGTTCTTTATATATACATGATCTCTCTCTCCTTAATTTTTGAATTTCCAAGTCAAAATGCGCCTACCTAGTATCATATTAATCGCTTTGTCGTTGAGATGGACTCACGGTCTCTAAAAGTTGATAGCTATCCTAATTCACTTAATCTTCATGCAAGTAACAACTGAAGGTGTTAGGAAGCGACGACCTTCCACGGCGAAGTGAGATGGGAAATCTACCTACCAAAGCAATCAACCTCGACCACAATAAAACCGTTACAGCAATAAGAGAGCATTTATTTGAGAACCTTTTCTACGTAGAAAAACCACAGTACGATGAATCTATTAATCCACTTCAATCAAGAATTACAAGAGATTCAACCACATCGAGAACATACAAAGACACGAGCTCCCCCTTCTACAAGCTAAAACGCCATCAATTCCAAACCAATCTCTCTAAGAGCAAACCCAGCTAGGAAGTTTGAGACAATCTTGAAGAAGAATTACTAATGTAGACACCTTACTTTTTACTAAGGGTGGGACCAAAGATGACCGAGAATGTTACTTCCTTAAAAGTTTGATTTTTGGTACAATTGAGTTGTGCTCATAAAGAGTTTTGCCAAAAAAAGTAAAGAAAATAAAAGAAAAAAAATCCAATTTCCCCAAATTAGATTGTCGGATGCTAAGATATCACATTTTTTAACCATCGACATCAGATCAATGGGTGTCTGGAATATATAATATGATCTAATCGATAAATTCCACCTTAAAAAATCAAGTCATAAACTTTCCAACGCAACAAGAATCATGGTGATTACACTTTTTGACGAAGATAATATCATAACTTTTCATCACGGCCGTCCGTTCCAATTAATTCTCAACATTTTTCGGTGATCAAGCTGCGTTTTTCGAAAATTTTGGTTCACAAGTTCTCCATGGGGTGCGAAAACCGAGTCAACGTTATGTTCAATCAAAGTTTTGTTAACATTTTGAAAAAAAAAAAAAGAAACAAAGGAAAAAAAGAAGAAATTGTCAATATTAAATTTTTAAAAAGAGAGAAAAAGGATCCGGTACTACGCAGCAGTGGGCCCGTGCTGGACAACGGGTGGGCTTGTGCGATGCATCGAAGGCCCGGCCCAGTGCCCCTTCTTCCTTGCCTGGGGGCCCCTCTTGCTTGGCCCAGGGCCGTTTCGCAGTTGAACAGGCTTTTTTGGCCATCGTGCAACTTAAGTTTAGATCATGTACAAAGTTCTCCTTCATTGCGTTATAAGCTCTCTAATTCTAGTTGCTACCTCTTTCGATCTTTTCTTGGGGAGAGAAAATTCTGGAGAAATACAAGGCGAAATTCCGGCCTATCCCAGACGTGTAGATATTTGAGAAAAATCAGACAAACATCACGTGAGGATTTTCTGAATTTTCACTGTGCTAAAATTAGTCTTCTAAAAGTATATAAAAAAAATTCTTTATTACCATCATTCTGCTGAAATAAAATCTAGAAAATATATATATATTCTAGATCATTGTCATGCTTGTTTAAATACGGGCACTAGATAGCAACCGTTGGGTCACAATACTAGACCATTGTCTAGGTGGGCCTAAAGCTAGAGAGCTGAGGGGCCCATGATAATAAACCGAGGCCCCGCATGTCATAAATTTTCCAAAATAAATTATTTCTAAAATATTATTCTTATTTTCTCTAATAATATTTTCAATAGACAAAGATAATTATGTCTAAGTTGGCCAAACATTACTGAAAGTCAAAGAGGGACGCGACCCCTCCGATCCATTCGTATCCAACTGCTGCAAAGTGCTTTGACTTTTCTACAGAAGATTGCCCCGCTACCATTCCGTGTTACACGGTAGAGGTGCTGCATCGCAGCACGTAAAGGGCGGTGGATGTGCTCCCTCGGATCTCGACAGATCCGCATGATCCAATTGCTAACATGCATTAGGCTCATCACACGGATTCACCGAATAACTTCTTCAAACTCATATCGACCGGTCAATTTTGGCCTATTCCCGTCTTATTTTGAACATTAGAAGCAATAACAAAATTCAAAAAAGAAAGAATTGCATGGAAAATACTGTAAGAAGTCATTTGGGAGCATCATTACTCAAATGCTACCGCAAAGTCATACGAAGAAATTATCAACAGGTTTGTATTTGCTAGACAATGGGGAGTTATCATATTCGCTACAAATACTAGCGGGACAATTTAATGACATGATAACGGATCCAAACGAACGCGATATGAAGTCAATGGGTCTTAATTGGGGCTAATTGTCTACTGGTCGATTTTGTGTGTCAATTACCGTGTAATCATGTTGTGTTAATGTTATACAATTTGTTATGTGTTAGCTGTTAATTTTCAAATCATGCTCGTGTTTAGGTAGACACTCATGCGAGTTGACCTTTGGTAATATAGCCTTATGTTGGGAAAATTACGAAAAGGTTTTAAAGCTGTTGTAATTATATAAATTTAGTTCTAAATTTCATTTTTAGCCTTAATAAGTCTTAAATCTCTTGCTTTTATGCCAATCTAGTTTATCCGGCTAATTTTGGCCAATTATCCTACCTGGAGCTACCAACAATGATATAGACAGTTTTTAATAACATTTTAATTTTTTAGAATTTTTTATTTTATTTTTCTTGTTTTTCTTTTCTTTCTCTCTTTCTTTTTTTTTTTTTTTTTTCCCTTCTTCTCTTCCTTTTGCCTCCAATTGCTTGCCAACTTGGTGATTAGTCAGAGGTAGGGCTGGCAAGGTCCCTTACCAACCTTCAGTTAACCTTGTTAGTGGCTAGATGAGGCTCGACCCTCGCTAGCCCAACGAACAACTTTTGCAAGGCCACCCTCGCAGCCTGTAGCAAGGGATAGAGCCTCACCAGAAGCGGGCGGGGCTCTCACTCGAGGGTGGTGAGGTCAACCTCATTAGTGCTCGCCTCTGGCTGGTTGCCGGACTAATGACCGGCTAGAGGAAGAAGGAAGAGAAAGAAAGAAAAAAAAAAAAAAAAACAAGAAATAAAAAAGGGGAAAAATAATACAAAAAATAAAAAAAATAAGTAAAAAATTAAAAAAATGTTAAAATATAACTAAAATTTATTCACGTCAACGCCGGTGATGTCATATAGGATGGCTAACATTTATGTCAACATTGGTTGGTTAAAATTGGGCAGATAAATTGAATTGACACAAATACAAAAAATTTAGGATTCATTTTGAAAGAAAAAAGGTTTATGACTGAATTAATATAATTGTAATAGATTTATGATTGTTTTTTGGTAATTTTCTAGGCTTTTGTCAATTGGACACCAACAGAACTTACAAACACGAATTGTTGGTTACTAACACAAGCTTGACTCGTTACCCGCTGAGATAATAGAACCACTTTGAGATTGCCCATCAAATGAAGCGTGGAAAGAAACTACTACGAAAAAGTTTCAGGAGTTTCGAGAGGAAACTCGGAGCTTGTATTGGTAATGAGTTGAGAATTAGAATTGGAATAAATTTCTTTTCTTTTTTTCCAATTCTTGTAGGGGGCATTTTGATCTTTTTCTCAAGATTAAAGCATCATTTGTTTTGTAAAAAATGAATGATTTAACAAATATTTTTCTGAAGATGATCGTTTATATCGTTTATAACAATGAAAATATAAAAATATATTTTCACTGTTCATGAAAATTTTTAGACATAAATCGTTATCGATAATGATAATATTTTCTATTGATTAATCATTTCAATTGAGACAAGTGATTATTTTTAGGAAAATATTTTCCAAATCACTCATTTTTTGCGAAACAAATAAACATGGACATGTAAATTTGAATGTAATTCTTGGTAATTTTTTGAAAAAAATTGATTTTTGCATGTTCTTTTTCTTTTTATGAAGATTTAACATTTTTCGTCGAAGAAATTTCGCAGACCTACTTGCCTATTGTCAGGTTTCTTAAGTGGAGATAACTACAAGATCTTATTTTGTGTTTTCATCCTTTACATTCACTTTTCAATCATCCATAATGAGTCATCCATTAGGACCTTTAATTACTTGAGCTCTGCAAAGTGCAAAGGGAGTTTTCCATAGTAACAAATCTCACATTTATCTGAGAAGCAGTTGCGCATGTATACCATTGAAGAAAATTAAGCAGCGATGGCAAATGCTTCATCAAGGTACTTTAAAATTGTGAGAAAATAGGTTTTCCTTGTTGGACAATGACATTAAAGTATTGCTTGTCTACAGTATTTATATTATGTATATGTGATCTCCCTACACTTATCAATTTAAGCTTTTAGGTTAGGCATTATGATATTGTATGAAAGTCACGGGTTCTTTATACGTGATCTCTCTCTCCTTAATTTTCGAATTTCCAAGTCAAAGTGCGCCCACCTAGTATGATATTAATCACTTTGTTGTTGAGATGGACTCACGGTCTCTAAAAGTTGATAGCTATCCTAATTCACTTAATCTTCATGTAAGTAACAACTGAAGGTGTTAGGAAGCAACGACCATCCACGGCGACGTGAGATGGGAAATCTACCTACCAAAGCAATCAACCTCGACCACGATAAAATCGTTACAGCAATAAGAGAGCATTTATTTGAAAACCTTTTCTACGTAGAAAAACCATAGTACGACAAATCTATTAATCCACTTCAATCGAGAATTACAAGAGGTTCAACCACATCGAGAACATACAAAGACACGAGCTCCCCCTTCTACAAGCTAAAACGCCACCAATTCCAAACCAATCTCTCTAAGAGCAAACCCAGCTAGGAAGCTTCGGACAATCTTGAAGAAGAACTACTAATGTAGGCCCCTTACTTTTTACTAAGGCTGGGACCAAAGATGACCGAGAATGTTACTTCCTTAAAAGTTTGATTTTTGGTACAATTGATTGTGCTCATAAAGAGTTTTGCCAAAAAAAAGGAAAGAAAATAATTAAAAAAAAATCCAATTTCCCCAAATTAGATTGTTGAATGTTAAGATATCACATTTTTGAACCATCAACATTAGATAAATAGGTGTCTGGAATATATGATATGATCCAATTGATAAATTCCACCTTAAAATTCAAGTCATAAACTTTTCAACACCACAAGAATCATGGTGATTACACTTTTTGATGAAGATACTATCATAACTTTTCATCACGCCCGTCCATTCCACTTAATTCTCAAGAATATGAATTCTCAACATTTTTCGGTGATCAAGTTGAGTTTTTCGGAAATTTTGGTTCACAAGCTCTCCATGGGGCGCGAAAACCGAGTCAAAAGTTATGTTCAATCAAATTTTTGTTAACATTTTGAAAAAAAAAAAAGAAACAAAGAAAAAAAAGAAGAAATGGTCAATATTAAATTTTTAAAAAGAGAGAAAAAGGATCCGGTGCTATGCAGCAGTGGGCCCGCGCTGGACAACGGGTGGGCTTGTGCGATGCATCGAAGGCCCGGCCTAGTGCCCCTTCTTCCTTGCCTGGGGGCCCCTCTTGCTTGGCCCAGGGCCGTTTCGTAGTTGAACAGGCTTTTTTGGCCATTGTGCAACTTAAGTTTAGATCATGTACAAAGTTCTCCTTCATTGCGTTATAAGCTCTATAATTCTAGTTGCTACCTCTTTCGATCTTTTCTTGGGGAGAGAAAATTCTGGAGAAATACAAGGCGAAATTCCGGCCTATCCCAGATTCCCAGACGTGTAGATATTTGAGAAAAATCGGACAAACATCACGTGAGGATTTTCTGAATTTCCACGGTGCTAAAATTAGTCTTCGAAAAGTATATAAAAAAAATTCTTTATTACCATCGTTCTGCTGAAATAAAATCTACAAAATTTAATAATTTTTTTTTCTAGATCATTGTCGTGCTTGTTTAAATACGAGCACTAGATAGCAACCGTTGCATGTGACCGACCCAATAGGTCACAATACTGGACTATTGTCTAGGTGGGCCTAAAGCTGGAGAGCTGAGGGGCCCATGATAATGAACCGAGGTCCCGCACGTCATAAATTTCCCAAAATAAATTATTTTTAAAATATTATTCTTATTTTCTCTAATAATATTTTCAACAGACAAAGATAATTATGTCTAAGTTGGCCAAACATTAAGCGTGTATAACCAAATAGAATGCGGTTTAGTCAATTGCATTTTACATACACATCACAACGAATACTGATAATACACTTACACATCATTTGAATCTTTTTAAAACACAAAGCATCCACGATACATGGAGTCATAAACATTTCTTCGGAAAAAAATAATAATAAAGGCATTACATCCAATATATTAGGAAATAACTTTGACGGTTGCATTTAAAGATATAATTGAAAAATGTGGGGATTGTGGGGGACGCTAATCCCTGTCCAGATCTATGTTTCTCTAGTTATATTCCTAGGCAAGAATAAGATTTGCCAGGATTAGTGAATCAATTAAGACTTCGTGTCTTTTGGACTAATATCAATTAAGTCTCCCTTTGTGTCCTACTCTTTCGGTAATTAAACGGGCTTAAAGCCAATCAAAGCTACACATCTAAACTTATCCATGGAGTTAGAGCACTAATTCGGTCACCTAAGATCAAAGGAAGAAAATCATGAGGAGGACAGGCTCTAATATTATAATTTGATACGCTTCTAAAAGAGAAATACCCAAATTAGAGGAAAGTTTTTCTTTTCTCACCCTAAGGAATGCCCTGTTTTTTTAAGTCCCAAAGTTCAGACGTAGTAGTTTCAGGACGTACTAAGGTCCAAAAAAAAAAAAAATCAATATGATAATTTGAGACGATTCTAGAAGAGAAATTTCTAGCCAGTCCACACATGCATTAGCTTCCTTGTATGGACGACGGATAATGACTTCCCCCCACAGATGAACCGTCTTGAAGATCTGCACAAGCAAACTCTCTTGAATTTCTCAACTTGCTGCTACCATAAAAGATTTTGAGAAATTACAGACTACAAATCAACTTCTAAAATCAACTAGTTCGCACCAGGGGAGTGCGTTAGCTCAAGAGCTAGATAGACAACCCATAGTTCAGTTGGAATGAATTGCGATAACCAATTGAGCAAGCAAGACCACCTGACCATCTCCTTGTGTTTTATCTAATGAAGCGAATCTTTAATTTTCGTGCTTATCCTAATTGTTGGTTTAGTTTATGCATGGCAAAAGGAGCATTGGAATGGTCTTAGTTCCTAAATATTCAGACAATAAAAAAAGTAAAAAAAAATAACATTGAGACGGTTATGAATTCCATAGAATTTCCCTTACTTGCTCGAACAACCCCAAATTCAGTTATTTCAACTACATTAAATGATCTTTCAAATCACCCAGCAGGTTTTCTGTTTCTTGCTAAAATTTGGATAAATAGTTAGCTTAGCAGTGTCGCGGATGCGTGTGTAAATTAATTTGCTACACAATACAGATTTGACTTCTCACATTATGAATTGCATTAGTCTTTTTGTATCAGATTACTCTTCAAGATTCATCTTGTCTCTAAGCTATAGTCCACGAAGTTAACATGTTTTTCGTGGCTAGAGTCATATCCAATCTAATGAAATCATCATTCTAAGGATCAGAGAACCTACAGTTTTCAAAATGTTACAGTTTTCAAAATGTAACAACAATTGGGATCACTAAGTGCTGCATGAGAACATTTCTCATTCTCACAATTTCTGTTCTTTTGTTCCCCGAACAAAAAAAAAGAACAGAAACCCGTTTGGTAACGCCAGTTGATTTTATTCCCCCAACAGAAAAGTTAGCCCGGGAATAAAACGAGAAAAAAAAAAATTCCTTCTTGTCCGGGAACAATTTCTACAAATAAGCAATTTTTTTTTTTTTTTTTTTTTTTTTTTTGTTTTATTTCTCTCTTGTCATGGCCACCTCTAACCGTCCAGAGCCACCGTCGACCGCCGCCCACCGCTGCTGCCGCCGCCGGTCGCCGGCCACCGCCGACCGCGAGCAAGAATAAAAAAACAAATAAATACAAAAAAAAAACAAATAAATACAAAAAAAAAACAAATAAATACAAAAAACAAATAAATACAAAAAAATAAATAAAAACAAATACATACAAAAAAAAATAAATACAAATAAAAAACAAA
The DNA here is from genome assembly GCA_014182565.1 of Eucalyptus marginata. Lineage (NCBI taxonomy): Eukaryota > Viridiplantae > Streptophyta > Magnoliopsida > Myrtales > Myrtaceae > Eucalyptus > Eucalyptus marginata. The sequence goes on from CM024594.1 coordinate 27,688,400, forward strand.
CGCAAGAAAATAAAAAAATTAAAAAATTACAAAAATTACAAAAAAATTACAAAAAAAAACAAATAAATACAAATAAAAAACAAATAAAAAACAAATAAATACAAAAAGAATAAAAAACAAATAAAAAAGAACAAATAAAAATAAATAAATACAAAAAAATTGTTGCGTTAAAACGTATTTCTATTCTTTTTTTCTATTCCAAGAGTAGAAATTTTGTGCGGTTATCAAACGGGTTCTTTTCTTTCGAAAAAAATAGAAAAGAACTATTTCTGAAAAAAAAAAACTCTTCCCCAAAAAGAGAAATTTTACCATGCACCCTAAGCTACCGATGTTACAAAAATTACAAAAATTACAAAAAAATTACAAAAAAACAAATAAATACAAATAAAAAACAAATAAAAAACAAATAAATACAAAAAAGAATAAAAAACAAATAAAAAAGAACAAATAAAAAATAAATAAATACAAAAAAGAATTGTTGCGTTACCAAACGTATTTCTATTCTTTTTCTATTCCAAGTAGAAATTTTGTGCGGTTATCAAACGGGTTAAACCTGTTCCCAGGAATAGAAAATAGAAAAGAACTATTTACGAAAAAACTCTTCCCCAAAGAAATTTTACCATGCGCACCCTAAGCTACCGATGTTACAAAAATTACAAAAATTACAAAAAAATTACAAAAAAACAAATAAATACAAATAAAAAACAAATAAAAAACAAATAAATACAAAAAGAATAAAAAACAAATAAAAAAGAACAAATAAAAAATAAATAAATACAAAAAATTGTTGCGTTACCAAACGTATTTCTATTCTTTTTCTATTCCAAGAGTAGAAATTTTGTGCGGTTATCAAACGGGTTCTTTTGCTTTCGAAACTGTTCCGGGAATAGAAATAGAAAAGAACTATTTCTGAAAAAAAACTCTTCCCCAGCCAAGAAATTTTACCATGCGCACCCTAAGCTACCAGATGGGCTTCTACTCCCAAATCCATAATGGATGGCCTTCAGTTGTAACTGGGGTAATGATTAGACGTACCGGTTTTAAGCACTGTACGAATCACATGTCCAATTAGCAAGAAGCAAGCTTTTGATAAGAGCTTTCAGTGGTAGTCCGATAACCCAGCGCCCAGTCTGGATGCATTCTTTATTTTAATATATTAGTGCCCACATGCCCTGTATCCCTAATTAGAGAAGATTTTTTTTTTTCTCATCCTTAAAAATACTCTCAAATTTTACGTTTCAAAGTTAAGACAAGTTAGCTTTATGATAATACATAACTACTTTGAGCTGTCAAATAAGACAAGCCGCAGACCATGATAAACAACAGACCGTTCGCTTCCCTTCTACAACCAACAAATCATTTAAGGAATTATAAATCCTGCGGGAAGCTTAGAAAAGAGGTGACAAGACCTAGGGTTTGCTTAAAACAACGGCAGAATCGTAATTTTACTCGGAGAGGCTGTCCCCTCACCTAAAGGCATGTCAGACGTTGCAATCTCTTTCATTATTGCAGTGCTTTTTGTTAGGACTAGAATTAGCACCTAGAGGGGGGTGAATAGGTGATTAAAGCGATTTTAACAATAAAATCCGAATATTTAATTAATGAATTAAAAGCAGTAATCGCAGCAATTGAAAATGATGAAAGATAAAAGGATAAGGGATAGAGAATCAAGACTCTAGATTTATAGTGGTTCGAACTTATATCAAGCCTACGTCCACTCTCCCGCACGGACAGCCCTTCTTTGGATTTCACTAAGAATCAAAAAGAGTTACGGTCTCACGCTCTTGAGTCCACAATGTAGAACTTCTACTACACTTCCTCAAGGTCTCACAACTCTATGATCACTCTTTTGATTACATGTATTGCTTGAAGAATAAGATCACAATCGAAATATGGAGGTTCGAGACTTTGGAATTCTTCTATCCAAGACACTTCAACAACTCGAGCGTCTCTCTTTATATGCTTCTTCATGCCTTCATTACCGTTGGCACCTTCCAAAGAAGTTCTTCCAATCAACCCGTTGGACGAGAATCAATTTGGAGAGATCTCGAGCTCTTTAAGGTAAGTGTAGATAGCCCATCAATCCCGCTCGCCCATACAATCGGGATCTTGGTTTCCATAAGTTGAACTTTCCAAATAAGTTGCGAATCTTAGAGAATCTATATCAATTCGGATACGAATGTAAGATCGTGTAGTGCTGAATCCGGTCGAAAGATAATCCTCGGCCATTGAGATAAAGACTAATCGGAATAGAAATTTTTATCTTGTCGGTTGGAAACGTCCATGAGAGTAGACTTTGAAACTTGAGTCTTGTTGACGTCAGACTTTGATCTTCAGACTTTGCCAGTAGAGTCTGCAAGTCTTCAGACTAGACTGAGAGAAATGTTTTGTCAACTTCAAAACCTTTGAGGAGAATTTATCCAACAATCTCCCCCTTTTTGATGGTGACAAAACTTTCCCCAAATTTGAACACTATTGCCCCGCAAAACAACTTTTAAGCTTGCAAAGATATCATTAGAATAAGAATAGTATAAGATGTCCCGTACGCGAGATGTCCCATTACACGTACTTACCCCGTACACAGATCTACATCCACAGAAACCTCATTAGTCAGTGCAGACTTTACTATCTATATCTACTTTTAACAGCTTAAAGTAATGCAGTAGTAAGCAATCATTCAAAAACTCAAGATAAAGTCAAAATGTCAATCATAAACAAACCAATAAATCCAAAAATAGAATGAAAGTTTAAGTTTTGGGGTTTAGGTGTGAATAGAGTGAAAATCTGCCTGCAAAGTCTTCTCCCCCTTTTTGTCAGCATTAAAAAGTACGAAAATCAAGGAGCACGAGGAACGCGAACAAGTTGAAAGTCCTCCATAGACTTGACAGTGCCTTCCAACTTCCTTAAGTCTTCTTGAAGTTCGGCGATAGCGAGTTCCTTTTCTTGTGTCTTGAACCTTACTTTGAACATCTTTCAGTGATCATGTAAGGAGATAAACATAGCATGATTTTCATTCTCGGATAGTCCGAAAGTCACACCCCATAGCATAGATTTGGCCTTTGAGCTCCAACATGATGTCAAGCAACCTTCTGAAATCTCCCGAATTGTCGGGCCTGTGTGCTTGCGTCAACTCGGTCGATGGTGGAGTCAAGCCGGTGTGAATGTCGAAGGAAGATCGATGTTTGGAGATGAAGCCTCTCCCTCAGGATGATGAGCAGCATAAACATCTTCAGCATCAGGTGGCGATCTGCTCACACTTGCACTTGTAAATGTCAGGAAAAGAGGAGTGCTTTCTCTTTGGATATCTCCCCCTCGTTTCCATGCCTTACGGAGGGGAGAAGAACTCTTCTTTCTGAGGAGTCTCCTCAGTGACAAGATTGTGCTGATCCTCCTTTTCTGCTGGAGAATCTGTCTTTGCTTGTGAGTCTGCTGGTTCATGCTGAGAGTCTGTTCTAGCTGACTCTTCCTTTTCATCTTTCTCTTCCTTCTTTCTTTTTCTTTCTTTTTTCTTTCTCTTCCTCTTTTCCTCTTTCTCTTCTTCTTCTTTTTTTTCTTTCTCTTTCTCTTCTTCTTTCTCTTTCTCTTCTTCTTTCTCTTCTTTCTTTCTTCTTTCTCTTTCTTCCTTTTGCAAGGATTCCTCTTCCTGGTTTCCTTTCTTAGTTTCTTCGTAACTGTTGTTCGAACAGTGATACGGGAGCAGAAAACTGAGAAACAAAGGCTGAGATAGGCATATCATCCTCATCATCTTCATCTTCCAAGATGATTGCCCGTCTCTTCTTTATAGGACCAGTGACAGGTTCCTTTCCTTTCCTTTTTGCCGCAGAAGAGTCTGGTTTGATCTTCACAGGGGTTTTTTCTTTGAACTGCTCCGACTTCTTGCTTGAGTTCCTTCGACGCATCTTTGTTATCATCCTCGGTCCGATGACCATTCGACCAATAGTCTTCACGAGAGAGAATGTGGGGAGGCTGGATGTTCGATGTCGAAGAGTCTTGTAATGAGAGCAAAGCATAAGGGAGTTGTCCCTTGTCCTTTGCCATCGACACATACATGTGAAACATGATAGTGTGTGGCGAGAGAAATTAATGCCCACCTTGATTGCAAACATCAACTTTGCCTCGAGATGGATACATCTGTCTTTGAAGTTGATTTTGGTCTAAGACAGTTGATCACAATCTTGTGAAGCGAGAATATTTGTTGCATTCATTCTGAGTAGGATAGGCGACCTTGACAATTCGGTCTCTTGCAAGCTCCATGGTTGCATGACTCACGCACACGAGATTGATTGGAAAGCACCTCTTTCCACACCAATTACGTCTGCGAGTGTCTCATCAACCGATCAGAGTGTCTCAGTATCAACAACATATTCTCTATCTCGCACGCTAAATGAAAAGTCGTTTGCATCAAGGAAGCCGAGATTAGAGTAGAAATATGCGGTCAATTCGGAATGAGCCACATCACATTCGGTGCAAAACTTGTGCGGTTGAAGTTTCTCAAACTTCTCTCGAGATTAATGCTCGGTAAATCCAGAAAATCAAAGTCCACGGTTCGTGGATTTATCACCCTCGCTTCGGCAGCTTTCTCATACTTCTTCCCGTGTCCATCGGATCGAAACAGTTCATCCTTCTTTCCTCAAAGGTTTGCAGCCACACCCATCCAAGGTTTAAAATGTAAATACATTTTCTCATCATCATCCTTTCCTCTGGTTGATTAAAACTACCAAATCTAGGGTCACTTTGGGAAAGTTTGCAAAAACTCTTGCTTCTTTGTTCCCTCGGAACAACGCCCGATCTTTCCATCACGGTGAGAAAGTGCGTCTCATTTCTATAACCTTTTTCCTTCAAAAATTCATCGATAAAGGTCATCGCACCCTCCTTCCTTCAATGCGAGTAAAGCCTATAAACAAAAAGCGGCTTGAGTGATCTTACTTGGTTCAACATTTTCAAGCACTTCTTACGCTTGTTGAGGGCGACTATCATGAGGTCTAGTTGAGGAGGAACGCTGTTGAGATCGTTGAGGAGACTGTCCCCGTTGGAAAGTCGCTTTCTTGTAAGATCGAAGTGCGTAGGCCCCTCTCCGTGAGCCCCCGTGGTCCCCTCTTGCAAGCCTTGATGATTTTCTTTGGTGAGACATTGTCGTTGTCTTTGGAGAAACTTTCTCACTTGTGTCGCAAGAAAGTTAAAAACTTGAGCAAGTAGAAATCGAGGAGAGAAATTCCGAGAGAGTGAAAAGCTTGAACTAGGGTTTTGGGTAAAGTATAAAACGAAGAAGAAGAAGACGTATAAAAGGAAATCGAATCGTGGTAACTGAATCGACGCAATATAAATTCCTTTTTGAAAAATAACTGCCTTAATAAATCGATAACCACCCTTTGTAAAATAAACTGCCTTAATAAACATGATTATCCATAAATAAACAGGCAAACTTACCTTTTCGAGATAAAAATTTAAGTAAATGTACTTACAGTCGTGTCGATTGGTATTCTCGCCTATACCCTTTTGAGTCGATACTCCGTCGACTTTAAGATTCTAAGTCTCGAGCTTCAACAATCTTCAAGAGATACAATATTGAGTCTTGAGCGAATATACTCAAATAAGCTTTTCTCCAAAGTGGCTTTGTGAAGATGTTCGCAGTTGATTCTTCGAGTCAATGAATTGTATCAAGACTTCTTTGTTCGAACATGATCTCTTATAAAATGATGTCGAATCTCAATATGTTTGGCTCTTGAATGTAGGATAGGATTCTTTGTAAGATTGATTGCGCTTGGTATTGTCACATCGATCTCGTGCAAGAGTCTTCAATACCAAAGTCTCGTAGTTGTTGTTTTATCCAAAGTATTTGAGAACAGCAACTTCCAAGTGCTACGTATTCGCTTCGCCCGTTGAAAGAGCCACGATACTTTGTTTTCTTGAAAACCAAGATACCACCCCGTTGCCAAGTAATTGACAAGTTCCCGAGGTGCTTTTTCTTTCAACTCTACAACCCGCAAGATCTCAACGTCGAATAACCAAGAAGGGTAAAGTCTCATTCTTTAGGATACCATAGACCAATCTTAGCGGTAGTTGCAACGTATTTAATGATACGTTTAGCAGCACTTAAATGTGATTCCTTAGGATCGATTGAAATCTAGCACATATGCAAACACTAAATAATATGTCGTCTAGATGCGGTAAGATAAAGAAGTGAACCAATGATACTCCCGTATAATTTTTGGTCGACTTTCTTCCCTACTTCGTCTTTGTCTATCTTCAAAGCACTTGACATTGGTATGTCGGTCTTTTTTGCAATTCTCCGGACCGAACTTTTTAACAAGTTCTTTTGCATATTTCTCTTGATGAATGAAGATTCATTCTTTAAGTTGTTTCACTTGTAGACCAAAGGAAGAAGGATAGTTCACCCATCATGCTCATCTCAAATTCATCCTGCATAGACTTAGAAAATTTCTTGCACAAAGTCTCATTAGATGATCCGAATATAATGTCATCAACATAAATCTGAACGAGTAGAAAGCTTTTGCCTTCCTTTTTAACAAATAGAGTAGTGTCTACCTTTCCTTTAGAGAAACCACTTTGAATTAAAAAATTACTTAACCTTTCATACCAAGCTCGAGGAGCTTGTTTTAATCCATATAAAGCTTTCTTCGATCGAACACCGAGTCCGGTTTCTTTGAGTCTTCAAATCCGGCGGTTGTTCCACATAGACTTCTTCTTGAATAAATCCATTCGGGAATGCGCTTTTGACGTCCATTTGAAATAACCGAAACTCTTATAACATGCAAAAGCAAGTAGTAATCGATTGCTTCTAACCTTGCTACTTTGGAGCATAAGTCTCATCATAGTCTATCCCTTCTTCTTGCGTGTATCCTTTAGCCACGAGTCTTGCTTTGTTTCTTGTCACTTTGCCTTTTTCATCAACTTTGTTCCTGAAAACCCATTTAGTTCCAATAACAGATTTACCTTTTGGTTTAGGAGTTAATTCCCAAACGTCATTGATACTGAATTGTCTGAGCTCTTCTTGCATTGCTTCAATCCGGCTTTCATCAGCTAAGGCTTCTTCAATGTTTTTGGGTTCTATTTCGAAATAAGTGCAACTGTACTAGACTCTTCTCGCCTTTTTGATCTTGTACGAATTCCCTCATTAATGTTCCCAATAATGAGTTCTTCGGGATGACTGGACTTGTGTTTCCAGTTACTGGATGGTCTGATGGGTTGTTGATCATTTTCTTGAGTTGAATCTCCATCGACAACTTGTTGTATTGCATCTGGATTTTGGACTGCTTTATGGGAGATAGATCTAGCGATTGTCCGCAGAGCAGTCGATTCTTCGATCCGTATTGGCTGAACTTGTGGAGAGTCTTGAAATTTGACGTTCATTGATTCTTCTACAGTCTGAGTATTCTTGTTGAATACTCTGTAGGCTTTGTTCGCGGTTGAGTAACCAAGAAAGAATTCTTCATCGATTTTTCTTCAAACTTACCAACTCGATCATTTGCATTCTTCGAATAAAGCATTTACAACCAAATACTTGAAAATAAGAAACAGATTGGTTTCTTTTCTTTGAAAATTTCATAAGGAGTTTTCTCAAGAATTGGTCTTAAAAATACTGTTAATAATATAACAAGCGGTTGAAACAACTTCAGCCCAAAACCTTGAAGAAATATTACTTTCAATTAAAAGAGTTCTTGCCATTTCTTGTAAAGACCTATTCTTCCTTTCCACAACCCCATTCTCGTTACGGTGTGTATGGAGAGGAGAATTTGTGCTTGAAGACCCGAATCATCACGAATTTAATAAAGTCTTGATTTTCAAACTCACCTCCATGGTCTGTACGAATACTTGAGATAGTGTAACATTTCTCATTCTGCACCTTCTTAGCAAACTTTGAAAAGAGAGAGAAAGTTTCAGACTTACTTGAAAGAAAGTAGACCCAAGTAAATCGTGAATAATCATCCACTATTACTAGGCGAACCTTTTCCACCAATGCTTCGTGTTCTAGTAGGTCCAAATAAGTCCATATGCGAAGGCAAGCGGTACACGATTAGTAGAAACTTTACTTATTGGTTTGTAAGAGTTTCTAACCTGTTTACCCAGTACGCATGGTGTGCATAGATCAGACTTTGAATAATTTAGAACAGGTAATCCTCGAACAAGTTTCTTGGAGGAGATCTTGCTGATTTGCTTCATATTGATATGGCCAAGTTTTTACGTGCCATAGATTAGCTTCATCTTGTACGATATCAAGCACCGTGATCTTTCATGATTTACATCCGAAGATAGATATTTCCATGTCTTCGTCCGATAAAGGATTGAGTAGAGTCTTTACCGATTCTGAACACTTTCTTTCCCGGAAATTTATATTGAATCCAGTATCACACAACCGGCTTATGCTAAGCAAGTTGTAATTTAATCCTTCAACTAAGGAAACATTCTTGATTGACGACTTCCAATCTTGACTGTTCCACGACCAATGATTCTTCCTTTGTTGTTACCTCCAAAGGAAACTTTTCCTCCGTCTTTCGGTCAAGTGTTATGAAGCAACTTGAATCTCTTGTCATATGTCTTAGCAGCCACTATCTAGATACCATTTAATCTTCTTTTTGATAGTGACCTGCAATTAAAAAGAATTCAAACTTTCTTTGGTACCCACATCATCTTGGGTCCAGAAGAGTTAGAGCAATAAACAGTCTTTGCCCAATTCCTTTTAACAGTCTCCAAACCAAAGGACATTCTTTCTCAAAATGTTCTGAGCTTTGACACTTGGAACATTTCAAAGCATTTCGCCAACAGGTTTTACAAAGACTTTCTGAAAATGATTTTTGTAAGCAATTCTGGTTGGTCTTTGTCGATTCTTTCCTTCACTTTTGGAAAATCAATTAGAGGAATAATTTCAGAAGTCATACCAAGACCTAACTTATCAAAGTAGGGTCTTTGTATCGAAAGAATCTTATCCAACTTTTCAGAACCATTTCAAAATCTTTTTGATATATTTGAAATATCATTTTTCAAAAGATCATTTTCTTTGGAAACAGAGTCGAGTTTTCTTTCAAGACAAGTAAAATTGTTTTCTAACTTTTCAAACTTTTCTTTCCAAAGTTTTTCCCGTTGCTTCAATGTGGAATTTTCCTTTTTCAATTCGGAGATCCTCTTAAGAGAAGTTTTTAGACTAAGACAAAGTTCATCAATGTATTTCGAAACTTTGATAGGAATTCGAGATTACTAACCTCGAGTTCACATGCAGAGTCCGTATCCGAATCGTGTGCCGAGTCTGAATCGGATTTTGCCATTAGACAGATATTGGCATAGTCGTCATCACTTTCTTCACATTCGGTATCACTCTAGGTCTCTCGCTTTGAGTGCTTTTCGTATTTCTCGGTCTTTCCTTTTCTCTTCTTTAACGAGAGGACGGTTGGGTCGATGTGTCCCTTTTCTTGCATTCAAAGCAAGTCACTTCTTTGTTAGAATCATCTTCCTCTGTTGATTTGTTCTCAAACCTTTGTGAGCTCTGTTTCTTCCGGTTGAATTTTCTTCCTTTTCTATTCAACTTTCTGAATCTCTTTATCATAAGTGCCGCTCTTCATCATCTAGATCTTCTTCTTCTAATCAGTAGCATCGAATAGTCATTAGACTTTAAGGCAATTGATTTCTTACCTTTTGAATCTTCCTCTTCGTTGGTTTGCTCTACTTCATAAGATTGAAGAGTCCCAACCAATTCGTCTACGAGAGTGGAGCAATCCTCTCGTGTCTCTCTTATTGAGGTTTTTATGTGATTCCGGTCTTTAGAGAGTCCTCGTAGGAGTTTGTTGACCTTCATATGTCCCGAGATTGGATGTCCCCGATATTCAAGACCATTCACAATTTCAGTAAAAGCGACTTAACATGTCGGTTATTGATTCTCCCGATCTCATCTTAAAGACTTCATATTGTCCCAAAAGAATGTTGATCCTTGTCTCTTTCACTCGATCTGTTCCTTCATAGGTAATGTGAAGCCTATCCCAGACTTCTTTTGCTGTATCACAAGAAGATATTCTGTTATACTCAGTAGGAGATAAAGCACAATATAAGGAGTAAATGGCTTTAGCGTCAAGAGTCTGTCTCTTGGTGATTTCTTCTTGAGTCATTTGAGTGGGATCGGCAACTTCTTTTCCTCTCTCGGATCCCGATCTTTGCGGCAGGAATGATTCCTTTGTCTACCACTTCCCATTCCAAAGGATCTCTCGATCTTAGGAATGCTTTCATCTTGTTCTTCCATATGCTTTGTAGTCTTTTCCATCAAAGTATGGAGGTCTCGGTATTGCTTTGACCTTCGACCAACCCTGTAGGTAACATACTAGCCATAGATCTTTTACTCAGAAGTAAAGACACTTCTTATAAACGAGTACACAAGCTTTGATACCAATTGTTAGGACTAGAATTAGCACCTAGAGAGGGGTGAATAGGTGATTAAAGCGATTTTAACAATAAAATCCGAATATGAAATTAATGAATTAAAAGCAGTAATCGCAGCAATTGAAAATGATGAAAGATAAAAGGATAAGGGATAGAGAATCAAGACTCTAGATTTATAGTGGTTCGGCTTATATCAAGCCTACGTCCACTCTCCCGCACGGACAGCCCTTCGGCTGGATTTCACTAAGAATCAAAAAGAGTTACGCCTCACGCTCTTGAGTCCACAATGTAGAACTTCTACTACACTTCCTCAAGGTCTCACAACTCTATGATCACTCTTTTGATTACATGTATTGCTTGAAGAATAAGATCACAATCGAAATATGGAGGTTCAGACTTTGGAATTCTTCTATCCAGCACACTTCAACAACTCGAGCGTCTCTCTTTATATGCTTCTTCATGCCTTCATTACCGTTGGCACCTTCCAAAGAAGTTCTTCCAATCAACCCGTTGGACAGAATCAATTTGGAGAGATCTCGAGCTCTTTAAGGTAAGTGTAGATAGCCCATCAATCCTCGCTCGCCCATACAATCGGGATCTTGGTTTCCATAAGTTGAACTTTCCAAATAAGTTGCGAATCTTAGAGAATCTATATCAATTCGGATACGAATGTAAGATCGTGTAGTGCTGAATCCAAAAAGATAATCCTCAGCCATTGAGATAAAGACTAATCAGAATAGAAATTTTTATCTTGTCGGTCTGGAAACTGTCCATGGGAGTAGACTTTGAAACTTGAGTCTTGTTGACGTCAGACTTTGATCTTCAGACTTTGCCAGTAGAGTCTGCAAGTCTTCAGATCAGACTAAGAGAAATGTTTTGTCAACTTCAAAACCTTTGAGGAGAATTTATCCAACACTTTTCCTATATCTGGGCAAAGGACAAACCATCCTTTCCCCACATATGGGACACACGGAATTCTTTTTTTGACGGAATGAAGGGTGGGCAAAAGTGGAAGTAATTATCTTGTCTATTCTCGAAAATAAGCGGATGGTCCAATGACGTCTCGCAATCAATGCCAGGACCAGCCCTACCTTTTTGAAGATTTGAAAGTATCTGTGGGTGAGCAAATTTAATGATCAATTTGTTGCTTTCGCAATTTTAATGCATACTACATCATATGAACTTAAAGAGACTTCCTAGCCTTTTGACATGCCGATGAGGTTGCAGTGACGAATTCAGACATCATGGATGAACTGAGGAGTTATGGTGCAAATCACGTATTTATTAAAGCGATATCGCCCCTATTAAAGAATATTCCATGCACATCTCTATTTATTTTTGTTGAGAATATAACTTGAGTTTGAGCTCCTGAAAGAAGCCCAATCCAAGTAGGTTTTTTATTTTTTATTTTTTGGGTGAAGAGTATCCAAGAATAGTTTTTTATCAGGACAATCAATTGTATGGCTTGCTCATAAATTACATCTCAAGTGTTTGAAGTCATGAAAGTCTTGTGTTAATATTTAGTGAATTCATTTGTACGATTGAAAAATTATTTCTGAGGAATTGTGAGAGCTAAACACTGTATAAATTGTTTGAGGTAATTAAGGACTGAGAAATACTAGAAGTATTTTAAAAATTCAAGTGTGCTTGTTATCTCCATTGTATCGCTTCATCTATAAGGGAATTCTATGCTACTCTTCCCATATAGTAGGTCTCATTGAACCAATTATGTAAAATCTAGCGTTCGAGTTATATCCTTGTTTTGTTTATTATATCGTTGGATCGCTTATTTTTTGCAACAATTAATATTAGAGCTAGGCTTGACTAAGTTGAAGCCAATTGATGATGATAGAAGAAGGAAAAATGAAAATTGATAGATTTGATGCAAGCATTTTTGCTTTATGGAAAATGCAAGTTTAGGATTATCTACAATTAAGAAATTTGCACTTGCCCTTGTCTAGGTAGAAACCATATTCAATGGAGCAAACTGATTAGAAGTAGTTGGATAGATAGGCATCACGTGTTATTTGGCTAATATTGGCTCATAACATCCCATTTAAAATTATGAAAAAGATGATCACTACGAATTCAATGAATGCCCTGTCCAACATGTACGATAAACCCTCCTTCTGCAATCATTAAGGTCTACTTGATGCAACATCCGTTTTACTTAAAGATGAACATAGATGCGTTAGTTGCTGATTATACCAATGAATTCAATGTAACCATTAGTCAACTGAGTTCAGTTAATATCCACTTTGATGATGAGGTATGTTTTTTGATTTTATTATCTTCATTTTCTAATAACGGGAATAATATTGTTAATGATATTAGTAATTTCGTTTGGTCAATAAGTTTGATATCTGATGAGGTTCTCGACTTGATTCTAAGTGAAGCCATCCGTAGAAGGGAATCTAGTGAACTTATATTTACTGGTTTAGTATATAAAGTTAAAGGAAAAACTAGTGTTGTGTTAGCAAGAGTAGTGCAAACTTGAATAGACTTTGCCAGTCTAGGATTGGTGGTGTTGTCTGTTCGAATTGTGGCTAGACAGGCATTTTCGAAGGGATTGCCTTAAATTGAAGAGTGAGAAGGGTAAGGGAATTATCCATTGATGATATTGGCACAATTGCTTATGGTGTCTCGATGGTAATGATCATGTCTTGTCTATCAATAAGGATTCATCATTTAACAGATGGATTATGAATCTTGGTAGTTTGTTTCACGATATATGAAACATAAACTAGATTAATACTTATCAGTGCACAAATAATGGTAAAGTGCAGTTGAGAATTAATGTTGATTGTAATGTTGTGAATGTTGGTGATGTTAGAATCATAATGCAAGATGGTATGTGAGGACCTTAATTGGAGAGAGGCATGCTCTAGAGTTAAAGAAAAACTTAATTTTCCTAAGTGCCCTAGATTTAGTTGGGTGTTGGTATACTCAAGAATGTGGATTTCTAAAGGTTGTTCAATGTGTCTTGGTGGTAATGAGAGAAATCAAGTATAGTTGCCTGTATGAGCTTCATAGAGAGAGATAGTGATGGATCTCACCATAGAAACGTTGGATGCATGTGTTCGATAGTCTCAATTGTGGCATATAAGTTTGGGGCACACTAGTGAGAGAAGCTTGAAGATTTCGAGCGAAAGGAATTGTTATATGGTTACGCGGATGATAAACCGGATTTATGCAGGTGATGTGACTTACACAAAAAGCGAAAGTGCAATCAATACAATTTTTAGAGAAATCATGAATATTGCAAAGTTGATTCACTTATATGTTCACATGTTGTCACGATTTCCTTCGAGAAAACGTGATAAATTTATGACAATAATTGTGGACGAATACTTGAGGAGGACCTTATTGTTTGTGTTTGGTCACAAGTTTGATGTTGTTATCAAGATCTTGCAGTTGAGAACTTTCATTGAAAGAGAAACTAGTTAGAAGATCAAGCATGTGTATGGAGTTCTAGTCACAACTGTGAAACGATTTCTACATGAAGGAAGACATATTGAGGTATCGCACTAGTACTAGTGAACCACAATAGGTTGTGAGTGAATCAATAAAACATTAATGGAGACGACTCATTTTCTAGTGCTTGGATAACTGGGAAATTCCTAGTAGATGTGCTTAGTACGATGAGTTACCTAGTTGATAGGTTTTCATTAACCACAATCGGATGCTTGACTCTTAATGAAGTGTAGTCGGCTAACATTACTGATTATTTTATTGTTAGAGCATTTGGTCTATCGTGTTATGTTCAAGTAAATGTTGGCGGCCTCGATAGAAGGGCAAGAAAGTGCTAATTCCTAGTTTATGCAAAAATTAAATTCATATGTTATCGGCGGAGAAGTTACATTTGATGAGTCTCTAATGTTGCTGGGTAAAAGTGTTTATGGTAGTGTTTATAAAGGACTCGGATGGTGTTTAGTTTCAAGGTAAAGTTACGACCATAAACTCCTGAGGCAATGGGTACTAGCGGAGTAATCAACATGGATGGTACTTATAGTGAGCTGGAGCTAATGGAGCCTATAGTTGCTGTAATTATTGAGTTTAATAAGGTTCGTGCCCGATCTCCTAATAGATATAGATGCAAAGATGGTTTTCCTTTTTAAATCTATTTGCGTTAGAAAATCCTTGTAGAGTGATTAATGATGTAGGTTGAGTTAATGTTAAGATGAGGTCAACGGTTCTAGTGAAGTTCAATATGGCTTTGATTTAGAAGTTATCTATATTGGTTGAGTCCACAAGGATTGTAAGAAAGTAGAAATGAAGTTGAGATTTCAATGCAACTATTGTGACTTGACTTAAATGTCGAGCTTAAGTAGAGATTGTTGAGAACATGTCTTGAGTTTGAACCCAGGAAGGAAGCTTGATACAATTAGATTTCCTAACTTGAGTAGAATTTCTATGTGGAATCCATTTTTGATTATTATATAATATAAGAAGCAAATTTTCTTCAAGAATAGTATCATAGACGAGCATTTGGCCATGACAATCAATTGGACGGCATGCTCGTGAATTACATACCGAGTGTTTGAAGCGATGAAAATCTCATGCTAAGACTTTGTGAATTCATCGATAAAATTAAAAATAATTTCGTGAGGAATTGTGATTGATAAATACTATATAAGTTAGGTGTAATTAGAGGCTGGGATAAATTGAGAGTGTTTTAGTGATTTGAACGTGGTTAGAATCTATGTTATATCGCTTGATTTATAATGAAATCTATTGCTCAATCAATGGAGAAGGTCCCACTAATTGACCTACGTAAATCTGGTGTTTAATATATTTTCTTGTATTGTTTATTATATTCAGTTATCTATTTTTTGCAATGCTTTTAATTTTAGAAAAGAATAACTTTGTAGTTGATGAAATACAAGTAAATAAATCTCAACCATCTGTTGAAAAAATCTTTAGTATTTCTATTTGAAACCTCATAGAAAATCAATCTAAAAATAGATCACAAATGTTGCTATTAATGTCCTTTAATGATGTTAGACTTCAAGGTAGACATAGATTCCAAATAGAAAATAGGATCCGAAGTTAATGCAAGTGCAGGGTTTCTAGTCATAGAGAGTCACTCCCGCTTTAATAGAACTGAAGGGGTTGCACTGAGCTAAGGGTGCATTTAGTTTGACTTTTGGGAAGTCTTTGAGAAAATATAAAGGCATCTAAGGGGTTTTTCGAAATGCAAGTAGACTTTGGTAAGTTGTAATATGAAAATACATTGAGAAACAACTTTGATTTAAGCGGTGTTTGAAAAAAATTACACTTTATAAAGCATTTTACTATTTTTGTTAATAAGATTCAAAACTAGTGATGGATTAGCGACTGGTAGCCTCGTAGAAGTCAGGTGACCTTAGGCAAGCCACGACCTAGGCGACCAAAACCTTGAGTCGAGCAATTGTTGGTGATGAATAGTGCTTTGAGGGAAAAATTGAAAACGAAAAAAATAATGAGGGTTTGGAAGATTTTTTTTTTGTTTTTGTTTTTACTAACCTTAAAGTGAGCTTTTCGAAAATGTTGAAAGCCCACCTACCTTGGGCTTTCAACTTTCTAAAGACAACATTTGGCTAAAGTGTTTGGCAAAAAATTTGCCAAACACCCCTAATTTTTCCCCTCCAAAGCCATTTAGAAAAGTGGTTCCAAAGGGAGCCTAAGTATAGTTTCTCACTGAGTGGTATAAATGTCACTAAACATGCGGTGGGAATGAAGCCTTAGGGCCAGAACTTGACAATTGCATAAATGCATTGGTTGCTGAGGGCACATCCAAAACTATATGTGAGATTTTGTCCAATGAAACCGTTTCCCTATAAAATGTGGACAAAGCCCCTTTCAAAATGTAAATCTATATAGAAATCGGCAAAACGTGTGAAGGGTCCTTTGTTAATTCTTAGATAGGAAGCCCAAGCCGGCGAGAAAATTAAAGATACAAAGATTAGAGATAATCATGACCGGCTATGTAAAAGAGTACTGAAATGCAAAGATAACAAGAATATAAAATTGACCAAATGGTGATCATTGATTGATTGATGGTCCTTTGCTCAAATTACAATTTCAATACTTACAGCCACAAACGATTAACGACAATTTAAAAAAAAAAAAAAAAAGGCAAATAATATTCTACGCGACTCTTAGAATTCAACATGTATTTACAAATGGTTATCAAAAGACCTCTAGTCAACGATCAAAGCCTTATCACTCACCCCGTGTCAACAATTTCTTTTGTAACTTACAACTCCACTTCCTTACGGTTATAACAATCCGTGTTTCTCAGCCACTATGATTAGTGGCTTTCAGATTTATGACACCGCGATTTGACAATCATGATGGCTTCATGATTGAATGGGTCACCATCATTGTAGCCGAGATTGTTTGTTTCGTCACTTGAACATTTGTCTTGTTCTTAATCCATCGATCTTCATTAACTGAACCAAGTCTCATTTACCCCCGTTCGTGGCTCAACACCTAGTACGATCATATCTCGCTCGGTCTCTCAGGGACTGTTGAAAATATGTCTCGAGTTTGAGCCCGTTGAATGAAACCAGACTGACGAGAATACGTGAACTCGATCACGTGTGAGTCAAATCAGCGCATGTGAATCGATCAGTCGAAATTGTCAGAAGAAGATTGCATGCGGATTTCATCTATGAGCCGCAACCGTGAAGAGGCTAATGTGTGGCTTCTTTTGTTGTCTTCTACTCATCTCTCCAGGTTGGACTTTTGAATGGAGGAAAGTGGACAGTGGCCCACTTGCATGCAAGGATGGGTGTTCCCTTTCTTGTCTTCTGCCAAAGCCGTCATTGTTGACTTTGAGAGAAGAAGAAAGAAAGGTTCATACGTCCATTTTCTTCTCTCCTTTAATGCATGCACATGCATGGACGCACATGGATTATGGTGGGCTTGTTTTGTCTATTCTTTCTCTGAAGAAGACTTTCAGCATGTTGCAATAAATGATGGAGACTCTCTTTTGTATTATAAAAGAGAGAGACGTCCAACGGAGAAGAGGCGCCAAGTTCCCTTGGTGGCCGAAGAGGGCGCCAAGTTTCGGTGGCCAAGAAAGAGAGCTCTGAGACTGTAGAAGAGTGCAGAGAGTTTCGTTGTAAATTATATCAGAGTGTTTTAGCCAGTTAAATTCTTGTGAGTATAATTTGTTTAATTCCTTGAGTGAGGTTTCACTAGGAATTATGGTGGACTAAACACTGTGTGAGTTATTTGGGTGTAATTTGGGGCTGGGAAATACTGAGAGTGTGTTTGAATACTCGAGTGATTGTAATCTCCGGTATATCACTTGTTTCTATAGTGGAATTCCGTACTGCTCTTCCCGTGAACGTAGGTTCCGATATTCGGACCGAACCACGTAAATCTGGTGTCCGATTCCCTTTCCTTCATTCCGACTATTTTTATCCGATTCGCTGGTCCATATTTCCACGCAACAGGGACTTAGGGCAATTTTTTGTGTCAACAGAAGGAATCCCACCAATAGTCATAAACAACAAGACTGCCATCAACAATGACGTAAATTAACTTGAGAGAGAGGGAAAGAGAGAAAGAGAGACATTATTATTGAGCGAGGTTTAGGTTTTATTCTCACTGTAACCCGACTATGCTAACTCATAACAAAAACGTGGGTTCGATGTCAGTATATATATATTTTGATGACCCGGGAACCGCCGTACAGCTGGCAGCCGGCGACGTAAACCCGGGGAGAATTAGCGCGGGGACCCACCTCCCACGGCACCCCACTTAAGTCGCGCAATGGGGGCGAGAAGTTTCGAACCTCTACCCTCCCGGATGAAGGGTCAAAGCCGAACCAACTCGTCCACCGTGGGTGGGTTCGATGTCAGTATATTTCATTGTCCAGTAAGGGCAAGAACATGATTATTAAAGCAAATCCAACTTTTCTCGAAAGAGCAATACATGTGAAATTTAGAAAGTTCAACGGCAGCACTTGCATTCACTAATTATAATTGAAACGGCATCCCTGATTGTAGTTGCAGAAATATACAGATGATGAAGAAGACAAAATCGTTTGGCAAGATTTACTACTGTTTTCTCCCATTGATCTGTTCTTTTCCCCCCTCCCGCTCCTTTAAATCCTACATTGTTTCTCCGACTTTCTGCACGAAATGTTTTGTTTATCAGCATTCGTTCTAACTAGGATCCCACATTACCATGGAACCGATTCATCAGAACGACAAACTCAACTAAGAGCAAAACGGATCATCTTATTTTTTTTCTCAAGCTATGAAATTAGTTCAACGAGCTTATTTTGTTTGTTTGTTTGCATGTTAAGTACTGGCCTTCAGATCATTTATATCCTTGAGCATCATCATGAAAATTCAAAACCAGATTCTTTACTAACATTTTCTCCTGTCACGGTAGGATTCTGATCGCCATAATTCTTCTTCTTTGTTCGGCCAACTTTCACGTCATGTTTCTTGAGAAATTGTGTCCTTCACCGTCATTCGAGACAGACCAGAAACTTTTGATGCAGATGAAGGGTTTTAACTATTGAAAAAGGTTCTACTTACGGTACGGTCGAACACCAAACGAGTATTTCCTCGAACGTTAAAAATCACAATAGATATTCTGAAAATCTTGTCATGTTTGCATGTGGGACGTTTTATTCGAAACGTATCCAAATATATAGCAAATCTCGGAAGGATTCACAGTCACCGTTGATGTTCTAGAGTCATTATTCTCCCGTGTACGCAGTCATACGGGACCACAAGCGTACGAAGGGATCACGTGCAGAAAAGCAGTACACACACCACTTGGTTCTCCCATGTCCGTATTCATACAAACCCCAATCATATGAAGGCAACACATGCAAAAGTAATATCCAAGGGCCCGGCAAGATCCTATCACACCGGCCAGTCCCAGATGCTTTCTGCATCGAAGGAGAGTCCGCTCCAACAATCCAACCATGCCTCCATCGTCTCCGAACGCAGCTGAAAGTCATCATCGATCCAGGGGCTTCTGTTTGGAGGCACGTCGTGGACGCGCGGCTCTCGGGACTTGTTCAGCTCCCTATAGGCTTCGACCCCCAAGGAAGAGAAGTTCTTGGAGATTCTCCGAGGGCGAGGCCTTATGACTTCAACTTTTACCAAATCTTGGGGTTTCTCGTTCTCCGGCTTCCCTTGGCAAGTCATCAATTTCCGTAGATGGGTGTTCCAATAGTTCTTCACGTCATTCGCAGTTCGACCCGGGAGTCTCCCAGCAATTAGGGACCACCTGCATCAATAATTTCGACTAAATGAAATGTTAAATTATGAGGAAAGATATCGAAAATAATTTCTATACGGTGCTCAAGTGTTATAACTTTTTTTTCGATCACAAAATTACCGTAATTTCTCAAAAACGTTTATTTGAGTATTGAAACTTTCGACTGATCGTTTGCATGCCATAACTTCTAAAAAACATTTATCCAAATACCCAATCCAATATGGCATGACACTTGTGATGAATATTTTTAGAAAATTATGACACTCAAGTGATCCATAAATAAACGAATCAATCCAAAGTAGTGATTTCTTTTTGTTTCCATAAGTGTTCAATCCTAATAAAATAAGGGTTTCCATCGTGGGAATGGCCAATTGATGTCAACAGTCAAGGAATGGGAATTTTCATAAGCTCTCTCCAATCTGCGAACTGTTATAAATGAGTTGCGAACAAGTAGTTTCTTTCTCTTCTAATATATTTGAAGTACACACCATTAACACCTTTATGTAAAAACTATAAATTTCCGTATTCACCTATTATTACTTTTAAATGTGGAAAAATGGCCCTTTAGAGCCATAACTAATCAATAAGTTGGTGCGTGATTTTAATCCATATCAAATGCAACTATGCTAGTGAAGTTGATAAAATGACTAAGATTTAGGGTCTGTTGGGTAAACTAAAAATTTTAAGTGCTGAATTTTAAGTGTTAATAATCTTTAATAATGGAAATGGAATTAATATTTGCTTGATGATAATTACAAATTGACAGCTGAATATCATTAAGCTCTTACCGACATAGAAAAAAGAGGACTGTTATTAGGTTAAATCAATATATTTAGCAAGATTCGGATTTTCATAAATTGATTTTCTATTGATTGAATTTAAGTAATCACGTACTGAGCATGCGGCCCATTATGCTTTGCCTCCTATCCAAAGATATAGTTATTTTAATTGCTAGATGATAGTTTAATTCCTGCTCTCTCGTTCTTTTTTTGGCCCAAAGAATGAAATGCATGTTTGTGATCGAATTCAAGCTTCTGTTGTTCAGTCTACCTTTCTTTGGACTACATAAACAGAATCGACGTCAGACGAATAATCTCACTGAGTTTCTTATAAACGTAACCATGATCGGGAGTGACTAGATGTAAGAACAATACATGAACAACCATGCAGTTAGTAAGCAATCCCTCCCCAAGTCGACGACGGCTAATGAGAACCATTACTGGTACTCAGTTAATGTTGTCCGAAGAAATAGGTAGGGGGAGCTAGAGAGAGACTCTATCTTCACATGTGAGCAAGTGTCGAAGAATGTGCGATATGCACTAGGGGTCACAGTCATGTATATCGCTGGAAATGAAAACTCGGGCTAGTGATTTCATATTACACACTCATCATTGAACGTCATTAAATGCCTGTAGATTGCACGAAGATATAGAACCAAAAAAACACAAAGACTTACTCCAAATTCTAGATTTTCGACTTCACTTGCAACCTAACCTGCATATCCTAAAATCTAAAATCGAACCGATTCCCACTGATTGGGTTCTCAGGATTCTAGTTATACCATATAGTCATGATCACCCCCAATATATACTAAGAGTCCGTTCGTTTCACGGAAAATAATTTCCAGGAGAACGTTTTTCGGATTTTCCGGCGTTCGTTTCACGGAAAATGAATTCCTTGAGGAAAATGTTTTCCATCAAAAGAAAAAAGTCTTCTAAAGTAAGGGAAAATGTTTTCCACTTTTGAAAAGTGGAAAACATTTTCCTCACTTGATCTCTCTTATCTCACACCTCTACAACTCATGATTTCCTCCTCCCCTTTCTTTTTCTTCTTTTCTTTTTTTCATTCAAATTATTTTTTAATTTTCTTTTTCTTTTTTAATTTGAATTATTTTTAATTTCCTTTTTCTTTTTCTTTTTTTCTTTTTTTTTTTTTTTTTTTTTCTTCTTTTTTTTTTTTTTTTTTTATTTCCCATATTCTTCTTTCTTGGCTAGTCGTCAGACCAAGTGAACCTCAAGCTCGTCGATTTCAAACTCGCGCTCGTCGATCTGGCGAGCCTCAAGCTTGACGCTCGCGCTCGTCAATCTGGTGAGCAGAAAATATTTTCCTTACCGAACACCGGAAAATATTTTCCGAAATATTTTCAGGTTTTAGCCGAACACCAGAAAATATTATCATTTTCCTGGAAAATGAATTTTTAAAATATTTTCCGGAAATGGCTCATTTTTCCGCGAAACGAACGGACCCAACAATATCTAGACGGTTGGATTTGAAGGGTCGCGTTTCGCTGGTAAGATCAATAACCGAACGACATGAGCTGTAGTCGGCAACTTTCGGCTCTCTCATGCGTGTGGCCCATATCTACAGAAGGTTATTTATTGAACATTTCCGAAATAATGACTCTTGTATGGACTTTATCGGGGTTGTATGAGCCTGTCCTATCAAGCGGTTGTCATCGGAGACAAGTTGCACTCCAAATGGCTATGCCTATGCACGAGTAACGTTGTCCAAACATATGCCAAAGTTGGACACTTGTCCCTTTCCAAGAACGGTGGTCGTACAAAAAATCAAAGGAAAAATTACTAAAAAGTTATTAAATTTATTGCACCGATACTAAATCAATTCTAAATCTTCAGATTGGGCCAATTTAATTTTAGACCTTCAATTTTCCTGATTTTACCTTAAAACTTTTGATGAATTGGTAAACCTTTTGATGATTTATCAGTTTAGCCCAATCGGCCAAAGTTACTCGAAAATCATTGACGTGACAGTCTAGTCAGTGTTGATTGTCCTATGTGATACAGCCGATATTGATATAGATAACTTTTTATTTTTCTTGAATTGTTTATTACTTTCTTCTTTTCTTTTTTCCCGACCCAAGGTTGGCGAGGGCTAACAACCATCGCCTAATCTGGGCAAGGGCATTGCGGCCATCACCGGTCACAGGCGAAGGCTGCAACGCCCTCACCCAAATCAAGGTGAGGGCCATGACCCTTGCCCATTGACCAGCAACAGAGTCACAGCCCTCGCTTGGATTTGGGCGACGGTTGACGCCCTCACTTGTGGCCGACAAGGATATTTAGGCCATGGGCGAGGGCCACGATGCCTCGTCTCAACTAGGTGAGGGTCACCGACAAGGATCAGTTGGCAACTGACTTAGTGTTAGGAAAATAAAGAAAAGAAGAAAAATAATAAAATATTTTTAAAAAATTGTCCATATTAATATCGGCTGTATCATGTAAGATGGCCGGTACTGACTAGATTGCCACATCAACGATTTTCAACTAAAATTTGTTGCAATGACTAAATTGACAAATCGTCGAAAGTTTTATGATTAAATTGACAAAATTAAAAGATTTAGGACTGATTTGACAACACATCAAAGGTTTAGTACTAGATTGGCCAAATTAAAATGTTCAAGACTGAATTGACACAAGTATAATAGGTTTATGATTTTTTTTTAAATTTTTCCTAAAATGAAATAACCTAATCCTTAACACAGTTTATACATGCGGTCGTCATTTGTTTCAATCAATGCAACCCTTAATCAATTTTTGGAGGAGGAAGAGGGAGAGGCTGTTGTGAATAACGCAGGTAGGCTCAACACCGTATGAGTAACTCTATTAAAACAGACAAATGCACTTCACATGTGACCTTTCCTTAGCATGTACTCGCCTGTTCCCAAGAAGTTTGTGAAGCCTGATGATCATCTCGACCTCATCATCTTGGAATTTCCCTCTCTTAATGTTGGGCTTCAGATAGTTCAACCACCTCAATCTGCAGCTCTTCCTGCACCTATTCAAGCCTACAAGCTCAAGAAATACAAACATGAACTTAGCGATCTCTCTCTCTCTCTCTCTCTCTGCGCGCATGTGTATACATAGTATAGAGATGCTCTTAGTGCAAATCAATCCGTTGACATGAGTAAAATATCAATACACGTACCCTTTTTGTCTAATTTTAAAAAATCGATGAAATATCATTGGAAAGCACGAGAAGTTTCACTTAAAGAAGTCAAATCTACTCCGACTTGATATCACTATCTCAAAACTAATGAAAGACACATCCACCCATTTTAACGAAAGAAAAACTTTTCACTCCAGTAAAAGTATGTCAACGATAACACAAATATTTGAAAAAAATAAAATATGATGACACGAGATGGTTTGACACACAAATCCAAGTGGATTATATAGATGGGGATGCAAGAAGAAAACAATGATCCCCATCACTATACAAATTTACGCGCGCACAAGTATATGCAAATAAAAAACAAGAATAACCTTCACATACAATGATACAATACCTGCTCTCTGAGGAACTCGATGCCACTCTCCTTCTCCGTACCTCTGGACACAGCTCCTCAAGAGAACATCTTCCTCTTCCGTCCACGAACCTTTCCTCAATCCGAACGACGATCCTTTCTGCATCTCTCTTCCCTCTCCCTCTCTCTCTCTCTCTCTCTCTCTCTCTCTCTCTCTCTCTCTCTCTCTGAGGCTTTTCGTGAACAGTTTGCGGATTACGTTTTCAAGCACACTCGAAGTCCTACGTTGTCATCGGTGCTTTTAGGAGTCACGTGCCCCTTCATTTTCCGCAAAAAACACAGATCTACATCGGTTGTCAAATACCGCGGAAGATTGCAATTCCTCTAATCGTCAATTATGTTGAAGAGAGCACCGCCACTCTCTCTCTCGATTTCTCCAGATCTCTCTCTCTCTCTCTTTACTCCTCCAGATTTCTCTCTCTCTCTCCAGACAATTCCTTAGCCGCAATTGTTGACAAATGGGTCAACAACTTGCAATAAAATAATAGGAAGAAGATAGTGTGGGAAGTCGGTGGATGTGCCGACTTTGTCCCCTATAAATAGGGCTCTTGCCCATTGAGCGTGAGAGGTAGGGTGATAGAGAGTGAGTGGGTGTGTGCAGAGTTGTGTTCGTGTGTGATTTGTGAAGTGAGTGGGTGAGCAAGTAAAGTGAGTAGTTGTGAGAGTGTGATGGTATAGAGAGTTTGTAATTTTTTTTTTTATAAAATAAAGTAATTATTTTACTTGTACATCCATTTGCTTCTCAACAAATTATTGCTATACGCAACAGTACAAATGGTTTTCCCATGTTCGATATGATTCTTTCCGCGTGGTTGCGACCTTTCAGTCCGCAGGGTCGATTCTTGGCATGAGGATCTTTTCATAGAGATAGAAAACACAAAGGGGACTTCGAACGATTTAGAAAAATCATATTTCTTTTGCATTGAAAAGAAAGATAGCGAGTACGGTACCTACTGGTCCAGCGTCCGGGCATTGTCGCGGACCACCATTTGTATGAATTGTTTCGTAACTTCCATTCTTTTAACTAACATTCTCATTAACCAACACTAAATATCAAGATTCGCTGTTTTGCATATATATAAAATGGGTAAAATACGCACGAGACCGAGTTGCCTATTACGCTCACGCACGACTTGCTTTGATGTCACTTTGGCAAACCTCTTTTGCTTCTATACGAGGGCTATTGCTTTTGGCCAAAGTGTCTTATTAGTGTCCTTCCTCTTGTAAAAGCGTCTTGCACAATAACGCGGTCTTTTATGCCTAGTGGTCCTAAGTATGCTTCTATTATTGTAATAGTGTCTTTATACCATTACAATATTACCCTTGGCTTCGTCTATATAATGGTTACTTATCTAAGAAGTTAGAACAAGATTAGTGTTTTGAAAATCTCTTTTATATGCAATTCCTTAATGGCCTTTTCAATACTTTCTCTTCTTCCTCGAACTCTAATGTTAGTAAGAAGCTTAGGTTTATACTGTTAGTTCAAAACAATAAGTCGGTTCCACAAATATAACCTTCATTCACAACTCTATGGATCTAGGTAATTAGAAAGTTTCCGAAACTTGATAGCCTTATAAAATAGATTAATCATTTATGAAGATTAAGAGGCAGTTCCATTGAAAGGTTGAGAGAAGGGCCATGTGTTGTGAGATAGCATAAGCATCACAGGAATCATTAGCTTATGCTGTAGCCCCATCATGGTATCAAAGACAGCTTCATTTAGATTGGGCTAAGATTATAACTCTGTCAATTAAAATGTGTCTATACTAAGAGAAAGATCCATTTCGTCATGACTGCATCTATGGAAAATACCACCCCTATATGTGTCAATGCCCTTGTTATTTAGACTCTCCAATTCCATTATGTAAATCGAATCCCTCTAAGATTGATTATTTTTTATGAGGTTTTCTACCTCAATGAAGATGAGAAGATTACCACTTCTCAACTTTCTCTTGAAATCCTTATTCCCCCCTTGACAAGCCTACTTCCTTCTCTCCCATCAAATCCATCAAAAAAATGATCCACCACACTCCAAAGGAAGTTAAAAAATTCAGCGAACCAATACCCCTTTTTTTTATTATCAAAAACCAATACCTCATTTCAACCTGTTAAATTATGTCTCAAATTTAAGCCTTTCAATTAAACACGGCCCATAACATGCAAATAAATGAGGTTCATGTAGGACTTTTGTGAAATCTTAGAGTTGGTTATTTTTTCCTGCCAACATTAATTCTATCTGCTTGCGTAGAAGAAAGAAGCATTATAAAGGTTCTAACATTAATTTCTTTAACTGTGACAAACTGCTCATGGGCTTCATTTAAGTTTGGATGTAGGAGAGAGATTTGTTCTTCAGTCACAAATCATATGAGAGATATGTTTCTATTGAAAATAAATGAGATGTTATATTTTTTACCAGGTGGCAGCGGAGACGACAACTCCCTTCAGACGCCGCAGACATATAGACCATGACATTTATTGAAGAGGGTCCACCAGCAATGATGGAGACACCTTGCTTTGCTACTATGAAAGGAGTATAGCTCTCAGAAGACGAAGAGGAAAGCCATTAACGATAAAAGGAAAAGTCTAAATCATTATTTTATTGGAGTGGTCTCTTGGTCCTTTTGTTATCTTCTGCTTTCTTCTATTTATCCACCCAGAAGGTACCCCCCTCTCCAGCGGATCGGGAGATTTGTGCAAAAAACATCGTGGACATAAGGTGTAATTTTAAAATTAAAAAAAATACTCGAATGTATGAGAGATTATTATCATGTAATTCTTTGATTAATTAGTAGATTATTTGTAGTTGGCTCTCTCTAGGATCAAATCATATAAATCTCTTGTATCTTTTATTATTCTTTGATTAATTAGTGAATTAATCGGGAGATTTGTGCTGAAAACACCGTGGACTTAAGGTGTAATTTTAAAATTTTAAAAAATACTTGAGCGTATGAGAGATTGTTATCGTGTAATTCTTTGATTAATTAGTGAATTATTTGCAGTTTGCTCTCTTTATAGACGTAGATATCTATACTTGGATCGAATCATATAAATCTCTCATATCTTTTATTAGTCCTCCTTTTATATCTCTCTTGATTTCTGTCGCTCATGATATTAAGATTCTGGCGGCTTCCACGTTAAAATATTTCAACAATTGGAATTCGAGCTGAGGTTTTGCAATTATGTTTGGAGGAAAAGTAGAAATTGAGAAATCTAACGAAAGGAATAACTTTGGGTTGTGGAGCACTAATATACGTGTGCTATTAACAACCTAAGGTTTAGCCAAGGCATTGGATGGCAATGATAAGTTGCTGAAAGCAATGAAACATACCAATAAAAATGAGCAAATGGAGAGGGTGAAGAGTATAATCTTGTTGAACCTATAGGATGAGGTGTTAATAGAGGTGGGTAAAGAGAAGCATGCTGCATATTTGTGAGTAAAACTTCAAGCCCTCTATGTAACAAAGGGTTTGAATAATCGCCAATATTTGTTGAAGATGATTGTTCAGTTCCAATATGCTGAAGATACATCTATCAGAATCCACTTAAATGAATTTAACAAACTGATGATGGATCTGAAGAACGTTAGTGAGATCCCAACCGATGAAAATAAGGCATGACATTGTTAGCGTATCCACCAAAGTTATGGGAGCATTTTACCAACTCACTATTATAAAGGCATACTATGATTACCACGAAAGAAGTAAATTTTGTGTTGTTCTCTAAAGAGTGATAGAGAGAGTTGTGTGATGACAATCTAGAGTACGATGTAACGCGAGAGCCAATGATATGAGGTAGAGATACACATTGGAGGCCCAACAATAGAGGTAAAAGCATATCAAAGTCGCAACACAAAAAGTCCAAGGGTCGCGTGAAGTGTTTCAAGTATTATAAGGATTATCCAAAGTTAAGAAATAAAGGCAGAGAGCAAGATTCCTCAAGTAGTGCGACAAACATAGCCAAGGAGAGCATCAATGATGCCGAGGTTGTTCTTTGTGACTGGTTCGTTAGGAGATGAGTAGGTGCTAGATTTCGTGTGTTCCTATCACATGACTCCTCATGGGAATTAGCTCCCTACTTACAATACTACAAACGGTGATTAGAGTTCGTATGGGGAACGACATAGCTTGCTTGGTTGTCTGAAGTTCGAATTCAAATGTATGAGCGTAGAGTGCACATTGATAGACGTGAGGCATGTACCAAAACTCAAGAAGATGGGTAGGTACTAGATTATGTGAGTTCCTATCACATGACTCCTTATAGGAACTAACTCACTACTTACAATACTACAAATGGTAGTTGAGTTCTTATGGGGAACAACACAGCTTGTTCATTTGTGGGAATAGGGATAGTCTGAATTCGGATATACAATGGCATAGAGTGCACATTGATAGATGTGAGGCATGTAATAGAGCTCAGGAAGAACCTTATTTCTCTGCGGATACCTAATGACATTGGTGCAAGCAAACCACTGAGGGTGGAGTGTTAAAGATCTCTTGAGGTACCATAATAATGATGAATGGAAAAAAGAAGAAGGTGATTTTCTTTCATTTACTGGAAAAAAAAAATCGTGACAGGTTTTGGTGTAGTTTCAGCAAGTGAGTCAAACAAAGCTGACTCAATTATAGCATATGCGGTTGGGGCACATGAATGAGACAGGTGTGACAATGCTGAGTAAGAAGGGGGTTATTGAAAGGTCATAAGACAAGGGAGCTGGACCTATGAGAGCAGTACATCTTTAAGAAGTAGCATAGGATAAAATTCAGTACAACTAGTCATTCAACTAAGCAACCAATTCAAACATCTAGGGTCGTCTCTACTGTTTTATTTTAAAGGAGGTGCCCAATATATGTTGACATTCATCGACATTTTTTCAAAAAAGATGCGGGTATACTTCCTAAATCACAAATTTGAGATGCTCAATCAGTTTAAGAAATTTAAGAAATTGATTAAAAAGCAATCAACTAGATAGATCAAGTACCTAAGCAATGTCATGGATTTCGATGTCAGTATATTTCATTGTCCAGTAAGGGCAAGACATGATTATTCAAGCAAATCCAACTTTTCTCGAAAGAGCAATACATGTGAAATTTAGAAAGTTCAACGGCAGCACTTGCATCCACTAATTATAATTGAAGCGGCATCCCTGATTGTAGTTGCAGAAATATACAGATGATGAAGAAGACAAAATCGTTTGGCAAGATTTACTACTGTTTTCTCCCATTGATCTGTTCTTTTTCCCCCTCCGGCCCCTTTAAATCCTACATTGTTTCTCCGACTTTCTGCACGAAATGTTTTGTTTATCAGCATTCGTTCTAACTAGGATCCCACATTACCATAGAACCGATTCATCAGAACGACAAACTCAACTAAGAGCAAAACGGATCATCTTATTTTTTTTCTCAAGCTATGAAATTAGTTCAATGAGCTTATTTTGTTTGTTTGTTTGCATGTTAAGTACTGGCCTTCAGATCATTTATATCCTTGAGCACCATCATGAAAATTCAAAACCAGATTCTTTACTAACATTTTCTCCTGTCACGGTAGGATTCTGATCGCCATAATTCTTCTTCTTTGTTCGGCCAACTTTCACGTCATGTTTCTTGAGAAATTGTGTCCTTCACCGCCATTCGAGACAGACCAGAAACTTTTGATGCAGATGAAAGGTTTTAACTATTGAAAAAGGTTCTACTTACGTTACGGTGGAACATCAAACGAGTATTTCCTCGAACGTTAAAAATCACAGTAGATATTCTGAAAATCTTGTCATGTTTGCATGTGGGACGTTTTATTCGAAACGTATCCAAATATATAGCAAATCTCGGAAGGATTCACAGTCACCGTTGATGTTCTAGAGTCATTATTCTCCCGTGTACGCAGTCATACGGGACCACAAGCGTACGAAGGGATCACGTGCAGAAAAGCAGTACACACACCACTTGGTTCTCCCATGTCCGTATTCATACAAACCCCAATCATATGAAGGCAACACATGCAAAAGTAATATCCAAGGGCCCGGCAAGATCCTATCACACCGGCCAGTCCCAGATGCTTTCTGCATCGAAGGAGAGTCCGCTCCAACAATCCAACCATGCCTCCGTCGTCTCCGAACGCAGCTGAAAGTCATCATCGATCCAGGGGCTTCTGTTTGGAGGCACGTCGTGGACGCGCGGCTCTCGGGACTTGTTCAGCTCCCTATAGGCTTCGACCCCCAAGGAAGAGAAGTTTGGAGATTCTCCGAGGGCGAGGCCTTATGACTTCAACTTTTACCAAATCTTGGGGTTTCTCGTTCTCCGGCTTCCCTTGGCAAGTCATCAATTTCCGTAGATGGGTGTTCCAATAGTTCTTCACGTCATTCGCAGTTCGACCCGGGAGTCTCCCAGCAATTAGGGACCACCTGCATCAATAATTTCGACTAAACGAAATGTTAAATTATGAGGAAAGATATCGAAAATAATTTCTATACGGTGCTCACTTGAGTGTCATAACTTTTTTTTAGATAACAAAATTACCGTAATTTCTCAAAAATGTTTATTTGAGTATTGAAACTTCAACTGATCGTTTGCATGCCATAACTTCTAAAAAACATTCACCCAAATACCCAATCCAATATGGCATGACACTTGTGATGAATATTCTTAGAAAATTGTGACACTCAAGTGATCCATAAATAAATGAATCAATCCAAAGTAGTGATTTCTTTTTGTTTCCAGAAGTGTTCAATCCTGACAAAATAAGGGTTTCCATCGTGGGAATGGCCAATTGATGTCAACAATCAAGGAATGGGAATTTTCATAAGCTCTCTCCAATCTGCGAACTGTTATAAATGAGTTGCGAACAAGTAGTTTCTTTCTCTTCTAATTTATTTGAAGTACGCACCATTAACACCTTTATGTTAAATTCTATAAATTTCCGTCTATTCACCAATTATTACTTTCAAATGTGGAAAAATGGCCCTTCAGAGCCATAACTAATCAATAAGTTGGTGCGTGATTTTAATCCATATCAAATGCAACTATGCTAGTGAAGTTGATAAAATGACTAAGATTTAGGGTCTGTTGGGTAAACTAAAAATTTTAAGTGCCGATTTTTAAGTGTTAATAATCTTTAAAAATGGAAATGGAATTAATATTTGCTTGATGATAATAAAAAATTGACAGCTGAATATCATTAAGCTCTTACCGACATAGAAAAAAGAGGACTGTTGTTAGGTTAAATCAATATATTTAGCAAGATTTGGATTTTCATAAATTGATTTTCTATTGATTGAATTTAAGTAATCACGTACTGAGCATGCGGCCCATTATGCTTTGCCTCCCTATCCAAAGATATAGTTATTTTAATTGCTAGATGATAGTTTAATTCCTGCTCTCTCGTTCTTTTTTTGGCCCAAAGAATGAAATGCATGTTTGTGATCGAATTCAAGCTTCTATTGTTCAGTCTACCTTTCTTTGGACTACATAAACAGAATCGACGTCAGACGAATAATCTCTCTGAGTTTCTTATACCCGTAACCATGATCGGGAGTGACTAGATGTAAGAACAATACATGAACAACCATGCAGTTAGTAAGCAATCCCTCCCGAAGTCGATGACGGCTAATGAGAACCATCACTGGTACTCAGTTAATCTTGTCCGAAGAAATAGGTAGGGGGAGCTAGAGAGAGACTCTATCTTCACATGTGAGCAAGTGTTGAAGAATGTGCGATATGCACTAGGGGTCACAGTTATGTATATCGCTGGAAACGAAAGTTCGGGGTAGTGATTTCATATTACACACTTATTATTGAACGTCATAAAATGCTTCTAAAATTACGCGATGATATAGAACAAAAAAAACAAAAAGACTTGCTCCAAATTCTAGATTTTCGACTTCACTTACAACCTACTCTGCATATCCTAAAATCTAGAATCAGATCGGTTCCCACTTATTAGGTTCTCATGTTCCCAGTAATACCATATAGTCATGATCACCCCTAATAAATACTAAACAGTATCTAGACGGTTGGATTTGAAGGGTCGCGTTTCACTGGTAAGATCAATAACCGAACGACATGAGCTGTAGTCGGCAACTTTCGTCTCTCTCATGCGTGGGGCCCATATCTACAGTAGATTATTCATTGAACATTTCCGAAATAGTGATTCTTGTATGGACTTTATCGGGTTGTTATCAGCCTGTCCTATCAAGCGATTGTCATCGGAGACAAGTCGCACTTTAAATGGCTATGCCTATGCACAAGTAACGTTGTCCAAACATAGGCCAGAGTTGGACACTTGTCCCTTTCCAAGGAGGGTAGTCGTACAAAAAGTCAAAGGAAAAATTACTAAAAAGTTGTTAAATTTATTACACTGATACTACTTCAATTCTAAACCTTTCGGTTGGACTAATTTAATTCTAAACCTTCAATTTTGTCAATTTTACCTTAAAACTTTGGATGAATTGCTAAACCTTTTGATAATTTATCAATTTAGCCTAATTGGCCAAATTTACTCGGAAACTATTGACGTGACAGTCTAGTCAATGTCGATTGTCCTATGTGATACAATCGGTATTGATGTAGATAACTTTTTATTTTTCTTGAATTATTTATTACTTTCTTTTCTTTTTCTTTTTTCTAGACCCTAGGTTGGTGAGGGCTAACAACCGTCGCCTAATCTGGGCGAGGGGATTGCAGCCCTCATCCATCATAGGTGAAGGCCGCAACGCCCTCGCCCAAATCAAGGTGAGGGCCATGACCCTCGCCCATTGGCCAGCAACGGAGTTACAACCCTCGCATGGATTTGGGCAAGGGTCGACACCCTCACTTGTGGCCGACAAGGATACTAAAGCCATGGGCGAGGGCCATGATGCCTCGTCTCAACTAGGTGAGGGTCATCGACAAGGATTAGCTGGCAACTGACCCAGTGTTAGGAAAATAAAGAAAAGAAGAAAAAAAAATATTTTTTAAATTGTCCATATTAATATTGGTTGTGTCATGTAAGACGACTGGTTCTGGCTAGATTGCCACATCAATAATTTTCGACCAAAATCTGTTGCAATGACTAAATTGACAAATCGTCGAAAGTTTTATGATTAAATTGACAAAATCAAAAGATTTAGGACTAATTTGACAACACGTCAAAGGTTTAACACTAGATTGGCCAAATTAAAAAGTTCAAGACTGAATTGGCACAAGTATAATAGGTTTAAGATTTTTTTAAAAAAATTTTCCTAAAATGAAATAACCTAATCCTTAACACAGTTTATACATGTGGTCGTCATTTGTTTCGATCAATTCAACCCTTAATCAATTTTTGGAGGAGAAAGAGGGAGAGACTGTTGTGAATAACGCAGGTAGGCTCAACACCATATAAGTAACTCTATTAAAATAGACAAATGCGCTTCACATCTGACCTTTTCTTAGCATGTACTCGCCTGTTCCCAAGAAGTTTGTGAAGCCTGATGATCATATCGACCTTATCTTCTTGGAATTTCCCTCTCTTAATGTTGGGCTTCAGATGGTTGAACCACCTCAATCTGTAGCTCTTCCTGCACTTATTCAAACCTTCAAGCTCAAGAAATACAAACATGAACTTAGGGTTCGTTCGTTTCATAGAAAATATCACGTTTTCGAAAATATTTTCTAGGAAATCATTTTTTAAGAAAATGACTATATTTTCTGGTGTTCGGCTGAAATTTGAAATTTGAGTAAAAAATGTTTTCCATTGTTTGTTATCTAATTTGATTTTTGGGGAAAATTACCAAAAAAAAAAAATTAAATTTTAATATTTTTAATTGACCAAAAAAATTAAAATTTAATATATATTTTTTTAATTTGAATTTTTATTATTTTTATTTTTAAAAATCAATTTTTTATTTTTTATTTTTTCCTTTTTCTTTCCCTCCCTCCTTCTTCCTCCTCCTTCCTCCATTGCGGCGTGCCTCGACTTGGTTGGTTGCCTAGCGGCCAACCAAGACGCAATCGCCAAATCTGGCAAGCTCGAGGCTTGGCCAATCCGAGCTCGAGGCTCGAGGCTAGGCGAGCCGCAAGCTCGCCAACCAACAAACGCTGCTCCCCTGGATCAGCCCAGCCTCAAGCTCGCCGACCCAATCTTGGTGAGCCCGAGCTCCTGAGGCTGGCAAGCTCGCAGCTCGCCCGATCCAGGGGAGCCCGAGCTCCACCGAGGTCAAGCTCACCGGATCGGCCTTTGGCGAGACTAGAGTTGGCCTGTGGCCGCCACCGTGGCCGGTGACCGCCCAAGGAAGAAGAAAAAGAAAATATAAAAATAAAGAAGATGAGGGAAAACAAAGAAAATAAAAAATAATTCGAATTAAAAAAAAAAAAAAAACAAGAAGAATGAGGAGGAGGAAGTGAGGGCTTATAAGAGTGTGAGATAAGAGAGATCAAGTGAGGAAAATGTTTTCCCATAGTTTAGAAGACTTTTTTCCCTTCATGGAAAATGTTTTCTCTAAGTAATTTAATTTCCGTAAAACGAACACCGGAAAATTCGGAAAATGTTTTCCTAGAGGTTATTTTCCATGAAACGAACGGAGCCTTAGCAATCTCTCTCTATCTCTCTCTGTATCTCTCCGTGCGCATGTGTATACATAGTATAGAGATGCTTTTAGTGCAAATCAATCCGTTGACATGAGTAAAATATCAATACATGTCCCATTTTTGTCTAATTTTAAAAAATCGATGAAATATCATTGGAGAGCACAAGAAGTTTCACTTAAAGAAGTCAAATCTAATCCGACTTGATATCACTATCTCAAAATTAACGAAAGACACATCCACCCATGAAAGAAAAATTTTTCACTCAAGTAAAAGTATCTTAACGATAACACAAATATTTGACAAAAATAAAATATGATTACATGAGATGATTTGACACACGCAAATCCAAGTGGATTATACAGATAGGGATGCAACAAGAAAACAATGATCCCCATCAATATACAAATTTACGCGCGCACAAATATATGCAAATAAAAAACAAGAATAACCTTCACATACAACGATACAATACCTGCTCTCTGAGGAACTCGATGCCATTCTCCTTCTCCGTACCTCTGGACACAGCTCCTCAAGAGAACATCTTCCTCTTCCGTCCACGAACCTTTCCTCAATCCGAACGACGATCCTTTCTGCATCTCTCTTCCCTCTCTCTCTCTCTCTCTCTCTCTCTCTCTCTCTCTCTCTCTCTCTCTCTCTGAGGCTTTTCGTGAATAGTTTGCAGATTACGTTTTTAAGGACACTCAAAGTCCTACGTTGTCATCGGTGCTTTTAGGAGCCGCGTGCCCCTTCATTTTCCACAAAAAACGCAGATCTACATCGGTTGTCAAATACCGCGGAAGATTGCAACTACATGAGGACATGCTGCGAGCTTGCGTGTTGGACTTCAAAGGAAGCTGGGAGGAACAGCTTCATCTAGTTGAGCTCGCCTACAACAACAATTATCAACAGAGCGTTCAGATGACACCGTTTGAAGCGTTGTATGGTAGAGTGTGAAGAACTCTAGTTTGTTGGGATGAAGTCGGAGAACGGAAGATTACCGGCCTAGGATTAGTTCAACAGTCAATGGATGCCGTTACAGTTATTCGAGAAAGACTCAAGACTGCTCAGAGTCGTCAGAAAAATTATGCAGATAAGCGGTAAAGACCAGTTCAGATAATAGATCGAAACGGGCAAGTGCTGCGCACCAAGACGATCTCTTTGGTCAAAGCGGTTTGACAACACCACGGGACAGAAGGAGCTACTTGGGAAAGCAAAGAATTGATGAGACGATAATACCCCCATCTTTTTGAAGAAGAATTGTAATGGTTTAAATTTCGATGATGAAATTTTTATAAGAGGGGATGAGTTGTGACATCCTGAATTTTCGAACCCGTCTCGATAAAATGAAATGGGCTTTTCACCGACGTGCCTATGGTCCTTTTTCTCGGAGCCGATCACTCACGAGTTAACTAACCTATTGGGTGAAGCCGTTAAGGGAACCACGGTAAAATCCCTAAAAGCTACTCGGTAGGTTGCATTGGACTAAAATCGCGTCCGGTTGATTTTAACCACGAAATTGAACTCGGTTTCGGGAATCGAACGTTCGAGCGTGTCACGATTTATTTTTAGGACATCGTCTCATCCTTTGAAGAATTTTCGGCGAGTCGGGAATTTTGTGGAAAAATTGGAATTTGGCAAATTAAATCAAGGAAATTCGGAGGGGCATTTTCAAGTGAAATATTGGCCTTCAAGATGGATTGTTTGGTGAAGGAAAGGCATGGGATTTTTATGGGCTGAGTGGGTGTGATTTTTGGCTACCAATTTGGTTTAATTGGTGAGGATTTGGAGGAGGAATGGGTGCAAATTCATAGGGCCATGGGGCTGCTGAAATTTGGACTTCAATTTGGCTTGTTGGTGAAGTTTTGGGAGGGAAATTTGCTTGTGGCTGAAGCTTGGACTTTAGGGGCTTAATAATCATCACCTAGATATTTTGTGAGCCAAGGGATTGGCCCAAACCTTGACTTCCTCTCCCTCTTGTTCCCTTGTCCCCTTGGTTCCTCTCTCTCTTCCCCTCTCTTCTTCTTTTGGATGTGTGCACCTCCCCTTTGGCAGAACAGTTTCTGCTTCTTCTTCCTTTCTTCTTCTTCTGCACTTCATCTTCTTCATTTTTCCATTTCTCTCAAGCCTTTTCCTCCTTGGTTTTTGCTGCTTCCCGACAGAACACCTCTGACCAGCAGTGACCGCTTGCTCCGCCTCAGCCGTTGTCTTGACCCCGCACATCCAGCCCCGTGTCCTGCTCGTCAGCTCACCGAGCCGCTGCCATCCCTCCGTCCGAGCTGCCAGCAGCAGCTCGGCCCGACCAACTCCCGCTTGCTCGACCGCCCAACCAGCCGTTGTTCCCTAGCCGTCCAGCCCGTCCCCGCGCCGTCCAACTACCGGCGCCGCAGCCAGCTCTATCCTAGACCGAGAACAGCCCAGAAGCAGAACCTGTTCCAGCAGCAAGCAGAGGCTTGCAAGTTGTTTTTCAGCACCTTCCGAGCCTCCCTTAGAGCCGCCGTAGACACGGGATCTCACCGTCGTCGCGCCGCCGTCGCTGTGAACCCGTTTGCTCGCTAATCCGATGAGTTAACTCCATAATCCTTGATTAGGTTGTTAATTACGCTTAGGGGGTTAGATTAGTGTTAATTAGCTTAGTTAAATTAGTATTAAGTTAGATTATCCTTAAGATGGATTAGTTTTAATCTAGCTTGGGTAGATTAGCCTTAAGATGGATTAGTATTGATCTAATTGATTGGATTAGTACTAATGAGGGTGGATTAGTCTAATTTAGTGGATTTCCCTCGGATCCGGTTGCTGGACCCTCGCCGTTTTCCATTCTTGTGGATCGAAATGTGCTAAGATTTTGAGGTTGATTCCTTCTTGAAAAATGTTTTAGAAATCTTCAGCTATGACATATATTTTACCTAAGATTTTATGGATTTAAAAGAATATGATTTCAACTTCGTTAAAAACAAAACAGAACCTCTGTTTTTGCTGGAACTGGTGACCTTTTGGGATTCAATGGATTTTCATTAACTCTTAGGGTTCAAATTTTGAAAGGGTTCCTCCATGAAAGTTGTTTTTCACATCTTTTATTGTAACATATTCAAATTTCAGACCAAATGGACAAGTTTTGGAGCTCGAACCAAACTGATTTTGGAAAACAGACTTTCTGGACGCGGACTCAATTTTCATAACAGTTTGAGCGATTTACTTCTCTTAATCTAGAAGGATCTGGGCCAAGGTGTCTGCATGAAAAATGTTTTTTTATGTGTCCTTTATAACATATTAAAATTTGAAAATTTTCCAAACTCTTTTGATTAGGTTTCTGGATTTAAACTCAGAGACGCGCGAGTGGACCGTTTCTGCTCGTTAGGACCGATAGTGGTTTTGTGATTGTTCTTGATGCTATGCTTGCTGAACAATGCCTATTTGGTGATGTGATTGACTTGTGACATGCTTAGAACTTATGCGTGATGATGCGCGAATGGTTGTGCCATGGTGATGGTTTATTGTTAGTGCAAATGGCGACTATTGAAAGAGGATGAGGTGAGGTGTTGAGGCAATCACATGTGTTGTGAATAGATGAAGGGCTAAGTGCTACACAATAACGTAACTTCGTGGGAGCCACCTCTAGAGCCTTATACTATTACTTTATGTGGTCAAGGACTAAGTGCTACACGACAACGTGACGTCGCGGGAGCCACCTCTAAAGCCTTGTACTATTGCTATACGTGATTGAGGACTAAGTGCTACACGATAACGTAACTTCGTGGGAGCCACCTCTAGAGCCTTGTACTGTTACTTATTGTGGTCAGGGACTAAGTGCTACACGATAACATAATTTTGTGAGGGCCACCTCTAGAGCCTTGAGTTTGAATATTGAGTTTGGATATTGAGAGTGAATTTCGGGTGTGGATTGAACCACCGATATGAGATATCCGCGTCTGATTATGGGACGAAATTGTGTGGCACGAAATGAGACGTGTCATAACGATTTGGCCCTATAATCGAGACCTCTATGAATATTTGATGAGTGATATGAAGTGTTCCAACTATCGTTACGCATGCTGCGTTTATAAGTGTATATGAGATGCACTAATGTGCAGGAAGGTGTTGAGGCGAGGTAAGTTCTGAGTGGTGCATGCTTAGGACGCCTCTGAGTGAATTATCGTCCTAATCGGGGTTTAGGGTGTTGACTCACTGAGATTTATTCTCACCCCATCGTGGTTTACAATTTTCTAGGTCCTTAGTATGGAGATGCCGGAGGGTGTCGTGGAGGATCCCGAGCCAGAGTCAAAGGGATCCGGAGTATAGGTTGTCCAGTAGTTCTTTTGGGGCAAACCTTAGTGTTTAGACCTGTAGGACTGACTTGGCTTGTATATAAAGTATGTTTTGTGAAAATTGGGGGTCCTACTTTTACTATCCCAATGCTTGATGGTTGTGAGGGTATCTGTTTATTTCGCTTCCGCATGTGCATAAAAAGAAAGGGTCGGCGACGCGTCCTGAGAACGTCGCAATTTAGTCGACCGCCGAGGGATGTGCGCGTGCCCGGGGTTCGGGCCGTGACATCGCCGCCCGAAGTGGTATCAGAGCTGGTCAGTGTCTGGAGTGATAAGGTGTGATGGGTTATGGGATAGTTAGTAGGAAAGGCCTGTTTCCTTATGCAGACGCCTGTGATTGACTGATTGATTGTTTGTGTGGGTCGCTCAGTTTTCTAATTCTGTGTGGGATTGGAAAGCGGGTTTCTATAAAGATCCTGTAGAATGAGCGATTCGGAGCAGAGGACTCCTCAGAAGAGGAGTGTTGCGTCAGCCTCTCGGGGGAGGACGCCGACTAGGGTCAGTGCCCAAGGTAGAGCGCAGGCTCAGGCTAGCGCGAGTGAGAGAGTACCGCCGCAAGTCGATACTGGTGTAGCAGCACCCGACGATCCTAGATTAGATAGGATCATGCAGGTGCTCGAGACTTTAGGAAATCTGATGGAGCAGCAAGTTCAGAATCAAGCCGCCGCTGCCGCACCTGTTGAGGTTCCGCCTGGGAATGTGATCGAGGAGCGACTGATGCATAAGTTGGTAGAGCAATTCCTGAAACTGAAACCGCCGAAGTTCTCAGGAGCAGGCGATCCCGAGGCTGCAACCTTCTGGATCCAAGAATTAGAAAAGGCCTTCGCACTGCTGAGATGCTCGGAGGAAGATAAGGTAGTCCTTGCGGTGTACCAGTTGTAGGGAAATGCAAGTACCTGGTGGAGGGCTACCAAAGGAAGAGTGTTTCCTAAAGGCGTGGTTCCAGTGTGGAATGCCTTCATTGAAGTCTTTAATGGAAAGTATTTCTCTGACTGCGCCAGAGAACGGAAGATGGCAGAGTTCCAGCGTCTTCGTCAAGGTCTCATGTTTGTAGACCAGTATGAGGCGAAGTTTGCCGAGTTGTCCCAATACGCCATCAGACTGATTGAGGATCCAGTAGACAGAGCAAGGAGATTCCGAGATGGACTGAGACTGGAGATAAAGGATCCGTTGGTGCCGTTTAATCTAAAGGATTACAACGATCTGTATGAAATGGCACAGTTGATCGAGAGAAACATGAATGAACGAGCCGCCGCATCTGAGTCGCGATTCAGGTCCAACAGAGATGGTAATCGGTTCGGGAAGAAGCCGATGTTGAAGGAAGTTATCCCATTCCGCCCAACAAAAAGGATGGGATTGGAAAGTCAGCGCCCAACTCGAACGACGTGTGTCGTTTCTGTGGGAAAAGACATGGTTTAGCTCCATGTTATACCAGGACGGGAGCTTGTTATAAATGTGGCCAGCACAGGCAACCAGATCAGGGATTGTCCGCGCAAGCAGATGGGACCACAGCAGCTGCTACCGCCGCCACCGATGGGATAGAATAAAGAGAAAGCATCGCAGTTAGAATGCTACTAGGATGGCGAAGGGAACAGAAATGAACCGAGCCATGCATCGATCAGGAGAAAAATGTTTCTGGGATAATTTTATCAGAGTGGCGCAGCAGAATTTTGGTTAAGCTTGTAGAACTTTAGTTTGTTGTAATGAAGTCGTAAAAAGGAGAATCACTGGCTAGAGTTGTACTTAACTATTTTGCTTATGTGTGACCTTGTTATTGTAATTAAAGTGGGTTGGTTCAAGAAGCAACGAGTTGTGTTGAATTGTTGTTGGGCTCAAGGAGCATCTTGTTGTAATGGATTGTTATTGTGAAGTAATACAGTTTAACTCGTTAGCATGTGGAAGTTTTGAGTTTGTTGGAAACCGAGAAGGACTCTCGATTATTTTAAATTCGTCACTTAAGACAACCGGTTTCTAGATGTAGGTTGCCAAGATTATTTGGCAACTGTAGTGGATACGACAGTTGAGCAACCGAAGATGGAGAACATAGCCATGGTATGGGAGTTTTCTGAGGTGTTTCCTGAAGAATTACCCGGTTTGCCCCTAGAAAGGGAGATCGAGTTTGTGATTGAGTTGGTCCCTAGGACGAAGCCAATCTCTAAGGCTCCTTACCATGTGACGTCAGAATTGAAGGAACTGAAGGTGCAGATGCAGGGGTTGTTAGACAAGGGATTTATACGCCTTAATGCATCACCTTGGGGGAGCACCGGTTCTGTTTATGAGGAAGAAAGATGGGTCGTTACGCCTTTGCATCGACTACCAACAATTCAATTGGGTGACGATCAAGAACAAGTATCCGTTGCCGAGGATTGACGATATGTTTGATCGGTTACAGGGAGTGTCGATATTCTCGATGGTCGACCTGAGGACGGGTTATCATCAGCTGAGGATTAAGAAAGAGTTGAACATGAGACAGTGTCGTTGGATGGAACTTCTCAAGGACTATGATGGCGACATCCTGTTTCACCCCGGAAAAGCTAATAAAGTTGTAGATACATTGAGTCGAAAATCTTCGATCGCATAGATGGTGATTCAGAAGTGGATCCTACTCGAAGGAGTTCGAGATTCGGTTTTCAAATTTGAGGTAGACCACCTTTCAAGTCTTATGGCCATCCTCAGAATTGAACCGGAAGTACAGCTAAGAATCAAGACGTTGCAGTTGACAGATCCTGAGATCCAGAAGATCTGCAGGGAGATACGGAAAAGAGGAAGGCTGATTTTCAAGTTACCGAGGACGGAACACTAAGGTTTCGTGGACGACTGTGTGTACCCGACGATACGGAGCTTAAGGAAGAGATCTTGTTAGAAGCTCACCGTAGTAGTTACAGTATTCATCTAGATAGTACAAAGATGTGTCAAAATCTGCGTCAACACTATTGATGGACCGGTATGAAAACAGATATCGCCAGACATGTCGCCAAGTGCCTGACGTGCTAGCAAGTGAAAGCATAGCATTGCAAGCCGGGAGGATTTTTGCAACCTCTTGAGATTCCTGAGTGGAAATGGAAACATACCACGATAGATTTTGTGATGGGGTTACCAAGGAGTCGAGAGGTAGATTTGGTATGGGCTGTAGTCGACAAATTGATGAACTCTTCTCACTTCGTCACCGTATGAAAGGACTTTGCATTAGAAAGATACGCTGAGTTGCACGTGCGCCAGATAGTTCGACTGCATGGAGTACCAGTGACGATCATGTCAGATCGAGACCCGAAGTTTACAGCTGCTTTCTGGAAAAGTTTATAGACTGCCTTGGGAACGAAGCTGCAATATAGCACGGCCTATCATACACAGACGGATGGCTAGTCTGAGAGGACAATTCAAACCCTCGAGGACATGCTACGAGCTTGCGTGTTGGACTTCAAAGGAAGCTGGGAGGAACAGCTTCATCTAGTTGAGCTCGCCTACAACAACAGTTATCAGCAGAGCGTTTAGATAGCACCGTTTGAAGCGTTGTATGGTAGAGCGTGAAGAACTCCAGTTTGTTGGGATGAAGTCTAAGAACGGAAGATTACCGGCCTAGGATTAGTTCGACAGTCAGTGGATGTCGTTACAGTTATTCGAGAAAGACTCAAGACTGCTCAAAGTCATCAGAAAAATTACGTAGATAAACGGCGAAGACAAGTTCAGATAATAGAACGAAAGGGGCAAGTGCTGCGCACCAAGACGATCTTTTTGGTCAAAGTGGTCTGACAACACCACGCGACAGAAGGAGCTACTTGGGAAAGCAAAGAATTGATGAGACGATAATACCCCCACATTTTTTAAGAAGAATTGTAATGGTTTAAATTTCGAGGACGAAATTTTTATAAGAGGAGAAGAGTTGTGACATCCTGAATTTTCGAACCCGTCTCGATAAAATAAAATGGGCTTTTCACCGACGTGCCTATGGTCCTTTTTCTCGGAGCCAATCACTCACGAGTTAACTAACCTATTAGGTGAAGCCGTTAAGGGATATAACCGTAGTAAACTCCCTAAAAGCTACCCGGTAGGTTGGATTGGACTAAAATTGCGTCCGGTTGATTTTAACCACGAAATTGAACTCGTCTCATCCTTTGAAGAATTTTCGGCGAGTTGGGAATTTTGCGGAAAAATTGCAATTTGGCAAATTAAATCAAGGAAATTCGGAGGGGCATTTTCAAGTGAAATTTTGGCCTTCAAGATGGATTGTTTGGTGAAAGAAAGGCATGGGATTTTTATGGGCTGAGTGGGTGTGATTTTTGGCTACCAATTTGGTTTAATTGGTGAGGATTTGGAGGAGGAATGGGTGCAAATTCGTAGGGCCATGGGGCTGCTGAAATTTGGACTTCAATTTGGCTTGTTGGTGAAGTTTTGGGAGGGAAATTTGCTTGTGGCTGAAGCTTGGACTTTAGGGGCTTAATAATCATCATCAGTGATGAAAGAATTTGAGATGACCAATAATGGTCTCATGAATTATTTCCTTGGGATCGAAGTGAAGCAAAGTGCCGAGGGGATTTTCATTTCCCAAAAAGGGTATGCAAAAAATATCCTTGAAAAATTCAACATGAAGAATTGTATTGCGGTCAATACACCAATGGAGTGTGAAACCAACCTTTCAAAATTTGATGATGGTGTCGATGTTGATTTGACATATTATAGAAGCTTGATTGGGAGTTTGAGATACTTGACATACACGAGACCGGATATTATATATAGTGTTGGAATTGTGAGTTGATATATGGAGAAGCCCAAGTCATCTCATCTTAAAGCTGTAAAGAGGATACTTCGGTATATCAAAGGTACTACTTCTCATGGCTTACACTATTATTGCTCTGAATCCTTCCAACTTACAGCTTATTCGGATAGTGATTATGGTGGAGATATCGATGATCGAAAGAGCACTTCAGGCTTTGTATTTTTCTTGTGTGACACTGCTTTCACGTGGTCATCAAAGAAGCAACCCAGTGTCACCTTATCGACATGTGAAGCTGAATATCTAGCTGCATCCTCATATGTTTGTCATGCAATTTGATTGAGAAGACTACTCAAAAATATTCTTATGGAGCAAAAGAAAGCAACTGAGATTTTTGTTGATAACGTTTCTGCTATTGCATTGGCGAAAAATCCAGTTTTTCATGAACGAAGTAAACATATCGATGTTCGATATCACTTCATTTGAGAACATGTTAAAGAGAATGAGGTTGAACTGTTGCATGTGAAGACGGGAGATCAACTAGCAGACATTTTTTTCCAAACCTCTCAAGATAGATGCTTTCCAAAAGTTCAAGAGCCTGTTTGGAATTATCGATGGAAGAGAATTTGGTTTTAGGGGGAGTGTTAGAGATTAAACAAATTCATCGGTGTAGATAACTGTTCGGTACCTGCATTGAAAAAGAGTCATAATTGCAGTGTTATCTTTAATGAGTCCGTTCATCATTATCTATAATGAGTCTATTCCTATTTCTAGGTGTAGTGATTGTTTTTAGAGACAATGTGAGATATGGTGATTTTTTATTAGTTTCT
The DNA here is from genome assembly GCA_014182565.1 of Eucalyptus marginata. Taxonomy (NCBI): domain Eukaryota; kingdom Viridiplantae; phylum Streptophyta; class Magnoliopsida; order Myrtales; family Myrtaceae; genus Eucalyptus; species Eucalyptus marginata. The sequence goes on from CM024594.1 coordinate 27,732,739, forward strand.
AGAATTTATCCGGAATGTTAGCTTATTAGTTTCTAGATCTTATCTGGAATGTTAGCTTTTCCTACTAGGAAGAGTAAAGGTCATGTAACAAGTTTATAAATAGGGGAGTCTTGTAATTGTTTTTTTATGGGGAAATAAATCTATAGGCCTATCTATCTTCTTCTTGTGTGAGTTATGAGCGTTTCATCTTCAAATTACTTCCATCAATGTCAAGCCCGAGTACATGTGTTCCTTGACTAATCTCGACTGCTTCATTGATTAGTGATGATATATTTCATGATTAGGTCATGGGCATATAGACTGTTTCTGGATATGAGGGAACATGGAAAATTACTATATTGTGGAGTGTTTAAGCCAAAAAGAAGTAGAAAAAATGTAACCCTTTATATATCATTCAAATACTTAATACTACCTTTTAGTTCATATAAATATCTCATATCACATATACATCTGTTTCTTTCATAATGTAAACTTATTATTTGAACACGCACTACCTTTCCATAAAAGATCAACACTCCGAGGACTATACTTAGATTTATTGGATTTTGTTGACACCTAAAATTTGCCGATCATTTAGTAATTAGTTGCATAAAAAATAATATAAAAAAAAAAGAAAAGAAAAAGTAAAATTGCATTTCATGAAGTCGCATTTTTTGCATCGGTACTAAAAAGGCAACATGACGCAGCGGCTCGTGGTCGATAATATTCAAAAAAGGACGGTCTCTCTCTCCACTTGTCTGAACGCGCAAAAGACCGAAAGTCAAAAAAAAAAAGGGAGGAAGGAAGTTCTTGCACGTCCGTTGTCTCTCCCTCATTAATGCATGCGCATGCATGCACCAATTCGGCGGACGTGAGGACACAAGGGGAAGCCTCGAAGAAGCAAAAAGAGCTCATAATATATTATAAAATATGCTCCATTAACTGTGGATTGTCAGTCTTGATGAAGAAATTTGCTGAAGAAAGAAGAGTCGAACGTCCATTTTCTCCCCTCATAAATGCATGCACATGCACGTACGAAATGGGGGATGTGAAAATTCTACATGGCGTCTGCAAGAAGATGGAGTAACATTTTTATAATATTATCTTTGCTGAAAGAAGCAGATCGGTGGCCACCATATTTGAAAAAGAAAGAACCAAACTTGAACAAGCAAAGAAAAATTGCGGCTACCTCCTGTTCACCTGTTCACACTAAAGTCGGTTAATGCCTATAAATAAGACCACAAGAAGCCGCACGAAAGCGGAGCGAAATTTCAGAGGAAGAGGTTTGTGAGAAATATTAAAAAAGAAGAGCCCGTGAGGAGAGACACAAATTGAGAGAAAGGAGGAGATTAAAATAAAGAAGGTGAAAGCAGAAAGCAAAAAGAAAGTGACCGGACGTGAGGAGAGAGAGGCAGAGGAAAGAAAAAGCAAAAAGGAGGAATAGTAGGGGTGATTTGACCCCTACTGTTCATCTTCTCCAAAGGTTTTTTTCCTTTTTGCTGTGCATTTTGGCTCCACCGGGCACATCTCCACACCTGCGCACGCGACTCCATCCACGCCGATTTCGCGCCCGCACCTCCACCACCACCGTTCTACCAACATCTCGCTCGCCTTGCAGCCGTCCGGTGTTCCACCCCGCCGTCGCTGCGCCTCCGATTCGGTCTCGACGCGCCGCCGCGCCTCTGCCTCCCCTGCGTTTCTGCTTCACGCCCGCGACGCTCGAGTTCAACACAGGAGCCCGACGGACAGCCCTCCGATCCGACGACCTGTGTTGCACTGACGCCACCGAGCTGCACTAGCCCGAGATCCCGTCGCCCCTACCGTTGCCTGTCGACCGGAAGCCCCGCCGCGGCCTCCCCGCTGCAACGCACAGCAGCCCGCCTTCCCCGCAACGCCGCCTCGCCGACCCCGCCTCGTCGGACTGTCACCGCTCCCCTCGCCCGCCGGACGCCGCCACCTCAGCCCACTCGCCGCGCCTCCGCACGACGCGACCAGCAACTGCCTCTCGCGATCCGGCACCCCCACTCACCGTCTCCTCCCGAGCATCGCAGCACTACCGCCGGGCCTCGCCTTCCCGCCGCACCGACCCCGACGCCCGCAAAGAACCGCCCCAAAGAGCCCAACTCCTCCGCAACAAATAGCCCCGAGCTCCACCACTCGCATCAACAGCGCGCCTCGCCCGCCGCCACCGGACGCCGAAGCTCCGCCCCGCACCGGCCCGTGCCTCCGCGTTGCTGCTCCTAGCCGCATCTCCGTCCGCCACCGCCGGCCCCGCTTTGCTGGCGACCCGCGCCACACCATCCTCGCTGTCTTCCCCCTGCCGGAGCTCCGACCGGCTGCCCTTGGAGACCAGCTGCACAAAGACGTGACTTAGAAGAAAAAAAGAAAAGAAAACAAAAAAAAAAAAATCAGATTAGGTAGTTTTCTATTATTTTATCTTTGTTATTTTTATGTTAGTTTATAGTTTGTTTTCTTTATAGTTTTTTTTTTGTGATCATTCATTGATACATGATTAAGACTTCAAACATGAAATTGCCTCGAAACTAGTGATTGTCAGTCCGATTTTCGCGCCCGAAATCCGACTCGCAATTACTTTAAAATTGCCAATCCGATCTCCCGCCCGAGATCCGATTCGTGATTTATGTGAAATTGGCCAACCCGATCTCATGTGCGAGATACGGTTCGTCAATTTGGGGTATTAATATTGCTTGATTTGCTGTGATGTTATTTAAATTAATTTTCTAAAAAAAAATCAAAACAAAAAATGTAGGTTAGAATTAGGGCTTGCATGTTTAGGGTTGAGATTTTATTTTGAATCATGAAAAAGAAAACAAAAAGAAAGCATATTCATTTAGATTGTTAGTTTTATTATTATTTGATTTGCATGTTAAATTTTAATTTCGCCATTAATAAAAAACCAAAAAAAAACCATCATGCCTAATTCATGTAGAATGTCATTGCATTTTAGTGTAAGATTGCACGTAATTTAATTCTAGATAATAGTTTTTAATTTATTATAAGTTTAGATAAAAAAAAATCAAAATCTTGCATGAGCATATAGGACATGTAGGTTTAATAAATTAGACACGTAGGTTTAGTTTTTTTGGATTATATTTTTAGAATTGCATTTTTAGATATCTTTTAAAATAGGTTAGGGTCAATCTTAAACAACCTTTTTTATAGAGTCTTAGATAAAATTGGCATATTTTTATATTCTTATAAAAAATAACAAAAAATAATAAAAAATAGTTTTCTAAGACATAATAGGGTTTAAGTCAAAATTAATCCCAAAAATGAATTAGAAAATTATTTTTTTTTAGATAGCTTAATTAGGGTTTTTATTAATTTTGTATTTCAATAAAAAAATACAAAAATACTAGGTGCATATTAACTAGTTTACATAATAGGATTATTTAATTAGAATATGTTCATTAGTAAATTAGGTCATGAGGTGCATGTTAACTAGATTGCATATTAGGCCCATATAATTTGAATTTGCATGTTAGTAAAATCAGGTCATTTAGCTAAAAAATGCATTTTTCTAACTCTTAAGAAAACCCAAAAAAAAAAAAATGTTTGCTTTGTGTGATGCAATTTATTTATTTTCTTATTTGAATATTCAATAATGGTTGAGCACCCGTGTGATTACCTTTTGACATACTAGAAGTCTAGGTTAAAATAAATCTAAGCTGCTTGCAAAAACATTTTAAAAAAAATAAAAATGGTACCGAAAGGGCATTAGAAAATTCTAGTGTAACCAAGTCCCCGTACCCTTAGTCTCTGGTTCGTAGAAGTGAAGTAATTCTCCCACTACTTTACTTGGGTTTCTAATCGACCCACCAAAAATAGATTAGTGGCGACTCCTAATTGAAAATCATTTGCATGTTAAGAACTCAAACCTAAGTCGCGAATTGGTATGGGCTTGGGAGAACCCGAGCTAAGCCATTAAGCTTAGTAGTCCATTAACCTAGTTTTAGGTGGTACACCCGAAAAATTAGGTCGCGACAGCTTGGCGACTCCACTGGGGACTTGATTTAAGACTTTAGTGGACTTAGGCCAATTTTCTTTTTGAAAAAAGTTTTTGTTTGGCAGCGAGGATTCCAGGTACGTCCCTAACATTTAGGTGTTAAATGTTTTTGCATATAGGGAGATATAAGGGGAGTAGTCTTTGCTAACCCTTGTCTTGCAGGATGGAGTTGGGAATGAATGTTTTAAATTCAAGTTATTGAAGTGTTGTGTGATTTAAACTGTTGTGCATGCCTTGCATTTAGCACTACATTATAGCACACATAACCCGCCGTCGGACCTGGGCCGCATAGGATTATCTAGGATGGTATCGAGATGGATACCACTCTGACCGTATGCCCGCGGTACGAGTCGCCCATCTCGATCCCGAAATTTCTTTTTGGTGTCAAGAGTACCCACCTCGGTCCGCATGCTCGCGACCTGGGTCAGCTCTTTGACCAAGCCGAAGTCATGAGGACCCGATTTAGTCCGCACGCCCGCGGCTAATCCGATCATCCTTATGGCTTCACTTTGTTAAGCCTTATAGATTAGAAATCGAGCCACTTACCATGCGCATGTCTATGCGATTGCCCCTCATCGGTAAAGTAAGTTCTCTAAATTTTTGCCTTTGCAATTTACTTACTTTATTATATCATTTTGTCGGTCCATGGCATTAGGATTGTCCTGAGTCTTGATCAATATATAATGGGGATATCGGACATTCGGATTATTCTCCCTCCGAAGCAAGAGCTTAGCACCTGGTGGGACAAGTTAGACCAACCTGGCCGTCAGTTCGTAGAGTCGCACATTGGTCGACTACTTCCACTGCTGCATATCAACATCCATGGCGGCCTCATCCAAGCACTTGCTCATTGTTGGTGCCCCGAGACTTCTACTTTCATCTTCGGCGGTAAGCATGAACTCACGCCCACCTTGGAAGAGTATAGCATTGCCATAGGGAAATCTTTGAAAGCTGAATTAATTAGCCCACCTATCGGAATAGACCCCGTTGTGGCCTTATCCGATTTTTTAAGAATTAAGGAGGACAATGTAAGAAAGGTTTTAAAAGCTCACCGCAATACATGTCATCTTTTCTAAAAGAATGTTTTGAAAATGGCAATTCATTTCAAATGCGTAGGGTTTTCCTATTAGCCTTCTTTGGGTTTATAACTTTTCCTTATTGCAAGAATGCCATTAACCCTTTGATTGCTCAATTGGTTAAACAAGTGTTGGAAGAAAAAAATTTTGTAAACACTGTTCTGACTGAAACTTTTCTTTCCCTCACTCGATTTAAAGAAGGTGGTGATAAAATTTTCCACTCCTCTCCTGAGCTTTTGCAAATTTGGTTCCTTTCTCATATAAAAGGGTTTGGTGGTTTAATGACTATACATGATGTTAATAACTTTAATCACCCTATTTTGAGATTTGAAAGCAAGCAAAAACATGCACCAGATCACCATTATTCTAGATGGTTAGCTTTCATGAAAAAACCAACTTCAAAGGGTTTCCTATGGCATGCTAAGTGGTTCCAAGTTCGTGTGGCGAGACTCTCATGTGGAGCTGTTGGCCCGATTCCTTTACTGGGATTCACTGGAGCAACGGAGTACTATCCAACTAGAGTGACCCGTCAGTATCAAGTTGTGCAAGAGCTTCCCCCGGCATTGCAAGCAGATCCACTCCGAGCCAATTTCATTGATGGAGATCGAGACCATGAGGATTCCATTCTCACAATCAAATCAATGTGGGACATGTGTCATCCACGAAAACTCAAATGGCCCGAGGAAGAGCTGAAGGGTAAAGAAAGGAGGTACTATGCCTCAACTAAATACATTCAACAACACAAGGTCCCGGAGGAGCTACTTCCAAAGATACCGGAGGCGCCACTAAAGATCACCAACCGCGCTGAGAATAAACGCCTCAAAAGGGTTGCTGAAAAAGCTCAAGAGGAGAATAAGCGATTGCGCCGAGTGGTGTCCCGAGTGTATATTGATCAAGCTAGATGAAGTGCTTGAATCAATCTTGTTGTTTTCATTTCTAGATTAATGTTTAGGAAGTTGAGTCATTTACTTTCCTAGTTTATTTGTTTAGGGCATCTCGAGCTTCTATTTTGTCAGGATTGTCAAAAAAAAAAAACTCCCTTAATGATAAAAGTTTTAGACCATTGCCATGGACCGGCGTGTTTCATATGAGATACTTATTTTGTTCATTTCTACAATTTAGGTGATAACGGATCCGCCACGTTCGCCCATTATTACACGATCAAGAGCTAAAATGGCTGACCAAACCGAGATGCGTGATCGTATTACCGTGTGGAGGATCAGCTCAAGCGCTTGCTTACATCTATGCAACTTATGACTGCCCAAATCGAATCCCTCCGGGTGAATCCCATTCCTACACCTGCCCTGCCTGAGTTAGTAATCCCAAAGCAGGCAAGGAAGATCCAGATGGCTGATGATGACATGCCTGAATTGGAAGATGACGTACTTCCAATCACTGCTGAGAAAGCTAAGTCTGACGGCACTCCCAAGACGGAGCAAGGTGAACGCCTTGCGAAACTTGAAGAGAAAGTGAAACAATTGCAGGGATCGCAGAATTCACTCCCAATTGACTTGTCCGTTTATGAGAAGGTTAAGACGCCAAACAAGTTTAAAATACCGGAGTTCGAGAAGTATGATGGTACTTCTTGCCCTAAAGCTCACCTGCAGATGTACCATGTAAGGATGGCTCAACATGTCAAAAATGAGCCCCTTATGATCCAAACATTCCAAATGAGTTTGGTCGGGCCTGCACTGAATTGGTATATTATGAAAAACATAAACCTCCTCGACACTTGGAATGAGGTGGCCGAGGCATTTCTTAAGCAATACAAGTTCAATATGGACATTGCACCTTCACGAGAGGATCTCGAACGAATGGAGAAAAAGAGGAGTGAATCGTTTAAAGAATACGCCATAAGGTGGCGAAATCTGGCCGCCCAAATCACTCCTGAACCTACTGACAAAGAATTGATGAAGTTGTTTGTCAAAACCCTCCCATTCGAGTTTCGTAATCGGATGGCCAGCACATATGTTGAAAACTTCAATCAACTCATCCCAGTGGGTGAACAAATCGAGACAGGGCCGAGAGATGGATGGTTTAATGAACCAACCCCCGCAGTAAAAGATTTATTGCAAAGAAAGACAAAGAACCGGCCACAGAAGTTAATGTTGCATATGCACAACCAGCCTCTAGTAAACCTCCAATTGTTCGTGTCCCCGGGAATCAGCAAGATGGAGGCCGAGTGCATGCATCGCGACAATTCACCAAAAAGGCGCTTCTCTCCTCTTCCCCGGTCCTTTATCTCAGTCCTGCCGATACTCCAAAAGAAGGGATTGATCTCCCACGAACCGAAGCGGCCCAATGCTGAAAAATCTCCAATTATGATCCCTCCAAAAAATGTGAGTATCATATGAGAGAGGTGGGCCATTCGACTGATGAGTGTATGACTTTGAAGCACAAGATCCAAAATTTATTGGATACTAAGGCATTTTCTTTCCGTACCACCCAACCAAATGTCAAGAAGAATCCGTTGCCAGAACATGAGGGAAACGTGAATGCAATCTTTGAGTTCAATGTTGGCAAAAAGATGAACTTGAAGATGTCTGTTAAAGATATTTATAGCGGATTAGTTAGAGTTGGTTACTATCCGACAGATGAGAATCCTTCCTTGCCTACCATGAAGGAAAGGGTTCAAGAAATGGTTAGGGCTGGCATGATCGGGTATACTGATCAAACTGGAATAGTGTCAACTATCTCTCAAGTCATCATTGATTGGGAGAAAGAATTTGCTGAGCTAAGTGCTGAAAAGAGTGAACCCGATCCGTTGATCGAAGACATGCCCCCACTTGAGGACGCCTCCGACCATGAAGAACCGATAGTGGAGGTGCCTTCAACTGATGAAGAAATAATAATTGAGATGCCCCAGTTGTATCAAGACAAGAATAACAAAGCCGTCCCCCTCGGTCATACGAGCTAGATGTTGACCTGATTACAAGGTCTGGTCGAACCTATGCTCAAGCTAATACCCAACTTGCAAAGCCAGTTACTAATGAAGAGGCTAAAGAATTTCTGGCTATAATCAAAGCGAGTGAGTATAACGTGGTCGACCGGGGCCATTGCGAAAATTACCTGCTCAAATCTCTTTACTTGAACTCTTGCAAACGTCTCCTACGCATCAAAAGTCTCTAATGAAGGTCTTGAGTGAAGTTCATGTACCGGAGACGATCGAGGTAAACAGGTTGGAGGAATTTGTAGGGTCGATTCTTCTCAAAGATTTAATAGCCTTTTCGATGAAGAATTCCCTCTTGAGGGGAGGGGACATACTAAGGCGTTATACATATCTGTCAAGTGCAAGGCTTCCCATGTGGCTCGAGTACTCATTGATAATGGGTCCGCCTTGAATATCTCGTCCATTGGCAACTCTTCACCGCCTTAAAATAGATCCTTCAAAAATAAATGCTGCAAAAACCTCCGTCCGAGCTTTTGATGGTACAAGAAAGGAGGTGATAGGGGAGACCCACCTTGATCTCGCAAATTGGTCCGTGATGTTCAACGTCCTTTTCCAGGTAATGGACATCCCTACCGGATTCAATTTCTGTTAGGTCATCCTTGGATTCATACTGGAGCTGTGCCATCAAGTCTTCACCAAAGCGTGAAATTCGTTGTCAAAGGAAAGCTAGTCACTTGTCCATGGCGAGGAGGATCATCGGATTTATCATGAGACGGCCATCCCCTATGTCGAGCCGGAACCTAGGGAGGAGTCGAGTTACCAATCGTTCGAGCTCGTGTCCACTATTCATGCATCTCGAGGATCGACACCACTCATCCCTGATGTGTCAAATGCAGCAGTTATGGTAGCAAGAGTGATGGTTGGAAATGGCTTTATTCCTGGTCGTGGACTCGGTAAAAAAGAACAGGGCATCCGGAATCCGATTGAAACCCCTCGAAGGCCTCGTTCCGCCGGATTAGGGTACCATGGAAGAGGGGGAGGACATGAACAAGAGAGGAAAAACTCATTATTCCTCGATATTCGCAAGACATTCCCCGGCCCTGCTAGAATGATGCATGATGAAGGAGGAGTGATCGACACCCGAGGTATCGCGCCCGATGAATGGAGTAGCATGGATGACCCGACAACTTCAAAGACAGAGGATCCGGATAATGAGATGGAAGGGATCACGACCCTATTCGATGATTTCTTTATAGGCGTCATTGACGAAGAACCATCGGAGGAAATGGGTGCTAGCCCACAAGAGTAACACATTTACTTTTCTGTACTCCCCTGCGCGGGAATCTTATCGCTTTTAATGTTTTCTAGGATTTGCTTTCGTTTTGATTATCGCATTTTGCTTATCGATTGTTAGGAGTTGATGTTTGCTTTGATTGTCGTACTTTCCATTCCAATAAATGTAATTTGATTGATGAATATCGATTACAATTACAAGCTTTATTTTGAGGGCATGATGGGGTATACCAAACCAGCCCGGTGATGATATCCAACCAATGAAAGAAAAGAAAAATCCAAGGAGAATTCTGAGGCCTGGGCTTCATCATGCTTTCTCGTGTCAAAATGTTGTCCAAATGTTTTGCCAAATTTTTTTAAAAGAAAATTTCGAAAAAGAAAAATCCTAAGGAAGGAAGGAAAATTCAAAAAGAAGAAGATAAGACATCCATGTCGTTTAGTCCTGTTTGTCTTTTTGAATTATCCATTTTATGTTTCAGGAGCAACCTTATGGTAGGCAAGATGGTGAAATTGGTTCAGTCCAATACCATGAGCGATGACAGTGAAGACCTTGAGGAGCCGAATGGTGACTCCATTGAAGTACAAAGATAGTTGGGAGCAAAGATGAAAACCCAAAGTTCTCACCCCGAGCAAACGGTCACTATCAATTTAAGTGATACCGAGGATCCCAAAGAGATAAAAATCGGGGCAAATCTTCCCCAAGATGAGGCCGAGCACCTGACTCAGTTGTTAAAAGAATATCGGGATATCTTTGCCTGGACGTATGCTGATATGCCAGGTTTAGATCCGTCAATTGTGGAACATTGTTTACCCACTAATCTAGACGTGCGCCCTAAGAAGCGTAAAACTTCTGAGGACTAAACCGGAGCTCTCAAAGAAGATAGAAGAGGAAGTAATGAAACTCCTCAAAGTGGGTTTCATCGAAGTCTCGCAGCACTCCGAATGGGTGGCCAACATAGTACCAGTCATGAAGAAAGACGGTCGAGTCCGAGTGTGTGTTGATTATCGGGACTTGAACAAGGCCAGCCCAAAAGATGATTTTCCATTGCCACATATCGATGTTCTCGTGGATAGTACTGCTGGATTTGAATTATTCTCTTTCATGGATGGTTTTTCTGGGTACAACCAGATAAGAATGAGGGTTGAAGACAAAGAGAAGACAGCATTTATCACCCCGTGGGGAACCTTTCATTATAAGGTCATGCCCTTCGACTCAAAAATGCAGGAGCAACTTACCAACGAGCCATGGTTACATTGTTCCATGACATGATGCATGAAGAAATTGAGGTATATGTCGATGATATGATTGCAAAACCCGACCCGGGAGAAGTCATGTCAAAACCCTCAGGAAGTTATTTGATCGGCTTCGTGAATTCAAGCTCCGTTTGAATCCTGCCAAGTGTGTGTTCGAGGCAGCGTCAGGTAAATTACTCGGGTTCATTGTGAGTAGTAAAGGGATCGAGATTGACCCATCTAAAGCCAAGGCAATATGTGAGCTACAACCTCCATCGACAAAGGAAGGAGGTCCGGAGTCTCCTAGGGAGACCGAATTACATTGCACGATTCATTTCCCAACTCTCTGAGACCGCTAAGCCATTCTTCAAACTCTTGAAGAAAAATGTACAAGTTGAGTGGAATGATGAATGTCGAGAGGCGTTCGATAGGCTGAAGCAATATTTGATGAGTCCACCCGTTCTTGTCCCACCAATATCGGGCATCCTTTGATTTTGTACCTCACAATCCATAGTGAGTCACTGGGTGCGATGTTAGCTCGTAAAAGTCCCGTGGATCGAGGGAACGAGCTATTTACTACCTAAGTAAAAAGTTCACCGTCTCGAGCTAAAATATTCTCGATGCTGAAAAACTTGTGCTGCGTTAGTATGGGTATTGCATAAACTGCGACAGTACACGTTGCATTACCAGACGTTTCTCGTGACTGAGAACGATCCCATCAAGTATTTATTTAATCAACCAGCTCTGGTGGGTAAGTTAGCTAAATGGCAGATCTTGATTTCAGAATTCGACGTGCAGTTCATACCACAAAAATCAGTTAAAGGCCGAGTAATTGCTGATATATTAGCCGAGAATCCTAGAACCTTGAATGATGATGATTATCCCCCGGATGATCGTATTTTGGCCGTAAATGAAGATGCATGGTCCATGTTCTTCGATGGAGCCGTGAACTTGTCCGGTTCGGTACCGGGGGCGCATCGATATCCCCGCATGGACAACATCACCCAAGAGTCTGCGAAATTGATATTCCCATGCACTAACAATATAGCTGAATATGAAGCTTGTATTCTCGGACTTCGTGCCGCAATTGGAATGGGAGTGGCCAGATTGAAAGTATATGGAGACTCTCGCACCGATCATACCTGCATCGTAGGTGAATGAAAGATCAGGGATGCCAAATTACTGCCATATCACAAGTACCTCGAAGAGTTGGTGAAGGAGTTCGATGAAATCTCGTTTGACTACTTGGCTAGATCTCATAATCGGTTCGCCGATGCCCTCGCAACGTTGTCATCTATGTTGCAAGTTACTGATGGTTTAGAAGTTGAGCCTTTGAAAATCGAGATTCTAGCCAAACCTTCTTATTGTATGGTCGTGAATGAAGAACTTGATGAGAAGCCATGGTATTACGATATCATGAACTATATTCAAAAGCAGGAATTTCCCCGAAGGAAGCACTCCAAATGATAGAAAATACATAATGAAGATGGCCTCAAAATTCTTTGTCAGTGGTAAGAATTTATACAAGAGGTCTTATGATTCAGTTTTATTGAGATGCGTAGATGAAGTAGAAGCTACCCAAATCATGCAAGAAGTGCATGAAGGAGTCTGTGGCCCACACATGAATGGGCACATGTTAGCCAAGAAGATTATGAGACTGGGTTACTATTGGCTTGCGCTAGAAAGTGACTGCATACAGCATGTTAGAAGTTGCCATCGTTGCCAAATTCATGGAGATAAAATAAATGTTCCTCTAACGGAGTTACACCAACTATCTGAGCCATGGCCGTTCTCAATGTGGGGGATCGATGTGATTGGCCCGATAAATCCTAAAGCTTCAAATGGGCACCGATTCATATTGGTGGCAATAGATTATTTTTCAAAGTGGATTGAAGCCGCATCATATGCTAATGTCACGGCCCGAAATGTTGTGAAGTTTATTAAGTGTGACATAATCGCCCGTTATGGTGTCCCCAAGCAATTGTCACCGACAATGGGACAAATCTGAATAACAAGTTTGTTGATGAGTTGTTCAAAGAAGTTCAAAATCAAGCATTTGAATTCATCACCATACCGCCCACAAATGAATGGAGCTGTTGAGGCAGCTAATAAGAACATCAAGAAAATCTTGGCTAAGACAAATGAGAATTATCGAGATTGGCATGACAGTTACCCTTTGCTCTAATGGCGTATCGGACATCGATCCGAACATCTACCGGGGCAACCCCTTTTTCCTTAGTCTATGGCATGGAGGCAGTCTTGCCCGTGGAAGTAGAAATCCCCTCTTTGAGAATCTTATCCCAAGTAGAATTATCCGAGGCAGAATGGACACGACAAAGGTTCAAACAGTTGAACCTGATTGATGAGAAAAGGTTAAAAGCTCTTTGCCATGGTCAGGCGTATCAACAAAGAGTAGCCAAGTCTTTCAATCGGAAAGTACGGCCGAGACACTTCGAAGTAAATGATCTAGTTCTAAGAAAGGTGTTGCCGATTTTTCCTGATCCTGGAGGCAAATTTGCTCCAAATTACAGAGGTCCATATATGGTGAAGAGGGTACTCCCCGGTGGTGCCTTAATCCTTTCTTAAATGGATGGTCGTGAGTTTTCTAATCCCGTTAACTCCGATGCGGTGAAGAAATATTACCCTTGATAAAATTTGTTGTAAATTGAAGGTACTCATTTCTTCATTGAATTGTGTGGGAATGGATTGAATGAGATGAAAAGTAGGCCCTGTTCCATACACACATCGAATTCATTTGATTCGGTATATCAGACGTGTTGACCCAAAGTCAGTTCAATTAAATAAAAAAAGAAATGCCCGGAGGACACCACCAGCGCCTCGGCCTAGTGGCAAGGGGAATGAAAGGGTCCGAGAACGACCGGGGTTCGATCCCTGGAAATGGCAACAAAGTTTCCATTAAAAAAAAACATTAAAAAAAAACAATTTTTTTTTTTTATTTTTTGAGCTGCAAACTCTTTGTGTTCAAAGCTAAAGAGTTCATGAAGTAATTGCAAAGGAAATTTTTGCATTATAGTTTTACCTGTTTAAATTACCAATTCCACTGAAGATTATCGCCGCAGATCAAATTAATGAATGATGTGGAATGGATTGAACATACTAAATGAGACATGTCAGAATGATGAAAGGCAAGTTCTATCCTATACACAGTCCCTTGCTCATACACCGGTGAGATGAGTGTAGGAAGTTCCATGTCTGTGAGGTAAAGAGTCTTCTCGCGAAAGGTACGATGACCGAAATGATGAGAGACGGTTCATTCTCTATCCCGAACACTACATGATCATCCATTGTTTAAACTTTTTTGAGCCTACACACGTGGATAATTTTTAAATTACCCCTGTCAAGAACCACCCCACATTGGGGCAGGCCGGAGGTAAGACGACATCATGAGGTGAGGAAATTGATAGGAATATTCTTGCTTTCACTTGCATCAATCTTCAGGTATTGCTATTACATTGAATTCATACAGTAATTTAAGTGCTTTAGGATGATGAAGAGCATTTCTTTCTCTATCCTACACACTTTATCCATTGCGTAGCCCCTTGAGCCTGTAAATTCGTTTCATTTAAACCCAATTGGTGATCATCCTCCACACTGGGGCAAGGCAAAAGGCAACTGTTCAAGCAGCAAAATCCCGAGTGCCGACCAAAAAAAAAAAAAACAAAAAACAGAAGGGGCATGAAAAAGCAGTGTGCCTAGTAAAAGCAAGGCCAATGCCCATAGAAAATGAAAGAGAGAGAGTGAATTCCCAATGGAGTGGTACTCAAAGAACTCAAATGCCAAGTTTTTATAGTACCTATGAGGAAAATCCCAATGATGAAGAAGAAAATTGGAAGATGTCAAGATGAGCACCAATTCTCATCCCCCTATACACATTTTGAGCCTAATGATCCATTCATTTCTCAACCCATGAACTTGACCTACGTTACGTCCCTTACAAAGTCTCTTCAGATTAAGGCACTGAAATTAATGTAGGAATTCATATGTTTATAAACATTGCTTGAAGAAGTGTGAGCAAGACCATTTCTATCTCATTTCACAGGTTACTTGACTTGTAAGCCCGGAGATGATTGCAAAGTATTATTCTTTCATTAGCCTTGACTCGAAGAGCCCCTCTTTGTTGAGCCATTGACCAAGCCCACATTACGCCTTGATAAAGGCCTCTCGCATTGACAAGGTCGTACCGCTTGCGAGAATACTCGAACCCTTGTTGACATGATGACAAGAAGATGGAGTGATTCCCGTGATCCCACATTAATGGTCGGGACAAAATAGCCTTCTTAATGAGAGTGAGTGAAAGTCCTTTCTAACTGAAAGTCTCTCATTTGGTACTCTTGAAAATCCATGTCATGAGTGAAAATTTGTTTTAAGCGATGATTCTCCCCAGTGGAAATTTGGTGGTGTAAATATGGTAAAACCATCATGCACAAATCTTGATTGAAAAAAAAAAAAAAAAAAAAAAAAAAAAATTCAGTGGACTTTGGAGTGTGCTGAATTGCTTACTTCTTTGGTAAATGCATGTATTTTTTGCTCTAATCATGTCTGACAGGTAATGTTTCCTTGAAGACCCAAGAGCTCCTGACATTTAGGTTGCCTTTCGTAAGCCTCGAGGTGAGAAACCTCTACGAATATTTGAAGTACATCCTCAATGTTCCAAAACTTCTTTCTACCAAGAGGTAAGTGACCTTCACGAATATCCCAGTTTGTCCTAGGTATTCCCAAATTCTTGATATATGTCTCAAAACTCTTCGTTAAGCATTTCATTCTGGATATGAATGCTTTCCGATCCTTTTCGTCATACCTTAGTTTGGATCTAGGTATTTCGAGGTAGGTCCTCTTAATCCAATATTCATCTCACCTAACATTGAGTGTTTATTGGTTAAGTTCACAATTTCTTGACATCTCGGTCCCTGATCTGGATGTCTCAAACCCTTTGTTAAGCATTTCATTCTGGATATGAATGCTTTCCGAGCTTTTTCGTTGTACCTTAGTCTGGATCTAGGTATTTCGAATCCTCTTAATCCAATATTCATCTCACCTAACATTGAGTGTCTATTGGTTAAGTCCTCAATTTCTCTCTTAATCCAATATTCATCTCACCTAACATTGAGTGTCTATTGGTTAAGTCTCCAATTTCTTGACATCTCAGTCTGGATTTGGATGTCTCAAAACTTCTTTGTTAAGCATTTCATTCTGGATATGAATGCTTTCCGATCTTTCTCGTTATACCTTAGTCTGGATCTAGGTATTTCGAATCCTCTTAATCCAATATTCAGCTCACCTAACATTGAGTGTCTATTGGTTAAGTCCTCAATTTCTCTCTTAATCCAATAGTCATCTCACCTAACATTGAGTGTCTATTGGTTAAGTCTCAATTTCTTGACATCTCGGCCTGATCTGGATGTCTCAAATCTCGTCTATCTTACTCGCTATACCTTAGTGTGAATCTAGGTATTTCGAGTCATCTGAATTCAACAAGGCATCTCACCTAACATTGAGCGTCTGTTGGATAAATTCATGTGGACTCTTCAGAACTTGGACACTTGCCGAGCAAATAAAACTTCATCCCATACTTCACGATGCTCGACTGGTAAGTAATTACAGGTATGCTTTCCTCTTCAATATCTCACATTTGCATTACCATTTTCATGACATTGCATTTATAAAAAAAATAAAAAAAAAAAAAAGTCCCGCCAAAGTATCATCCATTGCATGTTCATGGTCAAAATTTAGGTATCATATTGTCTTTGAATGCAACCTCTGCGAGCTCACCTTCAAAGAGGGGCAGCTGTTGACACCTAAAATTTGCCCGATCATTTAGTAATTAGTTGCATAAAAAATAATATAAAAAAAAAAAAGAAAAAGTAAAATTGCATTTCATGAAGTCGCATTTTTTGCATCGGTACTAAAAAGGCAACAAGACGCAGCGGCTCATGGTCGATAATATTCAAAAAAGGACGGTCTCTCTCTCCACTTGTCTGAACGCGCAAAGACCGAAAGTCAAAAAAAAAAAAAGGGAGGAAGGAAGTTCTTGCACGTCCGTTGTCTCTCCTCATTAATGCATGCGCATGCATGCACCAATTCGGCGGACGTGAGGACACAAGGGGAAGCCTCGAAGAAGCAAAAAGAGCTCATAATATATTATAAAATATGCTCCATTAACTGTGGATTGTCAGTCTTGATGAAGAAATTTGCTGAAGAAAGAAGAGTCGAACGTCCATTTTCTCCCCCTCATAAATGCATGCACATGCACGTACGAAATGGGGGATGTGAAAATTCTACATGGCGTCTGCAAGAAGATGGAGTAACATTTTTATAATATTATCTTTGCTGAAAGAAGCAGATCGGTGGCCACCATATTTGAAAAAGAAAGAACCAAACTTGAACAAGCAAAGAAAAATTGCGGCTACCTGTTCACACTAAAGTCGGTTAATGCCTATAAATAAGACCACAAGAAGCCGCACGAAAGCGGAGCGAAATTTCAGAGGAAGAGGTTTGTGAGAAATATTAAAAAAAGAAGAGCCCGTGAGGAGAGACACAAATTGAGAGAAAGGAGGAGATTAAAATAAAGAAGGTGAAAGCAGAAAGCAAAAAGAAAGTGACCGGACGTGAGGAGAGAGAGGCAGAGGAAAGAAAAAGCAAAAAGGAGGAATAGTAGGGGTGATTTGACCCCTACTGTTCATCTTCTCCAAAGGTTTTTTTTTTCCTTTTTGCTGTGCATTTTGGCTCCACCGGGCACATCTCCACACCTGCGCACGCGACTCCATCCGCGCCGATTTCGCGCCCGCACCTCCGCCACCACCGTTCTACCAGCATCTCGCCGCCTTGCCGCCGTCCGGTGTTCCACCCCGCCTCCGCTTCGCCCCGATCTCGCCGCGCGCGCCGCGCCTCGCCTCCCCTGCGTTTCTGCTTCACGCCCGCGACGCTCGAGTTCAACACAGGAGCCCGACGGACAGCCCTCCGATCCGACGACCCGTGTTGCACCGACGCCACCGAGCTGCACTAGCCCGAGATCCCGTCGCCCCTACCGCTGCCCTTCGACGACCGAAGCCCCGCCCGCGGCCTCCCGTTGCAACGCACAGCAGCCCGCCCCCCCCGCAACGCCGCCTCGCCGACCCCGCCTCGCCACGGACTGTCACCACTCCCCCGCCCGCCGGACGCCGCCACCTCGCCCACTCGCCACGCCTCCGCACGACGCGACCAGCAGCTGCCTCTGCGATCCGGCACCCCCACTCACCGTCTCCTCCCGAGCATCGCAGCACTACCGCCGGGCCTCGCTTCCTCGCCGCACCGACCCCGACGCCCGCAGCAACCGCCCCGCAGCCCAACTCCTCCGCAACAAATAGCCCCGAGCTCCACCACTCGCATCAACAGCCGCGCCTCGCCCGCTCGCCACCGGACGCCGAAGCTCCGCCCCGCACCGGCCCGTGCCTCCGCGTTGCTGCTCCTAGCCGCATCTCCGTCCGCCACCGCCGGCCCCGCTTTGCTGGCGACCCGCGCCACACCATCCTCGCCGGTGTCTTCCCCCTGCCGGAGCTCCGACCGGCTGCCCTTGGAGACCAGCACACAAAGACGTGACTTAGAAGAAAAAAAAACAAAACAAAAAAAAAAATCAGATTAGGTAGTTTTCTATTATTTTATCTTTGTTATTTTTATGTTAGTTTATAGTTTGTTTTCTTTATAGTTTTTTTAGTGTGATCATTCATTGATACATGATTAAGACTTCAAACATGAAATTGCCTCGAAACTAGTGATTGTCGGTCCGATTTTCGCGCCCGAAATCCGACTCGCAATTACTTTAAAATTGCCAATCCGATCTCCCGCCCGAGATCCGATTCGTGATTTATGTGAAATTGGCCAACCCGATCTCACGTGCGAGATACGGTTCGTCAATTTGGGGTATTAATATTGCTTGATTTGCTGTGATGTTATTTAAATTAATTTTCTAAAAAAAAAATCAAAACAAAAAATGTAGGTTAGAATTAGGGCTTGCATGTTTAGGGTTGAGATTTTATTTTGAATCATGAAAAAGAAAACAAAAAGAAAGCATATTCATTTAGATTGTTAGTTTTATTATTATTTGATTTGCATGTTAAATTTTAATTTCGCCATTAATAAAAAACCAAAAAAAAAAAAAAAAAACCATCATGCATAATTCATGTAGAATGTCATTGCATTTTAGTGTAAGATTGCACGTAATTTAATTCTAGATAATAGTTTTTAATTTATTATAAGTTTAGATAAAAAAAAATCAAAATCTTGCATGAGCATATAGGACATGTAGGTTTAATAAATTAGACACGTAGGTTTAGTTTTTTTTTGGATTATATTTTTAGAATTGCATTTTTAGATATCTTTTAAAATAGGTTAGGGTCAATCTTAAACAACCTTTTTTATAGAGTCTTAGATAAAATTGGCATATTTTTATATTCTTATAAAAAATAACAAAAAATAATAAAAAATAGTTTTCTAAGACATAATAGGGTTTAAGTCAAAATTAATCCCAAAAATGAATTAGAAAATTATTTTTTTTTAGATAGCTTAATTAGGGTTTTTATTAATTTTGTATTTCAATAAAAAAAATACAAAAATACTAGGTGCATATTAACTAGTTTACATAATAGGATTATTTAATTAGAATATGTTCATTAGTAAATTAGGTCATGAGGTGCATGTTAACTAGATTGCATATTAGGCCCATATAATTTGAATTTGCATGTTAGTAAAATCAGGTCATTTAGCTAAAAATGCATTTTTCTAACTCTTAAGAAAACCCAAAAAAAAAAAAATGTTTGCTTTGTGTGATGCAATTTATTTATTTTCTTATTTGAATATTCAATAATGGTTGAGCACCCGTGTGATTACCTTTTGACATACTAGAAGTCTAGGTTAAAATAAATCTAAGCTGCTTGCAAAAACATTTTAAAAAAAATAAAAATGGTACCGAAAGGGCATTAGAAAATTCTAGTGTAACCAAGTCCCCGTACTTTAGTCTCTGGTTCGTAGAAGTGAAGTAATTCTCCCACTACTTTACTTGGGTTTCTAATCGACCCACCAAAAATAGATTAGTGGCGACTCCTAATTGAAAATCATTTGCATGTTAAGAACTCAAACCTAAGTCGCGAATTGGTATGGGCTTGGGAGAACCCGAGCTAAGCCATTAAGCTTAGTAGTCCATTAACCTAGTTTTAGGTGGTACACCCGAAAAATTAGGTCGCGACAGATTTGTTGCTAAAATATCGTTCAAAGCACACCATTCTCTTTCACTTCTTTAGCACATCCTCTTCTACCGTTTTCTTGCTCTCCTTCTATCGATATAAGTTGCCCATCTTCCTCAGCCATTGCTCTAGCTGCAGTTGCTTCTGCTTCCACTGCAACAGCTTTTTCTTCTTCTTCTGATTTATTCTTAGCGTTCTCCTTCGCCTTCTCGAGCACTTCGATGAGTCCCTCCAAGCAAGCCTCCTCATCCTCATCATCCAACTTGGACGTCAAGTTCTTCGCCACGTCCGTCGGAGTCATCTTCGTCTCTTGCAGCAACCGCCTCACCCTTGCGAACAGCGGATGCAACTCGATGCCCAAGTAATTCCTCGCGAGCACCTTGAACCACTCGAAGCAGCAATACGAAATCTCGATATGCTTGTCCATTCTCCCTCTCCTGATTTGGGCTGGGTCGACCTTCTAGACAAAGTCCTTCGTAAACACACTGATCCTCTCACCCCCGCGCGCCGACCACAGCCTATCATTGAAGTTCAGGAGCCCTGAGAGCATGACCTTGCTCTCCTTGCTCTCTTCCCCACCTTTCGCCATTTTCTTGACAGGATCCGCTTTCTCTTCATCGACTTCCTTCTCTTGCTTCTTCATCTTCCTCTGGCCAGTCAGGTCGAGTGAGTAGTCAATGTCCTCGATCACTATGATCGACTTCTCGGATGTATCGATCAGCAGCTACCTCAGCTCCATGTTGTCCTTGACCGCTGTGAGCTCTAGGTCGTACACATTGTAGTTGAGGAAGTTGGCCATCGTAGCAATCATTGTAGACTTGTCGGTCCCTGGCGGGCCATAGAGGAGGTAGCCACGCTTCCACACCTTACCGATCCGCTCATAGTACTCTTTCCCTCGCCGGAACTTGAGGAGGTCGTTCATGATCTCCCTCTTCTTTCTCGGCTCCATCGCCAGGGTGTTGAACGTCGAGGGGTGCTTGAATGCCATGTGGCTCCACTGGCTCACCTTGTGGTAGCTCCAATTTGATCTCGTGTTGTTGGTGAAGAGCTTCTGCTGCCGGTCGACCGCCACTGCCTTCCCCTTCTCCAGGACGTGCTTTATGCAAGAGCCGGTGATCAAGTCCCGGTGGCTCTTGTGGAAGGTCAAAGTATAAAACCTAGTGGCAAAAGCAAAGAACCATTCGTTTTGCTTGTTTGGTCAGAGTCGGGTGAGTGTCGGCTGAAATTAATCATTGGGAAAAAAATTTAAAAGAAAAAGAGACTTATTTCAGTACATAAACAAAGTGAACGGATTATTAAGTCCTTGATTAAAATAAACCGTGTTGACAAACATATAATAGGAAGACACTTGTGTATAGCGAGACAAAAGTTACCAAATTGGTATGTTAAAGTATATAAATATTAAACCATATATTCATTTAATAGTTTAAGGTTTTAGAACAATTGGTTGCGGTCCCACAAAATCTCACATGGTATCAAAGTAGGAGGGTCTGAGTTCAAATCTTTTTAGACTTTCATTTGCCTTGCCAATTATATATTTCCACACTTTGAGCTTAGGCCAAAGTCTAGCCTACTTGTGAGGGGGAGTATTAAAGTATTTAAATATTAAACTACACTTTTATCTAATAGATTAAATTTTTAAAACAATTGACGGTAGTCCTACAAAATCTCGTATAGTAATTCCAACCCACATGCATGTGTGTACCTTTTATCTTCGGATGGCGGGGACCAAGGAAACGGGGACTTTTGGGAGACGATTAGGCTCAACGACCACCAAAGCTTGAACCCTTCAAATTCATCGACGACTTCCTCGTCCTCGTCCATGCTGAGGACCGGCGACTTGCTGTCCTTGACGGACTTAGCCTTGAGCCGCTTGGCCTTGGCAGAGGCGCCTCCGCTCGGGTAGTTTTGGATCACGGTGTAGGCCTCACACCGCTCGAGTCGCTCACCTGCAAACTCCGGGTGTCACGCCCCGATCCTCGGGAACGCACCCATCATTCTACTTGGTCGATTTTAAAATGCGATATCCCAGGACTATGTATCGCCGACCCATTTCATTTTCAATAGCACATGCGGAAGCAATTATAAATCCCCAGACAATAAAACAATGGGATAGAAAAGTAGGCCATATTTTTCATATTGAAATTCACAACCACACTTTTATACAAACAAACTAGATAGTATATTTTACAATACTATTCGCAATGTTCTAGTCTCACACTTATCTACACATGTACAGGGTTCACAAAAAGGATGGGATCTCAATCCTCATCCGGATCATACTCAGGGTCATCCTGATCCTCCTTTGACTCCTCCTCACTCAGCTCGTTTTCCTCCAGATCTTCGTCTTCGTCTTCAAACTCATCCTCGGCTTCAGCTGCCGGCTCGTCCTCAGGTACCTCCTCCATGGGCTCATCCTCCTGCCAATCCTCCTCCTGCTCCACAATCTCGCCGCCATCTCCATTCCAGTTGTCATCATCAATCGAGTACACAGGAGTGTGAGCTTCAGCCTCAAGTGTCGGATCCTTAACATCCACAACCGACCCATCCTTATGGTCTGCTGTACCCTCCCCAAATGCCTCTTCCAGAACGTACACAGGCACATCACTCTCTGGAATCGGTCCCTCTCGTCGCCCGTCAAAGTACTCACGATACCACGAGCGATAATTATGGGGCCTCAGGTCAGTCTATCCCACGTCAACCCAGACAATTGACTTAACCAGCACGTATTCTAATCCTTCAGGGTAAGGGTGAATGTGGATGTGGATCTCTAACTCGGTCATCTCCTAGGGAGTACCGAAATGCATAGCAGAACGAGGAGGTGGAGGTGCTGCCATCTAGGGGCTTGGAATGGTTATATAATAACCAATGAGACCACGTCTCAGCGAGTTCTACCCCCTAAGACCCGATTAGTAAACTAATACGCCACGCGGTTGCCTAAGCACAACACGAGTCAGAGGACTTACCTTGGCCTCAGTTCCAACCTGCAATTCAAGGTTATACACAGATGCCTCATATGTCACATCAAATATTCAATCAATTCACGACAACATATCAAATCATTGATTAATCGACTTCGTCGATTACATGTCAGTCGGACCATCTCTAGGTCATTCCCACTCATACCATGATTCCCAAATGGTATACATGGTCACCAGAGCACACATATTCTCTCGGGCGCCGTTTTCACCAAATGACATACCGATCACCGAAACCGTGCGTTCTTTAAGGCACCGTTTTCACCAGTGATACCCTTAATCATCGAACCACGTGTCTTATCTGGGGCGTCGTTTTCGCCAAGGTGATGTATTTAGTAGACAGCAACGTGCGTTCTTTAAGGCGCCGTTTTCACCAGTGATATTCCCAATCACCGAACCACGTTTGTCCATAAGTCATCTACGTGCGTTCTTTAAGGCGCTTTTTTCACCAGTGATATTCCCAATCACCGAACCACGTTTGTCCATAAGTCATCTACGTGATATCCTTGATCACCGAACCACGTATATCCAATCACATCGTACCTGATTGGTCTCAGCCAAGAGTATTTCCAATTCACTCTCACAATTCTCTCTACTATATAGCCCATCAAAGCATTACTGGTGCTATATACCCATATTCGGCCATCTACCAATTAATTGCTCAATTTCAAACAATTTAAAATAAATTCTTGAAATATCACAAACAATTCAATTCAACACAACGTAGAACTCAAATAAATAAATGGATTGCACCATGATAATCAACACAAAATTCCGGTCACCGGCCATCCCGGTTGAATTTCCGAAAAAATAAATAATTAAATAATTAATTTCGAAAATTAAATAAATAAATATTAAAAATCCAATTTAGGCTCGTAATGCCTAATTGGAAGCCGAGACAAATCGGAAAAATCCCGAGACCCGTTCAATAAATATTAGAAGCTCTCTACTTGCTAACGACTAAGTCTAACCACCTAACATGCATCATTAAGTCACTAATTTACTTGTTCTAAAATAATCTAACCACCTAAGTGCACTTAATTAAATCTAATCAACCCATAAGCATCATTAGCAAACTAAGTAGGGATTAGTGAGTAAAACTCACTTGTTAAAAGCGAAGGCCGGGATACCGTGACGGCGGCGCGACGGCGACCAAACTTGTGTTCGCGGCGACATCGGCGGGCTTGGACCTGGCCCAAAGGCCTTGCAAGCCCACAGAAAATTATTGGGCTTGGACTTTGCTGCGATTAGGCCTTCTTCGCGGGTTGCACTTCGCGGGCTTGGGATTTAAAATTGGGCTGCTAAAAGTTGGGCCGAAAACTGAAGATGGGCTGCACTTGCGGACTTGGGCCTCAAATGGACCAATTGCTGGGCTGAGTTGTTACTTGGGCTTTTCTGGTTTGAAGATGGGTGACTTCACTGGGCTTAAAACTAAGCTGAAAATGGGTCCAACCGTGGGCTGATGGGCTGGCTCAATTTGTTGAACTTAACTGGGCTGCTAGTGGGCCGAAGGCGCTGGAATTCACGGGCCGAGGTGCACGAACAACTGGGCTGGAATTCGCTGGGGCCGAGGACTCGTGGAGGAGGAACGGGGGGGCTGAACTACTGTAGGCTTCGCTGGCTTCAACTGGCGCGGCAAAGAGGAGAAGCGGCTTTGGGCGACGCTGGCAGCAGAAGATGGAGATGCGACCACGGAACTGAAGACGACCACATGGACGAAGGGAAGAGAGGAATGATCGTGGTCTTCGTTGGGCAGGTGGGCACTGAACGTTAGGGTTGCTTTGGTCAAGATGGGGGAGGCAGCTTAATTGTTGACCGACGTGGGGACGTGAAGCAGCTTCGGTTGCTGTTTGGACGCGTGGAGCAGGGAATGCGTGGCAGCAAGAGGGAGGGTCTTCAGTCACAGATGGTGGAGAGTGCAGAGGAGATTTCGTTCGGTGGGAGCTGTAGGCTTGAGAGAAATGCTCAGGGAGAGAGAGACGAGTAGGTGGGCGTGGGGTTTCGTTGGAGTAAAAAGGTAGATGGAGAGGGAGGGAATTTAGCCGGTTGGGGGTGAGAGAGAGAGGGATGGATAGAGATGAGAAGTGAGGGCTCCACAAAGCCTTGATTTTCCACAACAAATATCTTCCAAGGCCATCCTAAGCCAAACATTGGTCGTGGGCTCACAATCACCCACACATACACCCCTCACCACTTCTCAATTGGTGCATTTTGCTAGGGGGAAGGGAAAGCTACGAAATTGGCTTCCCTTGGCTTCAATTGCTCATCAATTCCCTCTTGATGCTCTCTCAATTGACTCCCATAATTTCAATTGATACCTCAATGCCTCAATTGCTATTTTTCCTCATCCAATAACCCATCTTGCATCTCAATTTGCAACCAAAATTACTCCTCGGTCTTTTCTGCACAAAAACGACTCGGCGACGACTTTTCCCCAAAAAGTCTCGGTCGTCAGAAAAATCTTCTGAGACTGAGTCGACACTCCTAGAATTTATTGTGACATAACAGAAACTTCAATTTCTGAAATCGGACTTGAATTCACAGTTAATTTCAATTTGGCGCGTTTTTAGCGTGACCTAGGCTACCGAGTAACTTTCAGATATTTTTAAGTGCAAATGACCCGTGGTCGATTTTCTTCGAACCACAATGAACCCACTCGACTCATTGGTGACTCTCGGTTGTCGTGAAAATCTAGAGGATCCAAATACGGACACAGGGTACCAAAACAATAAGAAAATCAGTCTAGTGTCGATCGACGAGAATTTTCCAATTTAGTGGTGTCACCCACGATTAGCCACACATCTCTGTCGATCCAATCTATCTCTGATTTTAAATTGATTTTTAACTGTGCCGTAATGGCCTCTAAAGATGGACACGGTCGAGAAGCCGATTCCTGGTCGAATTCTCAAGTCTATTGCCTTAAAATTTCTTAATGGCTTCCCTAAATAGTCTAGTTATCTCGAGAGTGATCGGCTCTGAGAATAACCCTATAGGCGCGTCAATGAAATGCCCGATTTATTCAGTAGAAGACAAGGTTGAAAAATCTGGATGTCACACCGGAACTTGATCCGGACGTATGGATAGACGTGGCCAACAACCTTGAGAGCATTAGGCCTCGACGTGCATGCGGAGCTGGAAAGGGAAGTATTGCTTGAACATGGCCCATGCGAACATCAGCGCGGCCATGAAGGAGCCGAGGTTCCCCACATTTCTAATGCGGTCATCATGGTTTCGCCTCTTCTTCTACTTCTTTTTATTTAGGGTTGAAGATGGAGAGGAAGTTCCAAGTCCAGCTTTTTCGATTTATCCTTCGATGTTATGTGGAGGGTTGTGCTTGTACTTATATGGAGTGATCAGGCAGCTCCTTGCTCAGCACGTGAAACTTCTCCGCCATTTCCTCGTCGAGTCGAGATCCTTCTATCTTAAGGTCTGGTCCTGAGTTATTTTGTTTTGGTTTTTTTTGTTGGAAATTTTTTATAATATGGGCTTACATTAATTAATGAATTTTCTGTTTTAAATAATTGGGTTAATTAATATTCTAATATTTGTTAAACCCTAGAGTGATCTTATTGAATTGGGTTTTGGTATCTATTAATAACGGACTTAATTGAGCAGCAAAGTGTAGGTAATTGTGTTTAACTGAAGCCCATAATGGGAAGGGCCCAGTTGACACGCTATTGATTAGGGTTTGCTAGGTCCCCTCTCTAGCCTATAAAATGGTAGGTTATATCTATCAGTTGCTTAATATCATTGAAAGCTGCTATACTGAAATAGGTCATAGAGAGGAAAATCTAGCATTCCAATAGATCTCTAGTATCAGAGTGATATATTTATCTTCAAGTGAAGTAATGGCTCAAACAGGTACGCTTTAATTCCGCTATGTTTATTGATCTCGGTGTTTTACAATCATATATGGATCCGATTCTTCTTGATTAATAAGTTGTTTATGTGAATAATTTTCTACATGTGGTATCAAAGCTTATTATATATGATTGTAGAACCCAAAAAAAAAAAAAAAAAATTATGGACAAATTCGAAATTTTTCTCTTTGAGCCAAATATGGGCGTTATTTTTTCATGTGGATTTGTTTTTTGCTCGATTGATCCTGAAACCATAGGGCTTTTGTTCTACATGTCGAGATCGTTCTAACCATATATAATTTGTATAATTTCGTTGAGAATTGAGTGAGAATTTTAAATTTTAAATTCTAGGGTTTATACATAAAAAAAGTTCTAGAATTTTCAAATTACTTGCAATTGATTGATGTTCGTTGTAAATCGTTGCATGGGTATATATATATATATATATGTTTTAGCATCCTTTTGTTGCATTAAAGTAAGTTTTTAGGGCTTAAATTTAAGAAAATCGAATTTCGGCCATGGGAGGCTTAGATCCGAAATTTTGAAGCTTATATGAGGAAGATTTACTCATTTTTTCTTCGTTTAATTCATTATAGTAAATTATATTGATATTATATGCAAGACCCATGGA
Organism: Eucalyptus marginata; assembly: GCA_014182565.1. Lineage (NCBI taxonomy): Eukaryota > Viridiplantae > Streptophyta > Magnoliopsida > Myrtales > Myrtaceae > Eucalyptus > Eucalyptus marginata. The sequence goes on from CM024594.1 coordinate 27,759,942, forward strand.
GAGATTTCATCAAAGATCAAGTTAATTGGTGTTTTTTTTATGTTCCGGGTCAAAACCGGGTCATACGACCCGGTTTTGCAGAGTTCGGGACCCAGCTGGAGGTTGAAGATGACCTCCAGTTGGGCCTGGGCCTAAATATTGGCGAAGCCCATTTTTTTTTTTCAAATTTCTGATTCTGGGCGTGAGCCCAGAATCGTGGGCCATTTAAAACAGCCCATTTCGTGGGCCATTTTTTAATTAAAAGAAGTATGGGCTTCTTTGGATTGGGCCCAAGCGAAGGGAAAATTTTTTTGGGCCACGCGGGTCGGGGCCCGCTGGAGCCTGCCCCCCCGCGAGAGGGTCCGAAACAGTAAAATAATAATAAATTAATAAAAAATTAATAAAAAAATATTTGTGGCAAAAATTGTTGCTTGATAAATGCAATATGATCTTGGGAAGCACATGTTGTAAAGTGTTTCATATTGTTCGATGAATTTTGGGCATAAATTTTTGGAGTTCCTATTGATAAAAATTAGTATATACAATAACTCGCCCAAAGGGGGTTATTGTGTATGTTAATTTGGAAAATAGAATGAAGATTAATTCCCAAATTTAAAAGATAGGGATGTACAATTGAAAAATATTTATCTGCCCAAAGGGGATAAATGTTTTGAAAATAATATGTAATTCCCCTCTATGTTGTGATAATGGACATGTGTAATTTAAAGGATTTGTCTGCCCAAAGGCGATTGATCCTTGATAATTATATGTAATTCTCCTTGTTGTTGCTTTAAAAACTTCATGCTATGGAAAATAATGATGCAGTGTACACTCTGCCCAAAGGGGAGTTTATAATATACTAATTATTTTTGTTGAATTGCTTATTGCCCATAATTGATCTTATTGCATTATGTGTGACAAACAGTTACCCTTGCTGTAAATAACAACAATGCCACGATTGAAATGTTAACTGGATCAAACTTCAAGAAATGGAAGCAAGATATAGAGTTTGCTCTGGGCATCGTTGATATGGACTTGGCTCTACGTGAGGATGAACCTTCTAGGCCCAATGATCAAAGTACTGCAGATCAAAAGGCCTATTATGCTAGATGGGAAAAATCTAACCGACTAAGCCTCATTGCTATGAAGAGGTCCATTGCTGAGCATCTCATTAGTGGTTTGCTGGAAGATATGAATGCCATACAGTTCCTTGAAGCAGTGGGAGAAAGATATAGAGTCTCAGATAAGGCTGAAGCTGGGAACTTGCTGAGTGAGTTAACGAACATGAGGTATGATGCTGCTATGGGTGTTTTAGAGAATTTTTACTGAAGATGGTCCACATTCAGTCCAAACTTAAAGCCCATGAAATTGTCCTTTCTGAAAATTATATTGTGCATCATGCCTTAAATGTCCTGCTAGCTGAATTTAGCCAGATTAAGACTGCTTATAGTGCTCAGAATGAGACATGGAGTGTCAATGCTTTGATTACCAAATGTGTGACTGAGGAAGAGAAGTTAAAGAATGAGAAGTATGAGTCTGCCCACTTAATTGCCAATGCTAAGTTGAGTTCATCTAGAGGCAAATGGAAGCCTAAAGAGTCAAATGCTCATGGTCCAAAGAAAGGCCAAGACTTCAAGAAAAACGGGAACCATTGGAGAAATGGAGATAAGGATTTCAAGTGTTTTCACTGCAAGAAACAGGGTCACAAGAGAGCCAATTGCTACAAGTTCCAAGCTTGGCTAAAAGCAAGAAAAGAAAGTTACCAAGGTGAGTTGTTGGTTTGTTTTGAATCAAATCTGGTTGATGTTCCTTTGGATTCTTGGTGGCTTGATTCTGGTGCTACTATTCATGTGACTACTACCTTACAGGGTCTCACAAATCTAAGGAATCCAAGCCTGAGGGAGTCAAAGCTTAAAGTTGGAAACAATACTGGAGTTGATGTGGAGCGCATAGGGACAATTGTTTTGAATTTAGATTCTGGTTTTCAGCTTATTTTGAACAATGTTTTTTATGTTCCTAGTTTTAGGAGAAACTTAGTATCTCCTTCTTCGCTTGACAAAGTTGGATATTGTCTTTATTTTGCGAATAAAAGAGTGGATTTGAGTTATGATTCCAGAATTATTGGGAATTGTGTTTTGTCTGATGGATTATATCGATTATCCTTATCTCCCGATAGACCATATTGCTCTTTCAATGTCGAGAATAATGTTGCTAAGAGATCTTTAATCAAAGAAAGATCTTCATTGCTATGGCATAAGCGATTAGGGCATATCTCCAAAGAAAGGGTAAAGCGACTCATTAAGGATGATATTCTCCCTCCTCTTAACTCAGATGATACCGAGACTTGTATTGATTGTGTGAGGAGAAAATTAACTAAAACCAAGAAGAAAGGTGCTACTCGTAGTCAAAATCTATTGGAGATAATTCATACGGATATTAGTGGGCCATACTCAACCACCTTGTGTGGAAATAAGTACTTCATCGCATTCATTGATGATTTCTCCCGTTATTGTTATGTTAATCAAATTAAGGAGAAGACTTATGCTCTTGACATGTTCAAAGTGTTTCGCACTGAAGTTGAGAAACAATTGGGAAAAATAATCAAGATTGTTAGATCTGATCGCAGTGGTGAGTATTATGGGTGATATATCGAGATTGGACAACTAATGGGACCATTTGCAAAATATTTGCAGGAATGGTATTGTCGCTCAATATACAATGCCCGGTAGTCCTGAACATAATGGTGTAGCTGAACGGCACAATCGCACACTCATGGAGATGAAACGAAGTATGATGGGCAGTTCTAATTTGCCCGAATACTTATGGGGTGATGCAATTAAAACAGTGACTTATATATTGAATCGTGTACCTAGTAAATCGATGCCGAAAACACCTTTTGAATTGTAGACGGGGAGAAAACCAAGCTTGAATCACTTTCGAGTTTGGGGTTGTCCTATAGAGGTGAAAATTTATGATTCTTCTCAAAAGAAGACTGAACCCAGGATTACTAAATGTTACTTTATTGGATACCCTGATCATTCCAAAGGGTATAGATTCTATTGCCCTACTCGTGGCGCTAGAATCGTTGAATCTCAAACTGCCAAATTCCTGGAATTAGATGTTGCTGAAAAGAGTTCTTCTCAATATTTCGAAAGGGAAGAACCAAACAAAACGGTCTCTATTCCATTGCCCATCTTGCATGATGATTCTATGCAAGAGCTGTGCAGAGTAGAAATTCAGCAAGAAGCAAATACTGGAAATATGTCGGCAGATCCTCCCATTACGAATGAAATTCCCCAGACGAATGATGCGGCTCCAGAAATGCCTGTGCGAAGATCACAGCGACAAAGAAGACCAACGGCTCTAAATGATTATCATGTCTATCTTGAAGAAACTGATTTTGACATTGGAAACATAGTTGATCCGATGACCTTCAAAGAAGCTCTTAATAGTGATTAGGCAAATAGATGGTTAGGAGCAATGAAGGACGAGATGATTTCCATGTCAACTAATCAAGTATGGAAACTTGTTGATTTACCTGATGGGTATAAACCGATCAGCTGCAAATGGGTATTCAAAACCAAGAAAGACAATAAAGGCAACATAGAGATATTCAAGGCAAGGTTAGTCGCAAAGGGGTACACACAGAGAGAAGGCATTCATTATACTGAAGTCTTTTCTCCAGTGTCCACTAAAGACTCTTTTCGGATAATCATGGCATTGGTGGCTCATTTTGACTTAGAGCTTCACCAAATGGATGTTAAGACAACTTTTCTAAATGGAGATCTGGATGAAGAAGTATATATGCAGCAACCTGAAGGGTTTAAAGAAGCCGGAAAGGAACATATGATGTGCAAACTTCAAAAGTCCATCTATGGTCTCAATCAAGCATCACGTCAGTGGTACTTGAAATTTTACAAGGTTGTGAGATCATTTGGTTTTGAAGAAAATAAGTTTGACCAATGCATCTACATGAAAGTAAGTGGGAGTAAATATATTTTCTTAATACTTTATGTAGATAACATTTTACTTGCTAGTAGTGATGTTGATCTATTGAATGACACAATGAGTTTTTTATCTATAAAGTTTGATATGAAAGATATTAGAGAAGCCTCTTTTGTTCTAGGCATTGAGATTCATCGTGACAGATCTAATAAGGTTCTAGGGTTATCTCAGAAAAGTTATATAGATCGTGTTTTGAAAAGATTTAATATGTAAACCTGCAAGTCAGGTGAAGCTCCTGTTGTGAAAAGAGATAAATTGAGCATAGAACAATGCTCCAAGAATGATGTTGAAAAAGAAGTAATGAAGAATGTTCCATATGCTAGTGCAGTTGGCAGTCTTATGTATGCACAAGTATGTACCAGACCTGATATTGCTTTTGCTGTGAACACTCTTGGAAGATATCTATCGAATCTAGGTCATGAACATTGGGTTGCAGCTAAAAAGGTGATGAGATATCTACAATGAACAAAAGACTTCATGCTCTTGTATAGCAGAGTTGAGGACCTAAAGGTGATTGGATATTCAGATGCTGATTTTGCTAGTTGTTCGGATGCAGAAAATCAACTTCTGGATATATTTTTATGATGGCTAGAGGTGCTATTTCTTGGAAGATCACAAAGCAAACCTTGATTACAAACTCTACAATGTATGCAGAGTTTGTAGTGTGCTACGGCGCGTCAATTCAAGCAGTTTGGCTCAGAATTGCGAGTTGTGGACTCTATTGCTAGACCTATGGTGATCTACTGTGACAACACTGCAGCTGTGTTTTATTCCAAGCATGACAAGATCAACAATGCATCCAAACACATGGAGATCAAATATTATACTATTAAGGACTTTGTCAAAAAGGGAGACATTGTGATTGAAAATATCATAACTGAGTCCATGTTGGATGATCCTCTAACAAAAGGCTTACGACCCATTTTGTTTAAAGAACATGTAAAGAATATGGGTGTTTTAGATTCTTTTGATTTCTTTTGTTAGTGGGAGTTATATAATTTGTATTTCTGGATATTATAGTTATATGCAAACTGATAATGCTTTTATGATGTCTATTAAAGCATTTATTTTTAATGATCATTATTGTTGATTCTATTGTTATCCTTTCTCCTGTTGACTGAGAAATGGAAGTATAAAACAGTATCTTTAAACAAATTTTAGTTTAAAGATGACTGGATGTCACTGATTATGAGATCTCATGTTGGATTGTGACATAATCATGCAATTTCATGTTGTTTAGAAATTGCGTTAATGCAGTTTCATGTCATTGAGAAATTGCATTGATGATCGATAAGAAATAGTGTATATTTTGATCACATGTTGGCACTATTTCTTACGACACTACTAGGCCCATGATCCATGAAAATATAATACTTATTATATGTGATTATGGAAGGTCATGTGTTGTGGTATTTTCTTAACACATTGATCTCCATAGTCCTATACTGAGGTTATATAGGATTGGATTGGTTTTGAGATGCCGTTATTGGAATATTATTTTTTAAAGTTGTGGCCACATAAAATAAAATTTTCAGTTATTAACCCAATAGTGTCGTTTTCAATATAAAATCTTTTTCAAAATAAAAATAAGTTAATTAATGTAGCACAAGTGGGAGAATGTTGGAAATTTTTTATAATTTGAGCTTACATTAGTTAATTAATTTTCTATTTTAAATAATCGGGTTAATGGACATTCCAATATTTGTTAAACCCTAGAGTGATCTTATTGAATTGGGTTTTGGCCTCTATTAATAACGGGCCTAGTTAAGCAGCAAAGTGTAGGCAATTGTGTTTAACTGAAACCCATAATGGGAAGGACCCAGTTGACACGCTATTGATTAGGTTTTCTAGGTCTCTTCTCTAGCCTATAAAAGGGTAGGGTATACCTATCGATTGCTTAATCCCATTGAAAGTTGCTATACTGAAGTAGGTCATAGAGAGGAAGATCTGGCATTCCAATAGATCTCTAGTATCAGAGTGATCTATTTATCTTCAAGTGAAGCAATGGCTCAAACAGGTATGCTTTAATTCCATTGTGTTTATTGATCTCGGTGTTTTACAGTCATATATGGATCCAATTCTTCTTTATTAATAGGTTATTTATGTGAATAATTTTCTACATTTTTTTCATAGAGCTCGAATCAATCACGGAATCTAATTTTCTTCACGCTTTGGTTAGATACATGCACACGTCGCCCATTCAATGGTCACAGACTCGCATTGCATGTCTCATCAATTTCTTGAATCAAATTCTGTAATATCATTGGTGAAGACTTCCTTAATTGGCAGTCTTTCGTTCGCTAGTATCGAATTCGGACTTGTCTGTCCACATAAGTCAAACAGAAAAAGTTCAGATTAGGTTGATCGTTTGATGGTATATCCAATCGTGAAATAATGACAAAAATAGAATGATTGATGCGAAAGGTGATTCATCTCCAGCTTAGAGTTTGCAGATACTTTGGGAGCGAAGCCAAAGTCGAATTGAGCACGGATCCGATGCAATGACGTGATGTGTTTGATGTAATTGCGACGATTTTCTTCAAACCATGAGAATTGTGTTTATGATAACACGGGACATTTGCCTTTTATTTTTAAGTTCTGAAGTTAGTACGCTTTTACCAATTGAGTTGTAAGCATTTTATTTATATCAATTGAGTTTTAAATATTTTTCACGTTTTATCAATTAATCCATCCGACCAATTCTGATCAGAAACCATTGATGTGGACACCGACTATCCTACGTAACACGGTCGGTGCTGATGTTGATATTTTTAAATAATATCTACGGGGCAGAATTTGTAGAAAAAAATAAAACAAAAGAAAAAGAAACAAAAAGAATAACAAATTAATAAAAAAGAATCTAAAAATATTAAAATATTATTAAAAGTTATCCACATCAATGTCAGCATACCACGTAGAATAGTTAGTGTCCACATCAGCGATTTCTGACTAAAATTATTTAAATGGACTCAATTGATAAAATATAAAAAAGTTTAAAACTCAATTGGTACAATTAAAAAGTTTATGATAGAACTAGCAAAAGTACAATAAATTACAATAAATTTAAGATTTGTTGGACAACGTCCCTAATAGCACCTCATGTTTGCTTTCTATTTCTAAGTATACAAGTATTGCGTACATATCCCAATGTACTTTTTAGAAGTTTTTAAATTTTGAAATGTTTTTTAAATTTTGAAATGTTCTCATTTTCAAAGGAGGCAAGGATTTCCCCATGAAAGCGATAGAGCATCCGGAAAACATGGTCAAAAAAGAAGTCGGACTTTTCATGATGTCTTATATGATGCTTTGCCCCAAATCAAGGACATCTGATGGTTGTGTCAGATTCAAGGTAAATTCAGACGGTCTTCTTCGAAACACTAATCATTTTTCTTTCCCCATTCGATTCGCTCTTGAATTCGTACCGTAACTAAGGGTGCGTTTGGTAACGTTTCTGTTCTAAGAAATAATTTTTTTCAGAAACACTTTTTTTTGTTTTTGTTCCCGAAACATTTTTTTGAGCATTTGAACGCATTTGGTAACTACACAAAATTTATGTTTTCGAGAGAAAAATGCGTTTGGTATGACCCTATATATTTTTATGACTTATAATATCTTTTAATTTATTAGTAATTTTATTACATTTTTCTTTTTTTTTTCTTTTTCTTCTCCTTGCTTTAGCCGGTCGCCAGCCAGTGATCGACTAGACAAGGGCCGGTGAGGTTGCCAACCTTGATGGAGCCTCGTCAGCCATTGGCAAGGTCACCTCGAGCCTCACCATGACTGGGCGAGGCGACCTCGCCCAACCACCAACGAGGCTCAAGGGAGCCTCCCAGCCACGGCGAGGCTCGGGGGGGCCTCACCGGTGGCCGGCAAGCTCGCCAAGTCTCGCCTGGCTAATGCTGAGGTCAGCGATCGGCTAGGGGAAGAAGGGAGGAAGAGAAAGGAAAAAAAAAAGGAAAAGAGCAAAAAAAAAAAAAAAAAAACTTAATTCTTGATTCTTATTTCTTGAGTTGTTACTGTTGACACCTAAATTTTGACTAAGTATTTAGGATTAAATTGCATAAGAAAATTAGGGACCAGTTCAACCCTAACAAAAATGATTTTCGCATCAATTAGGTCTTAATTTTTTATTTGCATCCATTAAGCTTTATTTCCCATTTTATTTCCTTTATTTTTCACTTTTTAGGATAATTTATTAAAAAAAAAAAAAAAAAAAAAAAAAAGGCAGCCCGCGTGGGCTGTGCCTTTGTGCCCAGCTTCCCCCTTTTCTTTTTTCTTCCCCACACGGGCCCAAGGCCCATTCCCACTTTTTTTTCCTTGGCCCAGCCCCTTTCCTTTCTTCTTCTTCCTTCCTCCTTCCCCCCTCCGCCTCTGCAACTCACGCGCAGCAACGACGATGCGCTCGAGGACGACCTACGGTAGAGAGAGGAGAGTAGGCCGACATCGGATAGGGACAAGCCTTCAATGCAAAGTAGAGCACGCAGGTGGGCGGTTGAGGAGACGCCGGTTCGGTCGTACCAAGGCCGGTCGGCGTGCCAAGGCCGGCGGCCGAAGCCTCCGTCAACCGGCCCCCCTTGGCCTATAAATAGGGCTTCCGACGAAGGCCAAAGACACAGAGACGGAGAGGATGGAGGCAGCAAGCTTGAAGGATTTCCCCTAAGAGACATCAGGGGAGACCCCGAGAGCGAGCGAGACCCGAGTCAAGAGTAAGTGAGATTTGAGTGAGATTTGAGGGCGAAGGAGGAAGAAATCGAGGTTCGGGAGAGAGAAATCAGGGCTGAGAGAGGGAGATTTGAGTTTGCAGGAGAGAAGCGGGACTCATCCTGACCACCCGTCGCCGCTGCGGCGTCACCCGCCGTCGCCTCGACAACCAGCCGCGAGCCTCGCAGTGCTGGGCTCATTGGCCCAACGCTCACTGCCCATCTCGTCGTCGCGTCTTCCGATCTCTCGACACCGTCCCTGCGCCGAGCTGTTGGTCCCTCAAGTCGTACCGCCATCCCCCGACGCAGTTGTCCCTGCCGCTGCCCGCCTCCATCGACGTCACCCCCGAAACCCTAGCTGCCGTCGTCCCCTACATCTCATTCCTGGTTGGCCGAGCAGCTTGCTGCTTGCTGCCGCCGTGCTACATCTCCAGATGCCATCCCCGCTGAGCTGCAGCCCACCGCCGAAGTTCTTTGCTGGTCGCTGACCTGTGGCGTCTCCCCCAGCGACTACTGGCGCCACTCGTCGCAGCTGTGGCATCCGAGAATTTCGACAACCCCTGAATATGCGACAACCGTGACTAAGCGACGGAAGTATCATCGGACTATGTCATTGGTGTCATGTACGGACATTATTTTGTTACCACCATCGGACCGAGGGGTCACACTTAGGAATGATTCAACCGTCGAGCGAGTTATGACCTTGTTCCTATGTACTATCTCTAGCAAGAACGAGGATTGTGCTATGAGGTGTGGATACCTTTTGTGTTGATTTTAGCCGTTCAATCCTTTAGACCATCTTAGTTTCGACCCCGAAAATCTGTTGCCACGATACCTATTTCGATGACCCAACACGGCCATGCGCGACCACACATTCACGTAAGAATTTCTCCACGTCCATTGACCTACCATGCACGGTCACGCGGCCATGTCTTCCTCCCTCGTTGAAGCCGGTCAATTACGGAAGGAAATGTTGACCAAAAGGCCACGTTTTCTTCTCTCGTGGCAAGCAAAGGGGACTTCTTGGAGGGAAGTGAGGCCACGTTTGTACATGGGTTTCAACAAGTGGCACCAAAGGAAAGAGGACTCCCCACATGAAGACACGGCTGCGTGTGGTGTCACCGTTTCCTGCTGCCACCAAATTGCAGAATTATTAATCTAATTAGTTGATTAACAAAAAGAAAGGATACGGTTGGCTGAGGACACGTCCCATGCATGGAGGAGAAAAGTGGCATGCATCCAAGAAGGAGATCTCCATTGCTGGACACGTACAATCCAGTTGCCGCCCGCCCAAAAAGCCACCGAGAATTCACCTTTGTTGACTCATAAAGTCAACCAATGAAGGAACACAAAATTGGCGGATTAGTCGAGAAGGAAGAGAGGGAGTGACCGAGCAAAAATTTCACAGAGAGAGAGAGAGTGAGCAGCGACGAGTGAGAGAGAGTTCGTGCGAGAGGGCGAACGGTGAGAGGAAAAGAGGAAAGAAGGACCGTCCTCAGCCGTGCTCGTGCGAGCTGCCACCGTCGCGTCTTCGCCGCTGTTGAGCCGCGTTCGAAGACCCACGAGCTTCCTGTTTTGTTGTTGATTGAGCTTAGAAGTGAGGCAAGTAGAAGTTCATCAATCTATGTTGTGCATGCTGTGATTGTCTTGAGGAGTGCAAATAGATTTGAGAAATGTTGGGATGAAGGTTGAATACTAAATTGTTGGTGATGAAAGTGAATTTGGAACTAAGAAGCCGAGAGGATACTTTGGCATTTCTATGTGTTCTTTTAGAGTATTCTAATCTAGAATCATAACAATAGATTTTATGAACTTTAGAAGTAAATTAGACAAGGTATAGGTATGAGATTTTCTTGAATCTATGCTGTCCAGAGAAATTCATACGTAGTCAGTGGCTACGATGCTTGTTTTTAGAAGTTTTAACATGAATCCAGCTTTTATTTCTTCATGAGAGTTATGTGGAATTGTCTAGATTGTAACATGTATTCACACTAGGTTTTCTGTATTAGCATAATGAATACAAAATCGATTTCGGTGTGTGTTGTTTGCTGTTCGTGAGTAAAACCAGAAGAAAATTCTGAGTGTATAGTAAAATTCTTATAGAATTTTTGGGAATTGGTTTGAGCAGTATGTTTTTAGCAAAAGCGTGACATGCATTTGTACGTACATTATTAAGTTTGTATTTTAGTCAAAGAGGTTAAGAGGCGTTACGTTATTGTCATTAAAATTTTGGTGGTTCTTGTTTTCAAATTACTTGAGTATACTTCCGAAACCGAGTGCATCTTAGTTATCATGTAGCAAGTGAAAGTCCATTAATCTATATCACGTTGTGCCGTGATCATCTAGTGGAGTCCAATAGGCATGGAGATGTTTGGGTTGTGATGTCAGATGCTGGATTTTTTTAAATGAGTAGAAGTATCCCTCTATAAATTAGTAAACTGATTTGTAGAGAAACCGTATGACCTTTGATGATTCCGTGAATTTTCTGTAATTTTGTAGATAGAATTTGAGTTCGAACCCCCATGGAAGTTGTAGGGCACATCCTCATGAACAACATATCAAAAACTTAGTATAAATGAACAAGGAATGACTGCCGAAATGATTTTTCTATGAAAATGCTAAATCTGGAAATTTTACAGAATGTTAGTTAGGAATATCGAAATTTTTTCCCATGGTACGTAAGGAATCTGACTTGGTGTTCTTCATGAAACTTGTTCCTTTAGGTCTCATTGATAACGTGTCAAAATTTCATTATTTTCTGAGTCCGTTTAGTAATTAATTCGGAATTTCTACCAGGACCGTGCGAATGTGAAAATTAAAATGTTTGTTCCGAATTTGCTCAATTTGCCCCAAAAGTGAATGCATCTTGGGTTGTTATGTGACATGATGATACTGGCATTGGCATATCATGCAATATTGAGATGTGATGAGACTCAAGAGACATTTTGTCATTGCATTGAAAAGTGTTTTTGGAAATTAAGATGTTAATTGCTACCGTTGGACCCTCGGGTCAACGATGCCCCGAGAGTCAGGATGCCCAGAGGTTCGAATGAGTCGATGCCCTTTGGATGCCTGGTTGTATTATGAATACATGCCCAGAGGTTTTCCCCGGGAGTGTCGGGATGCCCGGTTGTATTATGATACATGCCCGGAGGGTGAGGGTTGTATTATGATGCATGCCCGGAGGTTAGGGGTAACCATGTCTATGGTCCCCAGTGATTCCTCGTGATGCCAGGTGGGGTGCGAGATGCCCGGAGGTGTGTGTCGGATGCCCGGTTGTATTTTGAATACATGCCCGGAGGCTTTTGCGACGCCAGGTTGGGTGCGAAATCCCAGAAGGACGCAAACATTGGTCCCCTGGGGGGATAAAACCATTTGAATGATAAAATGGATGATTCTACTACGTGTGAGTGTGGTCTGGTTATAGGACTAAATTGTATGGCATGGAATGGGACGTGTCATAACAATTTGGCCCTATGATCGGGACTTGTGTGACTGGACATGATGCATCCTATTGGTTGGAAATGCACTGGTCATTGCACTAAAAGTTTTATGGTTCCGATGCATACTCATTCCTTGATGAACTGTTTTTGTCTATCTTGCATGAATCTAGATATTGATGGTACTGCACGATATAGCTTAATGAATCTTTTACTGCTGAGTGGTTGTACTCACCTCTTTTGGGGACTAACATTTCAGACTAGACAAGATACCTCTGCTGCCGCCGCCACCAGCAGATGGACCGAGTGGTTGGATATGGCCGCGAGGAGGAGGACAGCAGAGGAAGGAACTTTTGGACGCCGACACTGATCGATGGACTTTAAGTATATGACTGTTGGAAAAGATGTCGGTCATCTTTTGAAATATAGCCGAGTATAGAAGACTACGGCATTTTGGTGTACCGACGAATGATGTCCATCTGGTTTAAGTAAATAAAAGTGTTCGGCTTTATCTTATAAAAGTTTTAGTTGGTGTGCATCGTTTTCTGAATATAGGGAAGGGAGTTGTTGGATACGCTTCCGCCATATTTCTGCGCAGGGACCGATCTAAATGATATAAACCCCCAGGATTTATGGATTTATCAATTTTTTTTTTATGGTATCGGAGTAATAGACTTTAAGGTAAAAAGAAAGGTAAGCGCACTGTGACGACCCCAATGGATCGGGGGCCGTTCGAGGGGTGTCACAGCAGCCGCCCTCCTCGGCGCCGCAAAGAAGCAGAGGAGATTAGGAGGCCACGAACCGAGTCGGGCGCGGGTCATATTCGGGTAGGGTTTCGCTCATTCGGACCCCGGATGGATCTGGGCGCACGTGGGCCGGTTCATTTATTGGGCCAGGCATGTTCTTTTAATTAAAAGAGAGCCCAATTTTGTGTAAAATGGGCTTGAATTGTTTTTTAAAAAAAAGGGGCGGATTCCGGGCCGGGCCCGCGCTTTAGGCCCATTTCGAGCCTTGGCTTCAGCAAATCGAGTCAGTCCCAACCTGGGAGTCCGACCCAGGTCGTTTTTTTTAATAATATATTATTATTTTAACATAAAAATATTTTTATAAAAAATAAAAAAAAATTATTTTTCAAAAATAAAAAAAAATCCAAAAATATTTTACATTTTCCCAAAAAATCAGAAAAAGTCAAAAAATGATTTACATTTCCACAAAAAAATCAAAAAAAGCATAAAAGATGTTTCTTTTACAAAATGCATGCAAAAATCCTTGAAAATCCAAAAAGCCTTAGGGTTTAAACAAGATTAAGTACCGGAAGGGCATTAGTGATTAACTAGTGTAATCAAGTCCCCGATCCTAGTTTCTCTGCAGTTTGCGCGAGTGAAATATTTCTCCCAATATTTCACTTGGGTTTCTATTCGACTCATCCCAAATTGATTAGTAGCGACTCCTATTTAAAATTAACTTGCAAATTAAAAATCGGACTATAAATCATGAATTGGTGAGATTGGGAGAGCCCGAGCTAAGCCTAATAGACTTATCGAGCCATTAGCTTCCGTGGCGCCCGCGCATAAGGGCACCGAAAAAAAAAAAAAAAAAAAAAAAAAAAAAAAAAATGGTCGCGACAGTTGGGAACAAGAAGCAACTTTTTTTTTTTTTTTTTTTTGTTTCTATTCCAAATCTGTTCTCAGGAAAAAAAACTACCAAACACGTTTCTGTTCTATTTCTACTCCCGAGAACAAAAGAACAGAAACACCTATTTCCGGGAGCGTTATCAAACGCGGCCTAAATCACACGATAGGTTTTGGAAAATTAAAAAGAATGATTATTAGAATTCTAGAATTTTAAATGTATCAAGTTTTGCCAACAATGCAAGAAAAAATCTTTGAAATGCTGTTATGTAATGAAAGGGTAGTTTGTCAAATTTAAAAGTGAGTTGAAACGGTGTTTTAATTGAAATATATTATATCTATCACGTTCTAAGAATGTTTATGTGAAAAAATTGAGTTAGGACTCACCACTTGTGAAGAGAAAAATTTTCACAAGCATTTTCAATTGCACGCGTAGAAAAACTTGGTTAATATGGTAATAATCACTTTATATGGGTTGTGCATCCTTTCATTGGTAGTAAATAGTTTTCTTCCCCACCAACCAGAGAATATGGGAAGGTCGCACAAGGTCTTTCACGAAAGGAAGGATCTCTCGCATGTTTCTTTCCTTGAGCCTTTTAAGGACCTGCTCAAGTCCAGCACTAACATTATTTGTAATAAAAAAAAAAAATTCCCTATTGGATCATAGAGCTGATAAAAGAGTAAATTTTCATATAGATATTTGACTATATCTATACCCACACATATGATATGAAATAAGAAATACAGATCATCGCATATTAGTCACCAATTCCAAGCATAGTTGTCGGGAAAACTGTACAAAAAGTCATAAACCTATTGCACGGTAGCTGATTCTGCCATAAAACGTTCAATTGTGTCAGTGCAGTTCAGTTCTATACTTTTTTAAGACTTGCTAATTTAGCTTTAAACATTTTCTTGATTTGTCAACCTAGTCATAAACTTTTTGACGATTTGTCAATTTAGTCCACATGGCCATTTACTCGAAAATTTCTGTCGTGAACACCAACCATCCTATGTGATACAGCCGATGTTGACGTGAAATTTTTTTTACACTTTTTAAATTTTTTTGATTACGTAATATTTATGAATTCTTTCTTTTCTTTTTCTTTCTTTTTTTTTTTTTTTTTTTGTACCCTTCCTCCTTTGCTAGCCTCCAAACCTCGGCAATGGCTGGCCACAAGCAAGGCCGACGATCTCACTAATGTCAGCCAAGGTTAGCGACTGTTAAATATGACTCGAGTTTGAATGATTGCAAAACGCGATTTGCTGGATTAAAAGAAGAAATATAAAATAAAATAAAGGAGGAAAGTTCTTTGCCGAGAAGCCTGAGGATTCCGAATTGAAGGAAATCAATTCGTGGGTTTTGGCGTGAAGGAGTTCTCTGCACGCGTGAGAAAATAAAAGGAAGCAGGTGGGGCCCAAATGGGCACACATTAATAAAAGGGGAAGTTTTTCTCTTAGCTGCATGAAGCCTCCACGTGAATGTAAAGTAGTGGGGCCCAAGGTCAAAGGTTTGACCTTGGGCACACACGCGTATAAAAGCATGATCTAATTTCCTCTTTTCGGTGGCTTGCATGAAGGCGGCTGAAACCCTACAAAACGAAAAGAGGAGCCATGCGTCCATGTTTCCGAGGAAGCCGCAAGTCCTCCGCGCGAAGCTTTGAAGAGATACGCGAAGCCGTACGTAGAGCGTATTGTGTTAAGCTTGAACGCGTGGTAACTTTGTGCCTTGAGTTTATACCAAGTGAGTTGTTTATTTATAAACACTTTGGGTTTGGGATAAATTGGGGTTTGGGAAACACCGAGAGAGTGTTTGAGTGACTTGAGTGTGTAATCTCCTTGTATCGCTTGATCTATAGTGAAATTCGCTTCGCTCTCCCCGTGGACGTAGGTCTTTACGATCGAACCACGTAAATCGGTGTCCGATTTATTTTTCTTTTTCAGTCTATATTATTGTTCGATCGCTCGCCCTATCGCAACAATTGGTATCAGAGCCAGGCTTGGCTGAGTTGAAGCGAATCGATGGCGACAGAAGAAGTAAAAGTGAGAATCGACAGATTTGATGGGAAGGATTTTAGTTTCTAGAAGATGCAGATTGAAGATTATCTTTACCAGATGAAATTGCACTTGCCCTTATCCGGGAGAGACCGAGACGATGAAGCAAGCTGATTGGGATTTGCTGGATAGACGAGCTATGGGTGTTATTCGGTTGACATTGGCTCGTAATGTCGCGTTTAACATCCTGAAGGAGAAGACCACTGCTGACCTGATGCAAGCCCTGTCGGATATGTATGAGAAGCCCTCTGCGATCAACAAAGTCTATTTGATGCGACGTCTGTTTAATTTGAAGATGAGCGAAGGTGCGTCAGTTGCAGATCATATCAATGAATTCAATGTGATTGTTAGTCAATTGAGTTCAGTTGAGATTGATTTTGAAGATGAGGTACGTGCTTTGATTATGCTATCCTCATTGCCTAATAGTTGGAATACTACCGCACTGCTGTTAGTAATTCCTCCGGGTCAACAAGTTTGACGTTTGATGGGATTCGAGATTTAATTCTGAGCGAGGACATTCGTAGAAGAGAATCTCGCGAACCTCGTATCTGTCGCTTTAGTAGGTGAAAATAGAGGAAGATCTATAACACGTGTGGGTAATAGTAGTACTAATATAAACAAAGGCGTAGTCGGTCTAGGACTGCTAATGTTGTCTGTTGGAGCTGTGGCAAGAGGGGGCATCTTAGAAGGGATTGCCTTAAGCTAAAGAATGAGAAGGGTAAGGGAATTATGGTTGATTCTGCGAGATAATGTTGCAGCTGTAGCGAATAATGCCGATTATGTCTTGTCTGTCACTAATTATTCATCGTTTGATGGATGGATTATGGATTCTGGTTGTTCTTTTCATATCACACCAAATAGAAATTGGTTTATCACTTATCAGTGCACGGGTAGTGGTAAAGTCCAGTTAGGGAACAACGCTGAGTGCGATGTTGTGGGTGTTGGTGATGTTAAAATCAGAATGCATGATGGTATTGTGAGGACATTGACTGGAGTAAGGCATGTTCCAAAGTTGAAAAAGAACTTAATTTCCTTGGGTGCCCTAGATTCAGCTGGTTGCAGGTATTCTTTAGAATGTGGAGTTCTGAAGATTGTACGAGGTGCCTTGGTGATAATGAAAGGAATCAAGTATGGAGGCCTGTATAAACTTCAAGGTGAGACAGTGAAAAATTTCGCTGCGGAGACGTCGGATGCATCTGTTCGAGAGTCTTTTGACTGCTTGAGGAAGACCTGGGTGTTTGTGCCAAGGCACAAGTTTGATGCTGGTGTCAGGATCACGCGGTCAAAAGCTTTGATCAAGATGGAGACTGGTAAGTCGATCAAACATGTGCAGACTGACAATAGCATGGAGTTCTACTCGGAGCTGGCAAATAAATTCTGCATGAAAGAGAGTATAGTGAAACACCGCACTAGTGCCAATAAATCACAACAATTTGCAGAATTGACGAGAAGAACATTACTAGAGACAGCCCGTAAAATTATCTCTAGTGCTGGTATTGCTAGGAGAATTCTAGTTGATGTGCTAAGTACGGTAAGCTACCTGGTGAATAGATCCCCATCAACTGCTATTGAATGGTGGACTCCTAAAGAAGTATGGTCAGGCAACGTTGCTGATTATTCTATTCTTAGAATGTTTGGTTGCCCGTGTTATTTTCGAGTGAATGATGGTAAGCTTGATTGGAGGGCAAGGTGCATATTCCATGGCTATGCACAAGGTGAGTGGGGCAATCAGTTGTGGTGTCTGAATATAAATTCACCTATTAACAGCAGAGAAGTTACCCTTGATGAGTCTCCAGTACTTTTGGCTAGGAATGATTATAGCAGTATTCAAACGGATCTGAACGGTGTTCAGCTTGAGGTGGAGTTGCGACCAGAAACTCCTAAGGTAGCGTATACAAGTACTAGCAAAGTAATTGACACAGATGGTGCTCATAGCGAGGTGGAGCCTATAGAGCCAACGGTTGCTGTAACTGCTGATATTGACAAGGTACGTATTCGATCTCCTGATAGATATGGATGCAACAATGGTTTTGCTTTATCTGCGGTTGAGGAGGTTGCGTCAGAAAATCCTTGCGGAGCAGTTAAAGATGCATGTGGAGTTGGTATTCTGATGAGGTCCTCAATTATGGCAAAGTTCAAGCGAGGCTTGGACTTGGATAATATCTGTGGCGGTTGAGCCCATCGGGGGCTATGGGAAAGTAACGGCAGAGTTTGAATTTTTACGAAGCGATTGTAATTTGGCTCAAACGTCGAGCCAAGGTGGAGATTGTTAAATATGACTCGAGTTTGAATGATTGCAAAACGCGATTTGCTGGATTAAAAGAAGAAATATAAAATAAAATAAAGGAGGAAAGTTCTTTGCCGAGAAGCCTGAGGATTCCGAATTGAAGGAAATCAATTCGTGGGTTTTGGCGTGAATGAGTTCTCTGCACGCGTGAGAAAATAAAAGGAAGCAGGTGGGGCCCAAATGGGCACACATTAATAAAAGGGGAAGTTTTTCTCTTAGCTGCATGAAGCCTCCACATGAATGGAAAGTAGTGGGGCCCAAGGTCAAAGGTTTGACCTTGGGCACACACACGTATAAAAGCATGATCTAATTTCCTCTTTTCGGTGGCTTGCATGAAGGCGGCTGAAACCCTACGAAACGAAAAGAGGAGCCGCGCGTCCATGTTTCCGAGGAAGCCGCAAGTCCTCCGCGCGAAGCTTTGAAGAGATACGCGAAGCCGTACGTAGAGCATATTGTGTTAAGCTTGAACGCGTGGTAACTTTGTGCCTTGAGTTTATACCAAGTGAGTTGTTTATTTATAAACACTTTGGGTTTGGGATAAATTGGGGTTTGGGAAACACACCGAGAGAGTGTTTGAGTGACTTGAGTGTGTAATCTCCTTGTATCGCTTAATCTATAGTGAAATTCGCTCGCCGCTCCCCGTGGACGTAGGTCTTTACGACTGAACCACGTAAATCCGGTGTCCGATTTATTTTTTCTTTTTCTATCTATATTATTGTTCAATCGCTCGTCCTATCGCAACAGCGACATCGCCCACCTCGGTGAGGCTCACCTATGCTCGCCTCACTAGTGACTGGGCAAGCTAGCTAGGTCATCGACCCTTGCTTGAGGCCCAGCAACCAGCAGAGTAAGAAGATTAAAAATCAGAAAAAAAAAATTAAATAATTATATGAATTAGTTCACATTAGCACTTATTGTCCTATGGTCGTATCACATGGGACGGCCAGTACTGATTAAACCGCCACGTCAGTAATTTTCGGTTAAAATTAGCTGAAAATACTAAATTAGCAAATCGTCAAAAAATTTAGGACTAAGTAGGCACGATTAAAAAATTTAGGACTGAATTGGCTGTCGTACGATAGGTTAGGACTTTTTAGACAATTTTCCCCATGATTGTCCGATCGATCGAAAAGAACATATATCTTTTCCTTAAAAAAATAATAATAACTTTGCAAAGAATTGTTCAGTTGTTCTCGGATGTGTCTTGCGCTAATGAGCAATCAACTAATCCCAATAGGTGTCGTAGTCTCCTCGCCCCAACGAGCGGTGATATATGTATTTGCCTATCAGTTGCAGGTTAAAAGTTCATTTCCTTTGTAGGATGCAATTAGCTGGTTACTTCCTTTACTTTTCCTCCATTAGAATCCTCCACTTTTTTTTTATCTTCCTTATTTCTTTCTAATAGAATTGTAGAAGAACAATAGTGAAAAAAGTTCTAAATTGGTGAAAAACAAAAGGAATTAAGTTTGAACCAACGTAAATAAAAAGGACAGGAATTTAGTAAACATTTGAGGTTAAAGTTGATCTAGATGCACCTTAGATTATAAAATATATTTTCATTATTGACAATAATTTATATTTAAATATTTATGTGAATGATGAAAATATTTTTTAAAATATTTATTTTTGTAAGTGATACGAATAATCATTTTTTAGAAAAATATTTTTTAACTCATATCTTTTTTGCCAAACAAATGAACCTTAGTTTAATGAAAATTCTCTTTAAGATATTCAAAATACTTTCTTCAAACTAACGAGTTGTGAAATTGTGATGTGCGTAGCCAGATTACTAGAATGGCCTGCTTTGTTCTAGTACTAAGAAAATTGTAAGGTGCAACTTAAAAAAAAAAATCAATTGTACTTAGCTTCTTTTTCTTATTATCAAATACCTTATACTATTTTCTAGTTCATTTATAGCTAGTGATGCCTAATATCATATATACATGTGGTTCTTCCATAATGCAAACCATTTATGCCTGCACACACTCTCTTTACATAAAAGATCAACACACCAAGGACTACACTTAAGATTTATTGGATTTGTTGCTAAAATAATGGTCAGAGTACTCCATTCTCTTTCACTTCTTCAGTACGTTCTCTCCCACCTTTTTCTTGCTCTCCTGCACTGGATGTCTGTCGCCCTTCTCCATGAGCCATTGCTCTAGCTGCAGTTGCTTCTGCTTCCGCTGCAGCAGCTTTTTCTTCTTCTTCTGATTTCTTCCTGGCATCCTCTTTCACCTTTTCGAGCGCTTTGATCAATCCCTCCAAGCAAGCCTCCTCGTCCTCATCGTCCGACTTAGGCATCAAATTCTCCGCCACGTCTGCCGGAGTCATCTCCGTACCCTCCAGCAACTGCCTCACTGACGTGAACAGTGGGTGGGACTCGATGCCCAAGTAATTCCTTGCAAGCACCTTGAACGACTCAAAGTAGCAATACGACATCTCGATATGCTTGTCCATCCTCCCTCTCCTGATTAAGGCTGGGTCGAGCTTCTTGACAAAGTTGGTCGTGAACACAATGATCCTCTCGCCCCCGCACGCCGACCACAGCCCATCGCTGAAGTTCAGGAGCCCTGAGAGCGTGACCTTGCTGTCCTTGCTCTCTTCCCCGCCTTTTGCCATTCTCTTTACAGGATCCGCTTTCTCTCCGTCGTCATCTTTCTCTTGCTTCTTTGTCTTCCTCTGGCCAGTCAGGTCGAGCGAGCAGTCAATGTCCTCAATTACTATGATCGCCTTTTCGGACGTGTCAATTAGTAGCTTCCTCAGCTCCGTGTTGTCCTTGACCGTCGTCAGCTCAACGTCATACACGTCGTAGTTGAGGAAGTTGGCCATCGCAGCAATCATCATGGACTTGCCGGTCCCTGGTGGGCCATAGAGGAGGTAGCCACGCTTCCACGCCTTGCCGATCCGCTCGTAGTACTCCTTCCCTCGCTGGAACTTGAGGAGGTCGTTCATGATCTCCCTCTTCTTGCTCGACTCCATCGCTAGGGTGTCAAAGGTCGAGGGGTGCTTGAATGCCACGTGGCTCCACTTGCTCGGCTTGTGGTAGCTCCAGTTCGAGCTAGGGTTGTTGGTGAAGAGCTTCCGCTGCCGGTTGTTGGCCGCCACCACCTTCCCCTTCTCCAGGACGTGCTTTATGTAAGAGCCGGTGATCAAATCCCGGTGGCTCCTGTGGAAGGTCAGCCTATAAAACCTGGATGCAAAAGCAACGACTCATTGATTTTGCTTGGCTGACCAGAGAAGGTGAGTGTAGGCAAGAAATCATCATTGGAAAAAAAAAAAAAAATCAGTACATGAACAAAATGAACGGATTTTCAAGTCTCCGAATTAAATAAACCACGTTGACGAACATTTATACCAGGAAGAGAGACAGATGTTGATAAACTGGTAAATTTTAACCCACACACGTGTGTACCTTCTGTCTTCAGATGACGGGGACCAGGAAAATGGGGACTTCTGGGAGACGATCAGGCTCGACGACCACCAGAGCTTGACCCCTTCAAATTCGTCGATGACCTCCTCGTTCTCGTCCATGCTTAGGACAAGCGACATGCTGTCCTTGACGGACTCAGCCTTGAGCCGCTTGGCCCTGGCGGAGGCGCTCCTGGTCAGGTAGTTCTGGATTGCAGTGTAGGCCTCGCACCGCTCGAGCCACTCTCCTGTGAACTCCGGGAACTTGATCTGGACGTACGGGTAGACATGGCCAACGGCCTTTTGAGCATAGGCCTCGACGTGCGTGTGGAGCTGGGGAGGGAAGTATTGCTTAAACATGGCCCACGCGAACATCAGCGCAGCAATGAAGGAGCCGAGGTTACCGCACATTTCCAATGCGGTCATCATGGTTTCGCTTCTTCTTCTTCTTCTTAGGGCTGAAGATGGAGAGGAAGTTCCAAGTCCAGCTTTTTTTATTTATGCTTCGATGTTATCTGGAGGGTTGTGCTTGTATTTATATGGAGCGATCAGGCAGCTCCTCGCTCAGCACGTGAACTTCTCCGCCTTTCTCGTTGGATCGAGATCCTTCATCTTAAGGTCTGTTCCTGATAACAACTTTTAACGGAAGATATTATAATTTTTTCATAGAGCTCGAATCAATCATGGAACCTAATTTTCTTCATGTTTTTTTTATACCAAAAACGGAACATTTTGGTTAGATCCATGCACATGTCGCCCATTCATTGGTCACAGACTCACACAGCATGGCTCATCAATTTCTTGAATCAAATTCTGTAATGTCATGGGTGACGACAACCTTTATGGCCAGCCATACAATCTTCTTCTTTCGACAGGTGAAAGGATGGGAATAGCAGCCCTCTTTGAGCGTTGTATCACGGGGTCCGTCCCACAAACGGTGTGGACTAACAATGTCCGGAGAACCGGCTAAATACTTTGTCCATCTAGAGATCGAATTCTTTTGTTAACAAGGCATGGTGGACTGTTCCTACATGTGTGTCCTGCCACAGTAGCAACTCCCATCGTTGCCTGTCGTCTTTTCTTGCATCTGCAAATTTCCAAAATACAGAGGAAGTGACGTCTCTGTTTTTTCTTGTCTCTCTTTTGCTTGTTTTGTGTGTGCTCCTCCTTTGCGAAGCAATCCTATCTTTTTATATTCTTTTCTTTGTTTAAGATGATGAGCTGGGCCCCACAAGAAGCCGACCCATCCCAACATTTTCGACACACGTGTTTCCAATCGTTGCATTTTGTCTTTTCTTGCATATTCAAACGCCCAATGGACCCGGTGATTCTCCTAACGCGATTCAGAGGACAACACCGAGGGAGAAAGTGACATTTTCTGTTTCGTTCACTTCTTTTTTTTTTGGCCGAAACTTTGTTCACTTTTCAGTTGCCAGCTACTCCGGACATGCATTTGAAGTCCGGTGTTGAAATCGCACTTGTCTATCCATATAAAGCTAACAGAAAAAGGTTGAGATTACGACCACCATTTGATGGTGATCAAATCATAAAAGTAATGAGAAAATTAGAATGATTGATGTGAAAAATTGCACTGCAATGCCAAAGTTGGTTCATATCAGTTTACAAATATTTTGGGATCCATGGCAAAGCTGAATTGAACATACATTGAATTTCATGACGTGACATGGGTGATGTTAGAAGTGAGCTGAAACCAGTGGGCAAATCACAAGGATAGTGCTTCGATAACTCCCCTTATTTGCTTTCTTAGTATATAAATGTTTTTTGGTCAGATGGTATGTAAATATTGATGTACATATCTTATCGTCTTTTTCATAAGAGTTTAATGTTGAAAATATTACTTTGATTTTTGAAGGAAGCAAAGAAAGTTATGGAGCATCCGAAAAACATGGTCTAATACGAAGTCGGACTCCCGACAAAGGCATGCGTGAGATTTTGCCCAAAATCAAAGATACTTGATAGTTGTGTTTGATTTAGGGTAAATTCAGACAATCTCCTTTGGATGATCGTTCTCCTTTTTCAATTCAATCCGCTCTTGTATTCATAAACTACATGTACTATCAATCGATGACATGATATGAAAGGGATGTTGAAATCTCTTTTCCCCAACCACATTGGGTAATTATAAAATTTCACGAATCTGTGACTCTTGAGATCAATGCAAAAATCAATGATAGCAAAGTTTGAACTCAGGACCTTTTGATTTTTCAAGGAGGTAAGGCTCAAGCGGCACCTAAAAAATGGAGATTAATTGAGTTTGCAAATTAGGTGCTGTTTAAAAATTGATTTCCTTTGTAGGATAAGATTACTTGGTATTTCCTTTGCATTTTCTCCATTAGCATGCTTTACTTTTTTGGTTCCTTAGTTATTTGTCCTAAAAAAAAAGGCATTAGCATGGCAAAATTAGAAAAGTGAAAAAAGTTTCAAATTAATAAAAAACGAAAGTTTGAACCGACATGAGTATAAAAAGACAAGGATTTATGGAATACTTGGTAATTATCTCGGGTTCAAATTTGCAAAGCAAGAAATCGCCGAATTATTTGACAATATACTGATTATCATAAATTACGATTTTTCTGAATACATTACAGTTAATTTAAAATGTACCGATGGGCTTTTATAGCATCTTTTGGTTAAAATTTGAGGTTAGAGTTGATTTTGGGCGGGCCTTAGAAACTGTTGGATACATTTCTCTTGTAACAACTTCAGCCATGCAAAGGAATGTTGCAGTTTTTACACGGCTTTTGGTAACTAGTGACTTACGAAAAAATAAAATAAAAAGGATATGTGTAGGCAATAATAGAGCGAATCCGTCAGAGAGTTTGGAAGTCCTAAAACTTATCAATAAAATGCAATTTAATCTTAAAACTTTCAAGAAATACAATTAAATTCTGAAATTTGTCAAATTGGTCAAATCAAGTCCTTACTTTGACAACACTTTTTTGCAAATTTTAAGGCTCGATTGTACATTTATGACAAATTTTAGGCTTTGATTATACTTTTTGAAAGTTTTAGAACTCGATTACACTTTCGTGATAAGGTTTAGAACTTAATTGCACTTTTTGAAAGTTTTAAGACTTAATTACCTTTTCTTGACAAGTTTTAGGATTTCTAATATACTTATCTCAAAATAAAACATCAAATTGGTATGTTTAGTCTATAAAATAAATCTAGGGGATTTCTCTGTAAATCTTTCTTAAGCAGAAAATTTCAAGTAGATCACCGGCAAGTCCTTGCTCGTGCCCTTTTCAGCCTACCTCGACCCCACCACGGCTCGTCTGTGTTGCGGAATAAGGACCAGCTAATCAGATAAAATAGTCGGAAGGAAGGAAAGGAAATCGGACACCGAATTTACGTGGTTCGGTCCGAATATCGGAACCTACGTCCACGGGGAGAGCAGTACGGAATTCCACTATAGAAACAAGCGATACATCGGAGATTACAATCACTCGAGCACTCAAACACACTCTTAGTGTTTCCCAGCCCCAAATTACACCCAAATAACTCACACAGTGTTTAGCCCCAACCTCACTTGAGGAATTAAACAAATTCTACTCACAATAATTTAACTGGCTAAAACACTCGGGTATAATTACAACGAGAAAATTCTTCTCTGCCGAGAGCTTTTGCCTTTTCTCCAGGAAGTCTCACGACTTCTCTCTCCAGCTCTACATTGCTTCTCTTCTCCGATCCTCCTTTTAAAGGAGAAACAAGACAGAAATGTGAACTCATCCAGGCGCTCACAATCAGCACCGACGCCCACCAAAATTCATGGGCACGCATGCACACTTTGCATGGGACGCATTTAATGAGGCAGAAAAACATGCGCCCATAATCTTTAAAGATAAGCATAAAAAAAAGGATGGCCGCCGTCTTCCAAGATCATGTCCATGACCTTCAACTCCTTCAATTAATATTTTACCCTTTCTTTCCTTTTGTTGGCTGCAGCTGAATGAAATAGCAAAGGAAAGAAACAATGAGTTAATGAAAGAAGACAAAATAAGCCTCCAACTTTTTACTTTGGCTTTAGTCTTCAATGTCCATTTCTCGCCATGCATGCACATCCATGTGCATGCAATTAAAGAGGTAGAAAAAAATGGACTTGAGAGGCGTGCACTTCTTTGACAAATATACACATGTGCAGAGGGCGTTCATGCTTTGCTTCTTTATTGTCAATTTGCGCTTTGCACCGAACTTTGATCAACAAATGCTCCTTGTGTGTATCAAATCTCGTATTGAGCTCAAACTCGAGACATAATTTTAACAATATGGCCTTCTCGAGGGCCTTAAACCAGACTCTCCAGGCAGGCCTCAGCATCGTCCTCAAATGAATTGGGAATCAAGTTCTCGGCTACGTCAGCTGGAGTCCTATCAACCTCCTCCGACAAGCCCTTGATGTCCCGCAAAGAGCCGGTGATCTCGGACGCCCCAGTAGTTCCTGGCAAGAGCCTCAAAGGCCTCGTCTTTGCTTTTTTGCCCTTCACTGCCCTGTGAGGTTGAGCGAGCAGTCAGTGTCCTCGACCGCGAACATCGACTCACTCACCGTGCTTATTTGCAGCCTCCTCAACTCCGTGCTGCCCTTTGCTTTAGCCCCGCCTCCACCGATGCTTGTTCCTCATCACAGCTCACCAGCGTTGGGCCTTCGAAGTCCTGTCGCCACTCCCGGCAGCTCCCAACAACCCCGAATTGCCCCCAGCATTATCACCGTTGGGCCTGAATTGAGGCCCTGTTTCTCGGTCTCATTTTCTTCAGATTTCAGGGAGCATCCGACCACGATTCACGTTCAACCTTCCCCACAGCTTCGACCGCTGTCTCATTGAAGACCGATCAAGGTCTTGAGACGCCTAGAAATTTGCGTCCTCCGCTGGCGCAGAGCAACACTTGCAGTTGCTGCGGCAACACTTGCACAGCGGTGCTGCCTGGAACAGTCCAATTCGCCGAGAACAGCTCCGATTTTCAATCTTTTTCGTGTTGTACCTACTATATCTGCTTTTGGACAGATCAAGTTAGAAGTTGGAATCAATGTGAACCTGTTCGATTGTCTTTGTGACAGTATATACTTTTACTATTGTGCAGGGTTCTGTTGCATTCCTTTGAAACGTGGTTGGGATTTTACAGATGAATAGTGATCCTTCCATTTTCCTAAATTAATATTTTTCGGATTTATTCAGGACCGACGGATTTTTTGGTTAAAAGACCCATCTACCATCTACAGTATCCAACCGCCACCTGCCATGTCTCCTTTGAGATCATGGCAACTCTCCCTTGTTTGTTTCCATCCCGCATCTCTTTCGGTTGTGACTTGGTTCGCTCCCTATCTTTAGCTCCGATAACCTCAAAAAATTGTGTTTGGGTGCTAGATTCGTGAAATATCTAAAAATTTCTTTTTTGTGAATTTTTTTCATGTTTAATTTATTTTTAATTGATAATTCTTTTCAGTGTGCTGTTATTTTCCATATAGAGAGAACAAATTGTTAAGAATTGCAGTCAAATCGGGCATGGTATGGGTTTAATTTGGTTGAATCATATATGAATCATCAAATTGTATTACATGAAATGGGTAAAAAGTAATAATGTCGAGCCATCCGAATCGACACAACTCACATGTTTGATATGTCTAGTCACAAGAAACACATCCCCCAATTTGGTCAATGTACATCATTCCCTTTACCATTCTCTTGCTCTCCTTCACTTAATTTCGGTTACCCTAACACACATGTTTGATACGTCTATTTACGAGAAAGACATTCCACCAATTTGGTCAATATACACCATTCTCTTTCACTTCTTGAGCACAACCTCTCCCACCATTCTCTTGCTTTCCTTCACTCGATGTCTTTTGCCCTCCTGTCTTAACCATAGCTCTAGCTGCAGTTGCTTCTGCTGCTGCTGCTGCTGCTTTTTCTTCCTCTGATTTCTTCCTGGCTTCCTCTTTCGCATTTCCGAGCGCTTCAATCAATCTCTCCAAGCAAGCTTCCTCATCCTCTTCGTCCGACTTGGGTATCAAATATCTGCCATATCTGCCGGGGGAGCCAGAGTCATCTTCGTCTCCTCCAGCAACTGCCTCACCATCACGAACAGCAGGTGCACCTCGACGCCCGGGTAATTCCTCAAGAGCACCTTGAACAACTTGAAGCAGCAATATGACATCTCGATAAGCTTGTCCATCCTCCCTCTCCTGATTAGGGCTTGGTCAAGCTTCTCGACATAATTCATCGTGAACACAATGATCCTCTGACCCCCGCAAGCTGACCATAGCCCGTCGATGAAGTTCAGGAGCCCTGAGAGCGTGACCTTGCTCTCTTCCCCACCTTCCTCTGTTCTTTTGACAAGATTTGCTTTCTCTTCGCGGTCGTCTTTCTCTTGCTTCTTTGTCTTCCTCTGGCCTGTCAGGTCGAGCAAGCAGTTGATGTCCTCAATCACTATGATCGACTTCGCAGACATCTTGATCTGCAGTTTCCTCAGTTCCGTGTTGTCCTTGACCGTTGTCAGCTCGAGGTCATACACGTCATAGTTAAGTAAGTTGGCCATTGCAGCAACCATCATAGACTTGCCTGTCCGTGGTGGGCCGTAGAGAAGGTAGCCGCGCTTCCACGGCTTGCCTATCCATGCATAGTACTCCTTCCCTCGCTGGAACTTGAGGAGGTCATTCATGATCTGCCTCTTCTTGCTAGGCTCCATCACCAGGGTGTCGAACGTTGTGGGGTGCTCAAACGACATGTGACTCCACTTGCTCGCCTTGTCGTAGTGCCAGTGTTGTGAAAATACAGGTTCGAATTGGGTAAAACAATGAAGTTGGATCTTTAGAGCAATCAAGTCGGATTTTGAGGCGTGATATCACTTTCTTTAAGAATTTATTTGCCCCACAATGTTGTTAATGGTCACTAACAAATTTCCTCCAAAATACAACAAAATCTCAAATGAAATACTACATAGCAATTCTAATAACAATTCTAATATTTCTCCAGTATCTCTCTAGGAAACAATTGAAAATAATGGCGATATATTCTTTTCAAAGAAAATGAAAAATGGGAAGAGGAAGATCGTGATTGAATAGACATGTTTAGTAATTTATAGCAAAAAACAAGAAGTTATAGCCGAACAGACACAACCTTCAAAGGATTTAAAGGTACGAACTCTAAGATAACTCTTGGAAGAAATAATAAAATTCGGAATTAAATAAATAAAAAATAACCGTAACTCATTTGTGAACAGTCGCACTATTTCAACGAGACTTTATGATTAATTTTTTATAAAAATAAGTTCGAATTTTCTGATAAAAAATAATGATCATTGATTAGTACCAAATCTTATCCACGTGCGCATTCACATCTTTTCGATGTGGGACAAAGCACTTATTGGTTTGTTTTACAAACAAATTACCAACAGCCAGTTTGAGCTGGGGTTGTTGGTGAAGAGCTTCCGCTGCCGCTTGTCAGCCACTACCGCCTTCCCCTTTTCCAGGACGTGCTTGATGTAAGAGCCGGGAATCAAGTCCCTATGGCTCCGGTGGAAGGTCAGCCTTTAAAACCTGGTGGCTAAAGCAATGACCCATTGGTATTGCTTGTTAGATCAGACTCAGGCGGGTGTAGGCAAGAATTTTATCATTAGAGAAACAATACTTATTTCACTACATGAACAAAGTGAACGGAATTTTCAATATCTGATTAAATTAAGCCACGTCAACGAAGATGTACCGGAAGAGACGCGATCATGTCTTTCGAATTGCTGAAATTAACATGTTGACGATAACCGAGGTGCAGCGAGACAGATGTTAATGAACTGGTAATTCCAACAAAGACAGGTGTGTACCTTCTATCTTCAGGTGAAGGGTATACGGAAAACGTGGGCTTCAGGGAGACGGTCAGGTTCGATGACCACCAAAGCATGACCCCTTCGAATTCGTCGACGACCTCCTCGTTCTCGTCCATGCTTAGGGGCAGCAACTGGCTGTCCTTGACGGACTCGGTCTTGAGCCGCTTGGCCCTAGCTGAAGCGCTTGTGCTCGGGTAGTTCTGGATCGCATAGTAGGCCTCGCACCACTCAAGCTGCTCGCCCACGAACTCCGGGAACGTGATCTGTGTTGCGATAGGGCGAGCGATCGAACAATAATATAGACAGAAAAAGAAAAAATAAATCGGACACCAGATTTATGTGGTTCAGTCGTAAAGACTTACGTCCACGGGGAGAGTAGCAGCGAATTTCACTATAGATCAAGCGATACAAGGAGATTACACACTCAAGTCACTCAAACACTCTCTCGGTGTTTCCCAAGCCCCAATTACAACCAATAACTCACATAGTGTTTAGCCCCGAAAATTCCTCGAAAATAATCTCTCAATCTCACGAAGGAATTACACGCAAATCTTATCTCAAGATTTAATCGGCTACAAACACTAAACTTCTTGGATGTAATTCACGAGTAAGAACGACAAAGAAAATCCCTCCCAAGCACTCGACAAATAGACGGCGCTTCAAGACCAACTCTTTATGATCAACGGCGGAACACCAAGCACTCACGCGGCGCTTCAAGACAATTTGTGATCCACACCTACCACCCACGGCCACAAGTCTATATATAAGTAAAACCCTTATTATTATGCCAACTTCTAATAGGATTCTGTTTCCCATCTAAAACGATTTTATCCAAAACATATCTCTATATATTTTAAACAAAATCCAAATCCAAGTCAAAGTTGAACTTTCCTATTTCAGTGGCCAATTTCTCCAACGCAGATTCAAACTTTGGGAAGTTGATCTTCGGATATTCCTTGCTCAATTTCGAACGTCCGCAACATATCCAATTCGGAATATTTGGAATTTCACATTGAACTCAAACTCGAGACATATTTTAACAATCTCCACCTTGGCTTGACGTTTGAGCCAAGTTGCAATCGCTTCGCAAAAATTCAAACTCTGCTGCTACTTTCCCATAGCCCCCAATGGGCTCAACCGCCACAGATATTATCCAAGTCCAAGCCTCGCTTGAACTTCACCATAACCGAGGACCTCATCAGAATACCAACTCCACATGCACCTTTAACTACTCCACAAGGATTTTCCGACGCAACCTCCTTAACCGCAGATAAAGCAAAACCATTGTTGCATCCATATCTGTCAGGAGATCGAATATGTACCTTGTTAATTTCAGCGATTCAGCAACCATTGGCTCTATAGGCTCCACCTCGCTATGAGCACCATCTGTGTCAATTACTTTGCTAATACATGTATACGCTACCTCAGGAGTTTATGGTCGCAACTCCACCTCAAGCTGAACACCGTTCAGATCCGTTTGAATACTGCTATAATCACTCCTAGCCAAAAGTACTGGAGACTCATCAATGGTAACTTCTCTGCTGTTAACAGGTGAATTTATATCCGGGCACCACAACTGATCGCCCCACTCACCTTGTGCATAGCCATGGAATATGCACCTTACCCTCCAATCGAGCTTACCATCACTCACTCGAAAATAACACAGGCAACCAAACATTCTAATAATAGAATAATCAACAACGTTACTTGACCACACTTCTTCAGGAGTCTGCCATTCAATAGCAGTTGATGGGGATCTATTCACCAGGTAGCTTACCGTACTTAGCACATCAGCTAGAATTCTCCTAGCAATACCAGCACTAGAGATAATTTTACGGGCCGTCTCTAGTAATGTTATTCTCGTCAATTCTGCAAATTGTTGTGATTTATTGGAACTAGTGCGGTGTTTCACTATGCTCTCTTTCATGTAGAATTTATTTGCCAGCTCCGAGCAGAACTCCATGCTATTGTCAGTCTGCACATGTTTGATCGACTTATCAGTCTCCATCTCGATCAAAGCTCTTGACTGCATGATCCTGACACCAGCATCAAACTTGTGCCTTGGCACAAACACCCAGGTCTTCATCGAGCAATCAAAAGACTCTCGAACAAATGCATCCGACGTCTCTGCAGCGAAATTTGTCACTGTCTTACCTTGAAGTTTATACAGGCCTCTGTGCTTGATTCCTTTCATTATCACCAAGGCACCTCGTACAACCTTCAGAACTCCACCTTTTGAAGAATATCTACAACTAGCTGAATCTAGGGTACCCAAGGAAATTAAGTTCTTTTTCAACTCTGGAACATGCCTTACTCCAGTCAATGTCCTCACAATACCATCATGCATTCTGATTTTAACATCACCAACACCCACAACATCGCACTCGGCGTTGTTCCCTAACCGGACTTTACCACTACCCGTGCACCGATAAGTGATAAACCAATTTCTATTTGGTGTGACATGAAAAGAACAACCAGAATCCAAAATCCATCCATCAAGCGGTGAATCATTAGTGACAGACAAGACATAATCGGCACTATCTGCTACAGCTGCAACATTATCTGCAGAATCAACCATAATTCCTTTACCCTTCTCATTCTTCAGCTTAAGGCAATCCCTTCTAAGATGCCCCCTCTTGCCACAGCTCCAACAGACAACATTAGCAGTCCTAGACTGACTACGCCTGTTTATATTAGTACTACTATTACCCACACGTGTTATAGATCTTCCTCTATTTTCACCTACTAAAGCGCGGAGATACGGGTTCGCGATTCTCTTCTACGAATGTCCTCGCTCAGAATTAAATCTCGAACCCCATCAAACGTCAAACTTGTTGACCCAGAGGAATTACTAACAGCAGTAACAGTAGTATTCCAATTATTAGGCAATGAGGATAGCAAAATCAAA
Source organism: Eucalyptus marginata (assembly GCA_014182565.1). Lineage (NCBI taxonomy): Eukaryota > Viridiplantae > Streptophyta > Magnoliopsida > Myrtales > Myrtaceae > Eucalyptus > Eucalyptus marginata. The sequence continues at coordinate 27,792,191 of CM024594.1, forward strand.
GCACGTACCTCATCTTCAAAATCAATCTCAACTGAACTCAATTGACTAAGAATCACATTGAATTCATTGATATGATCTGCAACTGACGCACCTTCACTCATCTTCAAATTAAATAGACGTCGCATCAAATAGACCTTGTTGATCGTAGAGGGCTTCTCGTACATATCCGACAGGGCTTGCATCAAATCAGCAGTGGTCTTCTCCTTCAAGATGTTAAACGCGACGTTACGAGCCAACGTCAGCCGAATAACACCCATAGCTCGTCTATCTAGCAAATCCCAATCAGCTTGCTTCATCGTCTCTGGTCTCTCCCCAGATAAGGGCAAGTGCAATTTCATCTGGTAAAGATAATCTTCAATCTGCATCTTCCAGAAACTAAAATCCTTCCCATCAAATCTGTCGATTCTCACTTTTACTTCTTCTGTCGCCATCGATTCGCTTCAACTTAGCCAAGCCTGGCTCTGATACCAATTGTTGCGATAGGGCGAGCGATCGAACAATAATATAGACAGAAAAAGAAAAATAAATCGGACACCAGATTTACGTGGTTCAATCGTAAAGACTTACGTCCATGGGAAGAGCAACGGCTAATTTCACTATAGGTCAAGCGATACAAGGAGATTACACACTCAAATCACTCAAACACTCTTTCGGTATTTCCCAAACCCCAATTACAACCAATAACTCACATAGTGTTTAGCCCCGAAAATTCCTCGAAAATAATCTCTCAATCTCACGAAGGAATTACACGCAAATCTTATCTCAAGATTTAATCGGCTACAAACACTAAACTTCTTGGATGTAATTCACGAGTAAGAACGACAAAGAAAATCCCTCCCAAGCACTCGACAAATAGACGGCGCTTCAAGACCAACTCTTTATGATCAACGGCGGAACACCAAGCACTCATGCGGCGCTTCAAGACAATTTGTGATCCACACCTACCACCCACGGCCACAAGTCTATATATAAGTAAAACCCTTATTATTATGCCAACTTCTAATAGGATTCTGTTTCCCATCTAAAACGATTTTATCCAAAACATATCTCTATATATTTTAAACAAAATCCAAATCCAAGTCAAAGTTGAACTTTCCTATTTCAGTGGCCAATTTCTCCAACGCAGATTCAAACTTTGGGAAGTTGATCTTCGGATATTCTTTGCTCAATTTCGAACGTCCGCAACATATCCAATTCGGAATATTCGGAATTTCACATTGAACTCAAACTCGAGACATATTTTAACAATCTGGATGTATGGGTAGACATGGCCCACGGCCTTGTGCGCGTAGGCATCGACGTGCATGCGGAGGTGAGGAGGGAAGTATTGTTTGAACACCGCCCAAGCGAACATCAGCCCGGCCACCAAGGTGAGACCACGTTTCGAATGCAGTCATCGTGGTTTCACTTCTTCTTCTTTTTCTCTCTGGTTGAAGATGGAGAGGAAGTTCCAAGTCCAACTTTGTCGAAGTTTGCTTCCATGTTACGGGGAGGCTTGTAATTTATATGGAGCGATGAGGAAGCTACTTGCTTATGCACGTGAAACTTCACCCACCACTCCTCATAGGTGTTTTGGTGTTCCAACCTTTCCTGCTTTAGATCTAGATCTGAAAGCTTGTTTAATTTATTTTCGATGTTTGCATACGATGATCGTGTTGAGGATACCGAACTTAGGGGCATGCAATTGTAGTTATTGGAGAAAGAGATCACAATATGTGTTTATCACGAATGATCGGCTACCATTAGTTCTATTTTGATTCCCTAGTTCTAAGTATAGATCCCCTCATGGTATCAAAGCCATGGTTTCATTTTTAACTTGATTAGTTCCATACGCTTAGATGGTGAATCCAATGCTGAGAAGACCTTCTCGTCATCATGATCAACTCTGAAACTCTCATTGCACCTATTACACTTCCTCTCTATCTTCCTCCTCTCTTTCAGATTTTCGTGTGTCAAATGCTTCTAAGATTGATTATCTTTATGAAGTATCTCTTAACAATGACATCAAGATCTCTAAAACTCAACTTCCTCTCATAAATCTATATTCTGCTTTTGCTAAACCCGCTTCATCATTTCCTCCCATCCGTTCTATTCGACATCTTATCCGCCAAACTCCCAAAAAAGTGAAAGAGTATGTATAGTCCTTCAAGTTTGATCAACATCTCATTCCAATCACTGAAAATGAGTATTTTGTTTCTCCCCAGATCCCTTCAGAATTTCCCAAACGGTGGACCCAACAGGGATACTCTCATATTCGACTTGCACTCAATTTCCATGGCCGAAAAGACTTGCCAGTTGTGGCCAGGATGGCCCTATTAGATACTCGATTCCTAGAATACTAGCACACTTACATTAGCACTATCCAAACCACTTTGAATGCTGGGACAATCTTTGTAACCCTATATCCAAACTTCAGTGTTGCTCTTTCAGATCTTCAACCGCTTTCGTTTTTGAAGGTTCAGATTCAGCTTACTGGAGCACCTCAGAATGCCGATTCCATTGCAGCAACCCTACACTACCAAATGGTCTATCGAGTGCAAAATCACGTACTTGATCTAAATTTTCAAAATGGAAATGAAGATGCCCTGTTCATCTCCAAGCAAAACAACCAGGCACCTGCATCCATGTTCCCAGGCAAATTCCTAAAGAGAAGCTGGCCAAACTCATTTTGGAGACTTGGATTACCAACTATGAAAAGTTATACCAGAACAATAAGCCTCTCCAATTCTCAGATTCTGAATTTGTGAGAAAAAAGAATAGCACTGTTGCCATCAAATTCAGCAAAGAAAAGGAAGAAAACCCTTCCATCTTCCAAACTCTATTTATGATTGAACCCTACGTTCCAGAATTAATTTTTGAGCCAGATTCAAATAAGCTTGTTAAATATTTCCAGAGTAATGGAAATCATGTCCATTACTATAAAGACCGATATGGTCATTGTCTCTAGGATCCTTTCTATCAGTGTTCTTACTGCACAAATTCTCTTGATGAAGTGGATCCGACTACAAGGCCCTGGCGAAAACCCAAAAAACCAAAGGATGGTGTATATCAAAGGTATTTGAATAGAGACCCCTCTGTTGATACCCTTGGTGAAAGTGACATGCTCAAATTCATGATTTCTTATGCTGCACCACCAGCATACACATCACCACCTCTCGTTCCACCAACTTTACAACCAACACCACCTCCTTCACCTCCTCACAAGAAACCAGCCATTTCCCCATTCTATAGGCGAATTCTAAAGTGGGCAAAAAAGCATTCATATCCATTTGAAATTCTAGGTGAAGGATCACCCAATCAGGAGAAGAATGTTAGTTCCTCTATCGATATATTTCAAGAGGTAGATTTTTCGTCTCTTGTTCGAGAAAGTTCTAAACTTTCTTTACCAGCCTCTGAATAATTCATCGATCCTCAAGGAAGATATTGTCACGTTCAAAAAATCCCTACTCCTACTGATGTGGACAAAAATTGAAGGCAAAAGAGAACTTGCGTTGCTGAAAGCGTCCTGAATTGGTAATCAGAAACCCTTTTGACACACAACAATGCTTTCAAAACGATTGATTCCAAAATCATCGATGTACAAAGAGATCTTAAGAGATATGATGAAACTACCAAGAAAATACTTTCAAACTTCTAGAAAAGGCTTCACGCCCTAGAATTTGGACAACATCTAGGATATCATCATCTTGAAAGTCCAAAGACGGAAATAGATTAGCTTAAGAGGCAGATCTAACTTCTTCAAGAAGAGAAATTCAAACCTTCTAATCCATTCTTGACTTTGTGACAAACTGATTATTCTCTTCCACCACCACCACAGAGCACTTCAATTTTGCTACTCTCGCAGAAACCTCTACCATATAAGATAAAACTAATGTGGTAGAGAAATGGACCGGCTAAGGAAAGAAAATGGAAAAAAAAAAAAAAAAGATTCCTAAAGAATCTTCGACTTCCACAAAGGAGAAGCCAGACCAAATAATGTTCTCAACCTGTTGGAATGATTCCTAAGAGATATGGGCAGTCGGGAAGAAAAATAGCTTGATCTTACTATCTTGAGAGACCAGATTCAGCTTCCTCTAGAACCGATTCTTTCAATCGACTCAAATTCAGAACCAAACTCGGTATCCCTTTCATCCTCCTCCTCTTTTTCAATCCATGCTATTGAATCATTTCCCATTGTACCAACCACTCATTCGATAATCGAGGCTGATCCTCCAAATCAGGAGATGGATTCAAATTCTTCTGAACAAAAGGTTATCCAACCAATAATCCATCCTAAAATCTAACTTCCTCCTCCAAACAGTTTTTTACTATTGATGATATTCCTTATTCCAAATGGCTAGAGAGATTTGAAGAGTTTCATACTTGGCTGAACACCAAAGCTCTCACAAATCACGACAGGTATGATGTCCATTTTGGATTTGTCACAAGGTTCACCGATAGTCTCAAACAATGGTAGCAATCGATTACAGAACAAGATCAAGTATAATTTCTACTCTCAGCAGACTTCGGCCAAGCGATTTCTCTCCTCTACCATTTTTTATTGGCAAACCTGCTGACCTCCATGACTAGTATATATTCTAGTCAAGTTCATTGTCCTCATTTTCCTGTAAAAGTCCTCATCTCAAAGTTTGTTAAACCAATCACAATCATTGCTCTTATAGATATTGGTACCAGTTCTTCAACTGTAGACACTAAAATTATTCCTGAAGAATATTGGACTTCTTATATTCGATATTTTAATTTTGCCTCACGAGATACTTTTTTATACAAGTGTACGAACTACACTAGTAACCATTCAGTTCTTCCCCAAGTATTCTATAACCACTAAAATCTTTGGATCTAGTCTTCCAACAAAGATTTGATAATTGATTGGCATGTTATGACTCAAATTCCTCAACTCCGAATCATTCTTGGAAAATGCCTTAAGTATAAAGACTAGTTCTCTAAATTTATCGATATTCAAAGGTTTTTATCTATCCAAATGAGTTTGCTAGATCCAATCATGCAAAAATTGTTAAAATCCTATTCAAAATCCCATTCTGAATTCTCTCAGAAATGTCCTCATCCTTTGTGGAAATATCCGAAGTTTTTTATTTGCCTTCCTTTCAAAAAAATGAAGACATAAATCCTATCAAATCGAGTCACATGGGAATGAACCCAGATCATCTCGCTACTACTCAGAAGGAGTGCTTAGAACTGCTACACTAAGGCCTTATTGAAATCTCAGATTCTCAATGGGCTTGTGAAACTTTTTATGTTAACAAACGAGTTGAGCAGAACAGAGAAAAAATGCGGCTAGTAATAAATTACCAGCCCCCCAACCTCTTCCTCCAAGATAATAAGTTCCCTTTACCCTTTCGAAATTCCCTTTTTGCTTGATTATCCAAAGTACATATCTATTCCAAATTCATTTCAAAACTGGATTTTTTTTACAATTGGGCATTCATCCTGAAAACAGGCTCAAGACAGGGTTCTATATTCCAAACAAATATTTTCAATGGAAAGTCCTCCATTTTCGTCTCAAAGTAGCCCAATCCTAACTCCAAAAGGCTATATGCCATATTTTCCAGCCAATCCTATCAACACAGTAATCTATATTGATAACATCTTGCTCTACAACCCTGATGAGAAATCTCATTATCGACTCCTCGATCAATTTGCAAACATCGTGAAAAAATATGTAATCATGCTTTTTCAGAGAAAGATGAATATTACCTAGACAGAAATTGAATTTCTTAGAATGCACCTTAACAAAGGTACATACTATCTAGGGTCGCACATTACTCAGGAATTGTTAAACTTTCCAGAGGAATATTTCACGACAAAGCAAGTTCAGTAATTTCTTGGGATAATTAATTATCTCCAAGACTTTGTTCGCAACATTACAAAATTGCTGCTTCCATTGCAATTAATGCTAAAGAAGAATCCTCCGCCTTGGACTAAAGCTCAAACCAATGTTAGTGACAAATATTGGGCAGCCATACTATTTGAAGAAATTAAAAGTAAGGGAAATCTTTACGCTTATAAAAGTGAAAAGTTTTCTCATGCTGAAATACTGTATTATTCTACTTTCAAGGAAATATTGGCAGTAAAGAACAGGATAACAAATTTTAAATTCCATCTTATTGGCCATCATTTTCTGGTAAAATTGGATATGGCATTCTTTCCTCAAATGACCAAATTCAAAGAAAAGCAGATTCTCCATTCTCAATTGCTCCAATGGGCAAAATGGTCTTTGAAATACTCTTTTGAAACCAAACATATTGCAGGAAAGAAAAATGTTCTCGCTAATTTTCTCTCTACACCAAAGGCATCAGCAAAGATCAATATGTACATTTTCAAGCATGATTTACCTCAACAGGAGAAGTACAAGATTAAAAGAATGCGAGATTGGCCAAGCCTAAAATATCCTCAGGAAATCATTAAACAAATCTAAAATGATAGCCTCATTGAAAATATTGATAACCTCATGTAGCAACGCCATACAGATCTATTCTGAAAGAGGCTAGAGAATACACCTAGAGGGGGGTGAATAGGTGTATAAGAAACTTTTTCGCAGGACTTAGAAGAATATGTTTGATGGATACTAAAATAAAATTCAACTATTAAATAGATGAGTAACACGAAAGCGTAAATAGGAAGTTCAGGGATGAGAGAAGATGAACACAGAATTTATAGTGGTTCGGCTTATTCCAAGCCTACGTCCACTCTCCCACACTGACAACCCACCGGCTGGATTTCACTATGAATCAAAAGAGTCGTTACAATATCACGTCCTTGATTCTACAGTGTAGAAACTCAGCTACACTTCCTCAAGGTCTCACAAGTATTTAATCTCTCTTTTGAATACAAGTTTCGCTCAACAGTTGAATCAACAAAGAACGAGGAGCTTCAGACTTTGAAATTTATCTATCACGCACTCACTCGAATAACCAGAGCTTCTCCTTTTTATACTCCTCCATGCCTTCATACCCGTTGGCACTTTCTAAAGGAGTTCCTCCATCAAACCGTTGGACGGAATCAATTAAGGAGATCTTCGAGTTACTTAAGGAAAGTGATGATAGCCCATCAATCCTGCTCGCCCATACAATCAGGATCTAAGTTTCCATAAGTAGAACCTTCCAAGTATACCTTGTCAATCAACGAATCTAACTTATTCGTATTAAGATAAAAACGAATAAGAAGATCTCGAAATGCTATCTCTAGCCGTAAGAGACTTCTTTAACCGCTTGAAACAAATCTTTAAATAAATCCTTGATACTGGATAAATCTTCTTCGACGGTCTAGATACCGTCAATGAGGGCGGACTTTAAATCTTGAATCGATGGTCTTCGGACTTTGACGACGAGTCTTCAAGTCTTCGACTAGACGATGGAAACGTTTTGTCAACATCGAAACATATAAGGAAGTTTTCTCCAACAATCTCCCCCTTTTTGATGGTGACAAAACTTTCCTGTAGATTTGGAAAATTTGACCTGCAAGACAATACTCAAGCAAGCAAGAATACGATATCTCATAAACAATAAATGAGTTGAAGATAGTATCAAATCTGCATCCATAGGAAATTGGTTAGTCCTGTACAAACAACTATCTCGTACCAATATCATACCAAGTATGCTTAGGATACTGTAAAGCAATCACATAAACAAACATAATCCGCAATTCAAAAGTCACAGGAAATTGGTTAGTCCTGTACAAACAACTATCTCGTACCAATATCGTACCAAGTATGCTTAGGATACTGTAAAGCAATCACATAAACAAACATAATCCGCAATTCAAAAGTCACACCAGATAAAAGTTTAAAGTCAGAGAAATAAATCTGATCAAACACAAAACAAATCTGCAAATCTCTCCCCCTTTTTGTCAACATTAAAAAGGTAGAGACAAAACAAGAATTTATTTAAGATGATTTGGGAACGCGAATAAGATGGAAATCTCCCATAGACTTGACTGTTTCCTCCAGCTTCCTCAGATCCTCCTTCAGATGAGCTAAATCTTCACCCTTGGCAGTTGCTTGAATTTGAAGATTAAGGGTTTGAACTTGATTGATCAACGATTCTAAAGAGGCTTTATAAGCATTCTGCATGTTCTGAAATTCGCATCCCAAGGCATAAATCTGACCTCTCAACTCCATGAGAATATCAACCAGTCTTCGAAAGTCTGAGTTGTCCGTTTGAGTGCTTGCCTCGGCATGGTCGAGATAAAGGCACATCCAAATTCGGAGAAGATACCTCATGATCTTCTTCAGGAAAGTGAGAGGCATACACATCTTCTGGATTAGCAGGAGAACGACTAATGTCATCACTAGTGAAAGTAAGAGAATGAGTACCTCTTTTCTCTGCAGCTCCCCATGTGTCTGTGCCTTCAAGCTGAGAAAAGTACTCCTCCTACTCAATTGCCTCTTCAGTGAGAGGACGACCTTGTTCTCCTTGATTCTCCTGGTTTTCGTCTTCTTTTTCCTCTGTCTCCTTCCTCCCTGATTCCCTCTCTTCACTCCTCTTCTCGGTCTCTTCGGTCTTTCTCTAAACTCGTTTGGAACGAACGCTGCAAATTTCTCAAAGCAAGAGCAGAGATGGTAACATCATCATCATCTTCTTCGTCCTGCAAGATGATTGCTCTTCTTCTTTTAGTTGGAGCTGTCACCGGCTCCTTTCCTTTTCGTTTTGCAGCAACAGAGTCTTGACGAATTTGTTGAGGAGTCTTTTTTTGAACTTCTCCAGAGCCTTGTTCAGCTCTTTTAGACGCATTTTAGAAACCATCTTCAGCCCTACCACCATTTGTTCGCACGTTCAAACACACAGAATTCTTGGAGGCTGGATGTTGAAATGTCTGAAAAGCTTTGTAACAAGTGCTGAGTATGGAAGCTGACCCTTGTCTTTCACCATCGATCTGTACATGTGAAACATGATAGTATGTGGCAGAGAGAATTTTTTACCAGCATTGATGGCATACATCAGTGTTGCTTCTGAATTGGAGACATCAGTCTTCGACGTGGATTTGGGTCTACGACAATTGATCACAATTTTGTGAAGTAGGATATTCGAAGCATTCATCCTTGAATAAGAAATCCGTCCTTCTGCCATTCCATCTCGGACAAGCTCCACTGTCGCACGGCCAGTAGATACGCTAATTAATTGAAATGAGCCTCTCTCTACTCCAATCACATCAGCCAAGATGTCCATATCCACCACAAAGTCCTGATCTTTAACACTGAAGGTGCGACACCCCTCGAACGGCCCCCGATTCGTTGGGGTCGCCACAGTGCGCTTACCTTTCTTTTTACCTTAAAGTCTATTACTCCAATACCATAAAAATTTGATAAATCCATAAATCCTAGGGGTTTATATCATTTAGATCGGTCCCTGCGCAATTTATATGGCGGAAGCGTATCCAACAACTCCCTTCCCTATATTCAGAAAACGATGCACACCAACTAAACATTTTATAAGTTAAAGTCGAACACCATTATTTACTTAAACCAGATGGACATCATTCATCGGTACATCAAAATGCCATAGTCTTCTATACTCGGCTATACTTCAAAAGATGACCGACATCTCCTCCAACAGTCGTATACTTAAAGTCCATCGATCAGTGTCGGTGTCCAAAAGTTCCTTCCTTTGCTATCCTACTCCTCGCGGTCATATCCAACCACTTGATCCATCTACCGGTGGCAGTGGCGGTAGAGGTATTTTATCTAGTCTGAAATGTTAGTCCCCAAACGGGGTGAGTACAACCACTCAGCAGTAAAGATCCATCAAACTACACAATGCAACAAGCAAGACAATCAAGATATCACGAGTAAAGCACATATCATCCATGCTATCGAGCATACATCACCATGCGGTCGTGCATATATCACCATGTAGTCATGCATATCTCACTATGCCATCGTGCATATCTCACAGTGCCATCATGCATATACCACCATGCAATCATGCTTGTATTTCCATGAGGTTCATTCCATGCCATATGCACATACATACGCATGATTCATATCATCCATGCTATCATGTATACATCCCCATGAGATCCATTCAAGCCTTCATGATTGCATTCTCAATGTCAAATAGCATCAATTTACTTTTATAAGCAGATCATGCATCATGCCATATGCATACACCCATGCACATGATTCAATTTCAATTTTTATCTTTCACAAGGATCTCATCATTTTTCTTCCAGGGACCAATGTTTGCATCCCTCATATATCGCTCGCACCCAACCTGGCATCGTGAGGAACCTCCGGCACACACCTCCAGGCATCCAGCACACACCTCCGAGCATCTCGCATCCCACCTGGCATCACGAGGAATCGTCGGGGCTCGCCATAAAAATGGTTACCCCTACCTTCCGGAATTACGTACCGACATACCACCAGGCATCCCCTGGAATTACGTACCGATATACCACCGGGCATCTCGAAACTCCCGAGGACATCCGGCTCACACCTCCGGGCATCCGGCACACACACTCCGAGCATCCCGACACTCCCGGGGCATCGTCGGCTCACACCTCCGACGGCCTTCTTATCATTACAATGCATACTCTCATATATCTCATTTTTCAATTTCACATTTGATGTAACAATGCCGATGATTGAAATCAGCCTTTTTAAAATCATATAATATGCATTGGGAAAAGTATCATTTGATGCAATGGTTTTGAAAAACTTCATTGAGTTCATGAAAATCCATCAATCCTTTGATGTCATATGAAATGTATGAATGTCATCACATCATTGCACGAGTAATAATCCAAGATATCATGATTTACATAACAATTCCAATAACCAGTAAATAAAACAATTTCCAGCTCAAACAGAATGCATGCGGTTCATGAAAAATTCCGGAAAATTAGTAAACGGTGGAAGTAAATTCTGAAAATTTACCACATTGTAGATAAGATCTAAGAAAACATATTTTGTGAAGAACACCATATCAAACAAGGCTTCACAGAATACGTACAGGTTCGTATATCACTGAAAAAGGATTTTTAGCCTTACCCATGCACAGTTTCGAAAACAATTTTGATTGAACCCTTAAATGAACTCAGAAAATTCTGAAATTTGGACACGTTGTAATTAAGATCTAGAGGTACAAGTTTCATGAGAAATCGAAGTCCCTGAATTAAAAGTTAAAATCGATTTACTTTTCCTGTTCTCAGTACCGTTTTCCAGATCTCCCCGTGTTGAAGAAAAATCGTTTCCTTAGTCATTACTGCTTCATTTATTCTGAAATTTCAGTATGTTTTTCCTCAAGATGTTATCTACAAATCTTATCAAGAGCACGAAGTCGAATTCGAACTGGAACATTTTATAAAATTCACAGAATCGTAAGAGGTCAAAGAGCAGTTTTCCAGATCTAGTATTTTCGAAGAAAAAGGGTTTTTCCACTCAATACTTGTCCATTTCGTCTCAAATTTTAGTATGTTAACCATCAACAAGTCCTCTACAACTTTCATTAAGAAGTTGAAGCGAAATTCCAAGTAGAACATTGCATGCAACTCACGAACTCACCAAAGGACAAACTGTTTCTTCAGAAAACAGAATACAAGACTTAGAACACAGCTTCTTCATCTTCAAAAATACTCACCTCTACTTCATTCGAATTCCACCATGCATCACACATCATCACAGCAAGTAAACCGCAGCAAACAAAGTGTATATTAACGGACTCTACTTGCCTCAATTCCTACGATGCTAACGGCGAGGGGTTCGGTGAGGTGGTGCGACTCAACGGCAGCGAGCGGCGTCGATGACGGCGGCACGCACGAGCACGGCAGAGGGCAGTCCTTCTTTCCTCTTTTCCTTTTGCCGTTCGCCCTCTCGCACGAACTCTCTCTCCCACTCGCCACTGCTCACTCTCTCGCTCGCTCAATTTCCGCTCGGTTGATTTCTCTCTCTCACTCGGTACTGGTTTCGTGAGTTCACAAAAGGGAAAAATTCCAGCGTTGCATGAGTGAAGGGCAGCTGTTGAAGACGTGGCTGTCCACCAGATCACTCGGCCACCACCTGGAATCCCATGCAATCGAACGTGTCCCTCCGTGTGCCCATGTCCTTCATTGCTGTCCAAGGGAGAGGAATAAACGTGGCATCACTTGAGGTGGTCAAAGTCTTCTATTATTGCATGATTTTTTTTTTTACGTGGCTGACATTCGGTTCCTTCGAGTCAACAATTCTCCATTTGTTGACCATCGTGGACGTAGGCTGCATGGCCGAATTTCCTTCATTCGGCTCATTAAAAATCAGTGTATTAAAGTCCAAATCCTCTTTTTATTTCACATACACTCAAGTGGCATAGTTGTGTAATGTCATCGGAACAAATATGCACGGGTCAGCGGGGTCGAATGTGGTGTCGAAGACGAAGTCCGATACTAATTTCGTTAATCCGTGACGTGTTATTATTTTCGTGAGGTCGGCAAAATATACGGATAGAATTGGTCTCACTTAAACCTATGAAAGCCTTTCGACAAAATGGTGGTTTTCTTGACGATTCAACCATTACTAAACGAAATGTATTGGTTCGATGACGATACGAACTAATGTTCGTGTAAAATGCCAATATCATGATCCAATGATACTCCCATCACTCAATCTCGGTCCGTCGCATATCCCAGGGTTGTTGAAATTCTCGGGTGCCACAGAAGGAGAAACTGTTCGCATCCAGAAAGCTTAGATTTGAATAAAAATAAGCAGTGAGTTATGGATGGGCTACGGTCGAGTCAGAACAAAAACGTTCAAGCTGAAGTAAAGTGAATTTCTCCCGCAACTTCACATTCAGGGAGTCAAGAAAATCAAAATCCACACTCCTTGGATTCATCACTCCTCGCTTCAATAACTTAGAATAAATCTACTTGTGTTCTTCAGAACGAAACAGATCTGAACTTGGTTGTCATACATCCGCAGCAATATCCATTCTCGGCTTAAAATTAGTGAACAATTTTTCATCATCATTGCTATCAGGCTGACTAACTCCTCTGAAACGTGGATCACTTGGGAAATTTGCAAAGGTCCTATCTGCAGAGCCAGCAGGAGCAATTCCCAAACGTTCTATTGTTTGCAAAAAGTGGGTTTCATTTCTATAACCCTTCTCTTTCAGAAATTCATCGATAATAGTCATTGGAGAGCCTACATCCTTTAAAGCTGAATAAAGTTTGAAATTAAAGGCATGCTTTTGAGTTCTTACAGGTTCAGCATCTTCGATAACTTCCTCCGTTCGTTGCTGAACATTCTGAGGTCTAGCCTGAGGAGATTGACGCGGTTGAGAATGTTGTGGGCTCTGCTGTTCCCTTGGAGAATCTTCTTGCTCAGTAAGGTCAAAATGCGTAGGACCCTCACCCATATGTTGTGGTCCCCTGCTTGCGATCCTTGAAGACTTTCTTTGGAAAGACATTGTCACAGTCTTTGAGGATTTCCAAACTCAATTCGCGAGAAAGATGAAAACTTTGAGGATTAAACTAGAGAGTAAAAGTGAGAAAATGGAGTTCTGCGCTTTTAGGGTTTGCGAGTAAAAAGAAGAAGAAGAAGAACAGTATATATAAGGCAGTTGAATCGGGGGAATACGAATCGTCACAATAAAAAAATGCATTTTCAAAAAATAACTGCCTTTTTGAAAACAAATAACTACCATAATAAAAAGATAACTTCTTTAAAAAAAAAATTAGAAAGATAAAGACAATCAATTACGGATATATAGGCTTACCTTTCTAAAGATAAATTAAATCAACTTACAGTCGTGATCCAAGATCATATGGGTCTGAGCGTCTTTTGGGTATCTTTATCTCTGAGTCTGAGCTTCTTCAGACTTTATAACATTAAGCTTGTGCCGAATAGACTCAAATTGGCTTTTCTCCGAGGTTTTGTAAAGATGTCCGCCGTTGATTCTTTGAATCAATAAACTGAATCAGTATTTCTCCATTTTGAACATGATCTCTTATAAAGTGATGCCGAATCTCTATATGCTTTGCTCTTGAATGAAGTACTGGATTCTTGGTGAGGTTGATTGCGCTTGTGTTGTCGCATTTAATCTCAGTACATGAGTCTTCAATTCCAATGTCTCTTAACTGTTGTTTTATCCATAGGATTTGAGAACAACAGCTTCCAAGAGCTACATATTATGCTTCTGCTGTTGAAAGAGCAACCGTACTTTGCTTTCTAGAGAACCAGGATACCGTCCTGTTTCCAAGTAGTTGACTTGTGCCTAAGGTGCTTTTTCTATCAACTCTGCATCCAGCAAGATTTGCATCTGAGTATCCAAGAAGAGTAAAGTCTCCCCTTTTTGGATACCATAGACCTAACGACGAGGTTGTTGCAACGTATTTGATGATGCGTTTTGCAGCACTCAGATGAGATTCTTTGGGATCTGATTGAAATCTGGCACACATACAAACACTAAACAAAATGTCAGGTCTAGAAGCAATAAGATGGAGAAGTGAACCAATAATACTTCTGTATAGCTTCTTATCAACTTTCTTTCCTCCTTCATCTTTATCTAGCTTCGAGGAACTTGACATTGGTATTTCAGTTTTCTTGCAATTCTCCAAACCAAATTTCTTAACAATTTCCTTAGCATAATTTTTCTTGATGAATAAAGATTCCTTCTTTCAATTGTTTCACTTGAAGTCCAAGAAAGAAAGATAGTTCACCCATCATGCTCATCTCGAATTCTTCCTGCATCGATTTAGAAAATTTCTTATACAGATTTTCATTAGTAGATCCGAAAACAATGTCATCAACATATATTTGAACAAGTAGAAAATCTTTACCTTCTCTTTTAATAAAAAGAGTAGTGTCTATTTTACCTTTCACAAAGCCACTCTGGATTAGGAATTTGCTTAACCTTTCATACCAAGCTCGAGGTGCTTGCTTTAATCCATATAGAGCTTTTTTCAGTCTGAATACATGGTCTGATCTCCTTGAGTCTTCAAAACCAGGCGGTTGTTCCACATAAACTTCCTCTTGAATGAATCCATTCAAGAATGCACTTTTGACGTCCATTTGAAACAGCCTGAAATTTTTATAGCATGCAAAAGCAAGTAATAAACGAATTGCTTCTAACCTTGCCACTGGTGCGTAAGTTTCATCATAGTCTATCCCTTCTTCTTGCGTGTATCCTTTGGCCACGAGCCTTGCTTTGTTCCTTATGACTTTTCCTTTTTCGTCCATCTTGTTCCTGAAAACCCATTTAGCACCGATAATAGATTTACCTTTTGGTTTAGGAGTTAATTCCCAAACATCGTTGATGCTTTGAACCATGTCGAGTTTTCTTGCATAGCTTCAATCCAGCTTTCATATGTTAAAGCTTCCTCTATACTTTTGGGTTCTATTTCAGAAATAAGAGCGACAGCGCTAGACTCTTCATGCCTTTTGGATCTTGTTCGCATCCCTTCATTGATGTTACCAATGATGAGTTCTTTGGGATGACTTGACTTGTGTTTCCAGTTGCTGGTTGGTTTGACAACTTGTTCATCTTTTTCTTCATTTGATTCTTCAAGATTCATTCGTTGTTGACCTTCTGTAGTCTGAGCTACTCCAGAGGAATTGGAATTTCTAGAGTTTGGATTAAGTTCAGATTCTTCAAGTTGAGTCGGAACCAATTGATTTTGTGTAAAGTCTTGGAATTTGACATTCATTGACTCTTCCACAGATTGAGTCTTCTTGTTATATACTATGTAGACTTTGCTGGTTGTTGAATATCCAAGGAAGATTCCTTCGTCTGACTTTTCTTCAAACTTTCCAACACGATCATTTGCATTTTTCAAAATAAAACATTTGCAGCCAAACACATGAAAATATGAAACAATTGGCTTTTTTCTATTGAACAACTCATAAGGAGTTTTCTCCAGAATAGGCCTTAGGAATACTCTGTTAATCATATAACATGCTGTAGAAACTGCTTCAGCCCAAAAACGAGATGAAATGTTACTTTCAATTAAAAGAGTTCTTGCCATTTCTTACAAAGATCTATTCTTTCTTTCCACTACTCCATTTTGTTCTGGAGTGTATAGCGAAGAGAAAACATGCTTTAATCCACATTCATCACAAAAATTTGCAAAGTCTTGATTTTTTAACTCACCTCCATGATCTGTCCGAATGCTTATAATAGAGTATCCTTTCTCATTTTGAATTTTCTTAGCAAATTTTGAGAAGTGAGAGAAAGTTTCAGACTTACTTGATAAGAAGAACACCCAAGTATAGCGAGAATAGTCATCTACGATTACCAAGCAATATTTCTTCCCACCAATGCTTTGTATTCTGGTTGGTCCAAAGAGATCCATATGCAGAAGCTGCAAAACATGATCAGTTGAAACTTGATTTACAGGTTTAAAGGAGTTTCTTACCTGTTTACCCAGAACACATGGTGTACATAATTCTGTCTTTTGAAATCTTAGGTTGGGCAGTCCACGAACAAGCTTTTTAGAAGAGATCTTGGCTATCTGATTCATACTGACATGGCCAAGTTTTCTATGCCATAGATTATCTTCATCTTGAATGGAGATTAGACACTGAGAGCTTTTTGATTTGATATCAAGCAAATAGATGTTTCCATGCCTTCAACCAGTAAAGGATTGAGACAAATCCTTACTAATTCCTGAACATGTGCCTTCTTGAAAGTTGATTTTGAAACCAGTGTCACACAATTGGCTTATACTGAGAAGATTGTAGTTTAAGCCTTCCACCAAGGAAACATTGTTGATTGTAAGACTCCCAATCTTGACAGTTCCAAGTCCAGTGATTCTTCCTTTGCCATTTCCTCCAAAGGAAACTTTTCCACCATCTATTTGGATAAGTTTTATGAAATAATTTGAATCTCCTGTCATATGTCTCGAGCAGACACTATCCAAGTACCACTTAATCTTTTTCTTGATAGTGACCTGCAATTATGCAAAAATTTCAAGTTTTCTTTGGTACCCACACTTTCTTGGGTCCAGGGAGTTAGTTCCAAAAGTAGTCTTTGCCCGCTTCTCTTAACGGGTTTCTAGACTTTAGGACAATCTTTCTCAAAATGTTCCGAGCTATTACACTTTGAACATTTAAGAGCACTTCGACCAACAGATTTTACAAAGACTTTTTGAAAATGATTTCTGTAAAAAGCTTTAGCAGGTCTTTGTTTAATTCTTTCTTTTACCTTTGGAAAATCGATTAAATTAACGGTTTCTGGTGCCATTCCCAAACCTGATTTATGAAAATAAGGTCTTTGAATTGAAAGAATTTTATCAAGTTTTTCATATCCATTTGAAAACCTTTTTGAAATGGTTGTAATATCCTTTTTTAAGAGAATGTTTTCTTTTGAAAGAAACTCTTCATTTTCTTTTGAATTTTTAAAATTGTTGTTCAAATTCTCAAATTTTTCTCTCAGAGAAATTTCCTGTTGTCTTAGTATAGAATTTTCCTTTTTAAGTTCAGAAATCCTTTTAAGAGATACCTTTAGGCTAAGACAAAGTTCATCAATGTACTTTGAAACTTTAATGGGAATTTTAAAGTTACTTACCTCAATTTCCTTATCAGAATCTGAGTTTGAGTCTGTCTCAAAGTCTGAGTCTGATTCTGAGTTTGCCATCAGACAAATGTTGGCATACTCTTCATCACTCTCTTCACATTCTGTGTCGGTCCAAGTCTCTACTTTGAGAGCTTTCTTGAGTTTCTCTGTATTTCCTTTCTTTTTCTTCAGTAGAGGACAGTTGGGTCTGATGTGTCCTTTCTTTTTGCATTCGAAGCAAACCACATCCTTGTTGAACTCATTATCTTCAGTTGCTTTATTCTGAGGTCTTTGAGTGTTCTGCTTCCTCCAGTTGTACTTTCTTCCCTTTTTGTTCAACTTTCTGAATTTCCTTATCATGAGTGCCAATTCATCATTGTCCATATCGTCTTCGGTATCTGTAACATCAAAATCATCGTTAGACTTTAAAGCAATTAATTTTTTACCTTTTGGTCCTTCATCTTCATTGATTTGCTCCACTTCGTAAGACTGAAGTGTGCCCACTAATTCATCGACAGATAAAGGTGCAATCCTTTGAGTTTCTCTAACGGAAGTCTTGATGTGATTCCAATCTTTAGAAAGTCCTCGCAGCAACTTGTTGACTTTCATTTGTTCTGAGATAGGTTGCCCATGATATGCGAGACCATTTACAATTTCTGTAAAACGGCTAAACATATCAGTAATCGCTTCTCCTAGCTTCATTTTGAAAGCTTCATATTGCCCAAGAAGAATATTGATCTTTGTCTCTTTGACACGATCAGTTCCTTCATAAGTAACATGTAACCTGTCCCAGACTTCTTTCGCTGTTTCACAGGATGAAATTCTGTTATACTCATTAGGAGATAAAGCACAGTATAAAGAATAAATAGCTTTTGCGTCGAGAGCTTGTCTTTTGGTTATCTCTTCTTGTGTCAACTCTCTAGCATCTGTCACTTCCTTCCCTCTTTCTGAAGTTGAAGTTATTGTTGGAATAACTCCTTTTTTCCACTACATCCCATTCAAGAGGATCTTTCGATCTGAGGAAAGCTTTCATTTTGTTCTTCCATACGTTGTATTCTTTTCCATCAAAGTAAGGCAGTCTGGTGTTGCTCTGACCTTCGATCAGTCCTGTAGCCAAAATACTAGCCATAGATCTTTAGCTTAAGAAGTAAAACACTTCAATAAATAAGCACACAGGCTCTGATACCAATTGAAAGAGGCTAGAGAATACACCTAGAGGGGGGTGAATAGGTGTATAAGAAACTTTTTCGCAGGACTTAGAAGAATATGTTTGATAGATACTAAAATAAAATTCAACTATTAAATAGATGAGTAACACGAAAGCGTAAATAGGAAGTTTAGGGATGAGAGAAGATGAACACAGAATTTATAGTGGTTCGGCTTATTCCAAGCCTACGTCCACTCTCCCACACTGACAGCCCACCAGCTGGATTTCACTATGAATCAAAAGAGTCGTTACAATATCATGTCCTTGATTCCACAGTGTAGAAACTCAGCTACACTTCCTCAAGGTCTCACAAGTATTTAATCTCTCTTTTGAATACAAGTTTCGCTCAACAGTTGAATCAACAAAGAACGAGGAGCTTCAGACTTTGAAATTTATCTATCACGCACTCACTTGAATAACCAGAGCTTCTCCTTTTTATACTCCTCCATGCCTTCATACCCGTTGGCACTTTCCAAAGGAGTTCCTCCATCAAACCATTGGACGGAATCAATTAAGGAGATCTTCGAGTTACTTAAGGAAAGTGATGATAGCCCATCAATCATGCTCGCCCACACAATCAAGATCTAAGTTTCCATAAGTAGAACCTTCCAAGTATACCTTGTCAATCAACGAATCGAACTTATTCGTATCAAGATAAAAACGAATAAGAAGATCTCGAAATGCTATCTCCAGCCGTAAGAGACTTCTTTAACCGCTTGAAACAAATCTTTAAATAAATCCTTGATACTGGATAAATCTTCTTCGACGGTCTAGATACTGTCAATGAGGGCAGACTTTAAATCTTGAATCTGATGGTCTTCAGACTTTGACGACAGAGTCTTCAAGTCTTCAGACTAGACTGATGGAAACGTTTTGTCAACATCGAAACATATAAGGAAGTTTTCTCCAACATATTCAGATTCCATGGAGGCTCAATTATTTATCTTTTTTAATTAAGCTTCAGGTATCCATTTATTCATCTATTAATCTGGAAGGAAGAAGATTTTACTGATCAGCTTTTATGGTTTTTTTGGTACGTAACCAATAAGTACTTAATAGTTGTTGAGTTTCTCACCAGAAAATTCATTTTCAAGTTAACTAAACTGATTGCACTTCCACGTAATGAAGGGAGTGAAAGTGACAAGAACCTCTTGACTGTACTTAATTGGTTATATTCTCCTTCTGTGTGGAAACGCCTCTTTGTACAAAAACCAGGAAAAGCTCCTCAGATAGAATCAGAGCTACACACAGTAATGTTTTTCCGGAGACCACAAACTTTTGTGTGACACAATGGCACCCTCACCAGTGCATCAGAATGAATAAGAACCACATCATACAAGCCTCAACCACATCTCCAAGAAGCCCGTATTTACAGGACATTTCCAAGCTATGTTGGATCTATTGAATGCATCTATAAAGAACTCCATAAGGTCTTATGCCAAGAAAACCGGACCATTCCTAAAAAAGTATGGGACTACATAACACTTGTCTCATGGGACCACTATGGTCTTGTACCTGAAACCAAACAAGCACTCGAGGAATTCAAGCGAGCACAGAATCAAGCAAGGACACCTCCATTGCAAGAGCAAGAAATGGCAAATACAAACGATCCCGCACAATCCTCTCAAGCCTATGCTCAAGCATCTTATGCCCAATAGGGGATCCTCTCTCTCAAGATCCATATGATCAGGGACCTTTATCCTTATCTCTCGGAATGGACCCCAACATAGCCTCCCATTATGCCCAAACAACAAACTGGCCCCAACAAGTCATGCCTATTGCCACCCTAGGACACTCCAGAATTCATGAAGAACCTGCCTCAAGCAGTCAAAGAATGTGGGATGCCTTGATCTCACAAAGGGGACCCTCTCGTAATACCAACAAGCCTCCTGATGATGACATGGGAATGGAACAACACTGTAAGGAAGAAGGGCTGGCAAGACATAGCTCTAATGATTCGGATTCTGACTATAACTCTCGGGATGATAGATAGACCTGTAGTGAAGGTTATTGTAGCACAGGTCATTGTAGTAAAGTATTATAGCAATAGATTAGGGAAATCACTGTTCATAGTCACTGTTCATGCCACCTAAAATAATTCCCTATCAAAATTTCCGAAGCCCCTATGTTTTCGGACCCGTCACTTTGGTCCTTGTTTGTTTGTGATCTCTTAATACTTATAAAAGGCAAAGAGGATATAATATTTTTGGCAGAATCTCTTGAAGTAAAGTGTGTACTTATGAAAATCCTCTTCATGTCTCTCTAAACACTTCATTTTCTCCAACTTGGTAGGATCCTCTGAGAAATGCAGCTCTACTAAATTAGAAATATTACTATCCTAGCATCTTTGAGTGTCTCCATGCTCTTATTCAAATTTCTGGGAAATCCTCTCCATATCTCTCTAAACACTTCCTCTTCTCCAGCCTGGTAGGATCTTTTGAGAAATGCAACTCTACTAAATTAAAAATGTTACTATCCTACATCTTTGAGTGTCTCTATACTCTGATCCAAATTTCTGGGTAGTTCGCATTCTAAAACAGTCCCTTGAAGGCTTGAACAAAGGTTCGCCTGTTGTGAGATAGTATACTTGCTACAACTGATCCGGTCTTCCCTAGTTCTAAGCATAGAGTGAGATGAGAGTGTGCTTGTGTTTATCACGTCAGTTTATATTTTTTTATTCTACTTTACTATTTGAGATTTATTTTATTATGATATTTTATCTGTTGTATGAGTAAAATATTTACTTTCGAAAAAAATATTGCCAAAGCACGTTCATCTCCAGCTTAGAGTCTACAAATAATGTGGGATCCAAGGCAAACTTGAAGTCAACACGGATTGCGAGGACCATCGCATGATGTCATGTGTCTGAGACGATGACGATTGTGTTTTTGACAACTTTTGTTGTTTACTTTCTAAATATCTATATATTAATTCCGACCAAAAAAAAAATTAATAAATTGACGTAACTATTTTATTATTTGTATGTTTCAAAAAATCTTAAGGTTTAATATATTCTTTGCATTTTTAAAGGAAGCAAAAGAACTTTATAGAGAAGCAAAAAATATTTTATAAATCGACACATAACTCATTAGCTAAAAGTTTTTTAAATATGTTAACGGGATTGAATTTAGACTTTCTCTTAACAGTCTTTCAGGTGAAGATGTATGGTTTCTGATATGCACTCTCTAACATTTTTTCAATGCTAAAAACAATTAAATGGATTTACTAGTAAAAGTGATAAAGCATCCGAACATATGGTCCAAAAGAAGCGAAACTCCCCACAACGGCATATATGTCATTTTGCCTAGAATCAACGACATTTGGAGGTTTTATCTGATTTCGAGCAAATACTACAATCTCCTTCGGAACACATATCATTTTCCTTTCTCCATTCAATCTGCTCTTGTATTCAATATGCTTTCGCGTACTACCAACGAATCACGAGAGATGTTTTGGGAAATGACCAAGAATGGTTATTAGAGAGCTTAAAATTTAGAGTTATCAAATTTTAACGATGGCGCAACAAAGAAACA
This sequence comes from Eucalyptus marginata, assembly GCA_014182565.1. Lineage (NCBI taxonomy): Eukaryota > Viridiplantae > Streptophyta > Magnoliopsida > Myrtales > Myrtaceae > Eucalyptus > Eucalyptus marginata. Next base: position 27,814,414 of record CM024594.1, read on the forward strand.
ATTCCTTAAGAAAGATAGTTGCAAAATTTAGTACTCAAATCGTTTCTACTAACAAATACTTGAATTAAAAGGCACGAACTGCGCATTTGTGAAGTACATGATTATGAGTAACCTACTGAAATGCTACTATGTAATTGCGATGCATATTAGGAAAATTAAGAGTGAGTCAAAATTGTATTTTAGCTTAAATGTATAGTTTTAAGGATTTACTACTTGCGAAGATAAAACTTTTACCAAGCATTTTTACTTGCAGGGGATGCTTAGAAAAATTTGGTTAATATGGTAATAATCTCTGGGAAAAGTTCCCAATCATTTTCATTTGCAGGATGCGATTAGCTGGTTGTTTGCTTTAGCTTTTCTCCGTTTGAATTCTTTACTTTTTCATTTCCTTAGTCATTTCTTCCCAATCACTAGACCAAAAAATAATGATAACAACACAAACACATTAGCGTTACCGAAGGAAAACAGGGAAAAAAGTTTCAAAATATAAAAAACAAAAGGAATGTAAAGCCTAGAAAGCAAGAAATCCCTAAATTATTTGACAATTATACTGATTTTTCGTAAATTAGGATTTTATTAAATACGTTATGATTAATTTGAAATTTATTTATATGGGCTTTTCATAGCATCTTTTAGTCAAAATTTGAGGTTAAAGTTGATTTTGGGCATTGTCGCGTCCTCTTTTTTTCCGTCCGGGGGAAAAGAAAGGAGGTTTAGGGGTATTTGCTTAAAGAGGCGGACCAATAGCCCTAAATTAGGCGCGGGCTCTCCTAAGCTCATACCTCACGCGACGTTGGATTTCGTATTTCAATTCTTAACAACCTAAATATTTTTAGGAGTCGCCACTAGCCTATTGGGGTCGGCTAGAAACCAATCGAGACACGGGAGTGTTGTCTCAATTCCTACGCAACCAGAGATTTCTAGGAACGGGGACTTGTTTACGCCAATGTTTGTATTAGCGCCCTTGCGGTACCACTAACTTGAAAGGTTGTTTATCTAAATGGCCACACAATCTTGATTACCAATTATAATCTTTATGAAATCACTAAGTATCCATGCAAATATTTTTGTAGGTTTTTTTTTTTAATCTCTAGACTAATCCTAACATAATTTAGAAAAGAAATTCACACTCAAATTGTCGAAAAGCGATGCGGTAAATAACATCCAAGAAATTGAAATGACTTGAAAATAAATGCGGAAAAGGAAAACCCGATACAAGTCGGGCAAATAATATTACATGGCCTTGTTATCATACCCCGGGATAGGACCCCCATGAGCGAAATGAGAATTTAAATATGCATAAAATTACTCTAAATGCATGAAATTACTTTAAATAATTTTAATCTGCCGAAATAGATTATTTACAAAAATGATTATAAAATATCAAAATAGCATTAAATTAGGAAAAATGACCTTATAAAATTAATAAAATTTCATAGATGTCATTTTTGCCTTAATTTGATACCATCTATCACTTTTATTATTTTTTGAAAATTTTGGATTTTTTTGGATTTTTTTTATTTTTTAAAATAATAATAATAATTCTCTAAACCGATATATGCCAACATTGAACATCACAGCACATGAATATCACAATAGTCGAGCTTAAATCGACCCTTTCAAAATCGAAGCTTGGTTCCAACATTTTATCGAATACTTGGCTTGCATCAAATCACCTCAAAACGGCTTCCTCGGGCCATGTTCGTGGCCTTCAATCTCAACTCATAAGCAATCTCATGTGAAAGCAAAGTATCAAGGATATACTATTACATGCAAAGAACAGGTTTAGCTAGAAATCACAGCCTAGAACACGCAAGAACCAAACTGAAAACGGCCTCCAATATGCGGGTTGGAGCCGTTTTGCAAATCCGGTGTTGAACCCAAGTCAAACAGCCATGTCATATGCCTAGATTGAAGCCCTGACAATCATCACATGCAACATCTATACCAAATAATACTCCATCCGGATGAAAATAGGTAACATGTACTTTCAAATGCAATAAACATCACCGAAAACGATCAACCGGACGCATCAAAACGAACTCTCCAAGAAGCATACATGCATGATCTACGCTGGCCAACCATGTCTCAATGTGGATTGGCTTGGTTTTTGGCTCATGTTATAGACGGTTTCATGGTTCACAATGAGATTTAAAGACTAAACCGGGTTGTCCTATGCATTATTCGTACTCCCATATAACATTCATCAAGGTCACAACGACAAAAAAAAAAAAAAAAAAAAAAAAAACGCATGCAAAGAGAAGTAACAAGTCAAACATATAGGGGTATTGAAGAGGCTTTAAATATTTAGAAAAATTTCAACCTCGGAAATCAGTTCTCCGGACTAGTTTTCCTCTTGATTTTCATGATCAAAACATGTTCAAACTCAAACAAAAATACATCTAGGATGCTTACCTTGATTCCTAGTTTCTTTTTCAAGTGACTCTTGGCCAAGGAAACCAAGAAATTGTCCTCTGGAAGCACGTGGAAGTTGGTTCCTTCAAACTGGAAGTGAGATCTGCAGAAGAAAAAGTGACAACGAAGGTTTTCATTGACTTCCAAAATTAGACTTCCAAACCTCCTTTGTTGGCCAAGTTAAAATCAACCCAAACTATATGTATTCTAGTTTGGCTTGTAAGTCATGGCGGCTTGTAAGTCATGGCTTTCCTCATTTGTCTCTCACTTTTCTCAAAAACACTCGCTTTTCCTCACTCATGACCAACCGGGCTCAACACTTAGAAAAATCTTAGGACTCTCTTGGCCCGCCAGGAGGGTGGTTTTCGGGGGGCTTTAGGAGGCCTTCCCGATCTCCATTTGGGACGTGCAACCTATGGTTGGAAAGATTTTTAAGTGAAGTTTCACTCTATAGTTGAAGGTTTTGGCTAATTCTGGCTGAAAGTTTGTGAAAATTTCACTTTTCTCTCTGGAGGTTGATCTAGAATTTCTGGGTTTACTCTTTCTTGAGTTGCTTCTGGAGGTGTTTTTGGAGGACAACCGTGAGCTCTCCCCTCTCCTTCTCGTCTCCTCTCTTTCCTGCCCTGAAAGAGCTTGTTTCCCTTATCTTATCCACCGAATTCATCAATCTTTTGGTCGGCTTTTTGTCCATCTACCAAGCCTGCCAACTGAGCTAGTTCATCCACTCTCTGACTTAGCCAATTTTTCAACTCTCTGATTTTCCCGTGCCTTCAGCAGCTTATCCCTAACCAATGTTTGTCCACTTGCAATACCAATAATAGTCTTCCATCATGTGTAGAGATTGGGCTGGTTGGGCAGCTGAGGAGGATATGGTGGGGCTACCAAGTTGCTTACTCAGCAGCTCCGAATTGAGACCAAACCGTGGGCTGGGTTTTGGTAGCTCGTTTGAGTGCTTTAATCCATCAATTTGGCTGCAGTTTTTTATCAATTAGCAAGCTCATGTATAGTAGTTTAAGATCTTGGCCAGCTTTCGCAATTGTACTCACTCAATTTTGCAAGAAAGTCCCTCAAAGTTGGCCATTTTCTTATCCGAAAATACCCAATTCAATGCAAATTTGGTCCTTTTCGCCCGATTTGATTGATTCGAGTTGGCCCAAGTTCAATTTTAACTTAATTGGTGACCAAGATGATGATTTAAGGGTTCGGGCAAAATTTTGCAAAATTTGCGAATTGGTCCCTCAATTTTTTAAAATTGCATTTTGGCCCCAATTTGCCATTTTAATTCCAATCTAACCTCCTGGGCTTGGCTAGTCATATTTAGATCATTGGCCCCAACTTTTTTTTTAATTTTTTTAATTTTTTTAATTTTTTTGAAGGAAAAACATCTTCCATTTAAAAAAAACTATACTAAACACCTAGATAATCTATGTGCAAGAATTTGACATGAAATATTTTTGAGCAAAAATTTAGGTGTCAACAGGCATGCCTTAGAGGCTATTTATTTGGTGCCGTTCTCTCGCAACACTTTCAGTCGTGAATAGGAGCATTACAGCTTTTACATGGTGTTAAGGATTCACCGCACAACTGCAACTCCTCTAAAGCTAAAGCATTTTAATTACATTGGTTTTCTGGAATTTTCTTTTAGGCCGATGTCCCACCAATATTAGGTGTTGCAGTTCTGGAACATGTATTTTCAAGCACACAAATCACAATCGGGATATAGTTCAGCCATAGGTATATCGAATGGGCTATTGATAATAGAGACTATAGGTATATCGAATGGGCAAATGCTCGGATAATAGATCCCGGCGCATGGTTTAACACTACACATTTGTGATACTTTTCATGGCAGTGGTAGAAAAAATCAAAAGTATGGATCAAAAAACCATGCTTCACTTTACGTCAAGTTTAGATCTAAGAGTTTTGGTGAATATTTCATAAGTCCAAACTTTATTTGTCTAAGATGGGTTTCCTCTTGATAGGGAAATGAAATATGGAGTGCCTTACCAGCAACATTTTTCAATTATTGTCCGGTTAAACACCAAATAAAACATATTATTAGGTGTATTATCTCCACACACACACACACACACACACAAAAAACGACTCATATTATAAATTGCTCAAAACAAAAAGAGTAAAATTATTCTTCATATAGTAACAGAAAGAAGGATTTTGCTAGTATAACAGTCTTTAGGCTACCGTGAGAATAACAGTTTATTGTGAGTCATAAATTTTTGAATGAGTGGACCTCATAATAATTTATAATTATTTATTATTTGATTTTTTTGTGATTTACTATTCTAACAGTAGATTATAGATTGTCACGCAATCATTCCTCTAAAAAAAATTACGTCATGCATGGATGACAAGAAACACTTCGATTCGGTCAATGGACACCTTTCTATTTCACTTCTTTAGCACATCTTCTCCCACCATTTTCTTGGTCTCCTTCGCTCAATTTCTGTTGCCCTTCTTTCTCAACCTTTGCTCGAGCTGCAGTTGCTTTTGCTGCTGCTTGTTCTTCTTCTGATTTCTTCCTGCGTCCTCTTTCGCCTTCTCCATGCTTCGATCAACCCCGCCAAGCAAACCTCCTTATTCTCATCATCCGACTTCGGCATCAAGTTCTTCGCCATATCCGCTGGAGTCATCTTCGTCTCATCCAGCAACTGCCTTACCGTCACGAACCGCAGGTGCAACTTGACGCCCAAGTAATTCCTCACGAGCACCTCGAACCCCTTGAAACAACAGTACGACATCTCAATATGCTTGTCCATCCTCCCTCTCCTGATTAGGGCTAGGTCGAGCTTCTCCATGAAGTTCGTTGCGAACACGATGATCCTATCGTCCCCGCATGCTGACCACAGCCCGTCGATGAAGTTCAGAAGCCTTGCCTGAGAGCGTGACCTTTCTGTCCTTGCTCTCATCCCTACCTATCGCCATTTTCTTGACAAGAACCACTATCTCTTCATCATCGTCTTTCTCTTGCTTCTCCATCTTCCTCTGGTCAGTCAGGTCGAGGGGGCAGTCAATGTCCTCGATCACTATGATCAACTTCGTAGACGTCTCAATCAGCAGCTTCCTCAGCTCTGTGTTGTCCTTGACTGTCATCAGCTCAAGGTCGTACGCGTCGTAGTTGAGGAAGTTGGCCATCGCAGCAATCATCGTGGACTTGCCGGTCCCTGACAGGCGTAGAGAGGTAGCCACGCTTCCACGCCTTGCCAATCCACTCATAGTACTCCTTCCCTCGCTTGAACTTTGTTGGAAATTGTGATCCATTTTTGAAAGATCGAGAACACACTAGACTACTCATGCTTAAGAATTAAGTATGCTTAATGGAGAAGGAACAAGTCGGCAGCAACAATATGCTTCAGGCAAAAGAAAAGTAAATGAAAGTCAACAATAGTGGCTGAAGAAGAAACCTACATGGGCAGCAAGAAGTCAAGCTAAAGAAGTAAACTAAAGCCAACAAAAGTGGTGGGCAGCCGCAAACAATAGAAAATTGGAGAATAAGGAAGAAGGAATGAGAAGCTCGGAAGAAAGAAGAAAAGAAAAGCAAAGTCCAACTTGGACTTTGACTAGAAGAAAGGAGCTACAACGAGCAGAAGCTAAGGAACACAAGCTGAAATTTTATATTATTTTATTGTACTCAAAGGCGGTAGTTTATGGCGGTGACTTACGCCTATAAATAGGCTTGTACTTGATCATTTGAGGCGTGTGAGGTCCACCTTGTGTGGGGAAAACCCTCCACCATGAGAGGTCTTAGGCCCCGTTTGGTTGGGCTTTCCCAAGGGGCTTTCGGCCCGAAAGCCCCTTGGGCAAATTTTTTTGTGTTTGGCAAAACTTTCGAATGCTATTTGGCGAAATGTGGGCATTGCAAATGCTCAAAGCCCAATCTTTGGGGTAGGGCAGCTTTGAGCATTCGGCATTCTCCCAATGCCTCTACTGTTCACGCGTCGTTCACCTTCTTCCCCATGACTTCTTCGAGTTCTGCGCCGCCGCCTCCATTGTCAACGCCGCCTCCGCCTCCGCCTCCGCAGTCGACGCCGCCTCCGCCTCCGCCTCCGCCGTCGACGCCTTCCTCTTCTGCGACAGATCCATCACCTTCGACGAGCGCGAGCAGCACCGTGTCGACTCCTTCGTCTCGCGAGAACCAGGCCTCAGGCCGCTAGACGGCCGACGGCTAGATCTGGCCTCCTCGGACCGCCGATCGGCCGTCCGGAGGCCGATCTGGCCTTCACCCCCTTGACCAACCCGACGACCCTCCCGCCCCGCCGTTCGGGACGCCCGACTTCCGGTTCTCCACCGGCCCCGCCGCCGCCTCCGCCTCCACCATCGACGCCTTCCTCTTCTGCGGCAGATCCATCCCCTTCGACGAGCGCGAGCAGCACCGCGTCGGCTCCCTGCTTCTACGCTCCGACTCCTTCGGCTCGCACGAATCAGGCCGCCAAATTTGGCCGTCTGGAGGCCAGATCTGGCCGTCCAGAGGCCGGATCGGCCGTCCGGCTAGATCGGCCTGCGACCGTAGACGACGGCGTGCGTCTACGGTCTGGAGGCCAGATCTGGCCGTCCGGCACCGCCAGCTGCCGGATTTGATTTTTAGATTTTTTTTTAAAAAAAATTAAAAAGTGAAAGCCCATTTGTAATAAGTTTTGCCAAACGGTATTTTTACACAAGCCACTTTCCAATGCGTAATTTGCCAAACGCCCAAGCATTCCCGAAAACCCCTTTACCCTAAAGATATTTGCATTTGGCCAAGGGCATTTCCCCAAAGCCGAACCAAATGGGCCCTTAGACCTCCACCATGACCATGTGGAGAGTGACTACCAACACCTCCATCAAACTATTTTGTTCAATTAATGAAATTATTTTCCCCCATATCCATGTTCTTTATCCTTGAATTATCATATCTTGTCCCTTGTCCATCTACTACAAATTATACCATACACTTGCACAATCACTAACCAAAAACTATAACTAATACCAAAACCATACTTCCGCACGCACACATCCAAAATTTTTAACAAACTTGAGAAGGTCGTTCATGATCTCCCTCTTCTTGCTTGGCTCCATCACCAGGGTGTCAAATGTCGAGGGGTGCTTGAACGTCACGTAGCTCCACTTGGTCGCCTTGTAGTAGTGTCAGTTCAAGCTCAGGTTCTTGGTGAAGAGCTTCCGCTGCCGGTTATCAGCCGCCACCGCCTTCCCCTTCGCCAGGACGTGCTTTATGTAAGACCCAGTGATCAAGTCCCGGTGGCCCCGGTGGTAGGTCAGACTATAAAACCTGGTGGCAAAAGCAATGACCATTGGTTTTGCTTGTTAGATCAGAGACAGGTCGAGTGTAGGCAAGACTTTCATCATTAGGAAAAAGAAACTCGTTTCACTTGATGTACGAAGTAAACGGATTTTCAAATCTTTGATAAAATGAAACCATGTTGACGGACATATATACCCAGAAAGAGACGTGATCCCGACTTTGAATTGCAGAAATTAACATGTTAACCATAAATCCCGAAACCAAGCCTAGCGAGACAGGTGTTTATAAATTGGTATTTCCAACCTACACATTTTTTCAATGCACCTGCTTTCCTTAGATGAATTGTACAAGGAAAACGGGGAGCTCTGGGAGACGATCGGGCACGACGACCGCCGGAGCTTGACCCCTTCATATTCGTCGACAACCTCCGTTCTCGTCCATGCTGAGGACCAGCGACTGGATATCCTTGACAAACTCGGCCTTGAGCCGCTTGGCCCTGGTGGTGGCGCTTACGCTCAGGTAGTTCTGGATTGCAGCGTAGGCCTCGCACCTCTCAAGCCGCTCGCCGTCAAACTCCGGGAACTTTATGTGGATGTATGGATAGACGCAGCCCACGGCCTTGTAAGCATAGGCCTCGACGTGGCTGCGGAGATGGGGAGGGAAGTATTGCTTGAACATGGCCCACGTGAACATCAACCCGACCATGACCGAGCCGAGGTTGCCCCACATTTCTAATACCGTCGTCGTGGTTGGTTTCACTTCTTCTTTCTGCTTCTCTGTTGATTTTTCCTTCGATGTTATGGGGAGGCGTATACTTATTTTATGGAGTGATCTGAAGCTACTTGCTCATTCATGGGAAACTTCCCCACCATTTCCTCGCCAAAGTCAAGATCGTCCGGCAGCAACTTTTACGGAGGCCATCGTCGTCTCTTTTGTTTTCTCTCGCATTTCCAAGCGAAAGATTCCGCGGACCAGGCAGTTGATGTGTCTCATTTCCCACGATCGAAGTCACCCTTGTCTATCCATATTAAGTGTAGGGCCGAGTCCGCCTCTCGTGGGGGCTCAGCTCATCATTTTCTTTTAAAAAGTTCGAAAAGTAAAGGGGAAAAATGAAGGAAAGAGCGGAAGTTCTTAATTGAGAGGGAAATGAGAGGCAGACGGCACCGTCACTCTCACTCTTCTAAGAGTGTCGTGGTTTCCCAAGGATTGTTGGTTCCTTTTTTTTTTTAATGGCTTTTTATTCCTCCTCTTTTCTTTTCATTCTTTGGGGAAAATTACCAAGATCACGCCGGCCACAAGAAGAAGAAATGAAAAAATAAAGAAAAATAAGAAAAATTAATCAAAAATATGAAAAATTAAAGATTATTACAAAATTCATCACATCAGTGTTGGCCAGTATCAGCTGACATCTACATTGCTGATACCTAAATTTTGACTAAATATTCATGAGAAAAATTGCATAGAAAATTAGGGACCAATTTAGTCCTAACAAAAATGATTTTTGCATCACTTGAGTCTTAGTTTTTATTTGCATCAATTAAATTTTATTTCATATTATATTTTCCTTTTTTAACCCTATTTTAGAATAAATTAATTATATTTTAAAGAAAAAAGAAAATGCCCACAGGGGTTGGGCTTTCATGCCCAGCCCCTTCTTCTTCTTTTCCCCTACACGGGCCCGAAAGCCATTCCTTTTTTTCTTCTTCTTGGCCCGCCCCCCCGGCTTCTTCTTTCTTCTTCTTCCTTCCTCCTTCCCACTCCACCTCTGCAAATCATGCACGGTAACGACAATGTGCACGAGGACGACCTACGACAGAGGAAGGAGAGTAGGCCGACAATGGAGGGGACACCTCACAGACGCCTTCAATGTGCGCTTTCAATGCCGAGATGAGACGCTGGTTTGGACAAGGGAGAGGTCGGTCGGCACACCAAGGACCAGCGGCCGAAGCGTCCGTCGACCGGCCCCCCTCGACCTATAAATAGGGCGTCAAACGGAGGCCAAAGGGACAGAGAGAGTGAGCTCAAGGACTTCCCCTGAAAGACATCAAGGGAGGCCCGAGAGTGAGCGAGATCTGTGAGAGAGAGTTTAGATCTAGAGAGCTTGTGGGCGGAGGTAGAAGAGAGAGAAATCGAGATCTGGGGAGAAGGTTGAGAAGAGACACAGATGGAGGCAGCGAGCTTAGAGACTTCCCCAGAGAGACATTAGGGGAGGCCCAAGAGTAAGCAAGCCAGAGAGAATGGAGAGAAAGCAAACGAGAATAGAGATTTGTGAGATCTAAGACCACTTCATAACCTAAACCAACGAGCCGCCACCGCTCCTTGTCCACTTTGAAGCCATAGTAGGTCCTTGTTCGGGCGGTCTTAGTCTTTTCGATTTAGGCTGCATTTCGTTCTAACTTTGGAAATGGACCTTAAAAAAATGCAAATATCTTTGGCCTAAAGGGATTTGGAGAAATGCAAATTGGGTTTGGTAAAACATTCTTTGCAAAACTATTTTGGCGTAAAGAATATTTGGCAAATCTTTTTTTATAAAGGGTTTTGGATTTCATTTTTCTTTTTTATTAAAAAATATTAAACTATTTGCCAACTCTAGTAATGGTAAGGGTAGTTTTGGAATAATTAGAGATAAAACCAATAATCTAAAAAATTTATGATAATAGTTTTGAAAAAACATAAAAATAATTTCAGCATTTGGCCAAATGCTAAAAGCCCAAAGCTACTCCCTATCAGTATTAGACTTTCAACTTTCCCAATGGCAGTATTTGATTGAAAGCCCCTTGGACAGGCTTGCCAAATACCCCAGCATTTCTCCGAGGGGCTTTCAAGGTTGAAAGCTCATTGGGAAAGCTGAACCAAACGTACTCTTAAGGTCAACTTCCCGAGGATGCTGGCTCGTGGGCGCACAAGGTGGACGGACGTAGCCTGATCTATGGGGCTCGTCCGCCGTCCGACATTGCGAGCCGGGTAGAGACCCTCGGCCGAACCTCCCCTACTTTCATGCCCTATTTGTTCTTCGCCCCTCAATTTGCACATATTTGCTGCTCGATGAAATGTCCGAGTTAAACGCGTGGTCGTACCCCTCATTTGTGGCTGAATCTCGCTGAGCTCCATGTTCATATCGAACATAAATGAGTCATCCCGTGCTAAAGCTGATTTATGCTAGTCCTTTATTTGTTGGATTCGATCCAAGTATGCTTGTTGGGGTCCCCCTCAGTTGACGCCCGCTGAACGTTCGATAAAATACCTCAGCCGATCCGCTTTTCGTTTGTGTATTCTCCTTCGGCCATGGTTGATGATGAAGGTATAGGGTTATTAGTGTGGCTTGCCGGTAGTGTCGACTGTAGGCGTAGTTGGTCGAAGGGCAGCTTGTTCCGGCGAAGTATCGAGGAAGGTCTCCAGCATGGCTTTGGCGAGAGGGAGTCCAGGAAAGAGGGGCGTTCGGGCTGCATGAGGAAAAAATTAAAAAAAGAAAAGGGAATAAAATGAAAAAAGGAGATGGGTAGCAATTTTACATAATGAAAAAGGGATCTATTTGCCCCTTGGTCAGTAAAGTAGAAATAGTAAGGCTACTCTCTCCTCTAGTCTGACTGCGCAGAAAGGAAAATAGAGGGTATTAAAAAAGAAAAGATAAAAAGAGAGAAGAGAACAAAACGGGTCTTTTCTCTTCTGTTATTCCTGCACACCCGCTATTCTCGCGTGCGCTGAGGGGAGAGTAGGAATAGACAAAAGAGAGAGAGAGGACAAAGAAAAAGGCAAGAGAGAAAAGAAAAGTCAAAAAGAAAGAATAAAAATTTGAAAAAGTAGGTGCTGCTCCCCCCATCAAGTTTGACATGTGCAGAGGGGTCTTTGATAAGAAAACCACGTGAAGAAGAGGAAAAAAAAAGAAATAAGGAAAAGACAAAAGAAGAGAGAATGAAGAAGGAAAGAGGGGTGAGCATGGTCCGGATTGGGTCGACCCATCTCCTAACCCTAGGATCAACCCATACAATGCTAGTTCTTAATTTTTGGGACCGAGAACCGACCCTACTAAGCTTGGGACCGAGGACCAGACCGACCCAGTGGGTTCGGTCCGGTTCCAGGGTCAACCCAGGACCAATCGATAATTTATTTATTTCATTTCTTGTACTTTCTGAAAAGGCAACCGAAAACCGGACCGACCCAATGGGTTGGGTCTGGTTCCAGGGTCAACTCGGGACCAACCGATAATTTTTTGTTTCATTTTTTGTACTCCTTGAAAAGGGGAGCGAGGACCGGATTGACTTTATGGGTTCAGTGACGAGCGAGGTCAGCTAAGAAAGGTGAGCGACAAGTGTCGAGTAGGGTGAGCGTCAAGCGTTGAGCAAGGAGCAACAAGCCAAGCGAGCATCGAGCGGCAAGCGGCACGAGTGACCCAAAGCGAGTGAGGGGAGTGTCGAGTGGCGAGCAGAAAAGTTCTTTCTTTCGATTTTGGCAAATTAAAGATTAAGAGAACAAATAAAACATAAGAGAACAACTACTAGAGGATGATGCTGTGAGGAGCTATTTGTGTCATTTTGAACACCCTGAGGACTCTTCACAAAAACATTTTCCTCCTTTATAAATTATGACTGTTGACGCCGTAAAATACATTAAAAGATCTAAGTTATTAAAAAATAGTGTAAAATTACTTGAATTCCTCACTAATGAGTTATTTAATATTGTTGACGCCGTTTATCTTAGGGTTTTCTCTATATAAAAAAAATTATAAATAACATATTAGATAAATCAGAGTTGGTCCGAGTTGAATCGACCCTAAACTCCTAGGACCGAGGACCAACCCGTACAGTGCTGGTCCAGGAATCCCAGGACCAAGGACCAACCCGGTCTCCCTGGGAACCGGACCAGGACCGGCAGGGTTGGGCCGGTTCAGGGTTGCCATAGACCGATGATCACCCCTACTTTAGAGAGCCAAACATGGAGTTCAAGCTCTACAAATTTTATTTTTGCACAACCAAAGAAATTAGGATTGAAGACTTGAAAATGACTTGCAGGCTAGAAACTTGGATCATAAGTCATGAATTGGTGAGTTAGGGAAAGCCTGCACTGAGCTTACATTTAGCAAGCCATTAGCCTCTGAGCGCCCATGGGAGAGTTCAGAGAGGTCACGATAGTCAAGTCCACACTTTCACATATGTCCATATTTGTAAGAAAAGGAGAGGAATGATGTTTGACATATCTCTAGTTTTTTGGCAAAATTACTTTAGAGAACTTTTAGTCTTTGATCTTAGCCAATCATATCTAAGAGAAGGGAGTATATTTGAGGGAGAGAGTTTTGAGCGAGAGAGAGGAATCCAAATCTAAGATAGAGCGAAATTTGATTTTTTTCGGAAACTAGCAAAAGGCTTTAAAAATAAATTTTGAGAAGTTTTCTTCAAAAGAATGCATTAAAAAAATCAAATCTCGGTGTTTAAATAAGATTAAATTTAAGTAAAATATTTCTCTCAATATTTTATTAACCGACTCATCACAAATCGATTAATGACGACATCTAAATGAAAATGACTTGCATGTTAAAACTCGAATCATAAGTCGTGAATTGGTGAGCTAAGGAAATGTTGGACTGAGTTTAAACTAAGCAAGCAAGCCTTCGCGCACCTGCGAGAGGCTTCAGAGAGGTCACGATAGTCAAGTCCACATTTTCACATATGTCCATATTCATAAGAAAATGAGAGGAATGATGTTTGACATATCTCTAATTTTTCGATGAAATTACTTTAGAGAACTTTAGTCTTTGATTTTAGCCAATCATATCTAGGATCATGTGTAAAATATCTCATGGTGGTTGAGCAAAGAACATCAACATAATTAAGACAGGCCAATTTACGAGGACTTTAAAAAAATTTAAAATTCAATTCAACACAACAACAAACTTAAAGGAGAGATTGTAGGTTTCTTCGTAATTCCCAAGAACCAATTGTAGTGAGTATCCTGAAACTCCCATTTTAGAGAGCCAAACATGGAGTTCGAGCTCTACAAACTTTATTTTTACACAACCAAAAAAATTAGGATCAGAGACTTGAAAATGACTTGCAAGCTAAAAACTCATATCATAAGTCGTGAATTGGTGAGTTAGGGAAAGCTCAGACTAAGCTTACATTTAGCAAGCCATTAGCCTCCGAGCGCCCGCGGGAGAGTTCAGAGAGGTCACGATAGTCAAGTCCACGCTTTCACATATGTCCATATTCTTAAGAAAATGAGAGGAATGATGTTTGACATATCTCTAGTTTTTCGGTGAAATTACTTTAGAGAACTTTTAATCTTTGATCTTAGCCAATCATATCTGAGAGAAGGGAGTATATTTGAGGGAGAGAGTTTTGAGCGAGAGAGAGGAATCCAGATGTGAGACAGAGCGAAATTTGATTTTTTTTCGGAAGCTAGCAAAAGGCTTTAACAATAAATGTTGAGTAGTTTTCTTCAAAAGAATGCATTAAAAAAAAATCAAATCTCAGTGTTTAAATAAGATTAAATTTGAGTAAAATATTTCTCTCAATATTTTATTAACCGACTCATCACAAATCGATTAATGACGACATCTAAATGACAATGACTTGCATGTTAAAAACTCGGATCATGAGTCGTGAATTGGTGAGCTAAGGAAATGCCGGACTGAGTTTAAACTAAGCAAGCCAGCCTTTAAGCACCCGTGGGAGGCTTCAGAGAGGTCACGGTAGTCAAGTCCACGTTTTCACATATGTCCATATTTGTAAGAAAATGAGAGGAATGATGTTTGACATATCTCTAATTTTTCGACTAAATTACTTTAGAGAACTTTAGTCTTTGATTTTAGCCAATCATATCTAAGATCGTGTGTAAAATATCTCGTGGTGGTTGAGCAAAGAACATCAACGTAATTAAGACAGGCCAATTTACAAGGACTTTAAAAAAAAATCAAAATGCAATTCAACACAACAACAAACTTAAAGGAGAGATTGTAGGTTTCTTCTTAATTCCCAAGAACCAATTGTAGTGAGTATCCTAAAACTCCCACTTTAGAATAGGGGTGAGCATTGTCCGGGTTGGGCCAACCCACCCCCTAATCCTATGAACAACCCGCACAGTGCTGGTCCTCAATTTTTGGGACCGAGAACCGACCCTACTGAGCTTGGGACCGAGGACTGGACCAACCCAGTGGGTTCGGTCCGGTTCCAAGATCAACCCGGGACCAACCGATAATTTATTTATTTCATTTCTTGTACTCTCTGAAACGGCAACCGAGGACCGGACCGACCCAATGGGTTTGATCCGGTTCCAAGGTCAACCTGGGACCAACCGATAATTTTTTGTTTCATTTTTTGTACTCCTTGAAAAGGGGAGCGAGGACCGGATCGACTTTATGGGTTCAGTGACGAGCGAGGTCAGTTAAGAGAGGCGAACGACAAGTGTCGAGTGGGATGAGCGTCGAGCAAGGACCAACAAGCCAAGCGAGCATCGAGCGGCGAGCGGCAAGAGTGACCCAATGCGAGTGAGGCGAGTGTCGAGTGGCGAGCAGAAAAGTTGTTTCTTTCGATTTTAGCAAATTAAAGACTAAGAGAACAAATAAAACATAAAAGAATGAGTACTAGAGGATGATGACGTGAGGAGCTATTTGTGTCATTTTGAACGCCGTGAGGACTCCTCACAAAAACATTTTCCTCCTTTATAAATTATGGCTGTTGACGTCGTAAAATACATTAAAAGATCTAAGTTATTAAAAAATAGTGTAAAATTACTTGAACTCCTCATTAATGAGTTATTTAATATTGTTGACGCCGTTTATTTTAGGGTTTTCTCTATATATAAAAAATTATAAATAATATATTAGATAGATAATATATATAAAATCGAGTTGGTCCGGGTTAGGACGACCCTAAACTGCCAGCACCGAGGACCAACCCGCACAGTGCTGGTCCAGGAATCCCAGGACCAATGACCAACCCGGTCTCCCTGGGAACCGGACCAGGACCGGCAGGGTTGGGCCGATCCAGGGTTGGTCCAGGGTTGACCATAGACCGATACTCACCCCTACTTTAGAGAGCCAAACATGGAGTTCGAGCTCTACAAATTTTATTTTTGCACAACGAAAGAAATTAGGATCGGAGACTTGAAAATGACTTGTAGGCTAGAAACTCGGATCATAAGTCGTGAATTGGTGAGTTAGGGAACGCCTCACTGAGCTTACATTTAGCAAGCCATTAGCCTCCGAGCGCCCGCGGGAGAGTTCAGAGAGGTCACGATAGTCAAGTCAACGCTTTCACATATGTCCATATTCGTAAGAAAAGGAGAGGAATGATGTTTGACATATCTTTAGTTTTTTGGTGAAATTACTTTAGAGAACTTTTAGTCCTTGATCTTAGCCAATCATATCTGAGAGAAGGGAGTATATCTAAGGGAGAGAGTTTTGAGCGAGAGAGAGGAATCCAAATCTGAGATAGAGCGAAATTTGATTTTTTTTTGGAAACTAGCAAAAAGCTTTAAAAATAAATTTTGAGAAGTTTTCTTCAAAAGAATGCATTTAAAAAAAAATCAAATCTCAGTGTTTAAATAAGATTAAATTTGAGTAAAATATTTCTCTCAATATTTTATTAACCGACTCATCACAAATCGATTAATGACGACATCTAAATGAAAATGACTTGCATGCTAAAACTCAAATCATAAGTCGTGAATTGGTGAGCTAAGGAAATGCTGGACTGAGTTTAAACTAAGCAAGCAAGCCTTCGAGCACCTGCGGGAGGCTTCAGAGAGGTCACGATAGTCAAGTCCACGTTTTCACATATGTCCATATTCATAAGAAAATGAGAGGAATGATGTTTGACATATCTCTGATTTTTCGATGAAATTACTTTAGAGAACTTTAGTCTTTGATTTTAGCCAATCATATCTAGGATCGTGTGTAAAATATCTCGTGGTGGTTGAGCAAAGAACATCAACATAATTAAGACGGGCCAATTTACGAGGACTTTAAAAAAATTTAAAATTCAATCCAACACAACAACAAACTTAAAGGAGAGATTGTAGGTTTCTTCGTAATTCCCAAGAACCAATTGTAGTGAGTATCCTGAAACTCCCATTTTAGAGAGCCAAACATGGAGTTCGAGCTCTACAAATTTTATTTTTGCACAACCAAAAAATTTAGGATGAGAGACTTGAAAATGACTTGCAAGCTAAAAACTCGGATCATAAGTCGTGAATTAGTGAGATAGGGAAAGCTTGGAATGAGCTTACATTTAGCAAGCCATTAGCCTCCGAGCGCCCGCGGGAGAGTTCAGAGAGGTCACGATAGTCAAGTCCATGCTTTCACATATGTCCATATTCTTAAGAAAATGAGAGGAATGATTTGACATATCTCTAGTTTTTCGGCGAAATTACTTTAGAGAACTTTTTAGTCTTTGATCTTAGCCAATCATATCTGAGAGAATGGAGTATATTTGAGGGAGAGAGTTTTGAGCGAGAGAGAGGAATCCAAATGTGAGCCAAAGCGAAATTTGATTTTTTTCGGAAACTAGCAAAAGGCTTTAAAAATAAATGTTGAGTAGTTTTCTTCAAAAGAATGCATTAAAAAAATCAAATCTCAGTGTTTAAATAAGATTAAATTTGAGTAAAATATTTCTCTCAATATTTTATTAACCGACTCATGACAAATCGATTAATGACGACATCTAAATGACAATGACTTGCATGTTAAAAACTCGGATCATGAGTCGTGAATTGGTGAGCTAAGGAAATGCCGGATTGAGTTTAAACTAAGCAAGCCAGCCTTCGAGAACCGCGGGAGGCTTCAGAGAGGTCACGATAGTCAAGTCCACGTTTTCACATATGTCCATATTTGTAAGAAAATGAGAGGAATGATGTTTGACATATCTCTAATTTTTCGACTAAATTACTTTAGAGAACTTTAGTCTTTGATTTTAGCCAATCATATCTAAGATCGTGTGTAAAATATCTCATGGTGGTTGAGCAAAGAACATCAACGTAATTAAGACAGGCCAATTTACAAGGACTTTAAAAAAATTTAAAATGCAATTCAACACAACAACAAACTTAAAGGAGAGATTATAGGTTTCTTCTTAATTCCCAAGAACCAATTGTAGTATCCTGAAACTCCCACTTTAGTCTACGGCGGTGGCCGAGCGACGGCGGGTGAGCGACGGCGGGCGAGCGAACGACGGTGGGTGAGCGAGCTACGGCGGCGTCAAGCGAGAATCCTAGTTCGTATGGTACGAACCCTAATTTACTCCCTCTTCAGCGACGCTGTTTTGGCCATAGGGCAATGCGGTGTCGTTTTATAACTGAGTCCACGTGGAATGGCATAAAACGACTTTCTTATGAAGAAAGGAAAACGGCGTCGTTTTATGCCATTCCACGTGGAAAGTTTTCTTCAATTTTTGCCACGTTGATTTTTTTTAAAATATAAAAGCCACGTAAACATTTTGGCCAGAATCTCTCGCCGGTGGCACAAAAGTGATCGTTTTTCCTCCGATTTGACACTTAAGTGATCCAAAATAAAGTTTTAGGACCAAAGTGGGCGCCGTACACAAGTTTTGGCACTGATAGTGTACTTACCCCCTTATTTCTCATTCAGTCAGTCCCACACTCTGACTTCAATGGTGTATTATCTCAAAAAAGGAAAAAACATACCTATGTTGTAAATTGCTCAAAACAGGAGAAGAGTAAAATTATTCTTTATATAGTAATAGAGAAAATTATGTCATGCATGAATCGCAAGAAACACTTCGATTTGGTCAATGGACACCTTTCTATTTCACTTCTTTAGCACATCCTGTCCCACCATTTTCTTGGTCTCCTTCACTCGATTTCTTTTGCCCTTCTTTCTCAACCTTTGCTCCAGCTATGATTGCTTTCGCTGCTGCTGCTGCTTCTTCTTCTTCTTCTTATTTCTTCCTAGCGTCCTCTTTCGCCTTTTCCAGTGCCTCGATCAACCCCTCTAGGCAAGCCTCCTTGTCCTCGTCGTCCGACTTGGGCATCAAGCTCTCTGCCACGTCCGCCGGAGACATCTTCATCTCCTCCAGCAACTGCCTCACCCTCGTGAACAGCGGGTGCGACTCGACGCCCAAGTAATTCCTCGCAAGAACCTTGAACGACTCGAAGCAGCAATACGACATCTCGATATGCTTGTCCATCCTCCCTCTCCTGATTAGGGCTGGGTCGAGCTTCTCCACAAAGTTTGTCGTGAACATGATGATCCTCTCACCCCCACATGTCGACCACAACCCGTCGATGAAGTTCAGGAGCCCTGAGAGGGTGACCTTGCTGCCCTTGCTCTCTTCCCCGCCTTCTGCCATTTTTTTGATAGGATCCGCTTTCTCTTCATCGTCTTCTTTCTCTTGCTTCTTTGTCTTCCTCTGGCCGGTCAGGTCTAGCGAGCAGTCGATGTCCTCGATCACTATGATCGCCTTTTCAGAAGTCTCAATCAGCAAATTCCTCAGCTCCGTGTTGTTCTTGACCGTTGTCAGCTCGAGGTCGTACACGTCGTAGTTGAGGAAGTTGGCCATCGCGGCAATCATTGTGGACTTGCCAGTCCCTGGCGGGCCATAGAGAAGGTAGCCATGTTTCCACGCCTTGCCAATCCGCTCATAGTACTCCTTCCCTCGCTGGAACTTGAGGAGGTCGTTCATGATCTC
Organism: Eucalyptus marginata; assembly: GCA_014182565.1. Classification (NCBI taxonomy): domain Eukaryota; kingdom Viridiplantae; phylum Streptophyta; class Magnoliopsida; order Myrtales; family Myrtaceae; genus Eucalyptus; species Eucalyptus marginata. Next base: position 27,833,725 of record CM024594.1, read on the forward strand.
CCTCTTCTTGCTCGGCTCCATCGCCAGGGTGTCAAAGGTCGAGGGGTGCTTGAACGTCACGTGGCTCCACTTTGTCGCCCTGTAGTAGTGCCAGTCCGAGCCTGGGTTGTTGGTGAAGAGCTTCCGCTGCCGATTGTTGGCTGCCGTTGCCTTTCCCTTCTCCAAGACGTGCTTTATGTAAGAACCAATGATCAAGTCCCGGTGGCTCCGGTGGAAGGTCAGACTATAAAACCTGGCGGCAAAAGCAATCACCATGGATATGGCTTGTTAGATCAGAGACGGGTCGAGCGTAGGCAAGAATTTCATCATTAAGGGTCCGTTCGTTTCGCAGAAAATGGGCCATTTCCGGAAAATATTTTCCCAGAAGTCATTTTCTAGGAAAATGACAATATTTTCAAGTGTTCGCCTAAAACTTGAAAATGTTTCGAAAAATATTTTCCGGTGTTTTGTAAGGAAAATATTTTCTAAGACTTCACCACTTAGGCATGCATTACTTACCGACCTATAAATCCATCAAATATGAACTTGCCTTTAAATTCAGGCAAACTTACTTCATATCTTTGTTCCCTCATTGTCGCCAAACGCTCATCTACTCTAAAAAATGTTCGTATGGATTTTAAAAAGAAGCAAAAGAGAAAAGAAGCAAAGCATGTACAGCCCTCATGAGAATCTTCCAGTTTAGTGGCATGTTATTCCCCTGCATCTTTTGTGTTCTAATAAACAAAAGAAAAAAGAAGTAAAGCATGTAGAGCCCTTTGCTTGAGCAATGTACAACTGCAAGGTAGAATAAATAAAATAAAGGATAAGCAAGAGTGTAGAGCACGAGTTTGAGATCAATGAGCTCAAGGTTCGCTTGGCAACGGCCGACGACCAGCCAAGAAAGAAGAAGATGGGAAACAAAGAAAATAAAATTAAAATTAAAATTAAAATTAAAATTAATTCTAATTAAAAAATAAAATTAAAATTAAAAATAATTCGAACAAAAAAAGAAAAAAGAAGAAAAAGAAAAAGGAGGAGGAAGTGAGGATTTGTAAAGGTGTGAGATGAGAGAGATCAAGGATGCGTTTGATAACGTTTACGTTCAAAAATTGTTCTAGGGAACGGAAATAGAAAAAACTATTTATGTTCCGGAAACAATTTTTGAACAGAAAATCGTGTTTGGTAATTGCACAAAATTTCTGTTCCTGGAATAAAAAAAGAACAGAAACACATATGGTAAACTTGTATAATTTTTTTATTTCTTTTAATTTTTTAATATTTTTATTTTCTTTTTCTTTTTCTTTTTTTTTTTTCTTTTTCTTTTTTCTTTTTTTTTTTTCTTTTTCTTTTTCCTTTTTTCTTTTTTTCTTTTTTCTTTTTTTCTTCCTTTTGGCCGGTCGCCGACCGACGAGGATCGGCGACCTCGCCATGGCTAGGCGAGGCTTGGCCTTGCCAAGCCACCGCCGTAACGCCGACCGGGTGGTGGCCCGGCGACGCTCCCGGCGAGGTCGCCGACCATGGCTGAGGTCGGCGACTGGCCAAAGAAAAAAGAAGAAGAAAAGAAAGAGAAGAAAAAAATAGGAGAGAGAAAAATTGTTTCTCAGAAGTGTTCCCGGAACAAGAAATAAGTTTTTTTATTTCTTGTTTCTATTCCAAATTTGTTCCCTGAACAAAAGTGTAAACAAATGCGTTTACGTTTTTTTTGTTCCCCTAACAAAAGGACAGAAATTGTGTTCCAAGGAACAAAAAAGAACACAAACAAACAGGCCCCAAGTGAGGAAAAATGTTTTCCACTTTTCAAAAGTGGAAAATATTTTTCCTTAATTTAAAAAACTTTTTTCCTTTCATGGAAAACATTTTGCCCAATGAATTCATTTTCCGTGAAACGAACGCTGAAAAATCCGGAAAACATTTTCCCGGAAATTATTTTCCGCGAAACGAACAGAGCCTAAGAAAAAGAAACTTGTTTCACTTTTGAATTGCTGAAATTAATATGTTAACCATAAATCCCGAAACCAAGCCGAGACAGGTGTTAATAAACTGGTAATTCCAACCTACACAAATTTTCACATGTACCTTCTTTGATTAGATGAATTGTAGAAGGAAAACGGGGAGTTCTGGGAAACGATCAGGTGCGATGACCACCGGAGCTTGACCCCTTCAAATTCGTCAACGACTTCCTCGCTCTCGTCCATGCTGAGGACTAGTGACTTGCTGTCCTTGACGGACTCGGCCTTGAGTCGCTTGGCCCTGGCAGTGGAGCTCGCGCTCAGGTAATTCTGGATCACAGCATAGGCCTCGCACCGCTCGAGCCGCTCCCCGGCAAACTCGGGGAACTTAATGTGGATGTATGGGTAGACGTACCCCACGGCCTTGTGAGCATAGGCCTCGACGTGCGCGCGGAGCTGGGGAGGGAAGTATTGCTTGAACATTGCCCACCCGAACATCAACCCGGCCATGGCCGAGCCGAGGTTGCTCCACATTTCTAATACTGTCGCCATGTTTTCACCACTTTTATTTGTTTTTCTGTGGGCTGAAGATGGAGAGGAAGTTCCAAAGTCCAGCTTTGTTGATTTTTCCTTCGATGTTATGTGGAGGGCATGTGTTTATATGGAGAGTAATCTGAAGCTACTTGCTCTTGAGCGTGAAACTTCCTCACCATTTCCTCTTCAAGTCAAGTTTGTCCGGCGGCAACTTTAACGGAGCCCACGGTCGCCTTTTTTCTTCTCTCGCATTTCCAAGGAAAGATTCCGAGGACCACATTCGTTTTTTGTTTGTGTGTTGCCAATTACTCTAGCGGACCGGCAGTAGAAGTGTTTCATTCCTAGGGGTGAGCATGGTCCAGGTTGAGCCGACCCACCCCCTAACCCTAGGACCAACCCGCACAGTGCTGGTCCTCAATTTTTGGGACCGAGAACCGACCCTACTGAGCTTGGGACCGAGGACCAGACCGACCCAGTGGGTTCGGTCCGGTTCCAAGGTCAACCCGAGACCAACTGATAATTTATTTATTTCATTTTTTGTACTCTCTGAAAAGGCAACCAAGGACTGGACGGACCCAATGGGTTTGGTCCGGTTCCAGGGTCAACTCGAGACCAACCGATAATTTTTTGTTTCATTTTTTGTACTCATTGAAAAGGGGAGCGAGGACCGGACCGACCTTATGGGTTCAGTGACGAGTGAGGTCAACTAAGAGAGGCGAGCAACAAGTGTCGAGTGGGGTGAGTGACAAGCGTCGAGCAAGGAGCAACAAGCCAAGCGAGCATCAAGCGACGGCGGCACGAGTGACCCAAAGTGAGTGAGGCGAGTGTCGAGTGGCGAGCGGAAAAGTTGTTTCTTTCGATTTTGGCAAATTAAAGACTAAGAGAACAAATAAAACATAAAAGGATGATGCCGTGAGGAGCTATTTGTGCCATTTTGAACGCCGTGAGGACTCCTCACAAAAACATTTTTCTCCTTTATAAATTATGGCTATTGACGCCATAAAATACATTAAAAGATCTAAGTTATTAAAAAATAGCGTAAAATTACTTGTAACTCCTCACTAAGGAGCTATTTAATATTATTGACGTCGTTTATTTTAGGGTTTTCTCTATATAAAAAAAATTATAAATAATATATTAGATATATAATATATATAAAATCAGAGTTGGTCCGGGTTGGACCGACCCTAAACTCCTAGGATCGAGGACCAACCCGCACAATGCTGGTCCAGGAATCCCAGAACCAAGGACCAACCCGGTCTTCTTGGGAACCGAACTAGGACCAGCAGGGTTGGGCCGGTCCAAGGTTGGTCCAGGGTTAACCCTAGACCGATGCTCACCCCTATTCATTCCCCAAGACCGAAGTCACAGCTCTACCACCTATCAAATGGATGGATGGGATCGAATTTGAGTTAAGTTGGACCAAGAATGGTCCCATCTAAATAGACCTATTTAACCCATTTTCATACAATACAAATCTAGTAACTCATACCCCATTTGGGCTGACTCATATTATTAAAACACTTCCGTATTTAACATAATCTACGAAAACTTATACCCAAGCTGAGGGAAGAGTGTGGAGCAAGCGAGTGTGAGATCGAGTGAGGGCGGGAAAGAATGAAAAGAAAGCAATAGAAGTGTGTTGGGTCTAAACAAGATATAAACTTATTTATGATTCATTTAACGCCCATGTTATATTAAACACATTTATGACCCATTTAGTTAACATCAATAACCCATTTAATCCTCATTAAAAAATGACGGGTCTGCCTTGTCCATATATATAAGTGTAGGGTTGAGTCCGCCTCTTGCGGAGCCCAACTCATCGTTTTGAAAAAAAAATTAAAAAGTAAAGGGGAAAAAAAAAGACATGGCAGATGTTCTTAATTGAGGAGAGAAAGAGAGAGAGTTGCTTCGAAGAGGAGGAAAGGCAATTCAATTCGAGTGAAAATTTTGTTAGAATTGGCTCAAATTTGAGTATGTTAATTGGTGAGATCAAGATGTACAAATTGACTGGTTTTGTTCATTGAGATCATTTTTCCAAATTGTCTTTCAATTTCTTTAAGTAGCAATTAGATCTTTATTAACTCTTTGAGTTAATCTACCTTTAAGGTGATGACGCATTGTTGTTTTGCTAATGTGGAGAACCTCTAGTCATGTGACTAGATATTAATAATTGTTTACTGTTTTGGGGCTGACGTCGATGGAATATTGTGATTAGCTGCTGCTAGGCTTAATTTGATATTAGTTGGTCGAATTTCAGGACAGATTGTAATCCCGGACAGCTTAGCTTTAAGCAGGAAATCGTTGCCCTTTCTTCTCAACGATAAGTCAATAAGTCAATAGACGGAGTTCAGACTAGGTTGACCAGTTGCTGGGATGAAATCGTCAAAGAATGACAAATTAAATGACTAGTGCAAAAAGCTCCACTTCAATGCCAAGCTACTATAATATGTGGGGAAGCCTGCCAAGACAAAGTCGCATGAACACGGATCGTGAGGACAGTCGCATGATGTCATGCGTCTGACGTCATAAAAATGTTGACCCACATAATTGATTGTATTTTTAAAGAACTTTAAAGTTTAAAACATTCTTTTCATTTTTAAAGGAAGCAAAAAACCTTTTTTCTGCTGAAAACAATCAAAAGGATTTCCCGACAAAAGTGATAGAGCATCTGAAAAACATGGTTCGAAATTAGCCGAACTCCTCACAATTGCATATATTGAATTTTGCCAAAAATTATAGGGACACTTGATGGTTGTGTGATTCAAATTTAATTCGGACAATCACCTTTGGAGCACAACTCGTTTTCCTTTGTTGATTCAATCTTCTCCTATATTCATAGGTCGACAATCAAAGGATCATGCAATCGATTTTGGAAAATGAAAAGAAATGATTATTACAAATCTTGTATCAAATTTTACCAAGAATATAAGAGAAATCAACTCCGAAAGCAATAGTCATAAATTTTCTTTCTATTAATAAATAAGAGAATTGAAAGCACGCTACATATATGACATGAGAAAAATTGGTTGAGTGAAGTAGGTAATTATGAGTGACTTATTGAAATAATATTATCTGATGAGTAATTAATTTTGGAAAATTTAAAAGTGAGTCAAAATGGTGCTTTGACTTAAATATAGCTTGGGCCACACTTTTTTCTGACAATATTTCCCCTATGGGATCTCTCGGCCAGTGTTCTAAGAAAGTGTTCCCTTTTTCCTCTGGTCCCTTTTGCTTGTGTGACCATCCATATCGGAACGGTCACAGGCCAGCCACATATGCTTTTGGAGGAAACCGGTGGACTTCCTAAACCGGTTTAATCATTGACTCTATGTTTCCTTCTTCTTCATTTTTATTTTTATTTTACTTCTATGTTCCATATTGCAAATTCAAATTTATAGACAAAATCAGAATAGGCCACACTGAATCATTTTTCTTGAAATTTTCACTTTGATTTGTCTCTTTAAATAAAACAAGAAAATCATTCTCTTCTTGTAGCTTTTTTATTTAAAAAATTCATTTTTCTGATTTATTTTTGGAATGTCTACTAATTGATTATTCTTATTCTGATCTTTTATTCAATTCATTATTTTATGCATAATTAATATCAATTGTCTAAATTTTAGATCATTGGAGAGTCCTTCCAGAGTAATTTAATTTGAGCAAATCAAATGATGAACTATTTCATTGCATAATGATTTCGTTATTAAATACGAAGCTAATGTTACAAGTATTTTTTTCATCTTTTAAATTTTTAATAGATTTTTGTGATGATATTAACGATTATTTTAGTGAGCTATAATTTTTTTTACTTGTAATTATTTATATTTCAGTTTTTAATTTATTTTTTCTTTCTTCATATTCAAGAAAATTGATTCCGTGGGCATCCTTCTGATTTTGTCTCTAAATTTGAGCTTCTTATCAGTATTTAATTATTTGTATTTTGGTATTTAAGGAAACATAGAAGTCAAAAAAAAAAAAATGGGAAACATGGCGTCAAAAATTATAACCAGTTACCGGTTTCCTCCACAAGGATTTATGGCTAGCCTTTGATCGCTCCACTGTCATTATGCAGTGGACGGTCATGCTAGTCATTCCCCTTTTATTATTGATTTTCTATTTATTTTTTGTGGGTCCCACATCCACTTTTCTTAATATTTTTCCTTCTCTCCGTCTCTCTCTCTCTTTTCTTTTTTTCTTGGTCAGTTCTCTCCTTCTCTCTCAAGAGGCAAGGAAATGGAGAACCAGCAAGGGCATGTGCTCGTATATCCTACTTAGGGCCAGATCAAGTCGCCACCGGGACACATCAACCCGCCACCGAGACCTTGATGAAGTCCTCCCCTCCTTGACCACCTCCGTCTCTGCGGCTACCTATTCGACTCGCTCAACCTCAGCAACGTAATTCATGCTTTTTGCGACGCGAAACGGTTTGAGGAGACCATCAATTCGTCTCCTTCATTTTCATCTGTTTATGTTGTCATGGACGAACATGATCGTTACCAAATTGCCCAACTCTCGCGGCCCACATGGCATGTTACGGGTCATTAGGTGTTTGGCTTATGTCAAGCCCGAGTACATGTGTTCCTTGACTAATCTCGACCGCTTGATTAATTAGTGATGCTATATTTCATGATTAGGTCATGGGCATATAGAGTGTTTCTAGATATGAGGGAACATGGCAAATTACCGTATTGTGGAGTGTTTAAGCCAAAAAAAAAAAAAAAAAAAGTGGAAAAAAACATGACTTTTATATATCATTCAAATACTTAGTACTACTTTTTAGTTCATATAAATATCTCATCACATATACATCTGTTTCTTTCATAATGTAAACTAATTATTTGAACACGCACTACCTTTCCATAAAAGATCAACACACCGAGGACTATACTTAGACTTATTGGATTTGTTGCTAAAATATTGTTCAAAGCACACCATTCTCTTTCACTTCTTTAGCACATCCTCTTCTACCGTTTTCTTGCTCTCCTTCAGTCGATGTAAGTTGCCCTTCTTCCTCAGCCATTGCTCTAGCTGCAGTTGCTTCTGCTTCCGCTGCAGTAGCTTTTTCTTCTTCTTCTGATTTCTTCCTAGCATCTTCCTTCGCCTTCTCGAGCGCTTTGATGAGTCCCTCCAAGCAGGCCTCCTCATCCTCATCATCCGACTTGGACATCAAGTTCTCCGCCACGTCCGCTCGAGTCATCTTCGTCTCTTGCAGCAACCGCCTCACCCTTGCGAACAGCAGGTGCGACTTGACGCCCAAGTAATTCCTCACGAGCACCTTGAACGACTCAAAGCAGCAATACGACATCTCAATATGCTTGTCCATCCTCCCTCTCCTGATGAGGGCTGGGTCGAGTTTCTCCACGAAATTTGTCGTGAACACGATGATCCTCTCACCCCCGCACGCCGACTACAGCCCTTCGATGAAGTTCAGGAGCCCTGAGAGCGTGACCTTGCTCTCCTTGCTCTCTTCCGCGCCTTCCGCCATTTTCTTGACAGGATCCGCTTTCTCTTCGTCGTCTTCTTTCTCTTGCTTTTTTGTCTTCCCCTGGCCAGTCAGGTCGAGTGAGCAGTTGATGTCCTCGATCACTATGATCGACTTCTCGGATGTATCGATCAGCAGCTTCCTCAGCTCCGTGTTGTCCTTGACCGCTGTGAGCTCCAGGTCGTACACGTCGTAGTTGAGGAAGTTGGCCATCGCAGCAATCATTGTAGACTTGCCAGTCCCTGGCGGGCCATAAAGGAGGTAGCCACGCTTCCACGCCTTGCCGATCCGCTCGTAGTACTCCTTCCCTCGCCGGAACCTGAGGAGGTCATTCATGATCTCCCTCTTCTTGCTCGGCTCCATCGCCAGGGTGTCGAAGGTCGAGGCATGGTTGAATGCCACGTGGCTCCATTTGCTCTGCTTATAGTTGCTCCAGTTCGAGCTCGGGTTGTTCGTGAAGAGCTTCCGCTGTCAGTTTTCGGCCGCTGCCGCCTTCCCCTTCTCCAGGACGTGCTTTATGTAAGAGCCGGTGATCAAGTCCCGGTGGCTCCTGTGGAAGGTCAGCTTGTAAAACCTGGAGGCAAAAGCAACGACTCAATGATTTTGCTTGCTAGATAAGAGGAGGTGACTGCAGGCAAGAATTCATCACTGGGGGGGGAAAAACGTATTTCAGTACGTGAACAAAGTGAACGGATTTTTAAGTCCTTCGATAAATCTGGTAATTCCACAACCCACACAAACGTGCGTGTACCTTCTATCTTCAGATGAAGGGAACCAGGAAAACGTGGGCTTCTGGAAGAGGATCAGGCGCGACGACCACCAGAGCTTGACCCCTTCAAATTCCTCGACGACCACCTCGTTCTCGTCCATGCTGAGGACCAGCGACTTGCCGTCCTTGACGGATTCAGCCTTGAGCGGCTTGGCCTTGGCGGAGGCGCTCCCGCTCAGGTAGCTCTGGATCGCGGTGTAGACCTCGCACCGCTCGAGCCGCTCAGCTGTGAACTCCGGGAACTTGATCTTGACGTACGGGTAAACCTGGCCGACGGCCTTCTGAGCATAGGCCTCGACGTGCATGCGGAGCTGGGAGGGAAGTATTGCTTGAACATTGCCCAGGCGAACTTCGGCCCGGCCATGACGGAGCCAAGGTAAGACCACATTTTGAATGCGGTCGTCATGGTTTCACTTCTTTTTTTCTTAGGGCTGAGATGGAGAGGAAGTTCCAAGTCCAGCTTTTCTGGATTTATGCTTCAAATGTTCAGTGGAGGGTTGTACTTATATCAAATGATCAGGCAGCTCCTCGCTCAGCACGTGAAACATCTCCGCCATTTCCTCGTCGAGTCGAGATTCTTATGTCTTGCGGTCCGGTCCAATGACAACTTTAACGGAAGAAATTAGATTTTTTTTTTATAAAGCTCGAATCAATTTTCTTCATGTTTTTTTATACCAAAAAGGGAACATTTTGTTATATCCATGCACATGTCGCCCATTCATTGGTCACAGACTCACACAGCATTGCTCATCAGTTCTCGAATCAAATTCTGTAGTGTCATAGGAGAAGACAACCCTAATTGGCAGCCATATAATCTTCTTCTTTCGACAGGTGAAAGGATGGATAGGAACGATCGGGAATAGCAACCCTCTTTGGGCGATGTATCACGGGGTCCGTCCCACAAACGTTGTAGACTAACAATGTCCGGAGAAGTGGCTAACTTTGTCCATCTCGAGATCGAAATTTTTCGTTAGCATGGCATGTCGAACTTTCGCATCTCTGTTTTTTCTCGTTTCTCTTTTGCTTGTTTTTGTGTTTGCGTGGCTATGGCGAGGCCAACCGCTCCGTTGGAAATGCACTTGAAGTCTTTCATTTAGCAGTATCGAATTTTGACTTGTGTGTCCGCACAAGTCAAACAGAAAAAGTTTTCGACCCAAAGAAAAAAAGGGAAAAAGCTCATATTAAGTCAATCGTTTGATGGGGTTATCCAATTGTCAAATAATGACAAAATAGAATGATTGATGCGAAAGTTGGTTCATCTCCAGCTCAGAGTTTGCAGCACGGATTCAATGCCATTACATGATTTGTCTGATGTCATGGAGAGGTGCGCTGAAATCGGAGGGCAAGTGCAAGAATTATGTTTATGATAATTCCTGTTTTTTGCACTCTATTTCATAATATATATAACTCTTGATTCTATTATACTTTCATTAATTCAGTCATAAATTTTTTAATTATATTAATTTAATCATAAATTATTTCATAATTTACTAATTGAGTCCATCCGATTAATTTTGACTGAAAATCATTAAAGTAGACGCTAGTCATTTGCATGACACGACTAGCACTAACGTAAATTATTTTTAATAATATTTATCAAATAGAGTTTTGTAAAAAACAAAGAAAGGAAAGGAAAGGAAAGGGAAAATAAAATAAAATAAAAGAATAAAAAATTAATAAAAAGTCTAAGAATATATAATATTATTAAAAATTATTTATGTCAATACCAACCGTGTCATATAGGATGACCAGCATCCACATTAGTGATTTTCAACCAAAATTAATCATCTTGACTCAATTGGCAAAACATGAAAAAATTTAGACTCAATCTGCATATTAAAAAGTTTCTTAATTAATTAACAAGTATAAAAATTTAGGATTTATTAAACAATATTCCTAAAAACTCATGTTATTTGCATTCTAATTCTAAGTACATAAGTATTGAAGTACATATCCCAATGTATTGTTTATAAGATTTTAGAGTTTGAAATGTTTTGTTCATTTTGAAAGGAAGCAAAAGCACTATGGAAGTTCCCATGAAAGTGATGGGGTATCCGGAAAACGTGGTAAAAAAATAAGCCGGACTCCTCATAATGGCATATATGATACTTTGCTTAAAATTAAGGACATTTGATGGCTGTGTTGATTCAAAGTAAATTCAAACAATCTCTTTTGGGACACTGACCTTTTTCCTTTTCCAATTCAATTTGCTCTTGAATTCATAAACTACGATGTACCATAACTGAATCGCACGATTGCTTTGGAAAATGAAAAGGAATAATTATTAGAATTCTAGAAATTTAAATGTATGAAGTTTTACCGATGGTGCAAGAAGTAAACAATTTTGAACTATTATGTAATGAAAGGGTAGTTTAGCAAATTTAAAAGTGAGTCTAACTTAAATATATTGCATCTGTCGGGTTCTAAGATTTTTTATGTGAAAAAGCTTTAAGTTAGGACTCAATATTTGTGAAGAGAAAAATTTTCCCAAGCATTTTCAATTGCACATGTGTAGAATAACTTAGTTAATATGGTAATAATCTCTTTAGGCGGGTTGTGGCACTAACATTATTTGCAATTAACATTTCATCATTGAATCACAGAGCTAATAAAATATTAAATTTTCAGATTGATATTTGATTATAGCTGTACGTGCACATATGATATGAAGCCAAGAAATGCGGATCATCACCTATTAGTCACCAGTTCCATGCATAGTGGTCGGGAAAATTGTACAAAGAATCATCAACTTATTGTGTGTTGGTCAATTCAATCCAAAACTTTTCAATTGTGTCAATTCAGTCACAAATTTTTGGATGACTTGCCAAATTAGTCCAAAACATTTAAAGTGTGCCAATTTAGTACTAAACACCAAACCATGTTAAAGGTTATGTATGATTTGGAAAAGGCCAGTGACTCAGCAATCTAAAAGAACAAACTCCTTGAGTCTCGCCTTATCCATTTCATGTTCGACTTTAAAAGATACCTAGGATTGGAAGGATCTGGCAAGGGCTTGTAAATATGTGATGTTCTCTAATAATAGCACCTATTTTTCCTTACCGTATCATTCGTTCTCATTCATTTTCCACATAGTTGGGTAATATCTTTTTTAAGAATTTCCCATTAATCATACGCCACAATTCTTTGCCTTCAGCCTCCATTAATCGATAAGTATTTCAACTAAAGACCTCGGTAATCATATATGGTCCTTGCCAGATTGATAACCATTTGCCAAATTTCTCATTATCTATATTCGTTAGCAAAATAGTTTTTCACACCACATCACCAATGTCAAACCATTTCTCTTTTATATGCTTATTATAGGCTTTTGCGACTCTGTTCTTTTGTAAGACCAATTTTTCTAAAGCGGCAGCCCTACTTTCATCTAATTCATCAATATTGCTATACATAAATTCATCATATTCTTATTTGGTCAATTCTCCCTAAAGTCTTACCCTCAATAACTAGACAGTAATCTCACAAGGTAGTACGGCCTCTTGGCCATATATGTCAATATATATGGCTAACCACAGTTACAGATCTCTTAGGTTATCTTCCAAATGCTTTTTAATTAAGCTAATAATTATTTTATTGGGAGCTTCAACCTAGCCATATTGGTCAAAGTACACCATTCTCTTTCACTTCTTTAGCACATCCTCTCCCACCGTTTTCTTGCTCTTCTACCCTCGATGCCTGTTGTGCTTCTTCCTCAGCAATCGCTCTAGCAGCAGTTGCTTCTGCTTCCGCTGCAGCAGCTTTTTCTTCTTCTTCTGATTTCTTCCTGGCATCCTCTTTCACCTTTTCGAGCGCTTCGATCAGTCCCTCCAAGCAAGCGTCCTCGTCCTTATCGTCCAACTTGGGCATCAAATTCTCCGCCACGTCTGCTGGAGTCATCTCCGTCTCCTTCAGCAACAGCCTCACCCTCTCGAACAGTGGGTGCGACTCGACGCCCAAGTAATTCCTCGCAAGCACCTTGAACGACTCGAAGCAGCAATAGGACATCTTGATACGCTTGTCCATCCTCCCTCTGATTAGGGCTGGGTCGAGCTTCTCCACAAAGTTTGTCGTGAACACGATGATCCTCTCGCCCCCACATGCCGACCACAGCCCGTCGATGAAGTTCAGGAGCCCTGACAGCGTCACCTTGCTCTCCTTGCTCTCTTCCTCCCCTTTCATCATTTTCTTGACAGGATCCGCTTTCTCTTCGTCGTCTTCTTTCTCTTGCTTCTTCGTCTTCCTCTGGCCAGTCAGGTCGAGCGAGCAGTCGATGTCCTCGATCACTATGATCGACTTCTCAGATGTATCGATCAGCAGCTTCCTCAGCTCCGTGTTGTCCTTGACCGTTGTCAGCTCCAGGTCGTACACGTCGTAGTTGAGGAAGTTGGCCATCGCAGCAATCATCGTGGACTTGCCAGTCCCTGGCGGGCCATAGAGGAGGTAGCCCCGCTTCCACGCCTTGCCAATCCGCTCATAGTACTCCTTCGCTTGCTGGAACCTGAGGAGGTCGTTCATGATCTCCCTCTTCTTGCTCGGCTCCATCGCCAGGGTGTCGAAGGTCGAGGGGTGCTTGAATGCCACGTGGCTCCACTTGCTCGCCTTGTAGTGGCCCCAGTTCGAGCTTGGGTTGTTTGTGAAGAGCTTCCGCTGCCGGTTGTCAGCAGCGACCGCCTTCCCTTCTCCAGGACGTGCTCTATGTAAGAGCCAGTTATCAACTCCCGATGGTTCTGGTGGAAGGTCAGCCTATAAAACCTGGTGGCAAAAGCTGTTAGGTCAGAGTGGGGTTTGTGTAGGCAAGTATTTCATCATTAGAGAAACAATGCTAATTTCACTACAAGAACAAAGCGAACGGTTTTTATAATCTTCTATTGATTTAAACCGTGTCGATGAACATGTACCCGGAAGAGACGCAATCCCAACTCTCGAATTGCTGGAATTAACATGCTAACAATAACCAAGGCCTAGCGATACAGATGTTAATGAACTGGTAATTCCAACACGCGCAAACGTGTGCGTACCTTCTATCTTCGGAAGAAGAGAACATGGAAAACGTGGGCTTCTGGGAGAGGATCAGCCTCGACGCCCACCAGAGCTTGACCCCTTCAAATTCGTCGACGACCTCCTCGTTCTCGTCCATGCTGAGTACCAGCGACTTGCTGTCCTTGACGGACTCGGCCTTGAGCCGCTTGGCCTTGGCGGAGGCGCTCCCGCTCAGGTAGTTCTGGATCGCGGCAAAGGTCTCGCACCGCTCGAGCCGCTCGCCTGCGAACTCCGGGAACCTGATCTGAACATAGGGGTAGACCTGGTCGACGGCCTTCTGAGTATAGGCCTCGACATGCATGCGGAGATGGGGAGGGAAGTATTGCTTGAACATGGCCCAGAGGAACATCAGCCCGGCCATGACCGAGCCGAGGTGAGACCACATTTCGAATGCGGTCATCATGGTTTCGCTTCTTCTTCTTCTTCTTCTGTTTTTCTTAGGGCTGAAGATGGAGAGGAAGTTCCAAGTCCAGCTTTTATGAATCTATGCTTCAATGTTCGATGGAGGATTGTACTTATATGGAGTGATCAGGCAGCTCCTCGCTCAGCACGTGAAACTGCTCCGCCATTTCCTCGTTGGGTCGAGATTCGTTTGTCTTACGGTCTGATCCGATGACAACTTTAACATAATAAATTAGATTTTTGGTCATAGAGATCGAATCAATCAGGGAATCTAATCATTCTTCATTTTTTAAATTAATCATAGGCGCTCAATCTCTTACTTGGCAGCCATCTCATCTTCTTGTTTTGATACGCGAAAGCATGGATACGGACGATCTGCACTAGCGACCCTTTTAGAACCAAATGATGGGGAGTCCGTCCCACCACCATCATGGACTATCTGACTTGAGCTAGGGCCGTATAATTTCCATTGATATGAGTGTCCGGAAAGGCAGCTAAACGTTGTCCTTTTCTGTAGGGAAGAAAGGACAACTGTTTACTGCTTATCAATATCTTCCCCAAAATTAAACTAACTATTATCAAATTAACCCCACCAACAACCGGTCATAATATTCCAACAGTATCAATCCCAAAACAGTAAATATAATACTGAAAATTAAAATAAGGTGGAAACAATTCCACAAATTTTATGTGGAAATTCCAATGCAACAAAACACATGAGACCGGTCAGAAATCTCCACTAATCATTAAGAATAGCATGATGCACTATAATTCATCTCTATTACACAACTAGAGACTTTTCACATCACCAAAATAAAGAAAAACTTAATCGCTATTAAGAAAATTGAGAGATAATTCGAAGAAGGAATTCAACGGCTAAAACAGATCAATTTGTAGATTTTATACTTGTAAACAACATATTGAAATTTCAGCCAACTCCGATGAAGTTTCATCGTCGAATCTGGATGGACTCTTCTCTTCTTCGAAGCAATGTACTTGCCTCTTTTTCTATGCTACAGTAAATTGCTCCTATATCTCTCTTTTTTAAATCATGAACATTCAGCATATCTTTTTTCTTTTAAGTTTTTTTTCTACCTCTTCTTTTTTACATTTAAGATACTGAGCTGGGCCCCACAAGAGGCCGACCCAGCCCAACATTTTCATCACACGTGCCTCCAATCGTTGCAATTTGTCTTTGCATTTTCAAACGCCCAATCGTTGCATTTTGTCTTTTCTTGCATTTTCAAACGCCCAATTAGCAATTCTCTCTCGGCTATGAGAGTCTTCCTCTACCTCTTTGGTAGTCTTCCCCCAAAACCCTAGATTCCCTATCGTTTTCCGAAACCCAAAACTCGACTAACCCCATTACAAAATCATGAAACCCATCATGAAAACCCTTGATCCCCCCACCCTACCGTCTTTTACTCTGGAAAAATGATCAATCTTGGGCAATGGCACAGTACTGTCTTCGTCTTTCGGAACGTTAAATCACCACTGGATGAATTGGAGCTTCGACCAAAGAAAAGGTTGGATGCCGTCATTTCTTCATGAATTTCTCCTGGGCTTTCTGTTTTTTGATATAGTGCAATGGATCTTGAGGTCTTCCACGATGGATCGGAAAAAGTAACGAGATGTTCGTTTCCGCCATGAAGTTAATAGAATGGGTCCTACATTGTGTATTATAATCAGCAAAAAGTAAGGGAGGCAATAGCAATTTTCTTTCCCTGTGGTGGACTCAATTTTCTTGTTCTGAGGTTGTTTTATTGGAAAGAACTGTGGACGAACCTGGGGAAATGGATAATAGGCTGGCTGTTCTGTGCAAAAGATTGGGTAATTTGAGGACTGAGGTTGATGCTCCTCCACGAGAACATGTGATTTCAGAGGCGATAATGGATGAATGCCAGCGTACAGTGTTTGGCAAGCTGTATTCGGGAGGAAACGTAAACTTTCAGGCTTTTATTACCACAATCAAGAAAGCTTGGAAGATAGATTCAGTTACCTTTGCAAAACGTGAATCAGGCATCCTTTCTTTTACCTTTGATTCTGTGACGGACAAGGAAAGAGTGTTAGCAAATAGTCCCTGGTCCTTTGCCAGCAATCTGTTGATTCTTAAACCATGGGAGCCCAATAAACCGGCGCAATGTTATAAGTTCACCAGCTGTGCGTTTTGGATTCAAATCCAAGGCCTTCCTATGGAATGGTGTTCTGAGGAGGTAGTGTCTCATATAGCTAAAATCCTGGGAAATGTGAAGGAAGTAAAAGTGGAAAAGAAGGGTGTGGCTTTTCAAAAAGTGGGGAGAGCGAGAGTAGAGCTAAACCTGGATACACCATTAAGTCCAGGTACGCTTTATAACCTAGGAGAGGGGAAAGTCTGGTTGGATTTCAAGTATGAGAGGTTACCTCGCTTTTGTTATTCCTGTGGAAGAATTGGTCATTTTGCAACAACTTGTGCAGAAGCTCCTTTTGATATAGACAAATATGAAGATAGGAGAATGCAAAGGTTTGGGCATTGGTTAAAAGCAGAGGAAAAGGAAACCAGTCCGTTTTGGCAAATCTTTTATGGAGATCGGGTGGATGAAGAGAAGGAGACACGAACAGAAAGTAATAATCCAGAACAAAGCACTCAACTAGTCCTTTATACTGGTGAGCAAACAGAAAGAAATTTTACAGCTGAAGAAAATCTTACTATACCTGAACACCAAGTGGATCAGCACCAGAACAAAGGGAAGGGCATTATGATACTTGACAAGCCAGAACAGCAGCTTTTGCCGGCCAACAAAACATCGTCCTGGACAAAAAAGGAAGTTTCAAAAAGGAGAGCAGAATTTTAAAAAGTTCCCCAGCAAAGAAATTAAAAAGGTACACCCCATATAACTCTATCCCTTTAGAGTTGGCGGATTTTGATGAAGCAGACTTGCAAGATACTCCTATTAGTCTTTCGGAAGGCATGATGGAATGGGCTTTGGTGGCTAGCCCGAATAAGCCACCGGCTTACAAATGAGGATGATATGTTGGAACTGTCAGGGGTTGGGCACACCACTGACAGTTCAAAATCTAAGAGCCATTGAGGCTCAAGAAAGGCCCGACTTGCTTATGTTATTAGAAACAAAAAACAAAGAAAATGTGATTTCGCGTGTGAGGAGACAGCTGAAATTTAAACACAGCTTTGTGGTGAACCCGATAGGCATTGCAGGGGGTATGGCGGTACTATGGAATGATGAAGTTGAAATAGAGGTGGCATCTAGTTCACAGGAAATGATAAACTTAATATGTGAAGATCATGAAAGCAGAATCAAAATGCGAGTTACTTGTGTGCATGCTCCAAATCTCTTTCGGGATAGATTAAAATTATGGGATGAGTTGAGACAAATCAATTTTTCTAATAGACTTCCATGGGCTTGTTTGGGAGATTTCAATGAAGTATTGTATTATTGGGAGAAGTTTGGAACGAGGATGGCAGAAAATTATAGAATGCAGACCTTCCAAAACTGCTTACATGATTGTTCGTTAATGGAAATTGATTGCAAAGAGTGTGCTTTTACCTGGTCAAATAACAGAGCAGGGGCTGATTTGGTTAAGGAGAAACTGGATCGGGTTTTTTGTTCTCTAGATTGGAGGCTATCGTTCCCAGAAGCAGAAGCGTATGCCCTTCCAGTTGTTGGGTCTGATCATAGTCCTCTGTTATTGATGAGTAATGCTCCACCTGCAAAGAAACGAAGAGAGTTCCACTTTGAGGCTTTCTGGACTGAAGATGAAGAGTGCAAGGAAATTGTTCAACAAGCATGGCACGCTCCAACCCTTTATGAAGCAAGTTTGAGAGACATATTAATGGCAGTAGAACAGGCTTTGAAGGAATGGAGCAAAAAGAAGTTCCCAAATAGCCAAAATCGTATAAAAGCACTAAAACAAGAGCTTCAATCTTTAACAAACAGCACAGCTTTAAACCAAGGAGAAAATAAGGTGAAGCGCTTGAAAGAAGAAATTGAAATCCTATGGAGGCGAGAGGAGATGTTTTGGGGTTTGAGATCCAGGATTAATTGGTTACGATGGGGAGATAAAAACACAAAATATTTTCATGCAGCAACTATTCAAAGGAGACACAAGAACAAAATAACTATGCTGAAGAATACATCGGAGCAGTGAATAAGGGACAAGCAGCAACTTCAGCACCTCATCATATCTTTTTTCAAAGATTTATACACCTCGGCAGGCCCAAAGAATTGCCAACCAGTACTAGATCAATGCCCAACACTAATTGGAGATGATATTAATGCATGTCTAGTGGCGGAAGTATCTATGGAAGAAGTACATAATGCTGTTTTTCAACTTGGTGCACAGAAGGCTCCTGGTCCAGATGGTTTAAATGGAATTTTCTACCAACATCATTGTGATATCATCAGTAATGACGTTTTTGAGGAAGTTAGGGGCTTTTTTCGCTCGGGAATCTTAGAACCAGCACTAAATAAAACACATATAGCCCTAATTCCCAAGACACCTCATCCAGAACGAATTGACCAATATCGCCCTATTAGCCTTTGCAATTTCTCATATAAGATAATATCGAAGGTTTTGGCAAATAGACTTAAACGATGGCTGCCTATGCTGATTTCAGAGGAACAAAGTGCTTTTATCAGTGGGAGACAGATTCAAGATAACATTTATATTGTGCAGGAGGTGCTACATCAATTGAGGATGAGAAAACGGAAGAAACATTTTCAAGCAGTGCTGAAGTTAGACATGCAAAAGGCCTACGATCATATTGAATGGGATTTCCTAGAAGGATGCTTGCTGAAAATGGGTTTTTGTGCAAAATGGGTTAATTGGATAATGCAATGTGTTACTACAATTACCTTCAGCATCAAATTGAATGGTGAACCTCTTCCTTTTGTCAACCCAACCAGAGGTATAAGGCAAGGGGACCCCTTATCACCCTATCTTTTCATTTTGGTGGCAAATAGTTTATCTTCTTTGATGGGAAAAGCTCTTCAAGATGGGAGTATAAAGGGGATCAAGCTAAATAGATTCTGCCCTACTTTGACTCACCTTTTATTTGCAGATGATTCTATATTCTTTTTGAATGGATCTATACAGGAATGTCAAAATGTTGCGTCAATTCTAAATCAGTATTGCTATGCATTGGGACAAGATGTCAACCTAAACAAGTCTGGTATTTTCTTTAGTAGAGAGTGTCCCCAACTATTAAGGGATAATATGACAAGGGAGTTGAGGGTTCCTGAACTTGGTCAGACTGGCAAATACCTTGGGATTCCTTCTGATTGGGGAACATCAAAAAAACAGGTGTTTGCTTGGATTTTAAATAGGGTAAATATGAAATTGGAAGGTGGAAGGAGCAAATTATGTCAAAAGGGAAAGGAAATCCTTCGAAATCGGTGGTGCGCATTACCCCAATATGCCATGTCGGTATTCAAAATTCCAGTTTCGGTTTGTAAGGCTATAGAGAGGAAAATAGCTAATTTTTGGTGGAAAAACAGCAAGACAAGAGCGGCTTGCATTGGAAGAGATGGGATATCATGAAAATCGAAAAAGACAAGGGCGGTATGGGCTTTAGAGACTTAACTACTGTAAACAAAGCCCTTTTAGGTAAGCAAGTGTGGCGTTTGGTTAAGAATCCAGATGCTTTGTGGAGCAAATTGTTAAATGGGCTTTATTTTCATAACAAAGACTTTTGGCATGCTGATCCAGGCACTAAGCCCTCATGGGGATGGAAAAGTTTGCTATGGGGAAGGGAGGCCATAATGGACTCGGTGAGATGGTCGATTGGAAATGGGCAAAACGTCAACATTAGAACAGATAACGGCTGAAGAGGGGACTAATAGGAGGACCAAAGAAACCGAAATGACCCACAAAAAGCCTCGAGCCGATGGATTTTGAAACGAACGTGGAATGCATCACTCTTGCACAACCTCTTTGACGAACAAACAACTCGGGAGATTCTTGCAATCCCAATTAACCAACAAATTTCAACGAGATGAACCGATATAGACAGGATCTAAGGACGGGTCATTTACGGTCAAAAGTGGTTATAATATATTAAGAGAACGAGAGACAAGATCCGTTGAAAAGGAAAACCCATCTTCTTCCCACCAAACACCAAGAAAACTATGGAATGTTATATGGAAGATGCACACTAGCCCAAAAGTCAGGGATTTTCATTTGGAATGTTTGTCAAAATGCTATCCCATCCAAGGAGAATCTATGGAAACGAAAGATTTTACGACCCGATCTGCGATCTTTGCCGAGCGAGCATGGAAACAAATCGAGCACCTCCATCTTCTCTTTCGTCCTTGACTGCACGGGTATGGAGCCACCCGGAAATCAACCTACAAGTGATAGGCCATGAGGTCACACGAATTGATGTATGGTTGGCGAAGTTTATAAACAACGACTCGAACCTACCTTCTCTGGAAATGATCTCAACTATACTATGGCAGGTGTGGAAGGAGCGCAACAACTATATATTTCGGGAACTAAGCCGGATGCCCGCAACGTGGTAGATCTGGCCCGATTTCAGCAAAGAAGTCATAAAAAATGGGGTTTCGGGCATTTGCAAGCAAGAATAGAAGAGGAAAACGAAATCTCTCCCACCTGGACAGCTCCGGTAGCTGGTTCTTTGAAGATAAATGTGGATGGATCCATCTGTGAGGGGTCAACGGAAGGAGCCGTGGCTTGTATAGTTCGAGATTTCTCCGGTAACCTCGTGGATGGCTTCGCGAAGCAGGTTCGGGCGGTGTCGAGTCTTCACATTGAAACCCTAGCTGTGCTTGAAGCCCTAGAGTACATAAAGCGAAGAAGATGGAAGTAGCTTTCGTGGAAACGATTGCAGAGGGCTCGTGCAATCCCTCAAGTACGAGAGGGACTTCACTTGGGAAACACGTGCGAGTTGGACAAAGTGTGTTCAACTTCTGCAGCAACTTCCGAATGTGGACTTGCTATATTGTCCGCGGGCCGCCAACACAGCTGCGGATTGGGCCGCGCGACAAAAAAAGTAACAGACCTCCCCGTGCAACTAGATGGTTTCTCCCCCTCAAGGCCTTTGGGCCATTTTATGTAATGACGCTCCATTTGTGGGGCTGCGACCAGCTATATTATAAATAAAATAGTACTTTGCGACCAAAAAAAAAAAAAAAACGCCCAATTGACCCGGTGAATCTCTTAACGCGATTCAGAGTACAACACCGAGAGAAAAGTGACCTTTCTCTTGTTTTGTTCACTTTTTGGTTGCATTTTAAAGTCCTCCATTCCCCGGCATCGAAATCGCACTTGTCTATCCACATAAATCAAGGGAGAAAAGTTTGGATCATGACCATTTGATGGAGATCGAATCGTAAAAAAATAATGAGAAAATCAGAATGATTGATGTGAAAAGCTCCACTACAATGCCAAAGTTCGTTCATATCCAGCTCGGAGTTTGCAAATATTTTAGGATCCAAGGCAAAGTCGAATTGAAAGTGCATCAAATTGCATGACGTGACGTAGGTGTTGTCACAAAGAGGTGGGCTGAAATTGGAGGGCGAATGATAAGGATTGTGCCTCGGTAATTGCTATTTTTTACTTTGTTAGTATATAAATATTTTTTTGTTCGAATGGTATGTAAATACTGACGTACATATCTTATTGTCTTTTTCATAAGAGTTTAATGTTGAAAATATTCCTTTCATTTTTAGAAGAAGCAAAAGTACTATGGATTTCCCTAGGGGTGTGCATGGTCCGGGCGGGTGGTTCCCGACCTAGAACCGGGAACCGCCCGCTAAGGACCGGTTCCGAAAAATTGGAACCGGGATCCACCCGTTTGTTGCATGGATCCACCCGGGAACCGGACCGCCGGTCCGATCCGGTTCATGCGAGTTGGACAAAGTGTGTTCAACTTCTGCAGCAACTTCCGAATGTGGACTTGCTATATTGTCCACGGGCCGCCAACACAGCTGCGGATTGGGCCGCGCGACAAAAAAGAAGTAACAGCCTCCCGTGCAACTAGATGGTTTCTCCCCCTCAAGGCCTTTGGGCCATTTTATGTAATGACGCTCCATTTGTGGGGCTGCGACCAGCTATATTATAAATAAAATAGTACTTTGCGACCAAAAAAAAAAAAAAAAAAAACGCCCAATTGACCCGGTGAATCTCTTAACGCGATTCAGAGTACAACACCGAGAGAGAAAGTGACCTTTCTCTTGTTTTGTTCACTTTTTGGTTGCATTTTAAAGTCCTCCATTCCCCGGCATCGAAATCGCACTTGTCTATCCACATAAATCAAGGGAGAAAAGTTTGGATCATGACGACCATTTGATGGAGATCGAATCGTAAAAAAATAATGAGAAAATCAGAATGATTGATGTGAAAAGCTCCACTACAATGCCAAAGTTCGTTCATATCCAGCTCGGAGTTTGCAAATATTTTAGGATCCAAGGCAAAGTCGAATTGAAAGTGCATCAAATTGCATGACGTGACGTAGGTGTTGTCACAAAGAGGTGGGCTGAAATTGGAGGGCGAATGATAAGGATTGTGCCTCGGTAATTGCTATTTTTTACTTTGTTAGTATATAAATATTTTTTTGGTCGAATGGTATGTAAATACTGACGTACATATCTTATTGTCTTTTTCATAAGAGTTTAATGTTGAAAATATTCCTTTCATTTTTAGAAGAAGCAAAAGTACTATGGATTTCCCTAGGGGTGTGCATGGTCCGGGCGGGTGGTTCCCGACCTAGAACCGGAACCGCCCGCTAAGGACCGGTTCCGAAAATTGGAACCGGGATCCACCCGTTTGTTGCATGGATCCACCCGGGAACCGACCGCCGGTCCGGTCCGGTTCCCGGTGGATCCATGGAACCAATCTTGACGCAGCTCCGTTTAGGCAATATCACGAACACATGGCAGTCGGCTAGAATGCACAGCACAGAGACAAGTTTACACAGGTTTGGTTCAAGCATTTTGGGCAAGAAGTGAGGAGAACGACGTTGGCCACTTCTTAGGAACCCGGACCTAGACCCGAGTGAACACAGGGAAATACTCAACATCAAACAAATCGACTCAGTTGGACACAAAAAATTCAAGAATCAGAGAAATCTCACTCGGCTATTCTATCACCAAAACAAGTAGTGCTAAGAGGGTTCGTGGGGAAGAGTTTCGTCATAAAAACCCCTACTCGGCTCGAAGACGGCGGCGCGAAGGCCGGTTAGAGACGAATCAAACTTCGCTTGGCCGAACGAACGGTTTGAACCAAAAGGAAACTCACCGGAAATGCCGAGGTTTGGGAACGAGAAGTCTTGTGCTCGAGGCGGGTGGCGTCGAGGATGGGCGAGCGATGCTCGACGTCGATCCACTTCTCCCTCACTGCTGGCGCGGTGGTCGGCGCGGAGGCGAGCTGTGGAGTCGCGGGTCACTGCTGGGCGGAGCAGAGGCTGTGGCGGGTGGCGGCCGGCGCGAGGGGGCGAACAGCAGCAACGGCCGGCGCGAGGGGGCGAACACGCCGAACAGCAGTCGCGGCCTGCTAGGCGGAGACAGTCACCGCTAGGCGGAGATGGGGCCACCGCTAGGCGGAGACAGTCACCGAAGAACCGAAGAAGTTGAAGAAGTCGAAGAAGCCGAAGAAGCCGAAGAAGTCGAAGAAGCCGGTGGGTGGCGGCCGGCGCGAGGGGCCGAACACGCCGAACAACAGTCGCGGCCCGCGGGTCACTGCTGGGCGAAGACAGTCACAGAAGAACCGAAGAAGTCGAAGAAGAAGAGAGACAGACGGTCACAGAATACCGAAGAAGTCAAAGACATTGGACAGAGGAGAGAAGTCTCGGTTAGGGTTTGTTTTGTTTTAGTAATATTTTAATATTAAAAAGGTTCCGGTCCGGTCCGGGTGGGCGGGCGGGCGGATCCGCCTATGGAACCCGGAACCGGACCGGTACCCACCAGTTCCGGAAGTGGAACCGGGAACCGGACCGGTTCCCTCAAGAACCGTCGGTTCCGGGCGGTTCCGGTCCGGTTCCGGGCGGTCCGGGCGGTTCCCGGGTATTTTGCACACCCCTAGATTTCCCAATGGAAGTGATGGAGCATCCGAAATAGGGGTGAGCATTGGTCTAGAGTCAACCTTGGACTGACCGTGGACCGGCCCAACCATGCCGGTCCTGGTCCGGTTCCCAGGGAGACTGGGTCGGTCCTTGGTCCTAGAATTCCAGGATCAGCACTGTGCGAGTCGGTCATCGGTTCTGAGAGTTTCAGGTCGATCTAATCCGGGACCAACCTTGAATATATATATATATATATATATATATATATATATATATATAATATATTATTTATAATTTTTTATATAAAGAAAACATTAAAATAAATGGCATCAACAATATTAAACAGTTATTTAGTGAGGAGTTCAAGTAATTTTACATTGTTCTTTAATATTTTAAATTTTTAATATCTTTTATGGCATCAATAGTCATAATTTACGAAGGAGGAAAATATTTTTGCAAGAAGTCCTCACGAGGTCCAAAAAGGTATAAACAACTCCTTATGACATCATCCTCTAGTATTCGTTCTCTTTTATCTTATTTGTTCTCTTAGTCTTCAATTTGCCAAAATCGAAAGAAACAACTACTCTGCTCGCCACTCGACACTCGCCTCGCTCGCTTTGGGTCACTTGTGCCGCTCGATACTCACTTGGCTTGTTGCTCCCTGCTCGACATTCGATGCTCATTCTGTTCGACGCTCACCCTACTTGACCCTCGCCGCTTGCCTTTTTTAGCTAACCTCGCTCATCATCAAACCTATTAGGTCGGTACGGTCCTCAGTTGCCCTTTCAAGGAGTATAAAAAATGAAATAAAAAATTATTAGTTAGTCATAGGTTGACCTTGAAACCGAACTGAACCCATTAGGTCAATTCTGTCCTCAATCGTTTTTTTAAGAAGTACAAAAAATGAAATAAAAAATTATCAGTTGGTCCCGGGTTGACCCTGGAACCGGACCGAATCCATTGGGTCGGTCCAATCTTCAGTCCCAAGCTTAATAGGGTCAGTCCTCGGTCCCAAAAATTAAGAACCAGCACTGTGCGGATTGATCCTAGGGTTAGAGGATGGACTGGCCCAACCCGAACCATGCTCACCCCTAATCCAAAATATATGGTCTAATACAAAGTCGGACTCTTGGGAAAGGCATGCGTGAGATTTTGCCCAAAATCAATTATATTTGATAGTTGTGTCTGATTCAAAGTAAATTCAGATAATCTCTATTGGAACACAAGTCATTTTTCTTTTTCAATTCGACCGCTCTTGTATTCATAAGCTAAATGTACTATTGATCAATGACATGGCATGCCAAGGATGTTGAAATCTCTTCGCCCAACCGTATTGGATAATTATAAAATTCCACTCGTCTATGACTTTTGGGATCAACCCAAAAAATTAATGATAGCAGAGTTTGAACTCAGGATCTTTTGGTTTTTCAAGGTTTAAAGGCTGAAGCAACACCTAACTAACGGAGATTAATTGAGTTAGCTATATGGCTGCAGTTTAAAAGTTCATTTCCTTCGTAGGATAAGATTCCTTGATATTTCTTTTAAATTTTCTCCATTAGCATGCTTTACTTTTTTGGTTCCTTAGTTATTTCTCCTAGGAAAAAAAAAGGCATTAGAATGGAAAAATTAAAAAACTGAAAAAAGTTATAAATTAGTAAAAAACGGAAGGCATTTAAGTTTGAACCGACATGAAGGATTTATGATATACTTGGCAATTACCTCGAGTTTAAATTTGGAAACCAAGAAATCGCTGAATTATTTGACAGTAAACTTATTATTATAAATTATGGTTTCGCTGAATACATTACAGTTAATTTAAATGTACAGATGGGGTCTTCATAGCATCTTAGGCTAACAATTTGAGGTTAGAGTTGATTTTGGACGGGCCTCAGAAACTGTTGGTAGAATTCTCCTGTAACAACTTCAGCCGTGCGAAGGAACGTGGCAGTTTTTGCACGGCTTTTGGTAACTAGTGACTCGCGTAAAGAAAATAAAACATCAAATTGGTATGTTTGTCTATACAAATTAATATGGTTGATTTCTCTGCAAATCTTTCTTAAGCAGAAATTTTCAATTAGATCACCGGCACGTCTTTGCCCGCGCCCTTTTCGGCCTCCTTTGACCCCACAGCTCGTTGGGCCTTCTCGAGGGCCTTAGACCAGACTCTCCAGGCAGGCCTCGGCATCGTCCTCGAACGAATTGGGCATCGAGAGATCTCGGCGACGTCGGTCGGAATCATGTCAACCTCCTCCGACAAGCCCTCGATGTCCCGTAAAGAGCCGGTGATCTCGGACGCCCCAGTAGTCCCCGGCAAGAGCCGCAAAGGCCTCATCTTTGCTTTTCGCCCTTCGCTGCCCTGTGAGGTCGAGCAAACAGTCGATGTCCTCGACCGCGATCGCCAACTCGCTCGCCGTGCTTATCTGCTGCCTCCCCAGCTCCGTGCTGCCCTTCGCTTCAGCCCCAGCTCCACCGAGGCTCGGGCCGTCGGAGTCCGGTCGCCACTCCCGGCAGCTCCCAGCAACCCCGAATTGCAGCCGGCGTTATCGCCGTCGGGCCTGAATTGAGGCCCTGTTTGTCGGTCTCATTTTCTTCCCATTATAAGAGCCTTCGACCCGGATTCACGTTCAACCTTCCCCACAGCTTGGACCGATCAAGGTCTAGAGACAGCCTAGAAATTTGTGTCCCCTGCCGGGGCCGGCAACACTTGCTTCGGCAATGCTTCAGCTTCACGTCTTTATCCCCGATTGCACCGATGTCCACAGCGGCGTTACCTGGAACCGTCCAATTCGCCGAGAACAGCTCCACTTTTCAATCGTTTTCGTGTTGTACCTGCTATATCAGCTTCTGGACAAATCGAGTTAGAAGTTTGAATCAATGTGAACTTGTTAGATTGTCTTTGTGACAATATATTTCTTTCCTATTATGCGGAGTTCTTGCGTTCCTCTGAAACGGGGTTGGCAATTTGCAGATGAATAGTGATCCTTCCATTTTCCTAAACTAATATTTCTCGATTTATTTCGAGCGATGGACATATCGGTTAAATGACCCAATCTACCATCTACACTAGCCAACTGTCAGCTGCCATGGCGAGACCTGATCAACTCTCCCTAGTCAACTATCGGTTGTCGGACAATCTCCAGCTCCGACAGCCTCAAAAATTGTGTTCTGGCTGCTACATTCATAACTTATCTAAAATTTGTTTTTTGTTAATGTTTTTTCATGTTTAAGATTCTATTGCATAAAATGAGTTAAATTGATCCGTTTAGATTTATTTTCGAGCCACCAAACCGATACAATTCACATATTTGATATGTCTAACCACAATAAATGCATCCACCAATTTGATAGATACACAAAATTCTCTCACTTATTTAGCAAATCCTCTCCAACCATTCTCTTGCCCTCCTTCACTCCATTTTGGCTACCCTAACTCACATGTTTGATATGTCTATTTACAAGAAACACATCCACCAATTTGTCAATCTACACCATTCTCGTTTACCTTTTTAGCACATCCCATCCTCTCCTTCTCTTGCTCTCCTTCACTCGATTTCGATTGCCCTTCTTTCTCAGCCGTTGCTCTAGCTGCTGTTGCTACTGCTGCTGCTCCTGCTTTTTCTTCCTCTGATTTCTTCCCGGCTTCCTCTTTCGCCTTTCTGAGCGCTTCGATCAATCTCTCCAAGCAAGCCTCCTCATCCTCTTCGTCCGACTTGGGCATCAAGTTCTCTGCCACGTCCGCCGGCGTCATCTTTTTCTCCTCCAGCAACTGCCTCACCGTTGCGAACAGCGGGTGCATCTCAACGCCCAAGTAATTCCTTGCAAGCACCTTGAAGGACTCGAAGCAGCAATAGGACATCTCGATAAGCTTGTCCATCCTGCCTCTCCTGATTAGGGCTGGGTCGAGCTTCTCGACATAATTCGTCGTGAACACGATGATCCTCTCACCCCCGCAAGCTGACCAAAGCCCGTCAATGAAGTTCAGGAGCCCTGAGAGCGTGACCTGGCTCTCTTTCCCGCCTTTCTCTGTTCTCTCGACAGGATCCGGTTTCTCTTCATGGTCGTCTTTCTCTTGCTCCCCTGTCTTCCTCTGGCCTGTCAGGTCAAGCGAGCAGTCAATGTCCTCAATCACTATGATCGACTTCGCGGACGTCTCGATCAGCAGCTTCCTTAGCTCCGTGTTGTCCTTGACCGTCGTAAGCTCGAGGTCATACACGTCGTAGTTGAGGAAGTTGGCCATCGCAGCAACCATCGTAGACTTCCCTGTCCCTGGGGGGCCGTAGAGAAGGTAGCCGCGCTTCCACGGCTTGCCTATCCGTGCATAGTACTCCTTCCCTCGCTGGAACTTGAGGAGGTCGTTCATGATCTCCCTCTTCTTGCTCGGCTCCATCGCCAGGGTGTCGAACGTCGCAGGGTGCTCAAATGCCCCGTAGCTCCACTTGCTCTCCTTGTAGTAGTGCCAGTTCGAGCTCGGGTTGTTGGTGAAGAGCTTCCGCAGCTGGTTGTCGGCCGCCACTGCCTTCCCCGTCGCCAGGACGTGCTCTATGTAAGAGCTGGTGATCACTTCCCGGTGGCTCCGGTGGAAGGTCAGCTTAAAAAACCTGGTGGCAAAAGCAAAGATCCATTGATATGGCTTGTTAGATCAGGGATAGGCGGAGTCTAGGCAAGAGTTTCATCATTAGAGGAAAAAACTTATCTCACTAAAGCAAGCCGGTTTTTAATTATTTGATTGAATTAAACGATGTTGACCGATCTCGACTTTTGAAATGCTGAAACCGATGTGTTAATAATAAATCCAGGAACAAGCCTTCTATTTTCAGAACTAGAAGTTATAAAATACATACCTTCTATTTTCGAATAAGGATATAAGGAAATCGTGGAATTCCTAGAGACGATCAGGCACGACCACCAGAGCTTGACTCCTTCAAATTCGTCGACGACCTCCTCGTTGTCGTCCATGCTGAGGACGAGCGACCGGGTATCCTTGACAGAGGCCTTGAGCCGCTTCGCCCTCGTGGAGGCGCTCGCGCTCAGGTAGCTTTTGATGGCGGCGTAGGCCTCGCACCGCTCGAGCCGCTCCCCCCCGTACTCCGGGAAAGTGATCTCGATATAAGGGTTGATGTGGCCGGCGGCCTTGTGAGCGAAGCCCTCGATGTGCACGCGGAGCTGGGGCACAGCCCAGGCGAACATCAGCCCGGTCACGACGGAGATGAGGCGAGCCCACAGTTCTAATGCTTTCATCTTGGTTTCACTCCTCTCTTTTTTCCCTCCAGTTGGGGCTGAATATGGAGAGGAAGTTCCAACTCCAGCTTTTGTAATATTTTGCTTCCATGTTATGTGGAGGCTTGTATTTATACATGGAGTGATCAGGAAGCTCCTGGCTTATGCAGAGAAAATATTGGGTGGTCCGGGACCGCCACGTTGGTCCCGGACCACTCACACGGCGCCACATGCAAGAGGAGGGAGACAAAGAGGAGAGAGGAGAAAGAGGAAAGAGAGCGTCAGAGAGGTGGGCTAGGGCCAGGTCCTTTGGTTCCCTCCCCTTACACGTGGCGCCGCATGAGTGATCGGACCACGCCAACGTGGCAATCCCGAACCACCCAATATTTTCTCGGCTTATGCACGGGTAATTTCCCAACCATTTCCTCGTCAATTCAAGATTGTTTTGCTCTGCAGTCTGGTCTGGACTGGTAGCGACTTCTTCATTTTTATTGACTAGAACGGAATATCTTCGTTAGATCCATGCAATTGTTATCCGTTCACTGGTCACAGACTGGACAGCTTGTCTCGTCAACTCCTTGAGTCAAATCGTGCAATATCAACGTTTCATACCAAATAGTCGTACCATCTCTTGATTTGATACCGTGTAAAAGAGCCAGCACTAACGACTCTCTCTGAGAATTTATCCCATCATAGAATACTTTATTTAAGTCCGCAGCCATATAATTTTTTATTCATATGAATGTCTCGGGGAAGCAACTAAAGTTTGTCCTTTTGGAAATTAAAATATTTGTTAACATGGCATGGTGGGAATTTTCTCAACAATAGTAAGCCCATTGTTGGCCTGTCTTTCCCTGCATTTTCAAACTTACAATACACGGCCATATTAACAAAGACTCAACAAACGATAGTCAGGAAGTGACCGTCTCTTCTACTTTCTTTTTTCTTCTTTCTTATGGGTCTATCTTGTTGCCAACTACTCCGGTGGACGTGCATTTGGAGCTGTTCAGATACAAAAGAAATGTCGTATCATTGTACTTAAATTCCATTGACATTGCGACACCCGGACAATAATAACATAAAAAATAAGGTGGTGCTAAGCTAGCGGCAGCGTTATTCACAAAGAATAACAGTGTCTTTTTAACCACGCACTCCATTGAGATGCAACTAGCAATTGGATGTACAGAATTAAGAGACGTGGACCAAATTTGGATAAGAGTGTAATAGAAAATTCTCAGATATACGTAATTAGCGATTGCTCGTGTTCTTTTTCAAAAAAAATTATAAGTTTATCCCAATTTCTTCCTCCACACTTTAAGAACTATCATTTGGATCTTTCAGTTTATTTTCATAGGTGCTGTTAATTTCCTCTTTATAAGGATATAATTGGTATTCGGGTGTTTGATTACCCAGCACTAAATTATTTCGGTAATAATTTACTTTTGAGTTTATATTTATTTATTCAAAGTATATAAAAAATATAAATTAATTAAGTTTCAGACTTTTCGCATATTAAAATAGGATGTCTTTGTGATTCTTGTTTGGAAACCCTACTTGAATTTAGGAGAGGCTCGATTTTCGTTTAGGATTATTTCGAGTTGGAAGTAGTGTTGGCCACACAAATCCACTTCGTTGCAATATCAAACCGAGATAAATTAGTAAACGTCGTAGGCATTTTATGCTAGAGGGAATTAAATAACTTAATATTCATATGTCTGTTAGTATGAGACGAGTTCAAGAAAATGTAGCAATAGCATATGAAGAGTTATTAAGAAGGGCAAGATAGAAAATTTTATAGCTATCAGTTTCAAAAGATATAAAATGAGACGAATTGATTTTAAAAAACTGCAGCTTAAGTAATTAAATGATGATGTCACATAGTATGCCTTGAAATGTTTTACCGATGATCTAAAACTAGACGCATTGTTTACAATGCGCATGATCATGATTAAATGTTACAAATTGTAAATTTTGATAGAATTTAATTGTAATAATATTGCATTAATATGTAGGTGCATTGGCCATGATCATTAAGGCTTTTTGTTTGTTTAAGTGTAACCCAATACTTAATAACCTTCTAAAAGTTACATAGTGTTTTAATAGACCACAACTACCTTGGGACCGGAAGTATTTATTCAATTCCTAGGTAATTGTTACACGGTCAATAGACAAATCATCAATTTGCAAAACAAAATGGGATTATCTTGCTCGATATAAAAGACTATTGAAAAACAAAAAAGATGCGGACTTAGTACAATTTTCTTTGAAAGACAATTATATTTAACCAATAATATAGTGGTTAATAGCGGATGAACTTTGGGTCAATAGATTGGACGAAATCAATTTTTTCTATTAAACACACTTGACCGACTGAAGCAATTATAGATTCATACCACTGCTGCCTGTGAAATTTGTGGTGCAAAGCGCACCGTTACTTGAGAGACAATATGGAAACTCCTTCGAATATGAAAAGAAAATTCAAGCTCGTCAAGTCCTCAAACTGGACCTTTCATCGTCGTTCGTCCATATTCTCTGTACGTCTCTTTCATGATCAGTTTCGCATGGTCTTCGTCTTCTACAGTGCAGCTCTTCTGTATCTTTCCTTGTTCTGAGGGGTTAAACTATTCAGGCCCGTACTTGTAGTGCAGAGAAAGAAAGCCTACAATTGAATTTGAGAATTTTTTTTTTTTAATTTCTTTGTTTTGGGATTTCTTTATTCATTGTCTGAATTGCTGGGTTCATTCATTTTGAGTGAATATACTAACCAGAAAAGAAAAAAAAAAATGGGAGAGACCATGGAACTATGACGTTTCGGGATCGATTTTTTTACTGAGCAACTTTGAAAAATTTTATCGTCGCTGAAACTTAAGACCATATACTATATTGTTCTTATAATTTGACAATATATTGTTCGACCTAGAAAACTTGGCAGATAAATGTTATTTTAACTTATGTCCTTACATATCGATTTAATTTGAAGGAACGAGAAACTGAGTTGAAGATGTTTTTGATATTTTCAATTATTGCTTAAATGATGTTGAAGTAGTTCCACAATAGTGTTTGACCTATATTTTATATCAATAAAGTGCAACTCTATTGCGTTTGTTGATACGCCCATGAAATTTTCAAAAAAGTGCTTGTCCATACTCCCTCTCCTAATCAGGGCCGATTGAGCTTCAACATGACATTCTTCGTGAAGACGATGAATCTCTCATCCCGCCTGCCGAACACAGCCCGTCAATGAAGTTCAGAAGTGCCGACAAAGCGACCCTGGTCTCGATACTCTCGTCTTCCTTTGCCAACTCTTTAAGGGCATCGTCCCTCACTCCGGCCTTTAATTTTATGTTGCTTCTTCTCCTTCTTCGTCTTCCGGCAAGTGAGGTTGGGTGAGAAATCGATGTCCTCGATCCCTATTATGGAATTGCCTGTCGTCTTGATTAGTAGCTTCCTCAGCTTCATGTTGTCCTTCACTATCGAAAGCTGGAGAGAGTAAAATTATGTATATAAACAAGATAAAATGGTAAATATTTATTGTTTGATAGGTAATCTAAGGAAAAAGGTCAAAACCCTAATGTGATAAATTCCTCAGACTTAAGAGTTGGTTTTCAATTGTCACATGCTAGCTAGTCGAGTCTATATTGGTTAGGTACTTCTTTTGACATTTTGTATCGTCTATGGTCTTATATATTAAAATTTGATGAACATTCCTGTATTCCCCGAGAAGGTCCTTATTATATTTCCATACAAGCCGAATGCGCAAGTGTAGGAAAGAAACCTATGCAAGTAAAGAAATACCTCTAGCTACTCTCTATACCCTCCCTCTCTCCTAGGGGTGAGCATGATTTTAGGGTCTAACCTAAAATAGAAAAAATAGATCAGTGGGAACCTATCCAATCCTAGGTTACAAGATATATAGGGTAGATTTTAGATTCCAAAGATTGAGAAACCTATTTCGACGGGTAGGTTTTAGATTTTAGATAAATGAAACCTAAAACCTAAAACAGGTTTGTAGTTTTCTCGGTTTTTGTCTTCATGCGATCCTACGATATGTCATGATGTCCGATAAATATATAATTTGGAACCACTAATCTGAATTTTCATTATATAACCAAGGCTTTTACTTTGTTAATATTTAATATTCTTCACATGTCTATATATTAGTTATGATCAGTAAATTATAGTAGCAAGTGATGATTTTTAAAGGTGGAACCTGGATAAAACTCGAAACTCATGACTGAGTAGATTCTAGGTTCCAAGATATACATGGTAAATTTTAGATTCCAAAAAATAAAGAATCTTTTCTAGCGGGTAAGTTTTAGGTAAAATCTATACGAATGGAACCACCCCCTCCCCCCCCCTCTCTCTTTGCAAAAAAAAAAAAACAAAAACAAAAACAAAACAAAAGTATTAACTAACACAATATTAGTAACAGAAAAATATGGTCCTTGGACAAAGATGTTATTATCTACCAATGCATATGATTGGTTCTAAACAATACGTTTCCTTTTTGAGTTTATAATAAGAGTAATATAAGTGGAATTGAGTGAATGAAGTACAAGGCTACCCTTTAAATTATGTGCTCCATGCATTTTAAAAATAGTAAAAAGCCTGCTTTTATCCATCAAAACTCTCATGCGTAGTGACTACGAGATGGTTCATATTCTTTCTAATAAATTGTTGGCACGCAGTCAATCTTTTTCTCCCTGAGAGGTATGCGCATTTAAATAACTTCGAAACTTTAGGTCAACTTATTCTCAAAAATACATGTAAACGATGTTGTCCATTTAAATTGGTTAAGTTTTTATTTAGTAACTGATAAAAATGACCTTCAAAGTCACTCTCATTAAAAAAAAAAAAAAAAAAAAAAGAAGCTATAATTTGAACGGGAGCATGTTGTATCCGTATGTTGTATTCAAATAAAAAGTTTGACCATTCAATGTACTTATCTTTGGTCTTAGCATATTAAAGGTGAAATAAGATTTATTTATTTCTTTCTCACTGTCTCTCCTTTTTTTAAGGAAAGGTATAGGAGGGGAAGGAGGTAACAAATTGACACTGCACAGTTAATGATGCGTTTTGGTCCAGCTTTTGTCAAAAGAATTGACATATATGCTAAAAAGCCTTAAATAAAAAGGTTTTCATAAAAAGTAAAGATCGACACTTCTTCCATCTTTTCTTTCTTATGACCCTCGTGCCGCCTTGAATTGTCCTTGTTATCCCTTATAATCCCCACTCTTGATTAAAAAATGTTAATTACTTTTCTTTTTCTTTTTCTCGTCAATAAGTAATTATTCCATGTAATCGAGGTAAAGAGAATATTCCATATAGTGTTTTTTTTTTTTAATTTACATTGTAATAAAGGAAGTTTAAAATTTTCATTTTAAAAATTTTGTTATGTTATTAAATTCTTTGATGATATCTTTTAGAAAATCATGCAATGATGGCATGAAAAATATACTAAAAAATTGAATTATTTGATTCACCGAATAAAATTAAAGCCAAGCAGTTACAAATATAGAGTTATAATTAAACTAATTGCATTCATTAGAACTTGTAAATGATTCTTTTCTTCTTCTTTTTTATTTGTGCTTAGGTTTTTTTTTAAGAATAATGGTGTCCTAGTACAAAATAAAAGGGCCACGCTAAATTCCCTAGAATGGCTTCATCCACCTCTAGAAATTCCTTCTGGCTATTTGGTTAGCGTTCCAAGATCCAAGAGGACGTACTGCGACTAGAAATGCTTTGTGATCGGACATTCTCCAGTTGCGATTTTATTGGAGAGTTCCATGCTGACAGTTTAACTATGGTTATTAGAATAACTGTTTGATATTATTTGTGTGGTTGTATTGTTCAAGGTGTTGCAATTGATTTAATAATTGGTTGGAAAGTCAAATGAGGAATGACAACATATCTTTGAAAAAAGAAAGAAATGGTAGGGGACAAATTTTGGATGACAGCGGAGAAGGAGGGCGACAAGGCCGAAAAGGCGATCATGGTGTTGGAAGTATAGGTATTGAAGCTTGGACTGAGAGGGGTGGTGTCGGCCATGGAGAGGGTCGCAGCGACAACAAGTGATGTAGGACAACCATGGAGGTAGATGGTGGTCTCGTCATTGGTGAATTGGCGGAGGACGCATCCAATGCTATGCAACGTTCAAAGGTATGGAGTGTATAAGATCGAGCACACCTATCTCACTTTCGCAAACTGCGTCATATGTACCTCTTCCTCGCTTTGTAACGAGACCTCATTTCTTCCCTATTCTCTCGAGTAACGAGCCACAAAAAAAAATACCCCTTCCTCATTCAAATTTTTCTTTTTCTCCCCTCTTCATGGGTTTTCAATGGATCTTAACCAATTATCTCCTCAATCAATGGCAGACATTTCACAATGTCCAAGTTCGTCACCGGCAATTCCCGTGACTTTGGCTATCACAAATTTCGCTTTAATGTAGCGACTTTACAACATTAAGACAAGGGCCCCTTTGCCTGTCATTAATTAGGAGAAGTAAATGAAGAACCAAAAAAGATAGTGGTGAGCCGGTGAAGCACGAAGACTTGGTGGAGACAGAGAAGGTGAGGAATGGGACCCGCAGGTTGGATGATTTCATCTTTTTTGTCCACTAGGGCGTGGATGAAGTCATTTTAAATATGAATTTAGAGCCACTCAAAATAATAGGAAAATGACAACTCATCAATATAATAACTAGTTGGTTATTTGCCAAGTAAACTTGTTTTTTTATTTTCTTTTTTTGGAAAAGTGGGACGCCAATTTCGTCCCAATGGGAAAAAAAACTATATAAACAAAAGAAGAAACCAGAAAGGAAAGAAAAAATGAAGGTAAGAGTTAATCTTCAAACAAAAGTGGGCCCACATTTGACCTCAATGTTTGTTGTTGGGGAGGTGGATAGGTAGTTTTGTCTTTCTAGTAAAATTGAAATCAAGCAAAATGAAGGAAAAAAATAACAAATAATCTTATATCAAAAGTGAGATTCACAAGGAGTAATGTGGTCAATTTAAGATAATAGAGGAGTCACAAGCAAAGTGGGATAGAAAATGTGCTAGCCAAAGTAAATAGTGTTTAGAAAATATTTGCAAAAATACATGGTAAATCATTTTTTTTTTTTGAATGAGCTTTGGGGACAGCCCATCGCTAAGGTCACATGACTCT
The DNA here is from genome assembly GCA_014182565.1 of Eucalyptus marginata. Taxonomy (NCBI): domain Eukaryota; kingdom Viridiplantae; phylum Streptophyta; class Magnoliopsida; order Myrtales; family Myrtaceae; genus Eucalyptus; species Eucalyptus marginata. Next base: position 27,870,282 of record CM024594.1, read on the forward strand.
AGGGAAGGACTATCGAGATCACGTGACTCTCAGGTGGGGTGCTCTGAGGTCACTCAACCTTAGGCAAGCTATATCTAGAGACAAGAGGCAAGTGTCAACCGTCAGTGACCCTCATGTGATCTCAAACGAACTAGACCTAGAGACTAAAGGCAAGTGTCGACCCTCAATGACCCTTGGTGAGCTAGATGTGGAGAGAAGAGGCAAGCGTCGACTATCGGTGACTCTTGGCAACCCTCACACGACCTTAGTAGATTTAGAGATGAGAGGCGAGTGTCAATGCTCGGCCACCCTCATATTACCTCATGCAAGCTAGATCAAGAGACCAAAGGTGAGTGCAACCCTAGCGCGACCTTAGTGAGCGTTGACTAGAGGTTGGCAAGCTAGATCTAAAGCGAACAAGAGACGATGCACAATTTCCCGAGAGAGGGCAAGATAGAAAAAGGAAATCATTAGACCCTGAAATAGCATTTTCGAAATGCGGAAAGCAAAGAATGGTCTCAAGTTGCATTTGGCTTAGCTCAACTTTGACTCAAGACCTAAAATCTGCCATCAAGATCGGTTGGTTTGGATCTTGGTCAATGGGCATCCTAAGAAGCGGAGGGGGAAAAGGTTCTAAAGTGAGAGAAATCTTAAACTTTTTGCGGGAGCTCCAAAATTTGCTTTTGCCTCCACATTCCCCTCTTCCAAACACAACATGAAAAGCTACCATGAAATGGGCCGCCGGGGAAATGATGATACGAGACTCAGCTGGAAATGATGATATGGCGCTTTAAGAGCCTCGTTTTAGGGACTCCTTCCACGGGCAACGACAGTGGTGACGTGACGCACAGCGATGTATATCTCCATCGCTGTTTCGAGTCTTTATACAAAGTGGTCTTGTTATGAAAACGATGAAAGAGTTCTTGATGACGACAAAAAATTTATCGACTCTTTCGTGTCATGATCATCGATTTTGCAAGAAAGGATCGTGGATGCTATCCTCTCACGTTGTCTGAGGTTGGGTCATGTTGTCGTATTCCATCTCGTGGAATGGCCCCCACCTGTCCAACAAGGAGCCTCTTAAAACCCACAGGGCTCTCTCTCTCTCTCTCTCTCTCTCTCTCTCACTCATTGATTAGATTTTGGGGCATTGGGAATATCCAAAGGAATCTGCACTGTCTCTCTGCACTCCTTGACTCGACTTGAACTCAGAGAAAAAGGGAGGAAAGATGGTTCAAACGGAGAGAAACGAAGCACCAGCCAGCCAGCCAGCCAGCCAGCCAGCTCTTCTTCATCGGCAGATGATGACATGCTCTTGTTTCTTACATGGGTCGGGCTAAAACTTCACAGGCTCTTTCAACCCCAGCCGGAGATTTACATTATGACCTGCCAACTTGCGAACCTGTACCTGATAACAAATATGATTGCTTTTTTCCCCTCAGGCAAGGAAAAAATCTGCACTGCAGAACCCCCCCTCACTGTAGTGAGCAGAGTAACGGTATTGGCTGGTGTCGATTTTTTCTGTTTTTTTTTTTTTTATAATGGTGTCCTCTGTCCTGTGACCAAAAGGAAAAGGAGAGACCAGAAAATCTGAAACGCTTTTGTCTTCCTCGTAAAGCTCTCTTTTTTCTCTCTCTCATGCACTCTCTCATCCTCTGTGTTTTGTCCCCAAGCTGTAACATTTCTGGGGGGTCGTAAGATATTGCTCGTTGGGTCTCTCACCGCTCCCTCCCTCCCTCTCTCTCTCTCTCTCTGTGGCGTTTCAAATTTGAATGCCGTTTTGGCCATTCGTCTCTCTGTTATCTTTCTTTATTATTTTTCTGGTTCACTCGGTGAAACGTGAAATTACCCTGTCTTCGCGCCCGCGTCTCGCTCGCTCTTCCTTTGACCGCCTCGGTCGCACCCCACATTGAATCTTGACCGCCACCTCCAGGCCCCAGACCCAACCCCACACAGCCCAATATAAGGGAAAACCCTTCTCCCAGTACTTCCGTCAAGCGCTCTCTTGGCGTCCTCAGCAGCAAAATGAATAAAGCATCACATTGCGGTGGAGGTGTCGAGGCTCAGTCCCTCGCGGCTGGCCTCCGAGATCTCAGCTTCAGCAACAGCGTCAGCCTCGGCTTGTGCAGCAGCACCGTTTCCGGGTCTGATCACAGCGTTGGCAATGCTGCTCTAGATGCCACCAAGAGCAGCGAGAGCTTGGCGGTAGATTGTGAGGACAGCGACAAGAGTAGTAGCGTGAGCGGTGGGAGTAAATCGAACAGTTTCAATGCGAGCGAGTCGAGCTTCAGGACTGGCTGCCCGTCGAAACCGCATCGAGGGAACGATATCCGGTGGGATGCGATACAATGCGTCAAAGGGAAAGAGGGTGGCTTGGGGCTGGGCCATTTCAGGCTCTTGAAGAAGCTGGGTTGTGGAGACATAGGGAGTGTGTACTTAGCGGAGCTTAGAGGGATGGGTTGTCTATTTGCAATGAAAGTGATGGATAAGGGAATGTTGGCAGGGAGAAAGAAGTTGGTGAGAGCTCAAACGGAGAGAGACATTCTGGGCTTGTTGGATCATCCCTTCTTGCCGACGCTGTATTCGCATTTCGAGACCGAGAAGTTCTCGTGCTTGTTGATGGAGTTCTGCAGCGGTGGCGATCTCCACACTCTTCGGCAGCGCCAGCCAGGGAAGCATTTCACCGAGCAAGCTGCTAGGTTCGTGCTGAACTATTGTTCTTGAAGTTGGAGGTTTCTTTCTGCTTGTTTGCCATGCTTTCCATGTTTTGCTTTCAAGATTAGAAAGATTCAGTCGACCCAAAATGTGTAAGCAACGCAGCAGGTTGATTGTGACTGAGATGATGTAGATTCTTAGAAGCAGTCGGCTGCCTGTGTGCTTTTAGATAGTAAGCAGTGGAATTCGGATTGTGGAGCTAATTTGATTGCAGTTTTCAGTGTGGTGTCGGAGTGTTGAAATAAAAATTTGTGCTTTCAAAAATTAACATTTCGGAACACACTGCTACAAGCCTACAATGCTGCATTTTGTTATTCCATTCGTGTTGCGGCTGCTGCTTTTAGCCATAGGGTGCAGTTCTGTAGAGTTGAACTTCAAGCCATTTTCTGAAATACGATTACGTTTATCGGGATTCATCATTCTTACTCGTACTTAGTCTGCCTGGGTTAACTATAGGAATTGCTGGATTGAATTCTCAACATTGTACCTTCTCTTGCAGGTTCTACGCATCTGAAGTGCTTCTCGCCCTCGAATATCTACACATGATGGGCGTGGTTTACAGGGACTTGAAGCCCGAGAATGTCCTTGTGAGAGACGATGGCCACATAATGCTGTCCGACTTCGACTTATCACTCCAGTGCTCCGTGAGCCCCACTCTCATCCAGTCAAGCTCGGAGTATCCATGTAGGATCTCTGCATACTGTATCGAGCCTGCATGCATCGATCCGGCCTGCAAACTGCCCGTTTGCGTCGAGCCTAGTTGCTTGCAACCATCTTGCTTCAAACCCCGTTTCTTAAGCACAAAGCCACCAAAGGCAAAAGGTGAAAGGATTAGCTTAGTAAGTTCAGATTCGCTCCCTCAACTTATTGCGGAGCCCACCAATGCCCGCTCTATGTCATTTGTCGGGACACACGAATATCTGGCTCCTGAGATAATCAGAGGGGATGGTCATGGGAGTTCTGTAGATTGGTGGACGTTCGGTATCTTCCTGTACGAGCTGCTACATGGGAAAACACCCTTCAGAGGCAATGGAAATCGTGAGACCTTGTTCAATGTGGTTGGGCAGTCTCTGAAATTCCCGGAGGGGTCTGCAGTTAGTTTTGCCGCTAAGGATTTGATCCGGGGCCTGCTCGCGAAAGACCCACAAAAGCGATTAGGATTCAAACGTGGGGCTGCAGACATTAAGCAGCATCCTTTCTTCGAAAGCATCAATTGGGCCCTCATCCGAAGCACTCAACCCCCAGAAATCCCGAAGCCGGTCGATTTTTCATACTTGAACCACCCGTTCAAGTCGGCAGTGCCTCAGAACGACAAGGGGGCAACGGACTCGGACAGGTCCTCTGGTCCTTACTTAGATTTCGAGTTCTTCTGATAATTTTTGGAGGGGAGACTGAGTAGTGGTAGCATCAGTTAGGAAGGGGTTGGGGGGACTAGTGACATTTATGTTGTGCAATCGTGATCCTAAAATGAAATTTAATCGTCTCTTTGCATCACTTTCTGCTTTTTCCTATCCCAACTCGAATTGCATTATGCGCATAAAACACTACTCCCTTTTTGCTGCACTTTTAAAGAGCTGAAGATAGGACAGATGAGGCATCTTTTGCTGTTTCTTTTATCTTTAGCGGCTGGAAAAAGGGTTTACAAGGTGAGAGTGAGATTCAGACAAATGCATTTCATTGCACACGCCATGCCCCTTTCTTCAAGCGGTCCTCTTTGCTCTGTCAGAAAATCAAGACTGGCCCCAGTGGCCCTCTTCCTACTTTTATATGAAGACTAGTCTCTCAACTTTCTGGAAAAAGACTATTCTTGCTTACAAAGGGAAAAGGGGGGGGATTCCAGCTTAAGACAAGTCATGGAAAAAGGGTCTTTAGGCAGTGCTGAATTTTGGTTTTATCTAGCAATGAGGGATCGTGGTCCCCCGATGATTGGCCTTTGTTAATAGTCTTCTCTGGTCCCATCCTTGTGGTATGTTCTGTAGGGCTTAGTGTTGAGACAGTTCCCAAGCTGTGCTTTATTCTTCTGTACCAATCTCGGGCTTTTCTCGAAAGAAAACGACACTCCATTCTGTTCATTTCCTTCTTTTTCTTCCCGTGACTATTGCGACGAGGTTGTATTGGACTGGCGATCGCCAAGAACCGAGTTCATGCTTGATAAAGAAAGGTGAGTTTGTAGGATTGGTCTGAGGAGACAACCCAGTTGGCCAGAGACAAAAGCGAATGTTCCTTTATATCTGTTGCTGTCTGTTTCTGGGACCAATTCGTATGGTTTCAGAAAATTTGGATAGATAGAATCACACGCCCTGCAAGTACGAAAATCATGAGCGTGTTCAAGTTCTTTGGCATGTCGCATCTGTTTCTCAACTAGGAATGATGATATCCTCGAAAAGATGGTCACTCCACTGCGTTCCTATGGTTGTTGTTTTGGTCGATCGTTGTAGGGTTGTTTCACAGGGAGCACACGCGAGCACCCAGGTAATCCCTGTCGGGCGTGGCTCCTTGTCCCGGATATTCCCAGCCAAGTAATTGTCGAGGCCATAGAGTCTCTGATCCTGAGTGCGAGCGGCTCTGAACGGAAACGAACTTTGTCAATTCGAATCTGATACATGTGCAGGGAAGGCGAACAGGGTCGCCATTTGAGATTCATAGTTCTGCTCTTTGTCGATCTGTTGATCTAAGCAAAGAGACCGGATTGATCTCCATCTGTGAAGTCCTTTTTGGCGCAGACAGACAGAAAGGATCGATGCCAATTTTGTGAACCGAGCTCATGCCTATAATGTGCAATAGCAAGAATTGTTGGTAACATTGTACCTTTAAATAAGTTAAAAGAAACGGGCTTTTATCATCAAGAGAAGTCAGAGATACAAAAATTATTTGCCGAAATTCCTTTTTCTAAAGAAATTATGACATTATTGTGTTAGATTGCCAATCAAGCTAAATTAACCACCCTATGTATGTTCCACTCATTTAAAGACTCCAGTAAAATTTGCAAGTTCTAAATCTTTTAGAAACTGTGCCATCAAAATGTAATCTTTTCATTTTTAACATGGGGCCACCAACAAGTTTGATATTTTCAGTTCCACACGATATCAAGCATGATGTGGATCACAATCAAAGGATAAAGCACATGCATTTGGCCTGTCAAAAGTGGAGAACTTCATTGTCGGATATGTAGATTGATGTTGAAATCAAGTTAAAATAAAGTTAAAATTCTTCTTGCCCCACGTTTACTTGAATGTTATGTCTAATTAAGTCATTCTACTTTCATAAAGTTTTCTAATCAAGTCATTTCCACACCAACTATGATCGAATGTAGCTAATGTGTTCATCGAACAACGCCAAAGTATCGTGTGGATATAACACATAAATTCCTACATGGAAGACAACATCGATAAAATTTAACTAGACATCTAGATGGATGATTATATTAAAAGAAAAAAATTATTCCCATTGTGTTACATTACCGCACCGCTCGACAGCTAAGCTAAAGTATGCTAGTTGAAGTGTCAATTCCAATTGCCAGGTCTCATGTTTCCCCTCTCCATTTTACATCTCAATCACTTTCACCTCCAAAAAGCTATCGACCTGGAGAAGATGGCTTTCCACTCCTGGAAGGCTCGAGACTTCAAATGCTACACCTATGGACCTTTAAGGGCGTCCGGCCTTTTTAGGTAGGCATTAACTTCATATACGTAAAAGGTCATGTTCAACAACCGTGATTCGATTTTCAGTTTATTGGTTTCACGTGACATGGAAACAATGTCTGCCTCTTATAGATTGTAATTACGACCCATTCCACTGTGTCTGATTAAAAAAAACCCATTTCGGAATGATCTTTAAGTGCCTTGTATCATTACTCCGGCCAAAAGAAAAAAAATTCTTCTATTGAATACATTAACATATTTATGCCTATATTTCAATCAAAACAAGTATATTGTAAATGATAATTTGTCTAATTCAATTGAGAAGTGGGTTCCTTTCAGACCATTTCTAATTTTTTGGTGATTTGCTTGAAAATATGCACCATTCAACTTATTCAAGCCAATCAATTTTCTTGCATCAAGGGGGGTCAAAGCAAGCCCTCATGAAGGGCCAGCATCAATATCAATATAGAGAGAGTTTTTGGTACAATGGGATTTACACAAAGACATAGCAAAACTACACCCCAAGTAACATCATGAGAATAAAAATGAATCATTTACACAATCCATTTGCGAAATCATACGATCAAGTAGATATTTATGACCTATTTGGTAACTATCATATTTTTCTATTTTCCTATTCTTTTGTTCCTCGGAAAACAAAAAAAAATGGAAAATTCGTTTAGTAATATGAATGAATTTTTCTATTTCTTAAAATAGAATAGTGGCCAAAAAAATAGATTTGAAATAAAAATAATAAATAAAGAAATTTACTTCTTTATTTTCAAGAATTGAAATGTGAAAAATTATTTCTAAATATAAATTGCTCTCGAAAATAGAAATGTTATTAGAAACAAACCGTTTGGTTTCAAACATCATGCGAAGTGAGTGAATCATGGTCCGAAGGTGGGTTCGCATGAAACCGGCAAAATTCAATGAGGAGAGAGAGACTGCGAAACTCCCCTGTTTCTTTCCACGTTCTTGTTTTGGTTCTTTGCGTCGTCAGGAATCAAAGTCTTCCCCCCTCCCAGTGATAATGAGAAAGCATACAAGGGAGAGGTAATTCAAGAAAACCCCACTTGACCCTGCATTTCCAGTCTTCGTTCCGGTTTCGGTTTTTTTCCACCTTTCCTTTTTTGACCCACAAGGGAAAGGAAAACCAAGAGCTCCCAAGCTTTCAGATTTCTGGCCCCGGTGAAATTTGCGAGAGTTTTTCCGTCATGGGATCGAAGTACCTCCTCGCTTTCGCCTTCCTCGTCCTCGCCTTCTTTCCCGATTCGTCTCGCTCTGCTATCCCGCGATGGCTTGGCGAGCAGAAAACGTAATTGGGTCCTTCTTTTGTCTTTCTTTTTTCTTGGGCTGATTAGTCGAATGCTGTTTGAGGAATTCCACGACTCAAGCTTGAATCTTGATGGGTTTCTGCAGGCGAGGGTCGGTGATCCGTATGAAGACGGGTGGATCTTCAGCCGGTATCGATCCCACTCGGGTCACCCAGCTCTCGTGGAGGCCAAGGTCGGATTTTGTTTCTTTTTTCTGCCCCTTTATGGGGTTTGTTGTTGAAATGTCTATGCGAATTATGGGTGTTTGTATGTACTGTTCCTCCTTATGCTTAGAATTTTCAGTTTGAGGAATTTTTGGTTCTGCTTAGGCGGGGAAAAAGAAAAGTTTGAGACTGTTCAATCTGATTGTGGATTTGTTTCTGATAAATTGCGTTCTTGTGGGGTGCGAATTATGGGTGTTTGTATGCACTGTTCCTCCTTAAGCTTAGAATCTTCAGTTTGAGGAATTTATGTTTTGCTTAGGTGGGGGAAAAAAGTTTGAGACTGTTCAATCTGATAGTGGGTTTGTTTCTGAAAAAAAAATTGCGTTCTTGTAGGGCTTTTCTCTATAAGGGGTTTCTGTCTAATGAAGAGTGTGATCATCTTATGGACCTGGTGAGTGCATTCTTCAATGGTACTATGTGGGAAATCCTTTTAGACCAGGAGAATTGTGAATGTGGCAGCAAATGCGTCATGAATTTCTGTTGTGGATTTGGGTGGAACAGGCAAGGGACAAGCTTGAGAAGTCGATGGTGGCCGACAATGAGTCTGGTAAGAGTATAGAGAGCGAAGTCCGAACAAGCTCGGGAATGTTTCTTGGGAAAGCTCAGGTGAGTGGATTACTCCTCTTTCTGAATTAGCTGAATTGAGCAATTGTTGTTTACGCCCATGTGGTGGTCATGAAATCGGTACTTTTGAAATCTGTTTTGACCTGTTTCATCTAAGAGAAGTTGTAGCGAAAAATAGAATACCACGGCCTGATACATTGACTGGATTGATTCTTATGGAAATTGGCTGATTTGAATTTTTTTCTAGATAATTTGGGAAAATTCTTGAATAATTTAGAACGGTGGGAGAAGTAATCTGATGTCATCTTCTTTGATCTTCTTTGTTTTTGAAGGATGAAGTTGTTGCTGATATTGAAGCTAGGATAGCTGCATGGACCTTCCTTCCTGCGGGTAAGTCTCTAACACTTCCCTTGTGGAATGACGTCCTTCTTTTGGATTATCATTCTTAGAGAGAGTTGATTTTGATTTTTTATAATTCTCATTTGGCTTTGGAACCAGAAAATGGAGAGTCGATTCAAATATTACACTATGAGCATGGTCAAAAGTATGAACCTCATTATGATTATTTCCATGACAAGGCTAATCAAGAGTTGGGTGGCCATCGGGTGGCTACCGTGCTGATGTATCTGTCTAATGTAGAGAAAGGAGGAGAAACGGTTTTCCCTAATGCAGGGGTAAGGAAACTGAATGATGCGTGATTCTTAAATACGTAACTGTGGCCCCCAAGGTGCTTCTTTTGATGTCGATATTTGATTATATTTCATTTATTTTTTTGCAGGGAAAGTTGACCCAACCAAAGAGTGATGACCTTTCTGATTGTGCAAAAAATGGTTATTCAGGTACTACATTATTTTTCACAAACCTTTCATTTTGTTTTCCCTTTCTACTTTTATTAGATAGTATGCCTCAGATCGTGTTTTGCAGGGCGAGGTTTTCTTCTTTAATTTTTTTTTTTCAAATATTTTGGGCCAGTTTCTTTAGCTTTTCAACCTGCATATTGTTATATGATAGAAGTAGCCACTTTAAATCCCTTTAATGTAAGAATGAGTTGTAGCTTATGTTTCTAGTTGAACTTATCTTCTGATCATTCTTATTTAAACTCTTGATTTCAAACTGTAACATGAGTCAGTGATTTAGGGGGTTGTATATCTTTTAACTTCAGTAATGACCAACAGATCATAGAACGTCATGCGTCAGACTGTAGTAGGCCCTGCGCTCATATTTGCAATAGGTGTCCCATGCTCTGATCATGCATGCTTCACTGTGCTTGGTTGCATACAGAATGTAAGACTGTCTCACTAGATCCTTGAGTTGTTGCTGCTCATGTAGTCTTAAAGCAGTAGAATCTTTTCAAGAATTGAGATAACTCTCAAATCACAATATTAATCCGGGGTCAATGTCAAATTTTGTAGTTGATCAAATACACATTCTTCAACTTGTTTAAGAAAGAGTGCTGAAGTGGTTTGATGCTTATTTATGTTAGAAACTGCTAAAAAATTGTGATTTCGGATCTCTATCGTATCCTTCCAGTGAAACCCATGAAGGGTGATGCCTTGCTGTTCTTCAGCCTTCATCTGAACGCAACCACGGACACTAGCAGCTTGCACGGGAGCTGTCCTGTCATCGAAGGCGAGAAATGGTCTGCAACCAAGTGGATCCACGTGAGGTCATTCGACAAGCCGACAAGGAGCTCAGCCGACGGAGAATGCAAGGACGACAATGCGAACTGCCCTATGTGGGCCAGGGCGGGCGAGTGCCAGAAGAACCCTGTCTACATGGTTGGGTCCGAGGATTCGTACGGGTCTTGCAGGAAGAGCTGCAAAGTGTGCTCGTCGTAGAGGAAGGAGGTGCTTTTATGTTTAGCTTTCACATTCTTCTTTTACACTGTCGAGAGTTGTAGACCCAAACTGATGTATATAAACATCAAGAGCTGTGTTCTAGGGAGGCGCCATAGTCGCAGAAATCTACCTTCCAAGCTTTTTGTAGCGTCTGTGTACCCAATGGAATCATATATGTGGGTTCCTTTCAAGCCCACATAAGAAGACAGTGGTTCATGTTAAGAAAGTAATACTACATGAATAAGTTGAAATTGCCAGCAGTGCGGCTATTTTGGCGTTCAATTGCGAATAATGCGATGGAGGTTATGTTATTTTCAGTTTATAGCCTTAATTAAGGAACATGTTTTCTAGATTATTTGAAATCACTCCAGATTTAGTTTTCTCATGAGGACTGTCCTAGCATTGGGAGAAGCTATTGGGTACACCTAATGAATAAATATGGTGCAATTCATTGCTTGATTCGCCTGGCTCAGTTCAATACTTAATTTAGTCTTATCTATAATTTAATGTCTGAAAAAGCGAAAAATATAATGATAAATTTATTAAAAACAGACCTTTTAGTTGCCTTTTTCATTGGTTGTAATCGACTATAAATGGCTGAATTTCTATTCAATTGTCTTTGGGAAGATGTGGTCTCTGAGAAGGTTGCTTCCCAGTTATCCAAAATATGTAAGTTAGATGTTTTATATAAGTAACTGAAACAATTGTCTAAGATAGGGAACCCGATTTTTAAAAAGAAAAAAAAAATTGTTCGAATGATCGTCATGCAAATGCAATGCTGTTATTAATCTTAAGTGCCATTATTATTTTTTTTTAGGGTAAAAGACGAGGTCGAAGCTTGATAAATGAAAATATTGAGAAGCAAACTGTTGAGGATGAACAGCTCCTACTTGATCATCTGTCAACAAGGGAACTTGAAGTGGTTTTGCGAACATGTTCGTAACAGGAAAAGTATTTTCCAACCATAGGATCTTTGATGCTACATCACACATGAGACTGCAGCGATGATTTTGCACAAATGCCATGTTTTCATGAGCTTACTGTGTGTTCCTCGTTAGGCACATCTATGTTTAGCCAAGAACCTTGTAACCACTCTGTGATTCTCAGTTTTCTTTTCTTGTAAAAGCAATGCAAGTTTCTGTTGCATCCTAATTATAGAAGCCAAGAACATCATCCCAACGTATCGACAGAGTTACTTTCAAGCCTCATAAATAAAAGGACCGAGAAGCATGACGCAGACGTCAATCCTTTTGATGATGCTCATGATGATCTTTGATTGACGGGAAGCATCGGAGTTTTGTTTTGAGGCAACCTTTGTTGACGGAGAAGATATAACAGGGGAGTGCGGGCAGATTGGTCCTTGATCATGACCACATTGCAGAGATCGGGCGTCTCTTTCCGGAGGCAGGGCTCTTCAGGCCGCATATGGAACGATCTCGAGATCCCGGAGCGGAAATCCGGCATGCTGCACGCTGCCAAGAACACTGGGTTAGACCAAGAGGTGGCTGCGAATGATAGAAGAAAGGATCCAAAGGATGATGATCTACGAGTTACTCATTTGCTGTCGCCTGAGCCCGGAGACACAGTGCACAAATGCAGTCTCTCCACCATATTCGGAAGATGTGGAGGGTCACCGAGATCCAGGACATGATTCAAATGGCTTTGGCTTTGCTCTCTCTTCTTCTAGGTTCTTTTTCTTTTCACCCCCTTGGTTCAGGGCTCTGAATTTCTCAACTGTGATGGCGATTTGTATAGTTCATATTCCTTGGTCCAGAAAGATGGCAATTTGTATAGACCGATGCGGGTTCTGCATTTTACTTCCTCACCAAATTCGTGTGTTCCTTCCAATTCGAACTGTTCATGAAATCTGTCAATCAAATCCCCCTGGAGAGCATAATTATTCCATCATCTGGTCAGATGCGATATGCATTACCGTGTTGGCATGATTTTGGCCTTCATGACTTTCGAGCCTATGGATGCAAATACATTCCTTGAGATAAACTGCCAAAGGAAGCGAAGGTGATGGATCTTCATCTTGATAACAGGAACAGATGAATGGAATAAAGCACAATCCATTGGTTCACCTTGAAACTGTTGCATGTTGAGCAAGGCCTGTGGCATCGAATTCTAAAATTGTATCGTTCTGTTTCTGATTAAACATCTCTTCAAAAGACATTCGAGGAAAATCATTGGCTTTTCCAACTCTTGATCCTCGGCGGCTCTTTATAGAACTGGGGAATTCAGGTTTCATATCAGTGGCATCAGTCTGCAACGTTTATCCTCAATTCTATTTGATGGGGATGGGATATACCTGTGTGAAAGGTTCATCTGTGCTTTTTGGCGGTTCCCTGAAACTTCTCTAGCACTGTTTTGATTTCGCTCCTCTTTTGATCAAATTTAATTAACCCGTGCGGGAAATCTCCTAGTCTTATCAGATTATTTGAGTTTGAATTTTCTTTTATGGCAAATTGCTGCTTGAATGAGACGAGGAAATCGGCTCATTTTTTCGGCCCCGTCTGTTGATATCTTAGAGTAGCTCGGACCAGATTCCAGTGCTTCCAAATTACCATCATGCAGGATTTTGTGCTCCATGGGATCGAGCGATGGAGATCTCTCGGGAAGAACTGTGACCCAAACTGCCCTATCCAATGTTCTTGCACACGTCCCCATGCTTCCATTGCAAAATTTAGGATAGGAAGGAGATCAGAAATACCTCTTTCCCAATTTCATTGCCTTAAATCTTCAAATTTCTTCTCTTATTTCGAAAAAAAAAACAATGCTGTAACCAAAGCATAATGAGCAAGCTCCAATTGGCCCCACCAGGATATATAAAAGCAACAAAGGGTCAACTTTCCCTTTCCTCCGCATATAAAAGAACAAGAAGCAAAGAGAATGTTTCACATCTGTTCCACCTTTAAATAGAGTCCAACTGGTACTTGCTGCCAAGCAAGTCACTACATGACACTTACATTCTTCTCTTCTGTTTGTCCACCTTCCTTCCTTCCTGTCTGAGATCAACCCCCTTCTTGATATAGTAACGTGCTAGTCCCCATCTCTCTGGCGATGCATGTTTTCATCAATTTGTCATCAGCAGTCGCACTCCATCAGTGAAAAAAGGTAGTGAAATCATGAGGAAAATGATGAGGGATAACAATATCAGGGCCTCGAGGGCTCTGTACACAGCCCTTGCATTTCTGGGTCTGATTTGGTTCTTGTTTTCTGGGATCCACATGAGCCGAACGGCCAAGAGCGCGACAGTGCCACTTCCGGTTCCACCCTCGGTCCAAGTTTCCGGGCGGACAAAGCCGCTCACGAGGGAAGGAGACCCAGCTTACTGGGATTTAAATCTCAATTTTGTAATCAGGAGAAGAGTCCCGAGCGGACCTGACCCCATCCACAACCGGTACGTATAATCATGATATCACTTATTAAGTGCACTTGCGATGAAGGTGAAGTAGCGAGTAACATATAATAAAGTCAGGTTGTTGATGATATCTCACTTGTGGTGTGGCAGCAAAAAACTGTTGCCTCAACCTTCTTTCACAATTGCAAGTAGGTTCTCTGTCGGTATGCCGATTTTATACCAAAATCTGCAGACACTAGGAATTACTACCTTAAAGAATAAACGTGGAAATTCTGCAATTATTTTTCACATATTGTACTGCCACTTAAGAGGTAATAATTGAATTCAAGAATGCAGGTGCCTAGGAGCTGGTGACAGTTTTTCCCTTTATGAAAAGCTTCTTTAAATGTGAATCTTTCTCTTATTTTGATGAGGAACGAAAGAAACAAAGGCCATTGGGAAGTGAAAGGGACCACTTGATAAAGTAATGGGGGAGTGCGTATACACAGTTGATAGCTCCAACTTTTCTCTGTTGATTTGGATGCCATACCTGAATCAGCTCCAACCCACTACACAAAGGACATTAATAAACACACTGATAATCTCGATTAAGTTGATAATAAATCCTTGTGACACCTATCATCAACCATTTTTTGTGGTCTGAAATGAGTGAAACTTTCTGTCAACTTATGCTAAAGACATAGGAAGCACACAATGCGAAGCTCAGCACATTAACAAATAAAAGACTTGACTTTTTAGCTGCACATGTTCGATGGGCTTCAAGTGAGCCAATGATTGAATGCTCAATAAGAGAACCCTCTATCTTAAGCAGCTAGTCTCATATCAAGTGTGTCTTCAGGGCAGTGATATATAGACAACCACCAGGAGCTTGAAAGGAGACAGAAAATCAAACTGCATATCCGGTTTTTGCGAGAGTCCTACAAGGGTTCTGCATAAATTTGCTCTATCGAAGACTGACCAAATCGGAAGTCATCATTTTTCTACTATTCACTGCTATGACCAAAGTTGTGAGCTGAGTATATGTAAATGGGAAACAGCACATGTTCTTGTGGTAGGATAGCCTTGCAATGAAAGGTTTTTTTGTGTAGTTCTGCTTGAATTTGTATCTGCAAAGTTATTGATCTTTTGTGCAATTCTTGGATGTGAATTTTTATTTGCAATTTGTACTTCTCCTTTTAAAAAGGGGAGTCATCGGCATACAATAGTACCAGCTAAGCTAAACGTGCAAAAAGCCTGTGGCATCGCTTTCTGAGGAAATCTGACTTCGTTTAACTCGTTCCTAAAAGTCGAGTGAAATTCACTCGGCATGGGAAAAACAGGGCAAATATGGACCATGGAACGAGCATTAATCTTATAGAGTTGGCGGATGAGACTAGAGAGCACGTGGTATAGCTCACAGTAGTCTCTGAGTTTTCTTGTGTCCTGATTGACTGAGCTCACCTCCATGAAAAATTTTGCGAGAGGACGCATTTGGAAAGACACTGAACAGGGTTAAAAATCTTAATGAGTAAGGAATAGCACTGAACATCATCTAGCTTTTTTTCTTGGTTCTTTTAACAGATCTTTGTTGGATTTGGCTGTTTCTTTAATCTTTCAAGTGGCTCTGTGTTCCCTACATAAAGCCAATCCAATCAGCTAAAGTGGCTTCATTCTCAAAAAATTTTCGCTTGATGAACGGTGCCGTGGTGACCACAAAAGTTCCTAAGGGAATATGCAGCAAAAGGCAAACTGTGAAAAGGATGAAAGTACTCAATTTTTCTCTAATGTCTCAGTATGATTAAAGCTGTTATTGTCTAAAACATAGCAACATCCTCAGTTTGACCGCATTTCTTGCGGTTGTCGGTTCTCTTTAGGCTTTGCCACGCCAAGTAACGGTCGACGCGTTTCTGAACAACCAACCTCGCAGTTGCAGTCACTTGCACGATGCAAATTCCCAAGTTGTGCATGGGTCTGCACAAGAATCGATCTCGAGATCTCAGTTTTCTTGTCGTCGCAAAGATAGTATCTACTCAAGAAAACTCAAACTACGGCTCTGTATTCAACTTTTAAAGTCGTAGCGGAGTCGAAGGTCTGGAACAGTGTCTCAGCATACACCGCGTTTGGAATAAAAGAATGAGACTAATACTTTCTCCGAAAAACAAGCAGTTAAAGAAAGGGAAAGGTGAGGAGCAATCTAACCTCCACTGCTTTTGCTTTCAATCCTTCTTTTTGTTCCCTCCCCTTTTGCTTTGCCCCTTTTTCCTGGCTTGATTTTGTGTGGTTCAAGAAGCAAAAGAACTTGGTCTAAAAAGTGAATAGAGATTTAAAATCTGGGGTCCCCTTTTGTTGCATGGGGAACATATTCCCAGCTCGTGCAAGTTCTTGTTCTTGTGAGAATTTTTGTTTGCCTTTTGATGGACCTCATTGTGACTGTACTGATCACTTTAAAAGTAGCAATTTTTTTAGCAATTTTTGTGCAATTTTTGTGCAGTTGATTGAGGCCTGCCAAAAGACTTTGGTCTTTAGAAGCATCGACCATGCGGTAAACTTTATTTTACTCTACATGCTGTACTTAATTCCTAGTTGTTCCTTATATTATTTTTCGCTAATAATGTCTGCGTTTCTGTTGTTGAAGTGGGATTGTACTAACATGAGTAAACTAGTTCGGTTGGTGGTTCAAAGAAGCCCAAAGAGGCCCATGCTCATTTCAACGAACTTCGATAATCACTAGAATTTGTCCTAATAGCCACCCTTCCCACATGAAAAAGGGGTTGGGGGATTTGAATCCCCACCTTCTTGGGGGTGTTGGGATGGGGATAATTTAGCTTTCGAATGTGGGTTTTGACTCTCATCCTGCAACGAGGTAGGGTAAAAATCTGAGAATGAGAGTTAGAGTAAAAGTAAAGTAAGATCAATAAAATTAAAAAAAAAAAAAAAAAGGCAAGCTTCGACTCTCGTCGCTTGCTCCTTCCTGTCAAAGCATTGCCTCTGAGCTTCGAAGAGAGCTCCGTTTTTCTTGGTTCTGGAGAAGACACTACCTAAGACGAAACTCCCATCACAAAAAGCACAGAAGATGGCATTCATATGTGCCACAATGTTCCGGGCGTTTCTCCGACTTAGTGGTCGATCGTTGGTCAGCAGCCTGCAAGGCGACTACTTTGCAAATATAATTCCTGTTTCCAGAGAACAGATTGTTCGTCTAATTAAAATGGAACTCGCAATCCTTCCGTATCTAAGACGAGACATGAAATCCGAAGTGCCCCTTCGAAAGAGCTACGACTTTGAATGGCCCTAGCTAGTGTTTGGAGCTTAATGTACAGAGTACCCTGAAGAACCGGCAGTACATAAAGATTATCAACGATGACGAGATCATGTGAGAATATCTCCAAGTTCCATGCATATTCGACTCACCAAATTTAACCGGGCGATAAACTAGTTTCGAAAGGGTTGCAAATAGAGACTGACTATTTTTTGAAGGTACATTGCATGTGCCACCAGGACATCCCTTACCTATCGATATCAACTACTGTTTAGAGAGAGATTATTGCACAAGAAAATGGTTATAACTTCCAAGTTCCTAAAGTAAAAATGACATCGATTCATCAGCGTATGGAGCCGTAGATACCTTATGTGGCACTCGCATATACATGAATGAAAGCGAATGTCCGCTCCAGATAACCGGTTGAGGTATGAGAAAGTAAAATATGTGAGCTGATGAATGTTAATTACTGAAGTGTACTACGGATCGATAAACAGGGGAGCCCATAAAAGATGAAGTGGATTCTATTCTTAAACCTCTTCCCACACATAAAAAGAGTCAGAAATTTTATATGCTCCTGATAAATCCAAGAGCTAAATAGCTTATTTCATCATCTAGAAAAATTACATATGCTGCTGAAGATGCAGATTGCGCCAACTTTACATGAGCAATGTTTTTGAAGTTTTACCAAATACTTAGGAATTTCCATGGGAACTGAAGCCTGAAAATTGCATCAAGCTTTGACTCTTTCCTCTTTAGCTACATCGACTCGTTATCCTGCGTCAGGAAAATGAGAGGAAACTCGTCATATTGCTCCATCATACCCTGCTCTTCGGCCATACTCTTCAATGACTGGTAAGCCTGGTACATGGACCATCGGTCCTTGGGTCGAGAATTGATGCAGCTGCAAGCAATTTTAAGGAACTGCAGAATTTCGCCATCATAGCCGTGTTCCCAGAGAGTTTGGTCAACAGCATCCTTAATTCGGTCGGTGCTAGAGAGCACATTCACCCAATCCACTAGATTACCCTTGAATTCTTCATTAGGGTTGTTCACCTGGAGAGGCTTTTGCCCAGTTACCATCTCCAACAGCACCACACCAAATGCATAAACATCCCCCTTCATCGAAGCAACCATGGTGCTCGGGTATTCTGGAGCAATGTAACCAAACTCCCCCAAATCACCATTCACGAAACTGCTCCCGTTGGACTCCGAGGTAGTCACGAGCCTCGCTAAGCCGAAATCAACTATTCGAGCCTCAAAGTCTTCGTCGATAAAGATCATGTTGGAGCACAAGTTTTGATGCAAGAAGGGCGGATCACACCCATGATGAAGCCAAGCGAGGCCTCTAGCGATGCCTAAACCAATCCGGAACCTAGTTGGCCAATCCAATAAAACAGTGCTTCCGTGCAGCAAAGAGTAAAGAGTGTTGTTCGACATGTGCTTGTAAACCAACAGCTTCTCTTCCTCCACTATACAAAACCCCAAAAGGGGTGTCAAATTCGGGTGCCTCAGTTGTCCCAACCGGTTCATCTCCGACCTGAACTGCTTTTCCCCAAGCTTACAAGTATTGAGCCGCTTAATCGCCAGCGCAGATCCATCTGGTAGGACAGCCTTATAAGTGCATCCAGTCCTAGTGGATATGATTATATTTTCCACGCTGAAATTATTCGTGCTGGCCATTAGATCGGCCAATTTGACCTTCACAATCGGCTTCTGGAACAGAGAAACCTGGACAAGCTTATGAGCCCTAAGCCTCTCAGCCCAAACACTATCATCATCTCTCCCAATCCCATACATTCTCCTCCTCCTCCTCCTCACAACCCTCAAATGATACCACCACCATAGGCCAAGACCCAGCAACAGAGATGCAGCGGCACCAAAAACCCCGGCAGCAATGATGATCGTCAGGTTCTTCTTGCTCAACCTACCACACTTCCCTAAAGGCCCTCCACAGAGATCGTTCCCTTCAAAACTTGCCTTATCAAACCCCTTAAAGAACGAAGGGATCGTCCCTTTCAGATCATTACTCGCGACCGAGAACTTCTTGAGCCTACTCAGAGTCAAAAAATCATACGGTATAGTGCCGGTCAGGCGATTATTCGACAGCACAAGATTGTTCAAGTAAGTGCAGTTCACTAGGTCGGGTGGTATAGAGCCCGAAAGGCCATTGCTCGACAGATCAAGAGTCACCAAGTAAGGAAGCCACCTGCATATTTGAGAAGGGATTGTACCAGAGAAGCCATTGTTGGAGAGATCCAAGGTCTGCAAGCTCCGGCAGTACTGCAGCGACTCCGGAATCTGCCCTGTCAAGTCCATGCCCCGGAGCTCGAGGCTGAGTATGCGGTTCTCTCGGTCGTTCCAGCAAGAAACGCCCACGAACTTGCATATGAACCCGACCGACGAGCTCGCGAACCTCCAAGAACTCAGCTTCCCTTGCGGGTCGCTAAGCGAGGTCTTGAGGCCCTGCAGGCACTGGATATCGTCCTCCACGGCAGCGACTGCCGTAACAAGCCATGCAACCCAAAACAAGATCGTAAGATCCGACGAGCGCTTCATTGATGACGATGGTCCTCGCCTACCCACTCGAGCAAAAGGCCAGAAAGCTTTTATATGCAAGCCTCCGGACCAGCTTATACCGAACGAAAAGGACCCTTCATGAGAGGCAGAGCGAATGGCGTTCTTGGGTGACGGTTGGCTTTATGGGCGTGATTTCTACGCGTGAAAATGGAAACTTTGGGAACGAGAGAGATCTGGAGAAGGGACGTCGACCACAAATTTGCAGAGGGATGGAACAGGGCCCTCTTTTTTTCTAGCCGGGTGGGTGCTTTTCTTGTGCGTCTCGATCGAAATTCAACGGCGAGTGAGGTTCTTGGGAGATTAACAATGGTTTGACTAAAGATGGATTCTTGAAGATAGCATAATCAAAGGAGCTTTGACCATTAAAAAAAGGGTAGAGAGGGGAAGGAATAAAGGAAAAAAGGGAGGTGGTGCTTATTCACTGCTCATTGATTTCGAAATTCTCCACGATCAACAGCAAAATGGGCAAATGGCCAGTTTCTTGGTGCTGCACTAGCTTCATCCTCTCTCTGCTTTATTATCCTAATCCACTATCTCCATCCAATAGGACAATACCAGGTTACCTAACTCAAGAAAAATTTACGCGATACATGAATTGACATGGATTCGAACTTGCTATATTTCGTTAAGCCGTTCATGAAACGGGTTCATCGCATGTGAAGAACACTTTCACAGGAACTCGATTTGGAATTCGACGTCGATGCAGCCAATCGGGTGCCTTCGATTCGCATCCGTGCGCGACTCAAGGTCGTGCCACTTAAGAGAAAGTGTGTGGGGCCTTCATGTCTTTCCCGAAATGTTCCCCCTCGGTTTCGTATTTCAAATCAAACGTCCTTTTTCTTCCCTTGAATGCATTTTTCAAAGTCTGAACCTTTTTGTCTAGCGTCTGAAAGTGGAAACCCGTCGAACAGATTCCATTTCTTGACCTGGTAAAACTTAGGTTGATTATTGAACCGCCAAGAAAAACCTCTGTCTACATTATTCCTATTTTAACGCTCACTCTCAGACTTTTGCCCTGCCTCCTTGCAAGGCGTCCCCACTCCAACCCCCTTGAGAAGGTGGGGATTCGAACCCCCCACCTCTCTCTTCCAAATTGGAAGGGTGGCCACTAGAGCAAACCCTAGTGGCTATTTCATGCCGACCTTGAGCAACCATTTTCAAGGGGACTGCTCGCCTTTATTATCCCACTTTCAAGCGATTGATTCGAGAATATCATAGTGGTCCCTCGCGATTGGCGCACCAGAATTGTGCTAATGTCATTTTATAAGTTATCGGTCCCTTTCAGTAGTATAGTTATTGGGCATAATCAAATTGACTATTGCTTGGAAATTAGCTACCATGAGACTGTTGAAATGCGTTCCCCATTGTCTTGATTTTCATGATTACCTCTCTAGTCTTGTAAATAGGCAATAAATATATATGAAGTCACGAATGGTAGCCATACCTTAGCCGTCAACTTATTGCATTTTTCGATTAAAAAAGTCACTAATGACTCATTAATTTTTAAATGCTAATGGCGGCATTTTTTTCAACTTTATTCGTTGTTTTTTTCGATGACTTCCTGACTTTTGCATAACGTGCGCGGGTTGTAATTAATTGAACTTTCTCTCATTAGGATCATGCTACTTTCTATTGGTTGACCAAGGCATTGCTTTACTTTGGGAAATGTTCTATTTGTTGTGCTCTACTTCTTTCGGACCCATTTGGCACGATTATGGAACTTTGTTCAAAGATGTTTTTGGCGGTAATGATCCGAATTTAAATGCACAAAACGGAATTCGGAGAATCCCCAAAACAAGATTGGCAAAGTTGGACAGTGTTAAGCGCATTTACATGAAAGTTATGTCAGTTTCACTCGATACAATCGGTTATCCATTCATGTCCGAGTTCAAGTTGGATGAAATTGGCTACTGCAGTCTATTTCACTGAAAATGTTGTAATATTTTCCTTTTTGGATATTTAACTATCAATATAGGTTATAGATTCATATCAAAACTTTGTTAATGATTAATTCGTTTTCTTTAAGCTGTCTAAATTTTCGAGATTTAGTTGCCAACCTTCGAGGCCGCCTCCCTCGTTATTGAATCTCTATTTGTGTACCCTCTCCCTTCTCTCGTCTCTTCGTTAATTATCTCACCATCTAATTGTAACTCTTTATATATAAGAACAAGTTGTTCACTTTGAACACAATAACGTCATACAGATTCTTCATTGCTTACTTATATGTAAATTTTTTAATCATCTAAGAAATTATGCATTAACGAAATGATGTAGTCATGCTCAAATTTTTCCATATTCCGTTTAAATTATATTTTGAATGATAATTTGTGCGTTCAGTTATAATGTATACACACGCATACACAAACCTTGTTTTTCTCCTTTCAGTGATGACAATGTTATGGCACAAACTCGGTACTCTACGAAGGCGAGGTTATGAGATCAAAATAGTAATGCGCGTACCTAACTCCCCTAAGATGTTTCAAACTAAGGATGACCATGGTTTCAGAGTAAAACCTAGAACTTGAGAACCTAACCGGTGAGAACCTATAAGTTTCAAGTTCCAAGGTATACAGGGTAGGTTCCATATTCCAAAAAATGAAGAACCTATTTCGATTGATAAATTCTAAGTTCTTAGTTAGAGGAACCTATAACTTGTAATAGTAGCATGTAACTTAGAATCTGGAACAAGTTTTAATGTTTTTCATAATCTATGTATTTACGCAATCATACAATATTCCATATTGTTTGATGATGCGTGTATAATCTGAACTTATATTTTATAACAAAACTTATAATTTATTAATGTTCATATTTTTCGTGTGTCTAAGTATAAGTTATGGTCAGTGAATTGTAGCGGCAAGTGTGGTCATTAAAAGTTTTAATTCACTGCAATCGTTCAATTAATTATATAAGTGGAACTTGAGTAGACCTTGAAACTAACCTTGCAACCTATGACAGGGTAGGTTACAAGTTCTAAGATATGTAGGTTAGGTTTTGGGTTCCAAAAATGATGAACTTATTCCAACAAGTAAGTTCTAGATTCCATGTGGAACCCATACGAAACCTTGATCTGATGACCCCTAATTTCAAATCACTAATATCTTGATGGGTGTATCTCGAACTTTTTCAATGAACATTGGAATTAAAGTAAGTAGAACTCAAGTATTTGAGGGCCGATCAATTCTCTATACCATGTCTCTTTCCTTTGTACTGTTCCGTTTGCCGACTTAAATACCTAAGAGGCTAATCAGGGTCACAAATCCGGACGCGGTAAGTCATGCGTGCAGGTTGAATCCTTCTTGATTGGAGCTCCGTTGAACGCTGAATGACCGGATTGGGCATCTCTTTCCTCTACTCTCTCCCCTTTAATGATGACACGAATGATCAACAAGAGTAAGACACCAACCAATTCTGGAAAAATTGACCAAGTCTAAGGGGGAAAAGCATAAATAAAAAAAAATGACCCTGTCAACATTGCTACAATGACCAAGTGCTCGTAGAAACCAGAGAGAAAATAGGGAAAAGAAATGAAAGAGAGGACAGAGAAGGAAAAAGGAAAGAAGAAAATTCATGCGTGCACTATACGGGATCTTGTCAAGTCAATTCAACTTCAATTCACAATCACTGTTAAGTGCTCATGTCACTTGTTCATTTGATCAAAGTAAATTTTTAGAATTAGGATATAAATTGAAGTTTCATGAAATTTGAGCGCGAAATCCGATTTTCAAATTGTTGAGCCTTGGGTTTTTATGGAAATGTTGGATTATGGCGTTTTGGAGCCGTGAAGTTTGGCGGGAGTTGATTTGGCGGAACGTTTTGGTAGGAGAAATAATTTTAGGTTTTCACTAGTGAATTCCAAGTTGCATTTAGGCTTGAATAATCGCTTTAGGTAAGCAATTTGTTGTCACATAGGAGTAGTTTTGTTAACGTTTAATGTCCATTCTTGTTTAATTGTTAGAATTATGAGATGGTTGACTCATATAGCTATGTATTGTTTGATTTTTTAGCATTCCCAAGTGAGTGGTGCTTATCTCTTCTTTAAATTTGTAAAACTCATGTCTTGAAAATAAGATGAATGTATGTATATATATACATACATATATATGTATGTATATATATATACATACATATATATATATATATATACATACATATATATATATATATATATATATATGCATGTATTGCTTTACAAACTAATTTATGAAATGAGTTTGGAAATAATTTCAAAAATGCAATAGGTGGATGAGCTATGTTGTTAAAAATGTTATCTGTTTTGGTTTGTAAAACCAATTTGTGACATATATTCTCAATTGATTTTGTGAATTATTGGGACGATAGATTGATATTCATGATCACTACAAACTCAGTGAGGAGTTCTAAGTATGCATATTGTACAAGGATAAGGGCCAAGTGTTATATGGTTATGCGAGTATGTGGAAGCCACATCAAGGGTCTTGTACTGTTTATGTGTATTGGTCAAGGGCTAAGTGCTACATAAACATGCAAGTCTTGTGAAAGCCACTTCTAGAGCATTGTATTATTGATGTGTGTTGGTTAAGGACTAAGTACTGCACAATGATGTAAGTTTTATGCAAGCCATCTCTAGAGCCATGCAATGGAGCTTTGACGTGTGATTTAATGGAATTAAGTAATGAATTGAATCATTGATACATGATTTGATATATTAATGAAATGAGTATTTCTGCTATGAATATAGTTATATTTGAGTAAGATATAACTCAAGAGATATACTACTCACTCGACGGTGATTACTCATTTTATTTATCTTTCATATTTTTCAGGTTCCCTATTAGTGGCCGTTAGTATGAGAGCGCTATCACGAGTATTTTTTAGAGTGGATTTTGGATACTATTTTAATGGAGTTGTATTTATGGTTATTGATAGTTTGTTAGGTTGGTTGAGTTCTAAGTTGTACAATTCTTTTTGGCAAATTATCGAAATTATGATGTTATAACCAATATGTTGGTCTATCTTATATGTATATATACACGTTGATGGCATATTGTTGGTTTCCGTTTGAGATTCAGAATGACGACTATATTATGCTATTCTTGTTGGTTTTGGGAAGTGATAAATTTTATTTAAGAAGGGTAGAATGGGTAGGGAAAGAAATTGTAGAGAAAAAACATACATTGTCAAATTCTCTTGTATGGAAAGGTTTGAGAAAATTGAATTGAAAAAAAAAATGATATAGATTTGAAATAGATAGGACTCGAAAACTTTTTTGTCTCTCCAAATGAAAGAGAAAAGGCGAAGAACTTAAAAAATGAGCAAACACCAACTCTCAAAGTTTAATATTTTTTAATATCTACGATTTTTATACTCTTTATATTTATATAGTCTCTATTCACTTATAAGCTTAATATTTTTTGTTGGACTTTCTAATGTCAAAGTCATGTTTTATTACAACTTATTTTGCAGCCAATCGGGTGTTATACGAGATCTCGTCAAGTCAATTCAACTTCAATTCACAATCACTGTTAAGTGCTCATGTCCCTCGTTTATTTGATCAAAGTAAATTTTTAAAATTAGGATATAAATTTGAAGTTTCATGAAATTTGAGCACGAAATCCGATTTTCAAATTGTTGAACCTTGAGTTTTTATGGAAATGTTGGATTATGGCGTTTTGGAGTCATGAAGTTTGGCAAGAGTTGATTTGGAGGAATGTTTTGGTAGGAGAAATAATTTTAGGGTTTCACTTGTGAATTCCAAGTTGCATTTAGGCTTGAATAATCGCTTTGGGTAAGCAATTTGTTGTCACATAGAAATAGTTTTGTTAACATTTAATGTCCATTCTTGTTTAATTGTTAGAATTACGAGATGGTTGACTCATATAGCTATGTATTGTTTGATTTTTTAGCATTCCCAAGTGAGTGGTGCTTATCTCTTCTTTAAATTTGTAAAACTCATGTCTTGAAAATAAGATGAATATACATACATACATACATACATACATACATACATACATACATACATACATATATAGGCAAAAGAACGCTTTCAAGTGCCAAAAGTTGGCACAAAGGGACACTTAAGTATCAAAAATTACGAAAGTGACACTTAAGTGCCAAAATAGGAGCAAAATTGAATACTTAGGGCGCGAATGATAACCATTCTGGCCAGAAATTGATTTCTGGAAGATAAATAAATTTTTCTATTTCTATTTCTAGATGAGTTTCTAAGTAAAAATAACCGTTTGATAATGATATAAAATTTTTACTCCAAAAATAGAAATTTGTTTGATAACGACAAAAAGTTTCTTTCTTTTGGACGGCGGCGGACCGGCGATCAGCGGCGACGGTGGCGACCGGCGACCGGCGGCCATGGCGACCAGTGGCTGTGGCGACGGCGGCGGGTGGCGTCCGGCGAATGATGGTCAGCGGCAATGAACGATGAGAAGAATTGTTATTTCTGATTTCTATTCCAGAAATAGAAAAGTTAAAAATTCTTACTTTTGATTTCTATTCCAAACCTATTTCTAGAACCAAAATTTATTTCAGAAATAGAAAAATGAAATAATTTTATCAAACATGTTTCTATTCCAGAAACAAGTCTGGAATAGAAAAATTGTTTATAGAATAGAAACAACTGGTTGTCATGCACCCCCTTAAGTGCCAATTCGGCCAAAATCTGGCAAAAATGCTGATGCGCGCAATTTTCGAAGAAGTAAGTGCAAAACGACATTACATGCGACGTGGCTAGACAATGCAAAATCGGCGTCGTTTTGGTGCGACGTGATAAAAAATTAATATAAAATTAATTAAATTTAATTTAAAACATTTTAAAAATACAAAAAAAAAAAAAAAAAAGAGGGAGGCGACGAGGGCTTAGCCGGGGGGCGACCTCGACCGACCCACCCCCTCCGTCACGGCCCTTCCCGGCGACGGCGAGGGCTCAGCCCTCGGCCGCCCGCCTCCCTTTTTTTTTTTTTTTTTTGTATTTTTATTTGTAAATAATTTAAATAAATTTAGTTTTAAAATTTAATTTAATTAATTTTTATATTAATTTTTTACCACGTTAGTACCAAAACGACGCCATTTTGCATTTACTTCGCCGAAAAATTGCACGTCAACATTTTAGCCGAATTTTGGCCAGATTGGTACTTAAGTGATCCATTTTGCTCCAATTTTAACAATTAAGTGTCACTTTCATAACTTTTGGCACTTAAGTATTCTTTCGTGCCAACTTTTGGCACGAAAGGGGTCCTGGTGATATGTATGCATGTATTGCTTTACAAACTGATTTATGAAATGAGTTCGGAAATAATTTCAAAAATGCAATAGGTGGATGAGCTATGTTGTTAAAAATGTTTTTTGTTTTGGTTTGTAAAACCAATTTGTGACATATATTCTCAATTGATTTTGTGAATTATTGGGACGATGGATTGATATTCATGATCACTACAAACTCAGTGAGGAGTTCTAAGTATGCATATTGTACAAGGATAAGGGCCAAGTGTTATATGGTTATGCGAGTCTATGGAAGCCACATCAAGGGTTTTGTACTGTTTATGTGTATTGGTCAAAGGCTAAGTGCTACATAAACATGCAAGTCTTGTGAAAGCCACTTCTAGGGCATTGTACTATTGATGTGTGTTGGTTAAGGACTAAGTACTGCACAATGATGTAAGTTTTATGCAAGCCACCTCTAGAGCCATGCAATGGAGCTTTGACATGTGATTTAATGGAATTAAGTAATGAATTGAATCATTGATACATGATTTGATATATTAATGAAATGAGTATTTCTGCTATGAATATAGTTATATTTGAGTAAGATATAACTCAAGAGATGTACTACTCACTCGACAGTGATTACTCATTTAATTTATCTTTCATATTTTTCAGGTTCCCTATTAGTGGCCGTTAGTATGAGAGCGCTATCACGAGGATTTTTTAGAGTGGATTTTGGATACTATTTTAATGGAGTTGTATTTATGGTTATTGATAGTTTGTTAGGTTGGTTGAGTTCTAAGTTGTACAATTCTTTTTGGCAAATTATCGAAATTATGATGTTATAACCAATATGTTGGTCTATCTTATATGTATATATACACGTTGATGGCATATTGTTGGTTTCCGTTTGAGATTCAGAATGACGACTATATTATGCTATTCTTGTTGGTTTTGGGAAGTGATAAATTTTATTTAAGAAGGGTAGAATGGGTAGGGAAAGAAATTGTAGGGAAAAAACATACATTGTCAAATTCTCTTGTATGGAAAGGTTTGAGAAAATTGAAGTGAAAAAAAAAATGATATAGATTTGAAATAGATAGGACTCGAAATTTTTTTGTCTCTCCAAATGAAAGAGAAAAGGCAAAGAACTAAAAAAATGAGCAAACACTAACTCTCAAAGTTCAATATTTTTTAATATCTAAGATTTTTATACTCTTTATATTTATATAGTCTCTAAGCTTAATATTTTTTGTTGGACTTTCTAATGTCAAAGTCATGTTTTATTACAACTTATTTTGCATGCGCGGCCATCATTCGTCCAATTTTATGTGCTGTAGCTAATCTCACTTGCACGTTTAAGGGGTGTTAAGATATCCCACACCACATCCCTATTCTAGATTTATATGCTAACTTTTTGTTCGACTTTTTAACGTCAACTTTGCCCTTTCTTTTTCTCACAAAATCGCAAGCCAAAAGACTAATATTATTATATTTCAATTGGATCTTTTATCAAATAAAATACTTTCGAACATCCCCACATTTACTTTCCAACCATCCTAGTCAACATTGAGAGAATTATTTTGGGATAATTACACAAAAAATTCTTGAACTTTAATTCGATGTATAATATCATCCTTAAACTTTTAATTTGTTCAAAGTGATTCCTAAACTTTAAGTAAATCTAGTCACTAAATTATTATATTCCCAAATTCAATTTAGTCTTTGGATTATCTAGCCTGGGGAATAAATTGAATGTGTACTAAAAGTTTAGAGATCATATTAAATTACTTAAAAGTTTAGGAATCACATTATTTATTGAGCTAAAATTCAAAAACCGCATTAAACAAATTAAAAATTCAAGAATAACATTGTGCATTAGTTAAAGTTTATAAATCACTTTATGTCATTTTCCCAATTATTTCTCCTCCTTCATTCTCTTTCCAAAACAAAAACCTTTCCAATCAATTTTTCACGAGTAAAAGAAAAAAACAAACCGAATCTCAAAGTCCAAACCTTCACGATGTATTTGGCAGTTAAGATATTATCCTATCCAGCAATTGGTGAGTCCTCCGGACCATATAAATCCGAATAAAATGTCAAATAAAAAATTAGAAATGGGGTAGGATAAACCAGAGTAGATATAAAAATTTAAAAAGGAAAAACAAACTTTCTTCTAAGACAATCAGTTAAGGAAAGGGAGAGACAAGGAGCAATCTAAGCTCAATTGCTTTTGCTTTCAATCCTTCTTTTTCTTCCCTCCCCTTTTGCTTTGCCCCCTTTTTCCTGGCTTGATTTCGTGTGTTTCGAGAAGCAAAAGGGCTCGGTCTAAAAAGTGAACTGATACTCAAAATTTGCGGTCCCTTTTGTTGCATGGGAGACAGTTCCCCAGCTCGTGCAAGTTCTCGTTCTTGTGAGAATTTCTGTCTGCCTTTTGATGGACCTCATTTCGACTCTACTTATCAATTTAAAGTAGCAACTTTTTGTGTGCTATTGCTGATAATGGGCTTGTTTGGTTCGGTTTTGGGGAAATGCCCTTGGGAGAATGCAAATACCTTTGAGGTAAAGGGGTTTTCCGAAATGCTAGACTGTTTGGTAAACTATAATTGAAAAGTGCTTTAGGAAAATGTAGTAAACATATATTTAAAAAACCCTTTAGTGTGACCAAATTAAGTTTTTTAGTTTTAGTATTTTTAAAATTGCAAAAAAGAAACAATGACTATATAACATTTTACATTTTCATGTTAAAGTAATGTAAAAGATATATATTAGTAAATTTATTTAAAAAGTATATTAAAAGAAATTGATTATAGATTAGATGCAAAGCTCAACTTTTGGTCTAGGGTTCTTTTAGGTTTGTTTTCAACTTTGAATAATTTTTTTAATTATTGTAGTATTAATCATCTTCGTTAATTAATGATCATTCTAGTGTATTGATAAGAAGTTGGGCTATTGATTGTCAAAATATAAAAATGACAAAAAAAAAAGGGTGAACCCAACATTTGCAAATGGTTTTTATTATTTTTTAAAAAATAAAAATAAAATCCAATGAAACTTCGTCGCCGATCAACGATGGTTGGGGTGTGGGGAAGATGATCGATTTTAAAAAAAAAAAAAGTCAACGGATGAATAGTAGAGGTGGACTTGCATTTCAAAGGCTAGCATTTGGCCAATGACACCTCCAAATGTTGAACCAAACACCTAAATTTTTTCCCAATGGGCTTTCGGGGCTGAAAGCCCCTTGGAATGGTGAACCAAACAGGGCCAATGTCTCTATTTTGGTTGTCGAAGCGGACTGCACTAGCATGTGTAAAGTACATGTAGTATAGTTCATGGTTTGAAATAGCCCAAGAGGCTCGTGCTATAGAAAGACTGAGACTAATGCGAGCCCCGAAAAACCCATCCATGACAAGCTTCAACCCTGAACCTTTGCCCTTTCCCATCCAAGAATTGCCTTTCAGGTTCTAAGAGAGCTTCGTTTTCTTGGTTTTGGAGAAGACATCGCCGGACTAAACTTCGGTCACAGAAAGCAGGGAAGATGGCATTCAGATGTCCCGCAATGTTCTTGGCGTTTCTCCGACCTATGGTGCGTTTGGTAACGTTTCTGTTCAAAAATTGTTCTAGGGAACAGAAATAGAAAAAATTATTTCTGTTCCGTGGAACAATTTTAAACAGAAAAACGCATTTAGTAAACTTGTTCCTAGAATAGAAAAAGAACGGGACACATTTGGTAAACTTGTACGATTTTTTTGTTTCTTTTGATTTTTTAATTTTTTAATTTTTATTTATTTTTCCTTTTTTCCTTTTTTTTTTTTTTTCCTTTTGGTGGTCGTCGGCCTCGGCGTGGCCGACGACCCGCCAACGAGGGCCGCAGCCTCGCCTAGCCACGGCGAGGCTCGCCGCCCTCGGCCGGCCGAGCCTTGCCGTGGCCGGGCGAGGCTCGGTCTCGCCTTGGCTAGGCAAGCTCGCACTTGCCTAGATTCGGGAGGCTAGATTCAGCGAGGCCGAGCCTCCCCGAGCCACCGCCAAGCGACGCCGACCTAGTAGTGGCCCGGTGACGCCAAGCCTCGCCGGCTAGCGCGAGGTCGGCCTCACCAAGGGCCGGCGACGCTCCGGCGATGTCGCTAGCCCTCAACGGCCGGTCGCCGGCCATGGCCGAGGCCAGCGACCGGCCAAAGAAAAAAGAAGAAGAAAAGAAAGAGAAGGAAAAAATAGGAGAGAGAAAAATTATTTTTCGGAAGTGTTCCAACAAGAAACAAGTTTTTTTTTTTTGATTCTGTTCCAAATTTGTTTCCGGGAACAAAAAAATAGATTTGGAACAAAAACACAAACAAACACGTTTCTGTTCTTTTTTTGTTCCCCGGAACAAAAAAATAGGAATTGCGTTCATGAACAAAAAAAATAAACACAAACAAACAGCCCCTAGTGGCTGATCCGTGGTCACGAGCCTGCAAGGCGACTAGTTTGTAATATATTTCCTATTACCGGACAACAGACCAAAACGAAATGGGACTCCCAGTCTTTATGAACCTAATACACGCTCCCAAGACATGACAATCCAGTAGCCCCTATGAAGGAGCTACAACAAAGAAGAATGACTATGTGTTTCCAGCTAGTGTTCGTAGCTTAATGTACAGAGAACCCAGAAGAACCAGCAGCGTATATAAAGATTAAGGACAATAATGAGATCAGATAAGATTGTCTTCAAGTTCCATGCATATTTGACTCGCACAGAGAGAGCGAGAGAGAGAGAGAGAGAGAGAGAGAGAGACGTTATTGCCCGTGAAGCTGGTTGTTATTTCTAATGTGGCATCAGCAGCATGTTGCTCCGGATAACCATTAGGTATGAGAAAGTAAAAAAAGTGAGCTGATTGATGTTAATCGCCGCAGTGTGCTACGAATCAGCAAGCAGGGAAGCACATAAAAGATGGAAGGGATTCTATTTTAAAACCTCTCCCCACACAGAAGAGCCAGGAAATTCATGTACACCCGATAAATGCTTGAATCGAGAACTATATAGCTTATTTCATCATGTAGAAAAATTACATTATACACAGGTGAAAATACAGATTGCGGAACTATACACCAGGAATGTTTTTGACCTTTTACCAATTACTTTGGAAATCTCCTTGGGAATTGAATCAGAGGAAACTCATCCCCATATTCCTTCGTCATCCCCTGCTCTTCGGCCATACTCTTCAATGACCGGTAAGCCTGGTACATGGACCACCAGTCCCTAGGTCGAGAAGTTATGCAATTGAAAGTGACTTTTCAGGAACTGCAGAATTTCGCCATCATGGCCGCGTTCCCAGGTATTTTGTCAACGACCTACTTAATTCTGTGGAGGCCAGAGAGCATATGCACCCAATCCACTAAATTACCCTTGAATCCTTCATCAGTTTTTGTTCACCTCGAGAGGCTTTGGCCCCGCTTCCAGCTCCAAAAGCACCACCCCAAATGCATAAACATCCCCCTTCATCGAAGCAACCACAGTGCTTGAGTACTCTGGAGCAATGTAACCGAACTCCCCTAAATTGCCATTCACAAAACTGCTCTCGATGGAGTCCACGTTAGTCACGAGGCTTTGAGACCTTGCAAGCACTTGGCATCGTCCTCAACGCCAGCGACGGCTGAAACAAGCCATTCAATCGGAAAACAAGATCATCAGGTCCGACGAGCGTTTCATGTATGATGGTCTCGCTGACCAATGCGAGCAAAAGCTCAAAACCTTTTATGAAACCTCTGAACTAGCTTATACTGAAGGGAAAATATCACAAATGGTCCCTGAACTTTCATCTAATGTTCAATTTCATTCATAAGCTTTCGATTTACTCAATTTGATCCTTGAACTACTAACAAATGTTCCATCTAGTCATTCCGTTTGTTCAAACTGTTAAGGGCGCGTGCATAATAAAATTTCTACTTCTTTATTTCTCTGTTTCCCAAAATAAGTTTGGAACATAAATTCGTTTGGTAACGCAATTTGATTTTTCTATTTCTGGAATAGATTTCTATTTCAGAAATAGATTTGAAAAATAAATCAAAAATTAAAAATTTTAACTTCTCAATTTTTTGCTAAAAATCAATTTCTGTTCCACCGATCTACCCAAATCACCTCCACCATCACCACCTCGAAAAACAAGCTCTTTCACCGTTCTATAAGCCAATCTTAAAATGGGCCAAGAAACACTCTTACCCATTTGAAGCTCCAGCGTAAAAACACCACCTATTTCCTCTATTGCCATGTTTCAAGACTCGATTTTCCCCCTCGGTCGTAGAGAAGGTTCTAAACTCTCGTTTCCCAACCCGTAGGAATTCATTGACCCACAAGGCAGATATCGCCATGTTCCTAAAATCCCTACCCCCACTGATGTGGATGAACATGGGAAACAGAAAAAGACCTCTGTCTGAAGCCAGTATAAACGGCAATCGAAACTCCGCGGCACAAAACAATGCTTTCAAAGCAATTGATTCCAAGATAGGAATTGTGCAACAAGACCTCGAAAATATGACGAGACTACCAAGAAGATGATTTTTGAATTCGAGAAGAGGCTAAATGCCTTGGAATCGTGGCAACGGCTAGGCTATCATTACCTAGAAAGCCCAGAACCGGAGATAGAAAAGCTCAAAAGACAAATCCAACTTCTTGAAGAAGGAAGATTCAGACCTTTTGATCCATTTGCCACTCCAGTAAGAACTGGATACTCACCTCCGCCACCCCGCACATCTATCTTTGCCGCAATTCCACCGATCTCTCCGAGAAAGGAAACGGATATACGAGATCGGATCAAAGAGTTGAATAAGAAAAGAGGAAAAGAGAAAATTCCTACGAGAATCATGTTCGGTGGTTATAAGAGAAAAACCGGATCGATGATGCTAGCAAATCCATTAGAATCCTTTCTAAAGGATTTGAGTATCGAACAACCCGATCTCATCCACAAGAATGATCTACCTCTCCCAAATGAGCAAACTCTCTTAGAACAAACCGATTCTCCCACTTCGATAATCGATTTAGTATCATCCTCTTCATCTTTCTCAATTCGAACTTGATCCCCTTCCTATTGTACCAAGAACCTCTTCCATATTCATGGCTGATCCTCCCGATCGGAAATGGAATCAAACTACTCGATCCGAGAGATTATTCGGGACAATCCAAGAAATCATGTGTCAATGGCATCAAAGCAGTTTTCTCCATCGATGATATTCCCTATCAAAAATGGCCGTAAAGACTTGAGGAATTCCATACCTGGTTAAATACCCACCCATCACCAACCATGACATGAATGATGTCCTTTACAACTTCGTTACCAAGTTCACGGAAGCCTTAAGCTTTGGTGGAAATCGAATCGAGAACAAGACCCGATTCATTTTCCGATGTCACCAAATTTTAGCCAAGCCATTACCATCCTATACCACTTCTTTGTGGGAAAACCCACCGATCTCATAGAGATGAAAAGAAGAGAGTTCTTCGAAAGAAAATGTTGCTCTTTCCGTAAGAAACATCTTGATAAGCATTATCGAATAATGCTCCAAATCTTTTTACCAAATTGGAGCCGATTCAAATCAAGCATGTTTTCCCGACTTCGTTCCCAAAGAACTGTCCCAAATGGTCGAAAGATCCTTCGTTGCAAGACAAAAGAGAGTACAGGATATTCCCCTGGAGAAATACAACAAGAGATCCATCTATGTCTTGAAGAAATATGTCTAAAGCGCCGAATGGTCCAATCCTACATCAACAAGGATAAAGGCCTCGAGACACTGTTCTCGCCAAAAGCTAAAGATCAAATGTTCCAAAGAAGACCGTGATGGTACTTGCGAAAGTATTCTCGAAAGAAGAATCACTTCAAGAAGTTCTCGATGAAGAAGTCCAAATATGGCCACAAGAACTTCCGAAAGAAGAAATGGCGATACCTACGGAAGAGAAAGGATCGCACGGGCCATAAAAATCGAATCGTTGCTACGTTTGCAACAAGAAAGGACATTTTGCCAAAAACTGTCCCCAAGCCAAAAAGGTCGCATCATTTGATACATCAAATTGAGAATGAAACAGGTATTTCTCTTGAAAATGATGATGTTGAATCATTATTCTCTCGATGAAGAACAGTCACGAACAAACCCTTTGTATCATTCCTTGTTATCACACCGCGAAGATTCGGACTCGGAATCAAGATATCTTTCACATATCACCTACATCTCGCGAACAAAGCCTTGACATATTCTCAAGTCAAACTCACTTTGTCCTCATTTTCCGGTCAAAATCCTCACCTCAAAGTTTGCTAAGCCTATCACTGTTATTGCCCTTATTGATACGGGAGCAAGTTGTTCAATTTTGGATACCAAAGTTCTCCCTGATGAGTATTGGACTCCTTATGTCCGATACTTCAACTCTGCCTCAGGAGATACTTTCTCCACAAATGTAAGAACTACTCCAAGAATCGTCCCGCTTCTTTCCCCAATGCTCAGTTACCACGAAAATCTTTGGATCCAATCTTCCCAACAAAGACTTAATCATTGGTTGGGACGTCATGACTCAGATTTCACAGCTTCGTATTATTCCTGGAAAAGGTCTTAGGTACAAGGACCAATTCTCTGAATTTGTCAATATTCAGAGACTCTTTTCCATTCAAATGAGTTTACTGGATCCAATTATGCAAAAGCTGTTAGAATCTTGTTCGAATCCCACTCGGAATTTGCCAAAAGTGTTCCCATCCTTTATGGGAAAATCCAGAATTCTTTGTTCGCCTTCCTTTTAAAAAGAATGAAGATATAAATCCAACCAAGGCGAGCCACATGGGAATGAAGCCGAACACTTGGTTTTAGCCCAAAGGGAATGCTCGAACTATTGCAACAAGGCCTTATTGAAATCTCCAATTCTCAATGGGCTTGTGAAGCCTTTTATGTCAATAAGCGTGCCGAGCAAAAACAGAGGAAAAATGAGATTGGTAATCAACTATCAACCTCTCAATCTTTTCCTCCAGGATGACAAATTCCCTTTACCTTCCGAGTTTCTCTCTTTCTGGATTAACAAAGTCCCATATCTATTCCAAATTCGACCTCAAAGCCGGATTTTGGCAATTGGGCATCCATCCCGAAGACGGATCAAAAACAGGATTCTCGTATTCCGAACCAGCACTTCCAAAGTGGAAAGTTCTTCCTTTTGGCCTAAAGGTAGCACCATCCCTTTTCCAAAAGGCCATGTGTCGTATCTTCCAACCAATTCTCTCAAGTGCTGCATATACATTGATGATATCCTTCTCTACAAACCCCGATGAGCTTGAGTCACACCGCCAACTCCTTGAACAGTTTGCGAGAAATTGTCGAAAAGCATGGCATCATGCTTTCTCAACGAAAGATGAATATTGCCCAGACGGAAATCGAATTTCTTGGTATGCACCTCAACAAAGGTACATACTACCCCAGGGCCGCATATTGCTCAAGAATTGTTAAAATTTCCCCGAAGAAAATCTCACGAAAAAAGAAGTTCAGCAATTTCTTGGGATAATTAATTATCTCAGGGATTTTGTCCCAAATATTGCAAAGCTCTTGATCCCTTTGCAAACCATGTTGAAGAAGAATCCTCCACCTTGGGGAAAAATTCAGACAAAAGCAGTTGTTGAACTAAAGGAGATTATGCAGAATCTCCCACCATTGAAAATACCATCAACATGTAAAAGAATTCTTCAAACTGATGCCAGTGATGAATACTGGGCAGCTATTCTCCTTGAAGAAATTGATGGTAAGAGACACATTTGTGCTCACAAAAGTGGAAAGTTTTCTCAATCAAATGCATTATCATTCCACTTTTAAAGAAATCCTAGCAAAAAAATGGAATCAAGAAGTTTGAATTCCATCTCATCGGCCATCACTTCCTGGTAGAATTAGACATGGCATCCTTTCCTCGATGACCAAGTTTAAACAAAAGCGTGATCCCGAATTCTCGCCGCTTCGATGGGCTGAATGGTTTTCAAAATACTCTTTGAAACCAAACACATTCCAGGGAAGAAAAATGTTCTTGCTGATTTCCTGTCAAGACCAAAGGCACCAGCTGAAATTAACATGTACATCAAAAGACCTGCTTTTCACATGCTCAACCATGGTGTGAAATACAAGATCGAAAAGATCAAAGACCTGCCAAGCTGGAAATATCCCTGGAAATTATTGAGCAAATCCGTAATGACAATCTCACCAAAAATCTGAAACCTCATGTGGCAATGCCACACGATCTGTTCGCATTTAATGCGAGGTTCGATTCTTTATCCTTGCGGACTAAATCCAGATTATCCATTCATACATCCTCTTATCTCGGAAAGAAGATGATTTCCCCGATCGCTCAAAACACTATTGTGGTACTTAACCAATAAGTACTTGATAGCGTTTGAAATTCCGACCGAAGATTCATTGCCAACCTCACCGGGATATTCTTACTTGGAAGAAATATTGAAAGAGAAAGTGATCAGAATCTTTTAGACTTCCTCAATTGGTTCTACCCTCCCACTCACTGGAAACATCTGTTGGAAAAAGAACTAAGAACCACAACACCAAATCCCGAAGTCCATACCATCCTCGTTCTTTAGACGTCCATGGTATTTTTGCCGAAATAATGGCAGCATCATTGATGTTCCTCCTGGAAATAGGAACCACATCCTACAAACCCCATTCGGATAGCAAAGAGGCTCGGATTCACAAATCCTATCCAATGTCCGTCCGAACCCGTCAACTCCAATACCGAGAACTCCAGAGAATCTTGTGCCAAGAGAACAAAACTATTCCCTGAAAATGTGTGGAACTATAATGAACCTACCGCATGGGATCATTATGACCTAGTTCCGTGAGGCTAAAGAGGCACTCAGGCAATTTAGACAAGCAGAATCATCCCAAGATGATGAAATGACAAGCGCACATGACACTGTCCAATCCACCCAGGACCCCTATGACCGTTGGGGAGGTCCTCTTTCTCAAGATCCCTACAGCCAAGGACCCTTGTCCTTATCTCAAATTGACACTTCCTATTATGCACAGTCATCCCATTGGCCTCAACCAAGCATTCCTGCCGACACTACAGAAGATGACAATACAAACTGGGCTCAAGAAGAAGCATCCCACCATGCTCATGAAGAAGCATCCTCATCACGTCAACTGAAACAGATCCTCTCACCGAAGATCTTGAAGCTCTTGAACAAAAATAT
The DNA here is from genome assembly GCA_014182565.1 of Eucalyptus marginata. NCBI lineage: Eukaryota > Viridiplantae > Streptophyta > Magnoliopsida > Myrtales > Myrtaceae > Eucalyptus > Eucalyptus marginata. The sequence continues at coordinate 27,908,124 of CM024594.1, forward strand.
GAGGCGCATCTTCTAGCAAGACTCGGACTATGACTACAATGCTCATGACGGACGAGACCGGGCCGAAAAGCCGCCGCCGATCGTTCACTTTTACTTTACGTACTAGGCTAGGAAAGTACCGTTCACGTACGCCATTGCTCATATCGTGCGAATAATTCCCTCCCGAAAGTTTCGGGTGCCCCTGTTGTTCCCTGACCCGTGAGCTTGGTCCTTGTTTGGTTGTGACCTCTTATTGTCTATAAAAGGCAAGGAGGGTGTATTGTGTTGGGCAGAGTCCCCTTGAAGTAAAGTGAGTGTTTTGTAAAACCTCTATGGCTTTCTAAACTCTTCTTCTTCTCCAGCCTGGTAGAATCCTCTAGGAAATGCAGCTCGGGTAGATTAGAAGCGTTTCCATCCTGGTTCTCATGGTGTTCCTAGGCTCAACTAAAGGGCGAGTAATTTTCGCTAAAAAGGCAATCCCCGAAGGGCTTGAACGAGTTGTTCGCCCATTGTGGAAGGCATACTTGCAGAAGATTGTCTCTTCCTTCCCTGGTTCTAAGTCTAGTCCCATTACTAGAGCTATGAGTCAATATATATCTTTAAAAGGGAAAACAAATTAGGGGTCAGCTAGAGATAAGAGCATTGATCACAAAAGCAGAGAGAAGAAGTGGTTCTGTATCTTTTTTTTAGACGGTGGCCACAATTTGACCTGTTTTAAAGATAATTTCCATGTCGATATTCCACGTCCTTTTTTATTTTATATTTAAGAGACTAAAAGCCATGTAAACCAATTCCGTTAACTTTAACTAACGGAAAGGCGAAATTTTAGGAACTAGATCGGACATTTATCGATAATTCAGGGACCAAATTGAACAAATTAAAAGTCTAGGGACGAGATTGCATATTAAGTGAAAGTTTAGGGGCTGTTTGTGATATTTTCTCTATACTGAACGAAGAGGACCGTTCATGATAGGCACAGCAAATGGTGTTCTCGAGCGACTAGCTTTATGGGGGGGAGTTCTACGCGTAAAAAAGGAAACTTTGGGAATGAAAAAGTGTGAAGAAGGGACATTGACCAGAAATCTGCAAAGAAAGAAACAGGATCCCAGCCTCTTTTTTTTGGTGAGGATCGAGTGCTTGCTGTGTGTGTCTCGATCAAATTCAATGGTGAATGACGTTCTTGATGATCATCGATGATTTGACTAAAAAGATGGATTCTTGAAGATAGTATAATTAAAGGGTTTTTTAGCATAAAAAATGGAATTAAAATAACAATAAAAACGAGATGGTGCTTATTCATTGCTCATTGATTTGGAAATATTCCATGATCAACAGCAAAATGGGCAATGGCCAGTTTTTGTGCTGCACTAGTTGATCCTCTCTCGTTGGTTATTCTAAGGGCTTATTAGATAACTATCCCATTTTGTTCTTTTGTTTCTAGAACATAAAATATGTTTCGTTTGCTAATGCTAGCTAATTTTTATATTCCTTGGAATAAAAAAATGGCCTGGGAATCAATTTGAAACGTAAATAAAAAGTAAAGAAAATCTATTTCTTTATTTCCACAGAAAAAAAAATGTTACCAAACACACTATAATATGTCCAATAGAAACATACCAAGTAAACTAAGCCAATCACCTATGAAAAAGATAATGTAATTCATCCTTGTTAGTTTTACAGAAGTAAATTCATGTGATATGCGCGTCATGATTAACTTGATATTTTATGTGACGACATTCATGAAAGTGAGTTTATTTGGTGCGAAGAATACTTTATTGCTTTTGGTGAAATGGGTTTTGAATCCGGCCACAATGCAGCCAATCAGGTGCATCTTAGTTGGATCCGTACGAGATTCATGGTCCTGCCACTTGGGGAATGCGGGGGGGCTTTCATGTCTTTCCAAAAATGTTCCTCTCAATTCGAAAGTTCAAATCAAAGTCCTTTCTTCCCAAAGTGCTTGTTCAAAGCTTGAACTTGCATCTTTATCTGGTATTTGAAAGTTGAAAAACCCGTCAAAAGTGGTTCTCTTTTCTTGACTTAGTAAAGCCGTAATTTAGGGTTTCGGGTCTCCCACTTAATGATCTTGGAAGTGAAATCTTAATCATGTTTGTCAACTAGAATTATGCAAGAATTGAAGATCGAGTCGAAGCATATTTATAAAGAAGGCAATGATTGCGTTGATTATTGAATCGCCTAAAAAATATCTCTGTGTACCTTGCGATTACCCTACACTCATGTGATTGATTTGTGAAAGTGGCACCTTGCGATTAGAGCACATATACCAATGTCAATTTATAAATTACGAATCCTTTTTATTAAGTAAAATTTTTGCCAAGAATGAAATTAACTTTTTTTTTTTTTTATGGTTACTTGAAAATAAGCTACTCTAGTGAAAGACCCACTAAACTAGTATAGCCTATTGGAATGTGGTCCCCATCCTTTTTATTTTCACGATTAGTTCTTTGGTCCCGTAAATTCAATACTCAATTAACGAAATGTCACAAATAGAAGTCAACACCCGAGCTATTGATTAGTCGCATTTTTCCACCAAATTTTTATCTTTGACTGCTTCAACTTCATGTGCAGAGAAACCTTTCGTGCAAAATCAACGATCGAGAACACATTTTCTGAATGCTAATGGCAGCATTTCTTGCAACCTTATCGATTTTTCCATGACATGCTGAATGAACTAATTTCATCAGGATCGTGCTGCTTTGCAGTTGAACAGGGCATCAACTTCCGTTTGCTTTGCTCTTCTCGTCCAGACCCATTTGGCATGGTTGTAGAACCTTGTTCGAAGATATTTTTGTCGTTATTGACCCGAATTGGGGCGCACGAGTATAATTTGGAGCATTGCCATAAGACAATTAGCAAAGTTTTGGATCATATTAATGGTATCTACGCATAATCAGCTAGTAAAACTTATTTAACTAAAGATGCTATAATATATTTTCTTTCTTATATTTAACTCGATACACAGCTAGGCTTTGTAAATGTTTGAGTTTTGACATGAGATGGCATCATGTTTTGCCACGAAATATATCGAACACGTGAGGTGTTATTTTTTCATTTTAGATGATTAAATACGGTCTCGGAATTTATATTTATCCAAAGGGAAAATGACATAAATGGTCTATGAATCTTGACTTAATGTGTAATGCAATCCCTGAGCTTTAAACTATGTCATCCCCGAAGTTTTAAGTTGTTCAACGTGATTTATAGACATTTGGTAAATGTTCAATTTAATCTCCGAACTATACGAAAATGTTCAATATTGTCATCAAACTATATCGAACATGCACCAAAACTCCAAGGACCGCATTGAACAAATAAAAAAATTAGGGACTACATTGAACATTGGGTTAAAGTTCACGAACCATATTGCACATTAGAACAAAGTTCAAAGACCATTTGTATCATCATCTCTTATCCAAAAAACTGCCCTAAATATTGGAATTTTCAATGTCTCTATATTAATTATTTTTTGCCGTAACCCTTTTATATTAAGAAAAATAATATTGTACGGTCTGCCTAATATAATTCTTTAAAACTAAAGATATTCTGATCAATCATGGTAGTATACTTTGCACTTGCCATAATGTGGACTCCGTGCATCAGAATTTTGCTACCTTAAAATTTTCTATGATTTGGTCAAAAAATAAAAATGAATTTGGTGGCTAATATGCAATTCCTATTCTGAGACCAAAAGGGTCGTACGTGTGGAATGACATACTTGCTGCAAATTCTATTTTTGTTTTCCTTGACTTGTATCATAGTGCTATTTCATGATAATTTAGATGAGAGGCAAAGTCATCAATTGGAATTGTTTAGATGCAATTACAACACAATAAGGAACACATAAAACATATATAAGCCTTATAATGTTTGTGATAATTGATTCATTATACTCCAACTTTTTCTATTTTCCGTTCAATTTTATATTTTGTATGATGATAATTCCTGCAAAAGCGCGTATAGCTATATATACGTATACGTACATTCTTTTATGCATATATATATATATATATATATATATTACAGTTTTGTCTCGTTCCTCTGCTCGTTAGAAGTCGAGCTTTCGATCCAAGGACAAAAAGACGTGGGCCCGGAATGACGACACGTGTCGCCGATTCTTGAATAAAGTTTCCCACTTCCCGCGTAACGACCTCCATTCATATTCATCGGCATGCGTGTTGACCGGTGAGCACGCCCGTGGGCCCCGCGTTTCCTCTTTCGCTCGCGCCCGGAGCGATCCGAAATCGAAAAATCGCGCCTCGCTGCAAACGTCGTCGCATCGGGGCCACCGCATTTCTTGGAAGTTGGGGTAGCTGTCGACGATTCCGAATGGGCTCCGTGGGCCTTTTCCCCCAAGCGATGACCGCGCTCTAAATTGGGGTAAGCATCGATTCAGAATAGAATCAAGAATGGGACCAAACCAATCGATTTCCAGATTCCTGCCATTACCAATTTCCAAAAAGGTGAAACAAACACCGTGTGGTTCAATTTCCGGTTACTCAGTGAGAACCTATTTGGGAACTGGGAATTAATGAAGAAGAAGAAGAAGAAATTAATGTTCTCGAGTAGACCTTCGAATTGATTGACTTGACATGGTAGGTTTTACATTTCAAGGTACGCAACACAAGTTTTACGTTCCAAAAACTAGATAATCAATTCGGACAAAATAGGTTTCAGAAGGAATTTGACCGACTATGATAGCACTCATCCCTAGTTCAAACCACTGCCAATGGTATGGCGTTAGTATTCCAATGGATGTAGGGTTACGAGATCGAAATTACCTTTGAATGTATGGGTGTACTTAGCTCTCATCGGATGAGTTTCGAACCACTAACATCTCAATAAGGGCACCAATCTCAGATTTTTCAGTCCAAATTGGTGTTAAATAAATACAACTTAAGGCTCCTTTTATTTTGCGAAATATGATTAATTTCGAATACACTTTCTAAAAAAATGGCGGCTTCTATTGCTTATAATAATGAAAAATATTTCATTATCTATGAAAATATTTAAACATAAATTGTTATCGATATTGAAAATATTTTTTATTGGTTAATGATTTCAAATAATATAAACAACCATTTTTTGGAAAATATCTTACAAATCATTTATTTTCTGCGAAACAAATGAAACTTAAATATTAGAGAGCCAATTAACTCTCTATATCCCAAATCTCTTTCCCTTGTTCTCTTCCATTTACTAACTTGAGTATTGGAGAGGCTAATCAAGGTTGCAAATTTAGATGCCGTAAGTCATTATCAACGAGTGCATGTTGAAGCCTTGACTGAAGCTCTGATGAATATCGAATGGTCCAAATTGCGCATCAACATGTTGAAATCTTTTTGTTTTTACAATGACATGAATAATCCACACGAATAAATGCCAACGATTTCTATTGGAAAGGTTGGAATGGGTATGGAAAAATGGTAGGGAACGAAATGGACCAAGAGGAGTCAAATTCTCTTGTCCGAAAGAGTTCAAGAAAATTTGAGGTAACAAAATAATGTAGATTTGAAGAAAGCTTTGGTGCAAAATCAACAATCGAGAGCACATTTTCTGAATGCTAATAGCAGCATTTCTTGCAATCTTATTGAATTTTCCCTGACATCCTAAATGAACTAATTTCATTAGGATCATGCTGCTTTGCTTGACCAAGGCGTTGCCTTCCGTTTGCTCTGCTCTTCTCATTCAGACCCATTTGACATGGTTGCTGTCACACCCCGATTCACAAGAAAAAGGGGCATGACACGGCCGTCCTTTTACCAAAGGACGCAGCCTCAACATAACCAAAATTCAACCCAAAAACAATATATATACATCCATATATATATATAACAAAAAGGGTATTTGGTTACAATATCAGAGTATATCTATAATCCACGAAATAAAAAAAAAATCAAAACATAAACCTTATAACTATGCACAAGTCATACCCAAAAATTTCCACCACAAAAGTCCTCCCCGAACGAACGCTCACGCCTACTCGCGACTCGGCGAAGAACCCGAAAAGCAAGTAGATGAGAGGAGTGAGCTACCACGGCTCAAATAAGTAACACATTTCTTCTAAGCGGATCGAGAAATCACTATGCACATTTTAAAAACACAAACATAACTCAAATACCGAAAGTACCAATGGTCGAATCCATTAGTCAATCTCGTAAAACACGTATCAATGGTCTATTCCATTGATTAATCTCATCAAATCATATCGATGGTCCATTCCATCGACTAAACTCAAATCACACGTCAATGGTCTACTCCATTGACCAATTCATGCTCAAATGTCTAACCATGGTCACGCGTAACGCCCGTGACGAGACGACCAAGATTCCCCCTTGGCAAGGTCTCCACCTATTATTAGCCGGTGGCTCGGCCCACAAGGATATCCTAGATCAAGTATGCGCATACCCACACACCCCCCTCGGGGTTCACGAGACATTGAGCACCAACCACAAATCACAATATCCAGAATCCAACGTCGAAAGAAAGTCATATCATAACTCAAGATTTGATATATATAAATATCAAAACATTCTCCAAACCATTTCAAGATCCTTTCATAAAGAATTTCACAAACCATTTTCAACAACCATTCGAATTGAATTCAAAATATAACTCGCCTTTCAAATAACGAAGTGGCGTAATAACTCGATCCTGTTTTATGCAACAAAAGATGCATTTTATCAACTCATAAAGTATATAATTCACCATGTTTCTCAAAACATGAGTTTAAAATACAAAGAAGAAATAGTGTCACTCACCGGGAAAAGCCAAAATCAAATACGACGCTCACTCGAACCACGCACTCGGATTCCTAACAATTAACGGAAAAACAATATCAAAAGGCCGAGTAAAAAAGAATATTCTTACAACGACTCGCCTAAACTAGGCCTATTAGTCAATAAAACGACACCTACGCGCCACAAAAGCACACAAAAAGCAGAAACCCAACAATTTCAGCTAGACGCGGTCCATGCGCCAACTTCGTCACTCCATAACTCCCTCCACAAATTTCCGTTTCAAGTCATCTTACAGTCTTTAGAAAGCTCTTTTAACGTACAGCAACAACCCCAACTCAGCTGCTCCAAAAAGAACCGAAAACGACAAAAAAGAGGCTCGAAGCTACTGCCGCTACAGTACCAGATTGCGTCCCCAACTTCAAAATTCCGTTCCGGACAAACCACAAGCTCAAATCACGATCCGTAAGATGCTATAGCTTCACAACGTCCCAAAGTACCATTTCTATAAAAATATACAGCTCAACGACTCAAAAATCGGGCTTCGCCACACAAATATCCAAGAAATCCGAATTTTGAGCCCTAATTACGGCGATTGCTTGAAGTATGTGATTAAAAGCTTCGATTCCTTACCGGCGTTGCAAAACACACTTGAGTCGGCTTGATGAGGCGTTCGGATCACGAGCGCCCCAAAATTTTTCCCCTTTTTCCTTTTTCTTTTCTTTCTCTCTTCTCCCCTGTTTTGCGTTTTCCCCTGCTTTTCGTTTCTGCTGTGCTCTTCTCTCTCTCCCTCTTTCTCTCTTTTTAAAACCCACCGAAGGTTCCACAGTTCTCTTCACTTCTCTTTTTGACTTTTCAAACTCTTTTATTTCCTTTTCTTTTATTTTCTTTTCTTAGTTAAAGCCCATATATTACATTCTCCCCTCCTTAAAAAAATTTCGTCCTCGAAATTTTACAGTACGTCAATCATGAAACAAGTGAGGGTATTTGCGCCTTGCCTCTTCCTCAAGTTCCCATGTGGCCTCTCTCTCCGTCTGATTTTTCCACTGGATCTTCACATAAGGAATAGTGCGTCGTCGCAACACCTGATCCTTCTTATCGATAATACGAACGGGCTGCTCTTCGTATGATAAGTTTTCTCCCAAATTCAAGGGTGTAAAATCTAGAACGTGATCAGGACTTGGCACATATTTCCGTAATAAGGACACGTGAAACACATTATGGACTCCAGATAATGCTGGTGGTAGAGCCAGTTTATAAGCAACTTCACCAATCTTTTCTAATATCAAAAATGGTCCCACGTACCTTGGGCTTAATTTACCACGCGTTCCAAATCTCATGACGCCTTTCATAGGAGAAACCTTCAAGAATACATGGTCTCCTACATTAAATTCTACTTTGCGCCTTTTAAGGTCCGCATAACTTTTCTCGACGGCTTTGTGCTGTTTTCAAACGCTCTTGAATGAGTCTGATTTTCTCTTCGATTGTTGTATGTATTTTAGGGGCCGGTTAATCTTTTCTCACCAACATCATCCCAACAAACAGAGTCCTACACTTACGCCCATACAAAGCTTCAAAAGGAGCCATTTTAATACCGGAATGATAGCTGTTATTATAAGAAAACTCTGCCAAGTGTAAATGCTCGTCCCACGAACCACCAAAGTCAATAACGCAAGACCGCAAAGATATCCTCTAACGTCTGAATAGTTCTCTCGATTGACCATCCGTCGTGGGTGAAAAGCTGTGCTAAAGTTGAGTTGAGTACCTAATGCCCCTTGTAAACTCTTCCAAAAGTTGGACACAAACCTGGGATCTCTATCAGAAACAATACTCACTGGAACTCCATGAAGTCTCACTTCGCCATGTCTTCAAGTGTAAGACCGAATCGATAAGACAAAAAGTGTGCAGATTTAGTCAATCGATCAACAATCACCCATATGGCATTCTTACCACTAGGCGTCCTCGGTAAGCCGACGATGAAATCCATGGTAATATGCTCCCACTTCCATTTAGGTACTTCAAGTGGGTGCACCGGCCACCTGGTTTCGATGCTCAATTTTCACTTGCTGGCAAATTAGACATTGGTCAACAAATTTCACAATATCCTTCTTCATATTGATCCACCAAAATTTCCTCTCAAATCCCTGTACATCTTGGTGCTCCCTGGATGAATCGAGAATCTAGTGCTATGAGCTTCTTGTAATATCTCCTTTTTCAATTCTGAATCATCGGGAACACATAATCGACCACGAAACCTCAATGACCCATCTACGTGGATACTAAAGTCATCTTGTTTCCCAGCTTCTACACCTTCTCGATCTTTTCCAATTGAGGATCTTCATTTTGTTTAGCCTTGATTCTGTCAATCAATGTTGGTTGTACTCGAAGATTAGCTAATCGAGCACCAAGCCGATGGACCAAAACCTCTAGGTCTAGCTTTCTCATATCCTCAAGAATAGGCTTTTGAGAAGTGAGCAATGCTGCCATATTTCCAGAAGATTTGCGACTCAAGGCATCGGCTACCACGTTAGCTTTACCGGATGGTAATTGATGGATAAGTCATAATCCTTCGAAAGTTCTAGCCATCTCCTCTGCCTCATGTTAAGTTCTTTTTGAGTAAAAATATATTTCAACTCTTGTGATCGGTAAAGACTTCACATTTTTCACCATACAAGCAATGCCGCCATATTTTTAAGGCAAACACAACCGCCGCCAACTCCAGATCATGAGTAGGATAGTTCTTCTCGTGAGCCTTCAACTGTCTAGAGGCATAAGCCATAACTTTACCGTCCTGCATAAGAACACAACCTAAACCTTCCTTAGATGCATCGCAATAAATTGTAAAGCCACTAGTTCGAAGGCAAAGTTAATATAGGAGCGACACCACCGCCTCTTCAACTCTTGGAAACCGCATTCACATTGATCTCGACCATACAAATTTAACTCTCTTCGAGTTAGGCGAGTAAGTGGACCGGCAATTTTAGAAAACCCTTCTATAAATCGCCCGTAATAACCTCCGCTAACCCAAGAAAACTCCTTACCTCTCGTGACATTGGTAGGGCGATTCCATTGAACAACCGCTTCAACTTTCTTTGGATCAACTAGATACCATTCTTTGATATTACATGACCCAAGAATTCTATATGATCAAGCCGAAGGCACACTTACTAAGTTTAGCATACAACTTCTTTTCACGCAAAGTTTGTAAAACAACTCTCAAGTGCTGTTCATGTTCTTCCAAACTCCTCGAATACACCAAAATATCATCAATGAATACCACAATAAATCTGTCAAGAAATTGCCTGAATACCCTATTCATCAAATCCATAAAAGCCGCAGGTGCATTCGTTAACCCAAAAGGCATGACAAGAAATTCATAATGCCCATACCTTGTTCTGAAAGCAGTCTTTGGCACATCGTCAACTTTTATCTTCAACTGATGATACCCAAAACGAAGGTCGATCTTAGAAAATACCTGAGCCCCTTGAAGTTGATCAAATAAATCATCAATCCGAGGTAAAGGATATTTATTTTTGATCGTCACCTTGTTAAGTTCTCGATAATCTATGCAAAGTCGCATACTACCGTCTTTCTTCTTCACAAATAGAACAGGAGCTCCCCAAGGCGATACACTAGGCCTGATAAAACCCTTATCCAAAAGCTCTTGCAATTGTGTTTTCAATTCACTCAATTCAGAAGGTGCCATCCGATATGGGGTCTTAGATATGGGTGTTGTACCAGGCATTAAATCGATACAAAACTCTATTTCTCTATCAGGAGGCAAGCCAGGTAAATCTTCAGGAAATACATCAGGAAATTCTCTGACAACATGAACATTTTCTAGCTTTACGGGCTCCTTACTTGCGTCTCTTACATAAGCCAAATAACCGCAACAACCCTTTCTCAAAAGCTTTCTTGCTTGCATAGCTGAAATTAACCTTGGAAAAGTGCCTTCATAACTTCCCGAAAAAGAGAATTCGGGTTGATTTGGAGGTCGAAAAATAACTTTCTTTGAATAACAATCAACAGTGGCATGATATTTTGATAACCAATCCATCCCTAGAATAACATCGAAATCTCGCATATCTAACTCCACCAAATCCACAGCAATGGTACATCATCAATTCGCAACAAACAATTCTTGAAAACACGATCAGCAATCAAGAAATCACCAGTGGGAGTATCAATACGCAATTCATATTTTAGAAGCTCAGGCAATACATCAAGTTTCTTTGCAAAGTCAATGGAAGTAAAGGAATGTGTGGCACCGGGATCAAACAATGCATAAGCAAGTTGTGAGGCAATAGAAATATTACCTGCAACAACTGTATTAGAAGCCGCCGCATCCTCTCCTGTCATCGTATAAACTTTCCCAGTCATCCTTTGCCTTTGCCGGCCTTCTTGTGGCCCATCAACTGGAGGGGCAGTCTTCCTCATGGAACAAGTATAGGCTCGATGTCCAGGTTGCCCACATACAAAACATACTCTACTATCTCCAGGGGCATTCTTCTGTGTCGGACACTCACGTGCCATATGTCCCATTTTTCCACAAGTGAAACATGCTCCTTTCTTGCGGTAACAAGGACCGCTATGTCGTCTCCCACAAGTAGTACAAGGGCCTGGATTATTCTGAATTCTAGGCTTTCCTGGCTGATTAAAAGCTTTCCTCTTTCCGCTGCCACCGGCGCCGCTATCTTGATAGTCAGTGAATCTCAACTTCTTATGCTGAGGTACGCCTTGCACGTCACGCGCCAAAATCTTTTGTTCCACTCTGATGGCTCGTTCCAACACGTCTCTATAAGATGTCAATGCTAGAGGTGTGAGTGCAGAACCAATATCATATCGGAGCCCCCTCTGAAAGTGATCAGCCTTATCTTGCTCATTAGACACATATTGCTCGAAATCTACTCATCGATTAAAGCGGGCTGCATACTCCAAAACCGTGGAGTCACCTTGAGATATGTGTATAAAATCACTCTTCATTTTTGTCTCGAAATGACACTGGGAAGAATTGGGCATTGAAAGCCTCGCTTAAAGTCCTCCCAAGCTATAGCACCGCCCCTATCTCCAAGAGCTGGCCTCATTCCCTCCCACCAATGCTCTGCCTCGCCTTCTAAGTATCGGGAAGCAAAGCTAACCTTCTTGTCTTCGGGAACGCCTTCGCTTCAAAGATCCCCGATCTTTCTAGTCCACTGCTCAACTGCAAGAGGATCAGCTTTCCCATCATAAGTGGGTGGTTTCGCCTCTCTGAATTGGGCAAAGGTGTATGAGCCAGTTGCTCCATCTCCACTTAATTCCTTTGCTTGACGATACCAATGAATCATGGCTTGCTCAAAGTCGGTCGGGGAAACGACCGTTGGTTAACTTCCCCGACTTCATGTGAATCCGGACTTCCATCACGCCGATCCTCCCGTCTCCTCCTCAAATACGCACCTCGAGAAGCTTGAGGCGTGTCTCTAGCACCAGGGGCGACAACTTGCTTGCCTTTACTATTTCTACGAAACGAAGCAAGTGTCTCCGAGTCACCCATAACCACCTGAATCCAAGAACGAAGCTACAACTTAGTATCTAAAAGGCTAACGCGTAAAAAAAAAAAAATCTATCACACAATCTCACATCGTCCCATATCTGCCCAAACAAATCAAAACCTAAGCTCTGATACCAACAAATGTCACACCCCGATTCACAAGAAAAAGGGGCATGACACGGCCGTCCTTTTACCAAAGGACGCAGCCTCAACATAACCAAAATTCAACCCAAAAACAATATATATACATCCATATATATATATATAACAAAAAGGGTATTTGGTTACAATATCAGAGTATATCTATAATCCACGAAATAAAAAAAAAAATCAAAACATAAACCTTATAACTATGCACAAGTCATACCCAAAAATTTCCACCACAAAAGTCCTCCCCGAACGAACGCTCACGCCTACTCGCGACTCGCTGAAGAACCTGAAAAGCAAGTAGATGAGAGGAGTGAGCTACCACGGCTCGTGAGTAACACATTTCTTCTAAGCGGATCGAGAAATCACTATGCACATTTTAAAAACACAAACATAACTCAAATACCGAAAGTACCAATGGTCGAATCCATTAGTCAATCTCGTAAAACACGTATCAATGGTCTATTCCATTGATTAATCTCATCAAATCATATCGATGGTCCATTCCATCGACTAAACTCAAATCACACGTCAATGGTCTACTCCATTGACCAATTCATGCTCAAATGTCTAACCATGGTCACGCGTAACGCCCGTGACGAGACGACCAAGATTCCCCCTTGGCAAGGTCTCCACCTATTATTAGCCGGTGGCTCGGCCCACAAGGATATCCTAGATCAAGTATGCGCATACCCACACACCCCTCGGGGTTCACGAGACATTGAGCACCAACCACAAATCACAATATCCAGTAATCCAACGTCAGAAAGAAAGTCATATCATAACTCAAGATTTGATATATATAAATATCAAAACATTCTCCAAACCATTTCAAGATCCTTTCATAAAGAATTTCACAAACCATTTTCAACAACCATTCGAATTGAATTCAAAATATAACTCAGTCTTTCAAATAACGAAGTGGCAGTAATAACTCGATCCTGTTTTATGCAACAAAAGATGCATTTTATCAACTCATAAAGTATATAATTCACCATGTTTCTCAAAACATGAGTTTAAAATACAAAGAAGAAATAGTGTCACTCACCAGGGGAAAAGCCAAAAATCAAATACGACGCTCACTCGAACCACGCACTCGGATTCCTAACAATTAACGGAAAAACAATATCAAAAGGCCGAGTAAAAAGAATATTCTTACAACGACTCGCCTAAACTAGGCCTATTAGTCAATAAAACGACACCTACGCGCCACAAAAGCACACAAAAAGCAGAAACCCAACAATTTCAGCTAGGCGACGTCCATGCGCCAACTTCGTCACGCCATAACTCCCTCCACAAATTTCCGTTTCAAGCCATCTTACAGTCTTTAGAAAGCTCTTTTAACGTACAGCAACAACCCCAACTCAGCTGCTCCAAAACAGAACCGAAAACGACAAAAAAAGAGGCTCGAAGCTACTGCCGCTACAGTACCAGATTGCGTCCCCAACTTCAAAATTCCGTTCCGGACAAACCACAAGCTCAAATCACGATCCGTAAGATGCTATAGCTTCACAACGTCCCAAAGTACCATTTCTATAAAAATATACAGCTCAACGACTCAAAAATCGGGCTTCGCCACACAAATATCCAAGAAATCCGAATTTTGAGCCCTAATTACGGCGATTGCTTGAAGTATGTGATTAAAAGCTTCGATTCCTTACCGGCGTTGCAAAACACACTTGAGTCGGCTTGATGAGGCGTTCGGATCATGAGCGCCCAAAATTTTTCCCCTTTTTCCTTTTTCTTTTCTTTCTCTCTTCTCCCCCTGTTTTGCGTTTTCCCCTGCTTTTCGTTTCTGCTGTGCTCTTCTCTCTCTCCCTCTTTCTCTCTTTTTAAAACCCACCGAAGGTTCCACAGTTCTCTTCACTTCTCTTTTTGACTTTTCAAACTCTTTTATTTCCTTTTCTTTTATTTTCTTTTCTTAGTTAAAGCCCATATATTACAGTTGCAGAACCTTGTTTGGAGATGTTTGTGTCGGTATTAACCCAAATATGGACGCACGAATAGAATTTGGAGCATTCCCATAAGACAATTAGCAAAATTTTGGTTTTAGTTAACCGTATCTACGCGAAATTGGCTAGTGCAACTTATTTAACTAAAGATGTTATAATATCTTTTCTTTCATATATTTGACCAGATACACAACTAGGCTTTGTAAATGCTCAAGTTTTGACATGAGATGGCATTGTATTTTGCCTGGAAACCTATCAAATATGTGAGGTGTTACTTTTTCATCTTAGATGATTAAATACGGTCTCGGCATTTATATTTATTCAAAGGGAAAATGATATAAATATTCTATAAACTTTAATTCAATATGCAATGTGGTTCATGAACTTTAACCGAACGCTTAATATGATCCTCATTTTTAAGTTGCTCAATGTGATCCCTAGACCTTTAATACATATTTAATTTAGTATATGAACTACCCTGAACTTGAATTAATGAAATGACAAATAGTAACATGAACCAAAATTTTAGGGACCACATTGAATAAATAAAAAATTTGAAGGCCATATTGAAGGTTGAGTTAAATTATATGGATCACATTACACGAATTAAAAGTTTATGCACCACCTTGTATGTTAAGACAAAATTCATGGATCATTTGCGTCAATATTTCTTTTTCAAAAAACTACCCTAGATATTAGAATTTTCAATGTCCCTCTATTTAATCAATTTGGCCGTAACCCTTTATATGGAAGAAAACGTTTTTCGTTTCGACATGATGACGTAATTTAGATGAGAGGCAAAGGCATCTACAAAATTTTTTAGATGCAACGATGACATAATAAGGAACATATGAAACTCATATAAGCCTTACCATGTTTGTGATGATTGATTGATTATACCCCAACTTTTTTTATTTTTCGTTTGATTTTATATTTCGTATGACAATAATTCGCGCAAAAGCATATATATATATATATATATATATATATATATATATATATATGTAACGACGACATAACATATGAAACATATATAAGCCTTTCCATGCTTGTGATAATTGATTGATTATACTCCAATTTTTTTTATTTTCCGTTTGATTTTATATTTCGTATGACAATAATTCACGCAAAAGCAGGTCTACCTATATATACGTATACGTACATACTTATACACACACATATATATATACAGTGTCATCTCGTTCCTCTGCTTGTTGGAAGTCGAGCTTTCGATCCAAGGACAAAAAGATGTGGGCCCGCAATGACGACACGTGTCGCCGATTCTTGGATAAAGTTTCACACTTCCCGCGTAACGACCTTCGTTCATGTTCATCGGCGGTCGTGTTGACCGGTGAACACTCCCGTGGACCCCGCGTTTACCCTTTTGGTCGCGCCCGGAGCGATCCGAAAACCGGAAAAATCGCGCCTCGCCGCAAACGTCGTCGCATCGGGGCCACCGCATTTCTTGGAAGTTGGGGATACCTGTCAACGATTCCAAATGGGCTCCGTGGGCCTTCTTTCCCCCCCAACTACGACCGCATTCCAAATTCGGGGATAAGCATGAATTTACGAGGTAAAATCAGGAATTGGACTGGACCGATCCAATTTCAAGTTTTCGTGATTACCGATCCGATTTTCAATTCCAAGAAAAGTCAAATCAGTACTGTGAGGTCCAATTCCTAGTTCTTGAGTAAGAACTAAATCCAGAATTAGGAATTGATGAACCGCGGTTACGTATTTTGACCATTTTATTATTTATTTTATTTTGCATGTTCATCTTTTTTATGAATTGTTGCTGATGATAAATGAGGATTTTTATTATTGTGTTCACTTTCATTTTCTTAACTAAAATAGAAAAAAAAAAAAAAAAAAAAAAAAGGCATCTTGAGTAGACCTAAAACTGATTGACATGGGAGGCTTTAGGTTTAAAGGTACGTAAGACAGATTTTACATTAAAAAAATTAGGGAATCAGTTCAACCAAGATAGGTCTTAGATAAAACTTAAACCGACCCTGAAAGCGTTCATCCCTATTCGAAACCACTACCAATAGTACGATGTCGGTATTCCCATGAATGTAGGGTCATGAGATCAAAATTACCTATGGATGTACCGGTGTACCTAACTCTCACTGAATGAGTTTGAACCATTAACATCTCAATAAGGGCACCAATCTCTGATTTTTCGGTCCAAATTGGTGCAAAATAAGTACAACTTTAGGCTTCTTTTATTTTGCGAAAGATGATTGATTTTGAGTACACTTTCTAAAAAAATAATCACTTCTATTGCTTATGATAATGGAAATAAACATAAATTATTGTCTATAATAAAAATATTTTTCTTTAGCTAATTATTTTTAACAATACAATCAATCATTTTTTAGAAAAATACTTTTCGAAATCATTTATTTTTTGCGAAATAAATAAAACTCAAGTATCATAGAGCCAATCAATTCTCTATATCCCAAGTCTCTTTCCTTTGCTCTCTTCCATCTACTGACTTGAGTATTGGAAGGCTAATCAGGGTCGCAAATATGGACGCCGTAAATCATTATCAACGCGTGCATGTTGAAGCCTTGACTGAAGCTTCGATGAACATCAGATAAACCAGATTGCGCATGAACATGTTGAGATTGTTTTTTTTTTTTAAACGATGACACAAATAAATGCCAACCATTTCTACTAGAAAGGTTGGAATGGGTATGGAAAAATGGTAGGTAACGAAATGGACCGAGAGTAGTCAAATTCTCTTGTCCGGAAGAGTTCAAGAAAATTTGAGGTGAAAAAATTATGTAGATTTGAAGTTGATTGGGCCCAAAATTTTTTTGGTCTCTCCAGCTCGAAAAGAAAAGGCAGCGAACATAATAAATGAGCAATCACCAACTTTTCAAGATAGGTACCGGAGGCACGTCCTACTCCATTTTATTTCGCATGTGCGACTCTCATTTGTCAAACTCCATGTGTCAAATTTAATCTCTTGTCTAAGTTCATGCACTCCTTATACAATTGTCGTCTCCTTTGATTGATTTACTTAAACCTTTACATTAAACTCCTAAATACCAATTTTACCCTTTCTTTTTTACTCGCGAAATTACAAGTCAAAGGCTAATGTCACAATTATACTTTCAATTGGATTTTCTCATCAGACAGAAAATCCTTCCAAATCCCCAAACATTTTCTTCCCCTTCTTTTTCTTCCTCCGTTCCTGTCGAGTTTTCAAGAGGAGAACAAAAACTCAAAAAAGAAAAAAAGAAAAAAGAAAACGACCAGATTCCCGAAGGACCAAACCCTCAACGCTCGACTCAACTGACTCGAGGACAGTGGACACCATCCTTAACCGACGGCCGAACCCTCGTAATTGAATTTCAAAACGAGGGGCAATCGCGTAAATTAAGAGGGAGGAGGAGCCCGTAACCTCCACCTCCTCCGCTCCAGCTTCCTTCCTTCCTTCCTTCCTCCCTTCTCTTTTCCCTTTTTTTTCCTCTTTCGGTTGCTAACAGACACACCACCGCTCCGCTCCCCAGCAGACGCAGTGGCGAAAACTCTCTCTCTCTCTCTACCCCTCGCAGACCTCCTCATTCCAGCCCTAGCAATGGACGATTCCGAGGTAACTCCCGATCTCCCTCCCTCTCCCTCTCTCCCTCTCTCTCTCTCTCTCTCTCTCTACAACCTCCAATCGCCTCCGCTTCCGCCGCGCGCGGTCGCCGCCGGCGGACCGAATGTCGCGCGGCCCTCGCGTCTCCGGCGGTCGGTTCTCGCGCGCGCGGGAGCCTCGATTGCGTAATTCCGCCGGCGCGTCTCGTCGATTGTTTTTTTTTTTTTTTTTGAGTTTTGAGTTTTTATGCTTTTTGTGCGGTTTTGTTTTTTTGGTTTTGGGAAGAGCATGGTGGCGTTGAAGAAGGCGTACGCGGAGATCATCCTGAACACGGCGAAGGAGGCGGCGGCTCGCGTGATGGCGTCCGAGCGCAAGGCGCTCCGGGTCCAGCATGATCTGAAGGCGACCAAGGAGGAAGGCCTCCGGATGATGCTGCGCCTGAAGCAGATGATGGATGCCAAGGTGCGTGCCGACGGTCTGTCTGGCTGTTTAGTGGTGCTTGTCGGGGAAGTTCGCTCCTTTGGCTCTTTGATCGTGCGGACCGTTTGATCTAGGCCTTGAGTTGTTTGCCTGCTTGTCGATGATTTGTCTGATCCGATTCTGATGGGGGAGCAGCCGTACTGAGATCACGCAATGTGGGATTTGATAATGGCTCGGGCGAAATTGTGATTCGATGAAAGTTCGTGAAATAATTCGTTAGTTAATCTGCCTGACTGCATTGTTAAGATGGGCTTGTGTATTTGGAGTTACATATTGAACAGAAAAAGAGCAGTGCCTCAAACATCTCCTTGCGGTTAAATGTTAAGTCTGTGTATGTAGATGGATAGGCATTTGGTGATGCTCAAGTATGGCATCTGCACAGTGCAAAAGTTAGTTACTCCGTTAGCTGATCAATTTTAAGATTGTACTGATGATGGATTCACTTTGCAACTTGTCTCGGATTGAGTAATTTCATTTTATCTCGACATCGTGATAACTTCACCAGAAAGATGGAAACATCTTTGACCTTGCATTGCTTGCTTTATGGATGTCTCATGGCTACTATGCGTGCATTGCTTTTCATAATGCTCACCACTGATAGATATCTTGGATCGTCGTATTCTGTCTAAAGTGCCATGGAGCAGTTTCAAAGCTCTCCACAGTAAAAAGGAAATAAAAACATGGAATAGTTTCGTTAGCTTGGCATGATGAAAACTTGGCTTAGTCTTAGGAGAACTATCCTTCAGTTGGAAAATCTGCAAGCTTGGGTCTTGTGAATTATGTCCTCTTTTGGTAATCTTGTATGTGAACGAGGAGATTCTATCATTGTTGACATCCATCTCTCGCTTTACTCGTTTTAGCATTACATTTTAGGAAACTCCTTACTATAAGCAGTTTTCAGTTGCTAAAAGCATTCCTTCGTTCAATTCTTCTTCTCGATCCCATGTGACCTGGCATACTTAAAATCTGTTTTGGACTTGTTGTACTTAGAGGTGCTGACCATTAATTGTTAGAGAAATTTTAATGTCATCATTGGATTATTTGATTTAGACATTCTGAAAGTTTAATAACTTTTCTGTAGAATTACAGGCATTTCTCATGCTTTAGTTTCTGCAAATCCAATCTTTTTGTGAGATTATGTTGGCCTAAGTTCAATATGTTTACTTCTTCAAGGAAATTACATGGTTTAAGGATTAAGAGCGAAGCTGAGATTTATTCAGTATATGCCTCTGTATGCTTTTTGATAACTTCCAGCGCTTATAGCTTTTGCTGTTTTTGTTCCATATAGATGGCTGAAGCAGAAAAAACGTCTGTGAGCCAAAGGGGAAGGATTCAAGAGCTTGAAGCACAGCTACATGAGGCAGAAGACAAGATCCTAGACCTCAGAGGAGAGTTGAAAAATGCGCAGGATGAATTGGAGAACGTGAGAAAAAGCCAAATAGGACAAAATCCAGAGGAACTATCATTTCCTAGGAAGGATGGAACTCCAGAGAATCACGTTAATTCCTTTCAATCGATTGTACCCTATTCATCCGACTCAGAGCTCGAAACTGTGGCTCCTCTGGAGGGTGTGTCCTTGATTAACCAAGCCAGGGACCACAGGAGCTGCAATGGAAGAAAGCAGGCTCGACAATTGGTTGATCGGCCTTTGGAGGATGATCGTGACCAAAGCCCAGATTTAGCCTCCATAATCATGGCAAGAAGAAAGGAGCCTGAGCTGTACCGGAATGGATGTACACAGAGAGTCCGTGCATTTGAAGGACACATGCTGGATCGAACTTTAGGAGCTGTAGAAACTTCCACAGAAGCTTGTGCTCTGGACTGCAAGAGAACTGATAAAGCTTCCATGGAAGAAACCCTGGAAGTGGCACAGAAGCTACCTGGGAAAGAATTGAATAAAACTTCAAAGGTCCCAACTAGAAGAAGAAGAGGGGCACAACTTAGAAAGTACAAAGCTACTTCACAAAGACAATCTTCTAGTAAGCTCATGAAGTGTTCTCAAACTTCATTTTTTTCTGACTTCAAGTCGTGCTCAATGAATGACAGTGTTAAATCTGGTGAAGTTGCCCATTTTGGAGTCTCTTTGAGGGATGAAAAAGTGAAAGAACTGAAAAATCCCTTAGGGTTGCAGGATATGTTGCAGAGTAATTGTAGCTACCTATCTAATGGTATAGTTCTCAAAGGCAAGAGGAAAAAGATAGCTAGAGGAAGGAAGTGTCTTCCTGACCAGCTCACTTCAACTACTAAACCATCAATTCTTCGTCATTGTAAGGCTGATCAACTTGATGCTGACTTTACTTCTGCTGATGCTCAGCCAAAGGAGACTGAAGAGGGCTTATTGCCCAACTTGGATGGAGGCGTAGTCATAGGAAACAGAGACTCCACATTGCAAGCAAGAAATAACAGAATGATTGTTGGGGAAGAACAGTTTATAGATGACTCTGAGTCAGTGAAGAAGGAAATTAGTGGTCCAGAGATTCTGATGCTTACAGATGGTAAATTAGATATTGGAATGACTGATGTGAGAGTCCTGGATTCAGAGATGAATAGTGGAGGATCTACTCAAACTAACAACTCAACGCCTCTCAAGTACACCTTCCAGAGAAAGCGTAGAAGAGAGCCCTCAAACCACACTGATGAAAATTCTGCACCCCGCAAGAGTAAAGTGAAGAAGAAGAAGGACGATATAGAGGATGACATTCGGGAGCCAAAAAAGTCTGATGCAGTGAATGAGTCATCAAGAGACAGTCGGAGACTGGCTCAAGTAGCTCGCCAGGTTGGTCATTCTTCTTTCTACTTAATTGCTCTCTAAGATTTATGAAATATCTGAGAAGATTTACCAGTGACCAGGTATAGTCATCATTGTGAATTGATCATGAGATTTGTACTGGAAGTCAAATTGTCTCCCCCTCAAATATCAACGATCAATTGGAATCTCCTCCTTTTTTTTTTTATAATCTCTGCATTAACCTAGTGATCTTTAAATAGGTTATAAATAGATATTTTAGTACATTAACAGAATCAGAAGTATCATATACACTCTTAGTTTATAATCTGGGCAAGACATTGAAGCACATCTCCTTTGGCTTCCATAGAATGAAATTGAGTTTAAAGGATGTAAATTGCCTCTTTACTCCGACATCTCAACTTAGCCAAATTTACGAAAAAGGAGGTACAGCTTTAGATGTTTATAGCAATAAAATCATCATCATGTCAACATCAGAAAAATAAATACAATTTGATGAATTTCTAGAAAATTCTATGAAGAAATGGATATATTGGAGGGTATTTGAATGCCATCTCCTTTCTACTATGATGTACAATCTGGGAGCTTGACTTTGATAAGGTGGTGGGGTGTTGGTGCGGCTTCAGTTTTCAACCATCACTTAAATACAAACGAAATTTTGATGGGTGATACTTTCATGAAGTTTTTAATATGGCCAGGAGTATATATGCTGGCGTGGGTTTAATTGCTACAAACTTAAAGATCAGGAGTAATTGCCACAACCTAAAGAATAAAGGAGAAAGTATTTTATGGGACGAATGTACCACGTAGCAATGATGTGGTGTAACCAACCAATCACCTTGCTTGCTAGCTAGGAATTTCATCCTACTAGGCCCTACGTATGCATGCATCTCACTTTTTATTGGTCGATTACATTCACCGTCATCTCTATACTATTATGTTGGTCGAATCTAATAAGGGAGCTTCCAAACAACATCCCATTGAGATAATGGGACATTGCTGTTTAGGCTATGTACAAGTGGGACCCTTTGTGTTTCTCGTAAGGAGGACATGGAGATCTCCGATCCCTGAAGTTTTAAATCTGTTTTTCCTTTTTATTAGGTTTCCATGACCTTGAGTATATGGACTCATTTGTGTGTTTGATTGGCAGCTTATTGCTCTGTCTGGAAAGAGATGGTAGTACCAGAAGCACTTGTTAATGACTATTTAGCCCAGGAAATGGAGTTTGCTGGCAGTTTAGGCAGCAGCCCACCCCCATGAGGTCACCCAGACAAAATTGAAGGATTCAAAAGATAAGTATCGATGCCCAAGATGAGTTTATTGTTGAGGAGCGACGGATCAGGTCAGCACATTCACATGTGTCTGTAAATCACTTATTTACACAGTTTTAGCTAGCAACTATTGGATATTCCTTTTTATGTTCTGTTTCAAAGTTCGGGAACTATCGCGAGCAGATGCCTATAGCTCAGTTAAATATCCAGAGTAGGGACTATTATAGTCTCTGATTATATCATGGTAACTTAGGTTTAAGTCCATTGTCATCTTTTAATAACAAAAAAGATCCATTTTCATGATTCCCCTTTCTGATGCGCCCCCCCCCATAAAAAAAAGAAAAGAAAAGAAGAAAAAAGAACAAGAAACAAGAAAGAACCAGCTTCATGATGCATGGCATGACATGCCAGAGGCTGGTTGGCGTTGTCACTCTTCTCGCCGCTAGATGTTTGGTGCAATTTTTCGAAAGATATGTACAGTATCAGGTGAAATTTCCTAATCCCGCCACCTTGCACTTAGGTTTTACCAGATATTTATTTTTTCCGATCACGGCCCTTGTTCCGGAAGTTTGCGGGTACCTTGGTTGTCCTATCTATATGTATGAGAGAGGAAAATGAGGAGAATGCGAGGTTATGCAGAGAAGGAATTTTGCCCTTTTGCTTAGCCTGAAAGAGTAACATCCTCCTTCCCTTCTGAGCTCAAACAGTGAAGGCCCAAACTAAGTCCATCATGCTGTTTGAACCTAACAAAGAGGTCGTTTGGTTCATAGATCGAGACTTAAGTCAAACGGAGCTTCTCGGGGAAACGTATCCAATCAACTACCCTTTTTGTTTGTGATGTTTGAATATGCAAAGAAGATGGATTGCCCCGTGTGCTTAATTGGGTAAGCGACACCACATGAGGGTGGCACTGTTTCCTGGAAACTCCTTCCATTCTTTAGAGGAAGGAGGAGCTACAAGGAGAATTTTATCTTAAAACCGCAGCACATCAATTGCGAGTCTCCTGTACTAATTTCTGTGTCGATAGTAGTAGTGTTCCTTTCAATGAACTAGCAGAGTGTGCGGTTCGAAATTCTGTCAATTTCACGGGTGGCGTAACATCAGGAGACAATTTTAGATAAAGGAGCAAAGTTAGGTCGATTTTGAATTAGTTAATGTATCGCGGTCTATAATTTTCACGTTTTTCTTTTTCATTTGGTAAGCCGACGATCAGTATCATGCGATATGTTTAACCATGTCAGTACGCACTTCTTTGTCTCCCACTGTATGAAAATGCGCGCCGAACATCTGTTGGATTCCCAAGTGAAATTGGAGCTAAATGCAAGCCAGCCAGCCGGTGTTCTGTCTTTTTGTTCCTTTTTGGATTCCTTGCTGAGCAAGATGCTTTCGTTTCATCGGAACCTTTGGATAAAGCCGACCCAAGAGGTTTGTGCTTGGGCCTACGTTGGACTGGTCGTCGTCAGAGGCGAGAAACTCTTGGAGAGGCATTCAATCATTTAGCCAATCAAACGTATAAAGTTAATTTGATGGTCTTTTTTCCTCGCGGAGGTGCGCTCTCTGTCTGTCTGTGTCTCTCTCCCTCTCCCTCTCCCTCCATCTTTGTCCAGGATTGATGCCAGAATTTGACGTTCGGATGTGGATGTGCCCCGGACCACTTTACAATGACAGATTTAGACTTAAATTTATTAACAAATTGCTTATTAATTGTGGTCGGTGATCGAATTAATTACTAAATCAGAAGGCGAATTCCGGCTTCAGACCATAGGGATGAATTGATTTTTCGGCCCTCAATTTGAATATGACCACAATGTGATGAAATGTTTGAATTCGCATGAAACTGCAATCAAATTAAAATGTTGGAAACCAAAATTTGGCAGGGAAAAAAAAGTGGTTATAGAATTTAGAGGAACGGTGTAATAGATTGAAACTGAGTATTCGTAAGACGAGCAAAGTCAGGGATACTAAGACTCCTCTATTAAATTGGGATTTTACTGAGCGCTATAACAATTGTAATTTGTCATTCGAGTTAGCAGGCCTATTTAGCACTCACAAGAATTTGCCTCATCACTTAATGAATAAATTTAGTAGAAGAATTTTAATATGTCTAGCATTGCTTTTTACTGAAACACTCGAAGCTAGAGAGCTACGGACTATAAACTTCGACATGAAATCAAAATTGGAAACTAAAATCCACTGCAAGAGTCGACAGGAGATTTTGGCATAGTTTAGCAATGTCTTCTTCCTTTGCTCTTTCTTTTAAAGCCTAGGGCAGGATGAGCGCAGGAATGTCCTATTTTTGCCTTTATTGTTGATACACACACGGTTCCAGGTTTGAAATTCCATTTAGCGGGAGGCAATCTGTGTCATCCAATTCTGATCTCCCCTGATCTGTTCCATGATCAAATAATTCCCACCTCTCAAACGTGCTCACAAATTGTCATGTCTTGACAATTTAACTCCAGATTTCAGAGAATGGTCCGAATAACTTGCTTCGTGAAGAACGAGTAACGTTGAATCCACAAGTAAAGCCTCTATTTGGTTAGCAACCTTTCGTGTAGCCAAGAAAGAAAATTTTCTGAAAGCTTCCGGAGAAGAGAAAGGAGTCCAAGTTAAAATAAGAGGCACTTTCGTCGGGGAAAAGTAACAATTTTTTTGTTAAAACTTATTATATTAATATCAATTTAATTCTAAACTTTTCAATTGAACCAATTTTGCTATAAACTCTTTCATATTGATACCAATTTAGTATATCGGTCAAGTTAGGCCAAAAATAGCTAACACAAACGCCAACTATTTTACATGACATAATTGATATTGATATAAATAATTTTTAATGTTTTTCGAATTAATTATTATTTTTATCTTTTCTTTTCATTCTTTTTTTTTCTTATTTCCTTCCGTCAAAATTGAGCGTGTCGATCACTGAAAGAGGGCAAGGCTCCTTGCTTGTTATGCCCTCACCCAACCCTCACTTGGGCGAGGCCCTCGTAGGTTGAGGGTAGGTTCTCCTCTTCTTACTATCCCCCTTCTCTTTCATTTTCCTCAAATTTCAAATAATTGGTGTCAGTGGCGAGAGTCTCTTCATTTTCAGTAGATCTCACCTAAGTAGCACCAACATTGACACGCGACACGCGACATGGGACATGACATGACACAACACGTCGACACGACGTTTATAAAAAAATAAAAGAATTCCGACACGTTGGGGCATGTTATATATTGAGAATATATTTTTATATATACATAATAAATTTTATTTTTATGATTATTTCAATTAAATTAATTTGAATCAAATTCATAAATAAATAAATAAATAAATAAATAAGCCTAAAATGAATTTACACTGAAAACATTAATCCGCCATTTATTAAATATTATTCATTATTTTGATTTGACAAATTCAACTCTATTTCAATAATTTATAAAACTTGGAGAAAAAACAAATGATCCATATTCTAGACTCGCATATTAGATATGTTGGAAGATGAGAAAAAAAAAATTTAAGGGGTGAATTGTGTATCACGAGAAGTGGGAGTCAGAAGAGAAGAGAAGAGAAGAGAAGACTAGGGGTCCGTTTGTTTCGCGGAAAATGAGCCATTTCCAGAAAATATTTTCTCAGAAGTCAATTTTCCAGGAAAATAATAATATTTTTTTTGGTGTTCGCTAAAAAACACGAAAATGTTTTGGAAAATCTTTTCCGGTGTTCGGTAAGGAAAATATTTTCCGCTCCCCAGTTAGCGGCCTGCAAGCGTCAAGCTCAAGGCTCGCGCGGATCAACGAGCGTGAGTTTGAGATCGACGAACTTAAGGTTGGCAGTCGATGGCCCGAGTCGAAAAAGAAGAAGATGGGAAAGAAAAAAAAAGAAAGAAAAATGAAAATATTTTCTTCTACTTTAGAAGACTTTTTTCCTTTGATGGAAAACATTTTCCTCAAGGAATTTATTTTCTGCGAAACGAACAAACTTTAGGTTTTTCTTCTTTCTCCATATATATATTTTGACATCTCATTTATTGAATTTTTAAAATTGACATCGATATTGAAATCACGTGTTAGAAACTAGTATGTCAGAATCCCGACTTGAGTGTTGGAAAGTATCGGAAAAGTTGACCATGTGTTGAATTTTTCGACACGTGTTAACTGAGTGTCGGATATGTGTTGAAGTGTCCGATACGACACAAAAACTCTTAAAATTTCACAGTGTAGAGAGAGAGAGAGTGCAAGAATTGTCGCGTTGCTAAATCAAATGGAGGCCATGGCGTGAGTGCGACCCATTACGCTATGCTCCCATCTCCCTACACTCTTCACAATCTCTAAAGTCACATGCATTTATGGTGCTCGCAACGGCCTATCCAAGTCTGAAGGCTTTTGTCTTTGTCTTCCGCTTTATCTTCTTCCTCCTTCCCTTCGTTGTCATTGTGTTCGGACTTTTTGTGCTACCATTTGATTCCAACATATATATATTTTTGGGTCCGATTCTACTTTTTTTTTTTTTTTTGCCTCTTAAACATTGAAGAATCACGATGGAGTAGTTCAAATATGGAGAGCGAGAAGAAATGTCAACCACCGGCAATAGCAAGGGACCTCCAACCCCCACCCTTCCTTGGGAAATTCACCTAAGGTCCCCTCACCAGCCTCACCAGCCCTTACCAAAGGCCTGCGAGAATCGGGCTTGCCTTAGATCAGTAAGGGCATCATGGCCCTCGCTAGTGAACTCCGCCAGCCATCATGAAGGTTAGTCACTGGGAGAAGAAATAAGAAAAAAAAATTGAAAAACGAAAGAAAAGTATTTAAAAATTATATAAAATGTCTGAGTTAGTGTGATTATGCCATGTAGGATAATCTAGATGGACTGAATTTCTACTAATATAAAAATGTCTAGAGCTAAATTGATTCGATTGAAAAATTTAATGATTGAATTAATATTGACACGATACATTTAGCATTCTTGCGATACTTTTCCCACTTTCTGTCCATTTTTCGTCTCCTTCCGGTTTGCTTTCAAACATAGCATTAACGTTTTTCTCGAAGGACGATTTCCGAATCTGAAACAATCTCAGTAGGTGTATCTAATTAAGACTAGATTTTCGGTAGTCCACTTACGAGTGGTCGTACGTTCAAGCAATTCGAGTACCATCTGCCCTCAATTGAAAGGAAAATCAATTAAGGTGGGAAGTCCCCATCTCCTAGATGCTCCCCCGCAGCCAGCTCGGCGAAGCTACGCCTGCCATGATAGACAGAGAGAGAGAGAGAGAGAGAGAGAGAGAGTTTGTGTGGCTGTGCGAGGATGGAGAAGGGGGGAGGGAGGACAGGGCACGGGTTGGGGCTCTTTAATTTGCATCGAATTAGAGCCAAGCGCCACGCTTCGGTCCCATCCCAATGAACGAAACCCCGCCATTTATTGCGGACTGCGAAGCTTTACCTGCCAAAACAGCAATCCCCACGGGGGCCACCACGACCCCACCGCCTCCTCGTCAGGAATGTCGCGACCCATGAAAGCTACAACACCATCCAATTCATTGCCCTCCTCCTCCCCATCGCCTTCGACGGTCCCAAAATTATCTAAATTCGAATGAAGCCCCCCCCATCTCATTTCGCCACTGTCCTCTTCTACCTTTCTCTGTCTCTGTCTCTGGTCTTCATTTGTAGACCATCGAGTGTGAAACGTTCCCTTGCATGGCACGGCAGCAGGTGGTATATTTGTAAAAGATTGGAGTGGGTGTTGGGACTTTGTGTCTTTTGTCAACTTTGGTGGGGGTAAAGACAAGATAGATGTCCTAAAGTAAGATGGGTAAGAAGTTACGATTACATTTCATCGTTTCGGTATTGCACGTAGCGCGGCAGAAGAACTGAAATTCGACCCGACGGTAAATTGGGACAAATTGAAACTTCAGTTTATCGGTTTGCCAGATAAGAAGAGAGTAAAGCTAATAAGGTTTTGTTACGAGTAGCTAAGTTTGACAATTCTTCTGTTTCAATACGTTTATCATTTAGATTTCTAACTTATGCCTTTTTCTTCCTTTATGTATTTAGCATTTCAGATTAAATTTGAACGCCTCGAATTTTTAGAATGGTGCGTATTGACATTTCATGGTCGCACAATTTTTTTGTTGAAACTTTTTAGAAATTAATTTAGACAATTTGCAAAAAAAGGCGCAAGCAATATTCGGTATGCCCCCACTAACCAAGCAGTCATATTGGCTTTAACAAAAGCCCCATGGGTGCTAATACCATCTAACTTGATCATTGGTTCGATGGGAAGTTTTGAATTTTTTGTGAGATGAGCATGCTATTGAGCTAAAGCTTCAACTGTTGCACCCTTCAAAGAAATTTACAGAAAAATGATCAAAAAAGTCCTAAATTTATTAATTCTTTTCTTTTTACTAATTCAATCTTAAACTTTTTGTATCCTATGTCAATTCAATCAATTGAGCCAAATTTGGCCAGCCGGCGTTGAAGTGGACACGGTTGACCATTTTAAATAATATTTTATTTTTCTGATTTTTTTTTTTTGAATTTTGAATTTTTTTATTTTTTCCTCTCTTTTTCCTTCTTCTCCTCTCTCCTTCTTCCTCTTGCTCCAACGGTCGGCCAGAAGGTAGGGCTACTTGCCAGCTAATGGTGAGCTTGCCTCACCCTTGTTGGGCGAGGGCGACCTCGCCCAACCATTGGCAAGGCCGACCTCGCCCATGTTCAGCGAGGCAAACCCTTGCTAGTGGATTGACGAGCCCCTATCGGATCTAGCGAGGGCTTGCCTTGCCGGTGGCTAGGCAAGGCTTGCCTTGTCGGATCTGGGTAAGGTCAGCCTCACCATCCATTGGTGAGGCAAGCTAGCCATTGGCCGGCAACTAGCCCTCCCCTTTGGGCAGTTGCCGAAGAAGGGGAAGAAGGAGAGAAGAAAAAAAAAGAAAGAAAGAGAGAAAAATGAAAGAAAAAAAAAAATTTTTAAAA
This sequence comes from Eucalyptus marginata, assembly GCA_014182565.1. NCBI lineage: Eukaryota > Viridiplantae > Streptophyta > Magnoliopsida > Myrtales > Myrtaceae > Eucalyptus > Eucalyptus marginata. Next base: position 27,937,518 of record CM024594.1, read on the forward strand.
ATAAAATAAAATAAAATAAAATATTATCAAAAAATTGTCTGCGCGACGTCGGCCAGCGTTCACATCAATGCCAATCAGCTAAATTTGATTAAATTGATTGAATTAGTGCAATTGTACAAGGTTTAGCATTTAATTAGCAAAAAAAAGAAAGAAAAAACATCTTTAAGATTGAATTAGAAAAATTGTAATAGGTTTACCACTTTTTTAGTAATTTTCTCAGAAATCTGTAGGATGTAAATTTGTCTTAAGCTCGGTGTACTAATGAAAGAAGTCTTCGTTTATAGACGTAGGTAACAATAATATTTGTGAAGTCATACTTCATTTTTTTTTAACCGCTGGAAACTGGAAAGTCCACATGGAAGTTCACTACATCAAGATAAGTGGGGTGATTAAACGCATTTCCAATCATTGGGACCTTTCCTTGATGTAATATAAAAAAAGAAAAAGGAAAAATTGGACTCCTATGGCAGATGCAATTTAAGATATGGGCCCCGTTGTCACTCCCTGGGATTAGAAATGATATATAGATAAGTAAACGATTTTTAACAAACATAGAGTTCATTTATTTCGCAAAAAATAAATAATTTAAAAAATATTTTTTTAAAAATATTAATTATATCGCTTGAAATAATTAAATAATAAAAAATATATATTTTTATCTTTGATGAATAGGCATGTGTTATTTTCTCCTTAGGCCAAACTTTGCTTGCAACTCACATCACTAAAAATCCAAAAGAAAATGTTTGAAATTGGAATATCCTTTTTCTTATGGTTGCAACTACTGCAGAGAAGTTAAACCAAACGGACTTTTCGAGCGAACCAACGTGATTTTTTATGTGGTCTAAATGTTTGTTATGACATAGGCATGCTATTGGTCGCAAGCGCAGACAGGGTAAGTACTATTATTAGGAATGCTACAGGTTTCCTTATCTTTTCGTGTCTAGTCCAGTCTCAACCTTTCCAAGTAAATATCACCCACCGTCAAACGGTGACTTGCTAAAAGAAATCTCGTCACATGAAATAAGATCTGCACGAGACGTGCGTGCATGTGACCAGCAACACCTACCGGGTTTGAATATTCAAGGTAAACGAGAACGAAGCAAGTGATAAAACTCCCGTGAGGCCGCTATCGTTTCGCTTATCCATCTCACGGTTGGGGTCGGTGCTCTTTTTTCAATTTATGCCGTTCACGCTTAAAAGTTTCACACCGGAGTTAGCTTCCTCTCAAGTCCAGCCAGCATTTTGACTTTGTTCTGTGGGATATTCAAAACCATCCCCCCTTGGGAGCACCGCCTTTGGAAACAAATAAGCGAAAGGGCGCTTCGTTCTCTCTTGTTTGTGGCGCGATTAACACAATGGGTTCTTATCTTACGGCTAAACTTGCGCTTCCGCATTCATGATTGGCGGACAAGTAGCCATGGATGAGAGATGATTACACAGGCTTTTCGTATGATTAAAGATGAGCATACGTAGGTAACTTTTGCTGGTCTTGGCATGGACTGTAATCCCACTGGAGAGCCATGGATGGCATAATCCGGGGATCGAGATCAGGTAGGGGCTGCGTAAGTGGTTCCTATGGATGCGCAAAAGAGACAATCAGTTTCGTTTGGGTGAACTTTCAAGTATTTTTCCCTCTTCTTCTTTCCATTTTTCTTGTATCTGGAAGCACAAGGGAGGATAAAGGGAAAAGAGAAAAAATAATTATTCTGTGTGTGTACAGATGACACTGACTGTGAAGATGAAGGAGACCTGTTTGGGTTGTCAGCTCAGGCGATGGAGATGGATGCTTGTGTCCCAAGAAATGAACTAAGGTAAGACAATTACATCCTTTGAATTATAGAGAAAGGACAGAGGTAGTGATCCGATTTCTGATTGACTGAATTATATCACGAGATTTTAGAATCTTTGTGGGTACATGGAATGTGGCGGGGAGGTCACCAGTTGGAAGGTTGGCAGAGGATTTGGATGACTGGCTGAATCTTAAAGATGCAGCTGATATATATGTCCTGGGGTACGTAGTACTTGCAGATATTTTTTAGGAGTATGTGCTAATTATGTAATGGATATTGGAGAATCATTGATTTGTCAGGCTTTCTGGTGCTCGCAGATTTCAAGAGATTGTACCACTAAAGACCAGGAACGTAATTGGAGCGGAAGACCTAACGGAAGCAGCAAACTGGAACATGCTCATTGGAAAAGCACTGAACGAGAGATATGGATGCCCATGGTTAACCCCTATGCTAAATCCAATCTCAGATGACCACTATCAATATGTGGGAAATGAAGGAAGGAGGAACATTAGCAGCAGCATGATGATTCCAACGCAAGAGCATCCCATGATGCGTGGTAAATCATACACTGGCAGCAAATATGAGCTCATGGCAAGCAAGAAAATGGTTGGGGTATTTATCAGCGTGTGGATGAAAAAGGATCTGCTGAGGAGATACTGCGTTTCTAATGTCAGAGTCTGTTCAGTGCCATGTGGAATCATGAATTATCTAGGGAACAAAGGCTCGGTTTCAGTTAGCATGTCGATACAAGGAACTAGCTTTTGCTTCATTGCTGCACATTTGGCCTCTGGCGAGAAGAAAGGCGATGAAGGCCGAAGAAATCACCAAGTCTCGGAGATATTCAGGAGAACTTCTTTTCCTCGTTCCCATAAAGATGACGACAAAAATCATCCTCTAACTATACTCGGACATGAGTAAGCCCATCCGCTACAAATGATCAGTATGGTTATTGGGGAGAAAATACAGACCTTTCCTTACTTATGGATATTCATTAGGCCAAAAGAAACTGTACATCTCCTCATCAAGCAAAACCTTGTGTCCAGTCCTTCTGATTTCTCCGCCAAAAAAAAAAAAGAAGGAACATCTATGGCTGATGAGTGATTTAGAGCATTTGCAGCAGGGTGTTTCCTATGATTTTCTACATTACTACTAATTCCACTGATCTCTATCACCACACACGAACCCCCACCAGAGAGCACCCCAATTTCATTTTTTGTATATTCTTTTGCGTTTTAATCTATACATTATCATGCAGAATCAGAAGCTCAATATATTCTAAAGATTCAGTTCCATTACCAATTTTGAGCACGATATGCTAGCAATCAGATGGCTGATCATTCTGATTGAAGAAGATGTCTTCTAAGATATCTTGGCTGAGACATCTATTTTGCACTATTGACTACAAATAAAATGTTTTCATGCAGTCGAATATTCTGGTTTGGGGATCTGAACTACAGGTTGTACTTGGAGAATGATTTACCCAGGGAACTGATCAGGAAGCAGGACTGGATGGCATTGCAACAATTTGACCAGCTTCGGAAAGAACAAGAAGATGGAGTGTTCCAGGGCTGGAAAGAGGGGAACATAGAATTTGCACCTACGTATAAGTATTCCTCACTGAATGGTAATAGATACTCAGGAGGATTACCCAGCGGATTTAGGGAAAAGCAACGGACTCCAGCATGGTATTAATCATCTTAGTACTACTTTATTAACTCAAGTAGAGGAGTTCCTAGGGTTGCCCTTTCTCATTTATCAGCCAAGCATCTAAGAAGAGATTGTCATACTTCTGGTGGCAGGTGTGATCGGATCCTGTGGTATGGAAAAGGAGTGAGGCAAATCTCCTACTTTCGCAGTGAAAGCAATTTTTCAGATCATCGGCCAGTTTCTGCTCTATTCGCCACACAGATAGAAGTAGCAAAATCTGACCCCATAGTTGCTCCACTGCCTGCCATTTTCACATCCACAGCACCTTCAACCCAACTCCAAACTGTAATTCTTCCACGCATCTCCGGTTTTTTCAATCAGAGCTTAATATTTCCCTATATCTCATTTTCTGGAAACTTAGCATGAAAATTATTCCTGAATATGTATTGCAATTATTTAGGAGCACATAACTAATTAAGAGTAATTGATATGTTACTGTTACAGGGGAAGAGCGTGCACTGTGAGAATGCCACATCTACATTGATGTCACTGATTGTCAAGGATACAGAATCATTGCCAGAAGCTACTCTGAAGTTATAGATAACAAGTCATGTTGGACACAGACGGCCTTTCATCAACTATGTCATCAAAAACAGCTTCTAAAAAGATACTCTATCAGAAGTCTACTTGGTGATTTTTGTAATTTAGAAATAGAGTAGGTGATAAGCAAATTTATTCAAGAGATAAGAGATAGAAGTGATTGATTGTTGAATATTACTGTAAATGATAAAACGAGAACAGCATGAAAGCACAACGCAATGAAAGAATTGTGATTGGATCTTTTACCCATCAAGCATGAATGTTATCACAATAAGTGGAAATTGGTTGGAAATAAGAAATTTTTGCAAGTAACGCAGGCAGTACAAAATTAGCTACATAGTCGGTAGACAAATACCTCTATCTTTGCCATAAGGAGGATCCATGAAAACTCTATGCCAGATGAAGACCTTGAGCTTGAATGCTGAAGCATCATCCTTATGGAAATGCAGCAAAAGCATAGTTCATTTACGATGGATGTGTAATCTAATAAAAGTAACAAACTCAATCTCGGTAACTCCAATAAAAAGAAAAGCTTACAAGCATCAGTCTGCTTCATTTATCTGAAGACTGCCTTCGAGAGCGTCGATGTTGTCTTGACGACAAGAAGGACACACACTACTCCTTTGGAGCTCCTCAGCTAGACCAGAATACTTCTGTTCTAATTGGGAACTCTGCTTGTTTCTGTCAAGGTAAAAGAGTTCTACTTCGACCGTCGTCCCTAACATTGTCCTATTCATGCTTCACCTCCTTGCAAAGATCAATTACTCTTGGTAAATGGCAGTTCTCGACATTTACAACATAATGTGACTACATGACTTGGTTATTTGTATATGTATGGCTCCAATCTATACACAAATAAGGAAACAGATTGTGAATTTTTGTTAAATATCATGACTAATGGAGATTGGAGTATGTGCTTTCTTCGCATTGGTATGCATAACGCTTAAATCACATGTTGTCTACTTGACAATGCATGATCTACTTTCAGGGAAGGATATCTAGTCAGGTCCTGCAAATCTCTCGTCGCCTTCGCAATTGCCTCCATTAACAGCACTTTCATTTCCAAATCAAGCAATTCTTGCTGGATCTGAAAAATAACCCATTATTCAGTTGTTTCTCAACATTCTTAGTGCACCAACTTCAATTTTAGGAATTCCCACTGCACATAAGCAAACATAAGATTTTGAGGTATCAACTATTGTGCTAGCACATCCAAATGCAGTGGCCCGTACTCACCTGCTTTTGGATATTCTGCTCTACTTGAAACATCTCTTCTTCCTTAGTCAGTTCAGTTATCAGATGAGCCAGTTTATCCTCAAGAGTTCTGTCAGCTGTCCCATGAACATCCTCCTTCACAAATAGGTAGCTATCTTCTGAAAAGAAGTTGATCCTCAATTAACAGGAGCCATATAATTGTGGGCGAAATGACCTCCACACCATGTTTTACTTACTTTACCATGCTTAGGGCACAGAAAGACTTATTTGCTCCACGATTGATACATACTATGAAAATACTGTAAGAAACACTAGCTAAACAGCATAAAATAACGATACAATATGGATAATCCATTCCCAAGAATGAAAAATAAATTTGAAAATTGCAAAGGAAGAAAGAGAAAAGCATGTGAAACTAGGAATTATAGTGATGGAAGATTTGGAGTCAGGGTATCACCGGATGAATTTCCAACTATATCCTCTTTACCAACATCTCTGAATGCCGTCTTTTGAAAATTCCTGCTTCGCCAAGTAAACAGCCAACAAATACTTTAGAGACTTCAAGGACTTGTTGTGAAAGCATCTAGGGGACCGTGTTTATTTGGACAGATATTCATAACTAAAAAGAAGATGGCAGTATGCTAAATGAGACAGACCTTATTTTGGCATTCAACTGAAACATCTTGTTGATAAACTCATCTCTGGACTCACAAAAATGCACAACAGTGAGACTCGATCAATTGTAAGTAAACGAACAACAGAGAAAACACATTCATACCTAGATTCCCTGTCTTTACTCTTATGTGCAGCCAGAGCCAAAGCGCAAGCAACAATTCACAACTTTCAAAATCTATTCTGACACGGTGAAATTGGTAATCAGGAATATAGCTAACGTTCACCTTCAGATCCTGCAGATCTGACCGAACAGTAGATGCCTCCTTCTGAGTGGCGGAAATCCTAGCCTAGAAACAATCCAGTAGTTGATAAAACAAATCGAGACATAATCGCGAACGTGACTAAGAAGAACTGGACATAAGCAATAGCGGCCAGTGCAGAACCTCGAGAGCCTGAATAGCAGATTCGTTCACGGCCAACTCAACTTCGTAGCCTTTCACCTCTTGCTCGGCAGTCTCTCTACGGAGCTTCGTGTCTTCGAGTTCCGCGTTAGCCGCATCCAGCGCCAATCGCAGCTCCTCGATCCGTTTCCTGAGGCCAGCTACTCTCCGCTCTGCACATCTCGACACGAACACAAAATTAACACTTGCGCGACCGTAGACACGATGCCGAAAACCCTAAGCATCAAGCTAAATGAGCTCGTTCCCTCTCGCGAGTCTAGAGCAACCGAATCGAAGTCGATCGAACTCAAAACTCCGATCGACTCGTCCGGCACGGAGCAATCCCGCGTCGCCTGCCACGACCGGCGCCGAAACTACGCCTAGCTCGGCAACTCAGGATCCTACATCACTAATCCGATCGTCGCTTTCGCCGTCGCAACCGGAAAATGCTCTGTTCGCAACCGGAAAATGCTCTTGTTCCTCGAGACGAGCAAGGCCAAGGAAGGAGTCGCGATGAAGAAGAAGAAGAGAGAGAGAGAGAGAAGATTACCTCCTTGAGATTTCTCGGAGGCGAAGTCGCGAATCAGAGCCAGGAGCTGCTTCTGCGCATCAGTGCCTGCCATGGCCGCTCCTCTCTCTCTCTCTCTCTCTCTCTCTCTGTTTCTGGTTTTTCGCGCCTCTTTTTGAGAAGGGACGAAGCGACGGATGACGATGGACTGACAGGTGGAATTTCGACTTTATATAGGCCGAGGGCTTAAATTAGCAAGAGCTAACTGAAAAATGGGAGAAATTGTAACCAAGGGCCCAAGCCCACACCGGACCGGCCTTCTTGATACTGAACGGGCCCTGATCTTATCGGGCCACATTGCTGTCCGATCTATATCATGTGTGCTTTCAACACTATCGGTATTGGTTCTGTCAAATTCGAATCGAAAAGCATGCAAGCACAACTTTTGTCATATCCAATCACCCACGGACATTTGAAATAGGCATCGAGGTACCCTTTGTAGCCACCGCGCCGGTAATAAGTCTGAACACTCATAGGATGAAATCAGTGACGATGGTTCGCTAAATGCACTGTACGACATTTTTTAGGATGTCCAAATTGTGTTAATAAAATATAATCAAGAGTCTAAGGGTGCGCATGATAAAATTTATGAAATAGAAATTGATTTACGCCAAACCGAAGTTAAAAATTTTGACGATTTCTTTAAATCAATTTACGGTACGATATTTTTAGCGTAAAAAATATGATTTTATCGCCTAAGAATGAGATATTTTAGGAAGAAACAATCTAGCAGTAATAAGATATTTGTACATTTTTTTTTGGCATGAGAAATGTTTAAGATGTATCTCTTCACTTTTTTTTTTCAAAGGTGTGGAGGTGTTGGTGGATGGATGCCCCTAGAATTGGTACCTGCTGCTTTCTAATAATTGTCAGTTCTTTCGAATGTGCTTCTCAACTGGACATGCACGCCCGGAAGATTAAGGCGCTGCTGTGCAAATCACCAGCAAACCTTTCAACGTGTCCATCATCATCCATACGCCCCTCAAGCTTAGCTGAATGTCCGTTGCCATCCCCTTTCGTTTTCGTTCTTCCCTTCTCATCGGGGTGCCCACCCTTTCCCACCTTTTAAAAAATAAATAAATGGAAATCTAAGAATTCGTCCCCTTCGATGTAGTCTAAAGATGCAAAAATCATTCTTTTGCGTCGCTTTTCTTTATACCTAGAGCGACAAAAGTAAGTTTCATCGCCGTTGACTGCAATTTCGAGACGATGAACTCTTCAATTTGTTGAGGCAACAGACGGTCGGATTGGCGATGAAAACTGAATTTGTGATGGGTCATTGCTGCCACGGTTGTACGCCCTTAGCCGAAAAAAAATCGACTTCCTTTCGCTATTGGTCGGACTGAAGACGGAAATTCTTTGTACAAGCGAGTGCCGTGGGATGAAAAGGGACATATATCTTGGGAGGGGAATAAAGTAGGAAAGAGAAGCAAAGCTTTAGAAGTTGAAGTCATGTGGAATTGGAAGGACAGAGTGGATCGTTTGGTGTGCTACAGAGCATGTGCTCACTGGGTTCACTTGGCAAGTATTTGAAGAGATGTGTACCCTCTCTAGCTTTCTAAAAGATCAATGGAACATCAAACGAAGTTCACCCCCACCTGACCTCAACCATATCCTCCTGTGTAGATTCCCTTCTGACAACAAATTTGTCCAAAACAACAGCAGGTTTCTTTTTCATGCAAGTTCATCGAATATTTAGTGCGGTACATATAATTTCTCAAATCACGAGTCGATGTGAGTCTCGCGTCATTAGTCACTACGATCGGTTCAGGTCCGGTCACGCTTCCGCCCTTCGTTCTAGTCCCTGGGCCTTGACTGGAGGCATGTTCTCCGGCTGGGAGTATTTCCCTCAAAGCTCCCTCTTCCTCCTCCACTGAGCTTGGTGTTTGGTGGGCCCAGATTGAGCTAAAAATGGCAAGCGACGTCACGAATGGCTGCGAAATGGGGAGGGCTTGTGATAACTTGCGCTCCTTTTTCACTTTTATGACCCATCACATCAGCGTCAAGCTTCCAGTGCCGAAATGCCCACTCAAATCTCAACGTAAATTTCGCCTATATCTTAACGTCACATCCCAATGCCTAGTCGAATGGGAGAGATGCCGTTAAGCGATTCATGTTTCAGACATTCCCCTCTTGAATGATCGAAACCCTCTTGAATGATCGAAACCTTACGCGATTACTTAATATACCTGCTTTTGTGATTTGGCCCATATGTATAGATTGTTATAGATGATATCAGATAACTTCCCTTATGTTAGATTTATTGTCGTGAATGGACTAAGCCCATACTTAATTCGACAGAAGTGGGGAGTGATTGATAATATAAAAGGACTTGAACGGGATATGACTTTTGACAGGCTTTTAAGATGGTGGGGAACGGGAGTAGATTGAGACGCACATCAAATAGGGAGTATCGCTAGGTGGTAGTGATACACTGTGTTTAATGATCAATACTACCATTAGATAAATACCACCTCCTATGATTATTCAACGTATTCTTTTTGGTCATTTGTCCCTCATGGATTGAGTCAAGTTATTAATTATTTAACTGAGGAGTTTGTGACATATCAAATTTCACATTGAATGGGAAAAATGCATTGTTTAGCTATTCACGAGTCAACACCTACTACAAAATGGTCATTACCTCGTGAAATTATTTTCAGTACTCATTTTGGTGGCTTGGCTTGTGTGGACCTAACCGAGATGTTACAAAATGGTATTAGAGCAGAATCCCTCCGATTGGTATGCGGTTATGGATGGACTGTAAGAGTTTTTTTAATGTAGATTGTAATTTATCGTTTTATGGGGTTGGTCGAAGGTAATATGAGGCTGGTTAGTGTAGGCTGAGTTGAACCCGACTTGTAATAAGAGAGTATGGTTGAAAACTCTATAAATAGTGCTCGAATTTCTTTTCTAACCATAACACTCACAATTATCCTCGCAAGGAGCGTTTGCTAAGCGCTAATGGTGAGAAACCGTTAATTGAGCTAGTGATGTAGAGAGTAATAGAGGAGAAGCATTTGCACTTGGATCGTCACTTTTCCGCATAAAAAACGATGGATTCCAAAACAAATACGCTAACCTTTCTACTTGATTATATGTGTTCTTGCTCTAGCCATGGAGATTGTGAAATTGCGTTTTTGTTACTAACATATAGTGTCGCGACCTAATTTTTTCGGGGTTTACCACCTAAAACTAGGTTAATGGACTATTAAGCTTAATTGCTTAGCTCGGGCTTTCCCAAGCCCATACCAAATCGCGACTTAAGTTTAAACTTTTAAATATGCAAAAGATTATTAATTAGGAGTCGCCACTAATCTGTTTACGATAGGTCGATTAAACACCTAATTAAAATAAATGGAGATTTATTTTACTCATACGAACCAGAGACTAAGGGTACGGGGACTTGGCTACACTAGAATTTTCTAATGTCCTTTCGGTACCATTTTTTTTATATTTTTTTAAGAATAATGTTTTTGCAAGCAACTTGAATTTATTTTAACCTAGACTTCTACCATATCAAAAGGTGATCACACGGGTGCTCAACCATTATTGAATATTCAAATAATAAATAAATAAATAAATTGCATCACACAAAGCAAACATTTTTTTTTGGGTTTTCTTAAGAGTTAGAAAAATGCATTTTTGAGCTAAATGACCTGATTTTACTAATATGCAAATTCAAATTAAATGGGCCTAATATGCAATCTAATTAACATGCACCTCATGACCTAATTTACTAATGAACATGTTTTAATTAAATAATCCTATTATGCAAACTAGTTAATATGCACCTAGTATTTTTGTCTTTTTATTGAAATTCAAAATTGATAAAAACCCTAATTAAGCTATCTAAAAAAGAATAATTTTCTAATTCATTTTTGGGATTAATTTTGACTTAAACCCTATTTTGTCTTAGAAAACTAATTTTTATTTTTTTAAATGAGAATATAAAAATATGCCAATTTTTATCTAAGACTCTATAATAAAGGTTGTTTAAGATTGACCCTAACCTATTTTAAAAAAATCTAAAAATGCAATTCTAAAAAATATAATCCAAAAAAAAAAAAAATTACTAAACCTACGTGTCTAATTTATTGAACCTACATGTCCTATATGCTTATGCAAGATTTTTATTTTTTAGTTTTTTTAAGACAAGTAATTATTAAATAAATATTAAATCTAAACTATCAACAAAATCAACCAAGGAAGGATTAAAATAATCGAAAAAATAACCTGTTGTCTCACAGGTCAAATTAACAATTATTCTAACCCTAATTATCACAACAAAGAGATCAAAATAATTACAAATCTGATCCGAAGTCTTACGGACCAAATTAAATAATTATTGTGATTTAACAATTGAAATCTCACTAAAAAGCCCAACAATTAAAATAATTAAAAAAATGATCCAATGTCTCTCTGATCAAATTAATAATTATAATAATTCCGGACAAAATCCCTAAGGAAAATGCCTGCAAAATTCACGAATATAAACATCCAATATTACAATTTAAATCACTAAACCTAAAAAAATGCTATCAAATAAAATAATAACATGAAAAATAAAAATAAAAATAAACAAACTAAACTACCAAAAAGGGGAAACTTGTAGCAGGGTGGGCGCTGGACGGATGGTGGCCGGCATCGAAACTCCGGCGAGGGTCGGGCAGCGGCATCGACGAGAGAGCGCGCGTCGGTGACCGGCGAGTAGTAGTTGAGTCGCGGGTCGGTGCGGTGATGGTAAGCGCGGCGTTTGGGCGAGCTTGTGGACCGGCTTCATGGGTTGCTAGGGTCGCGGCTACGAAGGGATCTCGAACGGTGGATGACGGCTCGGCTGCTGGCGTGGGCGATGCTGGCGCAACGCTTGCGGACAAAGGCCACAAGGGGGCGAAGGAGACCCGTGCACGAGGAAGACGATCTGCTTGCTGCTTTTCTTTTCTTTTTTTTTTTTTTTTTTTTCTCCCTGTCTCCTCACACGACGTCTCTCTGCTGTCCCTTTCTGCAGAAACCGAAACTCACCTTTTGTGGACTTTGACTCATGCAAAAAGGAAAAATGAAAAATAGAAAAGGACCCCTTTCGTACGAATTCTCTTCCCTATTTTTTTCTCACGAATTTTTCTCTCGATTTTTCTTTGCTCTGAAAATTTTTCTGAATTCGCTCCCTCTTTTTTTTTTTTTTTTTTTTTTCACGAACTGTTGCCTTTTATAGCGAAAACTTCTATTGTCTTTAGAAAGTTATGCTTCCTTGATTGCGGGAATTACAGAATTTTAGCCCCGATTTGCCATCGCAAATTAACATTTCGGTTTTTCACTCATGTTACCAGAAACGCATTCAAGTTCGTTTTGATTTTTGCAAATAGTTCACCTGATGAGTATAATTCTTTGATACTTTCCCTTTGATTTATCAATCTGGTCATTATCCTCACCAATTTTGGGTTTGGTTTCCATTTTGACTTTTATTCTCTTAATTTCTTGAATATCTAATTGAAGCAAGAATAATTAGTTGGAATTCCCACCTTCCATGCATAATTCAATCAAATCAATTTTCCCCATTTTCATTTTTTTCTTTTTATTTGTTCAAAATGCAATTTTATTTTTCCAAAATTAGGTGTCAACATATAGTATTAGAGCCTCTATAGATTAGAACACAAACATATAGTTCTTGCCATTTTTTCGTGATTTTTGTACAGTAAAAATCAATTTTAAATATATAAACGAAAAGAGCCTATCGAGACGAGCAAAACCGTAGGTGGCGCATCATCAGAAGAGGCCACACGTGCTCCCACGCGCAACCATGTGCCGCTAGGAGTCGGCGTGCGTCGAATACGCACCACCACGTGCTCCCACGCGTGCTCCCACACGTGCTCACACGCGGGTGCGGCTTGCACATGCACTTTAAGGTTGACGTCATTGTGATGTTAGTAGCCTATGTGACTCGACAACCCGACCCAATATGATGATTCGACTTGGATGACCCGGCGACCCAACCCAAGATTCGACTCGGTTTACCGTTGACCAAACTAGTCAACCGGTTGACTGTTGTTGATTTGACCAAAAAACGACCTAGGGGGCTGTCGCGAACCGATCTTGCCGCCCTCGAATCCCTCATCGTTGCGAGGAGAGAAAAGAGGGAAAGGTCGAGTTTAAGGGTACTCGATCACGAGAGTTCTCTCACAGCTCGCGTTTCCAAAAAGACGTCATCACCTCGCCTTTTGGATCGAGCCTCTCGTGAGTTCCCTCCACGAGATCACGAGCTCTCCCAAGCTCGTACCCCGCGTGATAGCAGAGTGTCATGATCCATACCCACACGAGCGACACACCTTAGAAAAATGGGTCGGGTGTAGATATTGGATTTAAGAGTACCTTTACCATGGTAGCCCTCTCGTCATTGCTCGCCCATAAGGATGGTATCACTTCATTCTTTTGAGTTACTTCCCATGTCGAGTATGCTAAACTATAGTGAGTTTCATTGAAACTCATACCCCGTGCGACAGGTTATTTATACGGTCTAGTTGTTTATGACAACCTAAAAAATAAGACGGGAGTCGCCACTAGCCTCATTTTGGGGGTCGGCTAGAAAACCCAATCGAGGATCGGGAGAGTTCCCTTGATTTCTACGTAACCAAATATCTAGGTTCGGGGATTTGGGTTATGCTAATATTTCTATTAACGCCATTTCGGTACCTAAACAGTATGTTGTGTTTTCCTAACATGTCCATGCATTTCTTTTTTATTTTTTCAAGATTATTTGTCCTAAACTAAGTGATCACGCATGGTTGGTCATTTTCATTTTATTCTATTTCTAGAAAACAAGCAAATAAAACAATCAATGGAATTGAAATTGCAAGACATTAAGTAAACAATTAAGGAAAGCAGTAAATCTATCATACAATCCTAACAAACATAAAAGAGAAACACAATTGAAAAAGATGAGAGAAAGAGAGAAAATTCGCAACTCGTCGGGTTTTATACAACAAATGGAACCCGAGACATATGTTGGGAAAACGAATAGGACATAATAATAGTCGGAATGGACATCGACCTCCACCATCTTCACGCTGTCTCCATCTTCGGGGTCTAAATCTAAACCTAATTTAAGAAACTTATAACTAGATGCATACAATGGAAGGAGACAATCATACATATCAAAACAATAAAAAACAAGACATCATGTCAATATCAATTGTTTAAAAGAAGTACAATGTGAAAGTCAAGTTTTGGGGCCTCCGGGTCGGCCTTTGTCTTTCATTCGAAGTCCCACTAAGACGCCTACCCAATCCTTTTTTTTTTTTTTGGTGATTTATAGCAATTATTGACCAATTGTATTATCGCATGGCCAATAACGCTACTAAGTCTCCTAATCAAGCAATCTATATGATCATAGGGTTTTCCCTCCATATCATGCATCGACCCTACCATTCATTTAAAAATAACATGCATTGCAAAAAATCTAAATATGCATACAGGTCTTTTGAACCTTGTTTCTCAATAAATCAAGCAAGAAAGTGAACCGTTGGCGGATCACTTATTACCAAGGGCATGTGCCAATGACAAACACAATCAATTTCTAATGTATGATGGGGTGATATGTATGAAGGGTACATGTGATATTTCAAAGAAAATATATCTCAAAATCATTCATGAAAAATTTTGAGACAAGGTGATGCATCAGCTATGAAATGCATTCAATTGTCAAGGCTAGCCTAGGCATTAGAAGTCACAAGCATCACATGCATTTTGAATACAATTCAAACCGTGACTTTCACGTTGTCAAAATAGGATTTTCAAAATGTTAGAAAATATTTAGGATTAAGGAATATCTAGGCTATGGAACACATTCAATTACCAAGGTTAGCTCGGTCCTCGCATTCAAAGTCACAAACGTTGCAGGCATTTTGAATATGATCCAAACCATGATTTTTCCTTAAACCAAATTTAGTTTTGGAGAATAACCTTTTTAGGAATCGTTTTTGAGAAACATCACATGTACCAAAACATTTTTTTTTCGAAAGATGCAATTTGAAAATGGCGGTTGTTTAACAAGAAAGATCAAAGTATTTGAAACAATTTTCATAAAGATGGCATGTCCTAATTTTATGCACAAACCAACCTAAAAGGTGTAGCTAAATAATCACAATTATATTTATATCAGAAAATTTCAGAACAAATGTATAAGAACAGCAAAATTGAGTAACAACTATTGACAATCTGGCTATGGAAAAATTTCCTAACATGCATGACATGATGAAAAACAACTTTCATGAAGAAAGTTTTCTTGAACGGGCTACGCATGAATTTACAAAAATCAGACAACAAGCAACAGCACATCGGAAATTTATCAAAACAACAAGACATTTAGCTAATGTCACGAGAATTTTTCCTATCAGAACATGTCTAAAAATCATCAAATTTATACACAAGATAGCCAACACGATGAAGAGCAAGTTTCATTAAGATGCCAAGTTCAGATTCCAAATAGAAAAATTGGAACAAAAATATCAAAGGTCTGTCCAAACAATGGTTAAAATAGGGGATCCAAACTTGATCCTTTGTCCAGATTGTGATTTGACTTTGAAAAAATGGAAAATAATCCAAACTATAAGTGATTGGTATGAAATCAGTGGCATTAGAAACTTCTAAGTGTTTTTTACATCTTCCTAGAAGAGCTCAAGTCCAAACTAGGTCAATTTGGCATCCTAAAATCGAGATCTCTAAAAGTGCGCGCATCAGTAATTAAGAAAACAGAACATAAGCATTCATTAGAAAACCTTAAAATCATTCAAAGAATGCCCAAATGACATGAAGAAATCACACGGGATTTAGGATTGGATGCGATGGAAAGTTTGGATAGTCATCTAATTCTAAGTCGGCATGCAAAATGTCATACAATTAAAATGACATTATGAGATGATTCGTGATTCCTAATGATATGCTTGAGAATTCTAAGTGTGACGAACACTTTTTGTGATACAATTTGATGTGCAAGATGAAACTCAAATGACATGACCTAAACACATATGCAAACCTTGTAACATGCAGTTCAATAGTCAAGAAGGCATGCTTGTAAGATTTGATCCCTAGATGACTCAAACAAGCATGAGAATGTGCACATATGACAAGGTTTCATTTCAACACTAAATATACAGAACAAGCATGATTTCAGCCATCCTCAAGACATGCATAAATCCTATGAAAAATCTCACATACAAAGCATACAGTGATGAAGATTTCTTGTTAAGGAACAAAACTCAATTAAGATCATATGAATCGTGGCAAAAATAGCAAAATAGATCACACTATATGTCCAACACATGTTGCGGCAGTATTTTTTATTCTAATGCATGTAATTGATTCACATTGCCAAAGTAAAACCCTTGCAAAGCATGCATCAATTGAACATATATATCATGTATTTCATCTTTCATGAAGGATTTGAGACCAAATAAGTGCATTTATGGACTCAATTTTATCAAAACAAATCTTGGACTAATATAGAACAGATTGACGTATGTCCAAATCTAAGCGATTTTGACTTACCTAAACATGTCTAAAAATTTTGAAACAAATTAAAAAAGATGCACAACACCTGTACGAGAAACTTTCATCAAGGAAAGTTATTCCAAAACTCAACACAAAAATCAGCACAAAAATAACAAAAACAGAGATTCATTTAAACAAATCTCGGACTAATATATGACAGACCGACCTATATCCAGATCTAAGTTCTTTTGACATAGCTAATCATGTTCAAAAATTTTGGAAAAAATAAAGAAGATTCAAAACACTTGTATGATAAACTTTGATCAAGGAAAGTTGTTCTAGAAATCAACACAAAAATCATCACAAAAATAGAAAAACAGAGATTGATATGGAACAGATTGACCTAAGCCTAGATCCAAGTAGATCTGACCTAGTTGAACACGTCCAAAAATCATGAAAAAATTACAGCAGATACAAGGCATGATTTGGAACAAAACTCATGAATAAAGTTTGTCAAAAAATGATCATGAAAGTCGGCACAAAAATAACAAAGTCAGAAGGTGGAACCGGATCAAAACCCAAAAAAAAACTTAAACTACCGCATAATCGTGTAGAATTGTTAATCTTCGGAGGTAT
This sequence comes from Eucalyptus marginata, assembly GCA_014182565.1. Taxonomy (NCBI): domain Eukaryota; kingdom Viridiplantae; phylum Streptophyta; class Magnoliopsida; order Myrtales; family Myrtaceae; genus Eucalyptus; species Eucalyptus marginata. The sequence continues at coordinate 27,954,512 of CM024594.1, forward strand.
TTTTGGAGGGCCAAATGATGTTCTTTTTGGGTCTGCGACCTATCGTTTCGAAGCTTGGGATGTCTATTATCTAATCCTAAAGGACTCGAGCTGAAACCAGGTCATTTCGGACCTCGTTTTTGCCAAAACAGTAACCTATGTACAAGCCTACGAAAATCACAGATTATGCTTAAACTCACAATAATCATTCAAATCATCAACAACTCATTGCAGCATTCATACTTGTTGACACCTAAATTTTGGCAATCTGTTTAGTCATTTATTGCATTAAAAAAATCAGGATTAATTTTAACCCCTAAAAAAATATAATTTAATTGCATAACATATGGTCATTAGGAGCATATTTCATTTAATTGCATATTTGCTGGGCTGGCGGTGAATGGATTTTGGTGAATGGCTTTGAGTATTGAAGCCCACAAGAGCATTAAACTTTGGATAAGTCGATAATTCCTCCATGGTGATTGATATTACATTTACGTGGGTGTCCTAAATTGTTAAAAGTCAATTAAGAAATTTCCAGCATATTGGCACTGACATATTTGTGCATTTAAGGGAACGAAGGCAAAGGAAGAATAGCGTGTAAGCGGCCACCGATTCGTACACGGAGAAGCCCATCCACGTGAAGGAAAATTATACACTTAGCCATAATTCGGTCAACGTGGGGAGCAAGAAATTGACCAACATTATTTTAAGAGGAAAGAATTTATGCATGATTCTCTGGTCCAATTCATACAATACAGGCAAAGTACTAAGGAATGGAAGAAGCAGGAAATCGGTGGAATATTTCAGTAAGAACACTTGGCCGGTTCTCGTGTTTGCAGAAAAGAAGGGAAATAAATATATTTGCATGGTTGAAGATACAAGTCCTGAAAGGAAAAAATAAAAAGAATATATTTCAGTGCATCTAGAATTAGAAAGGAGATCATCTTCTCTTCTTGGGAACCTCACGTGGTCTTGCATTTAAAAAGGAAGAACTTTCACGCAAGAAAAGAGGAGAGGCCACACATTGATACGGCCGCAATTGAGAGAAAAAGGAGCTGCAACCCTAGAGAGAGCGGCAAAAGAGAGAGAGAGAGAAGCAGAGAGCAAGGTTTTTGTCCCGGTCCTTCACGGCGGCCCCTTCATCGTCGCACCAGACCAATCGATCCCTCGTCCGGTGACATCACTCACCATAATCAGCGAGCTCCTCCAAGGAAGCCAACAACCATCGGCTCCTCCCTCCTCGCAAAATAGCCGCAGATCTGTGCCTCGCCAGTCCAACAATTTCACGGCCACCGGGATCCTGCAACCTTGGTGTTCCAACGAGTTCTTTGCTTCTCAGCCTTGGTAGTCCCTGCACAACAACGTTGAACCGGCCCTTACTCCGACGTGAGCCAGCCGAGTTGCAGCCCATAATGCCGACTCTCGCCACCTGCTGCTCTCTCCTTGTGACTGCACCAGCGACCACGAGCCGTTCCATCCCTCCTAGCCACTGCCTCACCTGAAGCTGGCCTGTACCAGACTGAGCCGAAGATTCCCCGTTGCGAGCCGTTGCTTTCCCCCTTGCCGTGCCACTCTTGTCAGTGGCACGACTCAAACGCGTTGCTGCCTTAGTCCAGGCGACGAAGCTCGTGATCCGATGACAGCATAGCAGCCAAGCCCAGCTCCACCGAACAATCCCAATTGCATGTAGCTGTGCCAGAAGTGTGATCCGTGAATGTGGCGGTGAAGAATTACTGAAGGAGTGCACTTGAATTATTCACAAGCAAGAAGAGCCCAGTGGCAAAATTCTGACGTGATGATTATGTGTAAGAGGGTTCGGTGGGTGCAGCAACTCATCGTCTCGCGTGCTCAATAGACCGACGTACCCAATTGAGATCGACTCTTCTCGACGTGCACCACCACTCTCGGCCGCAAGCCACTGTGCTCCTCACGACCAAAAGCGATTCTGGTTTCTCTGACCAGAATCTTTGCCATCGCGCTTCCTGGAGTTCAAGGTTGCTGCTTTGAGTTTGCTGTCGATTGCCATCCTCCGCACCAGTTGTTGATCGCACGCAGCAGTCCGGCTACGTTCAAGCTACCCCATCGCCCTTATCAAGTCGAAGGGAGAGAGTTTATAAAGAAATTTCAAGTAAAGAAAGAACACACCAATAGACGCAGCGTACTCCAAATTCACGCATGAATATATCGGAAATCTTGGGCTGTATGCAAGACCCCATTCGGTCAACACAGGAGCGGCGAGCGTGCATAGAATTATGGGAAGTTTGACTCAATGCACGGTCCCACAAAACAAAAGCATTCACGATCAAGTCATCAATGCTAGCCCGAGCCGGAATCACTTCCTCGGTGGCCGAAAAGCACCCGGTCGCCAATCACCGTGAAAGCCTCGCACGGAACCCCATCGCACGGACCACCGCAAAGCAATATGAGCCACAAGCTTGTTGAGCACCCCTGCCGTCCGTCCAAACTCAGGAAAATATCCGGGCGATATCACAAATTAGGTAAGAATCTTGATCAATTCAGTTTCATATATCTTATGTTTAATTTGCAAATTGCAATCATGTTTGAATGTTCAGTTGATATTGTCCCGTCTAAAAGAAATCTTTTGAATTCTTGTGAATTGGGAAATCATCCTAATTTCACAACGTGCGTATGATTGATAGTCCGATTTTCGCGCCCGAAATCTGATTCGCAATCGCACGGAAAAATCGTCAATCCGATCTCACGCTCGAGATTCGATTCGCAATTTTGTTTAAAATTGACCAATCCGATCTCATGCGGGAGATATGATTCGTCAATTTGTGGATATCGATCTTATCTTTGCCCGATTTCTTTCAAGTCGTTTGAACCAATTTCGTTTTCATAAAAAGAAAAAAAAAAAAAAATTGAATTAGGATTAGGTTTGTTTTAGAATATTCCTCGTCTTAGGGTTGTCTTGCATATCTAGAATAGGAATTTTATTTCGAATTTTTTTAATAAAAAATTAAAAAAAAAAAGTCAATTTAGGATGCTAGTTTCGTTAAACTCAGGTTGCAATTTTAATTTCGAAATTTTTCATAAAAAACACAAAAATCATCATGCATATGTCATGTAGAATTAGGGCATATTTTGTACGTCATTGCATATTAGGGTAAAATTGCACTTAGTTTAATTCTAGATATTTTCCTAATGAATTTTAAGTTTAGATAAATTTTTTTAGATAGATTGCATTCTAGGATTATTTGGGTTAAGACAATATTTTAGTTTAAATTAGGATTTAGTTTAATCTAATTCCTAATACAAATTGAATAGGATCTTAATCTAGCTAGATAATTTTCACATTTTTCCTAATTCCAAATTTCATGAAAAATACAAAAAATGACTTAGGACAAATTAGTTCCATTTTTTAGGATAAATTGCATTCTTTTTAAGGAAAAAGAAAGAAAAATGTCATGTGCATGTCATTAGGATTAGATTCATGAAATGCATGCCATTTAGTGATTGTTGCTAGGTCCATTTAATTAGAAATTTCATGTCATTAGAATTAGGTCTTCGATTAATATTGCAATATATATTGCATGATTTTCATTAATTAAGTGAAAACAAAACAAAAGTTGCGTGTTAATTAGAAACCATATCTAGGGTTGTTGATGTGGATTTTAATTTAACATTGCGAATCTTTCGTTGCTTTGAGGTAAGTTCGCAATTTATTCATTGCTTTCTTGGGTGTTAAATTGGTGGATTGCGCACCCGCATGATCACCTCACATGTTAGGGAAATAGATTTAAAATCAATTCAAGCTGCTTGCCAAACATTTTTTTTTTAAATGGTACCGAAAGGGCATTAGAGAAATCTAGTGTAATCAAGTCCCCGTACCCATAGTGTCTGGTTCGTAGGAGTAAAGTAAACCTCCCGTTGCTTTACTTGGGTTTCTAATCAACCCACCAAAAATAGATTAGTGGCGACTCCTAATTGAAAATCATTTGTATGTTAAGAACTTGAACCTAAGTCGTGAATTGGTATGGGCTTGGGATAGCCCGAGCTAAGTCTAGGCTTAGTAATCTATTAGCCAAATCATAGGTGGTTCACACCCGAAAAATTGGTCGCGACAATACTCATCAATATTAAGCATGTAAAAGCTCCTGATCTTGAATCCTAGCCTTGATCGACTAACTTGATCTCACTTCATCGGATTCGAGTTTCGGATCATTACCTTTGTTGTGGTTTTCGCCGGTTTCAATCACAATTAGTCGGATCTAATCACCGGATCACGATCGAGACTCCAAGAATGTAGATCAAGTCACTACGGCTTGGATCGAGATCAATCAAACCACTGGCTCAAGAAAAAAAAAGGAAGAATCGGTCCAAGAGATGAACCAAAACCTAGAGAGAGAGAGAGAGAGAGAGAGGGAGAGTGATCAATTAGTATCACAATTGCCCTATCTAATGAGCTACCCATAGGTAAGATCACTTACCACATTCAAATTGACCTCGAATTGTAGTGCTCAAACTTAGGTAAAAAATGGATCTAAGCCTAATATTAAAATTGGACCTAGATTTATGAAATTAAACCATAGTCATGAATGGGTCAATTTGAATTTTGTCAATGGAAGCTCAATTGCTTGACTTTCTAATGCTTTGGAGGATAAATTTCTTCAAATTGATGAGTTCTTGTGTGAATTTCGCAAAATCGATATTTTGGACTTATCTTAAGAAAATGAGTGAGAAGCAATTGTCTGTTCGTAAGTTATGAAGGATTGATTTTTGTCCCCTAATTAGGGCTCAAAATGGCAATTCGTATTTTGACTCGGTAAATCGCGAAATTGAATGCTCAAACAGATTTTAGATAGTCCCTAAACCAAATGTCAAAGAAGGAACTCCATTTAATTATGACTAGAATAAAAGTAATTTTATTTTTGGTCGATTTAGAACCTAAAACTGAAAAATTTAGAAATCAAGGTTCTTAATCGAAATTTGTGAAATTTTTTACACAAAAGTCAAATTGGTATTAAAAGAAATGTATTTGTGCATTTTTTTTTTTTTTTTTTTTTTTGGGTCAAGTTTGACCAAAAGTCAACCATTTAGTTGACTTTTCCTAAAATGTTGTTTTTTTAATCAAATCTTTGAATTTTCAAGAATTGATTTAAAAAATGTGAAATTAAAGCTAATTGGAATTTTTTTTGGGTAAAAAGTCAATTCTTGACTTGGGGTTGACTTTTGGTCAAAGGGTTGACTAAAAAGTGAACCCGAAAGTCAACCGTTTGATTTTTTGAGTTTTTTTTTTTTTTTTTTTTGAAAACGAGCTAAAAACTACTTAAAAACGATAATGCAACAGAAAAAAATGAAAAAAAAAGACATTTTGTGGTCAAGAGATAGGGTTCTGGTGTGATCAGAAACCTAAATCTCGATTTTTATTGTTTTAATGATATGTCGACTAAAAATAGGCGTCAAGAGGGGCCACCCGCACATGTGCTCCACATGTTGCACACTCAAGTGGCATGTGCGGGTGCGTGGAGGCTCCGATCGACGCATGGTCGACAGCTTCGTGCTCGTATGGTGATTCTTTACACTATGGTGTATTTATGTTACATGTTTGATGATTTTATGGATGTGAAAATACATACGGAATCCTAAATACATGTATTTTAGGGTATTTTCATGTATTTTTCTATAATTTTGGAAATATAAGTATTGATTTCTAGGTATATCATCACATAAATAGTGTAGAGTGCAATTTGTTGATGATATATATATATATATATATATATATATATTAACTTGTATAAATGAATAAAATAGTGTAATTAGCATAATATGTGATTTTAGTGATAAATTACCACTATCACTAAAGTTAAAATCACATGTGTGTGGTGTATGTGAGATGTAAACTTTATATTCTTGGTATAAGAGAATTTCAAGGATCTAATTGAGTTATAATTGCTAAAGTGGCACACTTGATTGGATTTGAAAAATATCGATCTCATATAATGATAGGACATCTCCCGTTTTAATGCGTGATCACAGTCCCAAATAAGGTAATTGTGTATTGATTCATGGAAGAATACATGATAGTATGATGGAAGAGTGACTGATTATAGTGGTTCATACACACAAAGATCATGAATTCAAAAAGATTGGAATATATTCTCATAACCAACATCATGTGGGGAGTATACAACCGCATGTCATGTATTCTGCCCAAAGGTAGTTATGTGATGATGCATGTAATTCTTTAGATGTGTACTTGTATGTCTTCAAGTTATACAGTGCATTGCTTATTTTTCAGTCACATTTTCTATAAACGGTAATTTCGTTACTATTGAGGTTCTTACTAGTTCAAACTTTAAGAGATGGAGAGAAATTTTTTTATTTTGTATAGAGATAGCTAATGTTCTTATGGCTCTTACTACCGATAAACTAGTAGATCTTATTGCAGAAAGTATGGAAGCTTAGAAATCACAATTTACTACTTGGGAAAAAAGTAATTGAATTTGCTTGCTGTTTATGAAGCGTTCCATTCAAGAACACTTGAAAAGTAGTTTGCCTGTATAATGCACTGCTAGACAAATGATGGAAGCCTTGTTGGCTATAAATCGTGTCCCGTCTAATGCTGAGATAGGAACATACCTGCAAACACTCTTTATTATGAAGTATGATGGTTTTGGCAGACTTAAGGATTATGTTTTGAGGACGGTAGATTTGATGGTAAAACTTTCGGCTCTTAATGTTACTATTTCTACCGCTTGCATCGTGCATCAAACTTTATATACTCTTCCTCCTGATTTTGGAATTATCAAGACCAAAAATAATTCTCAAGATGAGACTTGGTCAGTTAATGACCTGATTGTAAGGATGGTAGTAGAGGAAGATAAATTGACAAAAGATAAATGGCACATTGCCCTTTTATGCCTTTGGTTCCAGCAATGACAAAAGTAAGAGGTTTGAAATGATACCCATAAAGGAAATTGTGAAGCTGCTAGTCCTTCCAACAATCTGGGTCTTGAGATTGCACCCTTAAAGAAGAATGGTGTTCTTTGCTACTTTTGTAGAGAGAGATGACATGTCAAGAAATGCTGTAATAAATATAAAACTTGGTTGTTTAAGAGAACCAAGAATGAGGCTAAAGGTAATGAGTCTTCAGCATTTGTTTGTGAATCCAACCTATCGAAGCCCCATTCAATTCTTAATGGCTAGATAGCGCTGCAACTAATTATATTGCGTTTACCATACATGGATTTATAAACCGAAAGATACCAAATCAGGATGAATCAATGCTCAATGTGGAAAACAACATTATAGTCAACGTGGAGTTCATGGAAGATGTTATTTTGATTTTGGATTTTGGTTATAAGATAATATTAAGAAACACTTTTTACGTATATTCTTTTAGATGGAACTTAGTTTCTATGTCTAGTTAAATACTCTTTTGAAATAAAGAATAATAGTAATTCTATATTCTTTAATTCAAATAAGGTTGGGTGCTGCAATTTGTCCAATGAATTGTACCGATTGTGTTTATATATATATAAGTCACTTATCCAGCTTAAAATGTTGTTTCCAAAAGGCCTCTACCTAATGAACGGTCTTATGCATTATGGCATAAACATCTTGATCACATCTCTAGAGAAAGAACAGAAAGGCTGATAAAGGCTAATATCCTGCCTACTCTTAAAAGTAATATAGAGACTCGTGTAGCATGTTGTGTAGAAATTTTTACTTCATCACATTTATTGATTACTATTTTTGATATGGATACCTATAATTGATTTAAAAAAGTCCGAGTCTCTTAACAAATTCAAGATTTTTTGGATAAAGTAGAGAAACAGTTAGGAAAAGTTATAAAGATTGTCAGATCAAACTGTGGCAGTGAATATTTTGGCAGGCATGATGATGCTGGACAACTTAAAGAGCTATTTGCCAAATACTTGGAGGATTCTAGGATAGTAACTCAATTTACTATGCTTGGAAGTTTTACACAAAATGGTGTGGCCGAAAGGACGCAATCACACTGCTATAATATAAATGAGGAATATGATTAGTAAAACAAATTTATCTGGTTTTTTGTGTGGTGAAATTTTGAAACCGGCATTTTACATTCTAAATTATGTTCCTACCGAAGTGATTCCATTGATTTATTTTGAATTGTGAATTAAATATAAACCTATCTTGAATTATATTAAAGTTTAGGGGTGTCCTGTAGAAGTGAAGTTACATAATTCGACATTGAATAAGTTGGATTCCAAAAATACTCTGTGTTATTTTGTATCTTACTAGATCATTCAAAGTGATATCAATTTTATAACCTCAATGGAAGTACAAAAATTGTGGAATCTCATATATAAATTTTTTTGGAGTTTAATATAACCGAAAATGGTAACTGCTTACAAACTATTGAAAATGATAGTATGGTGGAGATAATTGGATTTTTGTCTTTCTCATGCAGATGATTGTGGAGCCTCTTATGTCATAAATTAAGCCTATTATGGCCTAGGATCCAATTGTTGAGGTAGTTCCTGATGAAGTTTTTCAAGCCTCTCAAGTTTAGAATGAGGTTGCAGTAGCTCTACTTAGGAGATCAACTAGGGAAAAATGTTTAGTTATACCACTAGACTATGTAGTCTACTTGGGAGAGCATGACTACAATATTAGCTGCATTGTTGATCCAGTGACTTATACATATGTTCTTTCTTGTCCTTAATCAGGTTTATGGTTAGATGCGATGACAGATCAGATGCAATCTATAAAGCAAAATGGTGTTTGGGAGCTTGTTGAATTGCTTAAAGGTAAGCCTAGATTAAAAGGGATTCCAAAGGAAATATTGAGAAGTTTAAAATCAGACTGGTAGCTAAGGGTTTCATTCAAAGAGAATGAATAGATTATGAAGTAACCTTTTTCCAGTCCCTTGTAAAGATTCTTTTAGAATAGTTATGGCATTAATAGCTCATTTGATATGGAATTACATCATATGTCAAATGGATGTTAAAACTGCTTTTCTAAATTGAGACTTTAATGAGGAGGTTTATATAGTTCAACCCTAAGGTTTTGCAGCATCTGATTTATGTAAACTTGTATTTAGATTGAAAAAGTCTATTTATGATCTCAAGCAAGTTTCTAGATGATGGTACTCAAAGTTTCACGGTGTTGTTATTTCTTTCAGATTTATTGAAAACAAAATAGATCAATGTATATACTACAAGGTCAGTGGGAGAAAACATATTTTTCTCATATTTTATGTAGATAATATCTTACTTGCAAGTAATGACATTGGATTACTGCATGAGAGAAAGCGGGATTATAAATTTTTTTTTTGAAATGAAAGACCTTGGTGAGGTGTTTTATATTCTTGGCATCAAGATCCATAGGAATTATTCTCGCCGTTTATTGGGTTTGTCTTAAAGGGCATATATTAATTGTATTTTAGAAAGATTCAATATGCAGCACTGCAAGCTAGGAATTGTTCATGGTTTTAAATGTGATAAATTGAGTCTCTCACTATACCCTAATTTAGATTTGGAGAAAGCCTAAATGAAGGATGTATCTTATGTTAGTGCACTTGGAAGAATCATGTAATTGTCTATTATCAAAATATTCCACTAAGGATATATTAATTGCTATACGCCACATCAATTCTCCGATGTGGGATTTCTCTAGCACAACTCACTCACATGTGCATCCCAACACTCTCCCCCTCACGTGTGAGCTAAGTGTTAGGTCTCCTCCATCTTAATTCAAGTATCATTCTGGCCTAATTTCATCCTTACGGCCCGCATTGCTATACCACAATACCTACCTGCCTGAAAACCGCAACCAATCAACTTTAATACCATTTGTTGAGAGCGCGTAGCAGAAGTCCGATACCTTCACCTGGGGAGATTTCCAAAAGATAGCCCAAATTTGAGCCCGTCAATATATTCGGTTAGACCCACATTCACTCAAAAGATTAAGCCAATGAGTTATGGATCAATTAGAATATATTAATTACTCTACACTACATCAATCTTCAATATGGAATTTCTCTAATACAACTCACTCACACGTGCGTCCTAATACAAATGGATGAGCTAAAGTTCATTAGCGATTCTTTGGGATCTCACTGATGTGGCCAAATAATGCAAAAACGGCGTCGTTTTGGGCTGACCGTGGTAAAAAAAAATTAATGAAAAATTAATTAAATTAAATTAAAAATTAAATTTAGTTAAAATATTTAAAATTAAATTTAGTTAAAATATTAAAAAATAATTATTTTAAAATTAAATTTAGTAAAAATATTAAAAAATTAAAAAAATTAAAAAATTAAAAAAAAATTAAAAAATTAAAAAAAAAGGTGGGGGGGAGGCGGGCGAGGACGACCCTCACGCCGCCGGGAAGGGCCGGCGACGGCGGGGAGGGTCGGCGGGTCGCCAGGCCCGGCCGGGGCGGCGACCCCCGGCCGGCCGTGGCGAGGGCTCGCGAGCCCTCGCCCGGCCGGCCGGTGGCGAGGGCTCGCGGCCTCGCCCGGGATCCGCGAGGTCGGCGGCCCTCGCCCGGCCGGGCCAAGGGCCGCCAGCCCAGGGCGACCCCGGGGGCGGCCCTGGCCCGGCCGGCGAGGGCCGGATTCTTTATTCGGGAGATTTGTTCTCTATTCGATGGTTCTTCAAGGACCACTCCATGCTTTAGATGTTCCAATCTATTTTTTTGAAAAAATTTTAAGAACATAACAAAAGAAATCTGCAATAAAAAAAAATCTACCCATAAACTTTCTCGCATTAACCTGATATTTATTTAGACCATACTACAGTGGCAAAAATACCAAAAAGAAAAAAATCTACTTGCTTTTGAAGCTTTGTTTCTTTCATCCACAGTCAATCAGCCTACATACGAGTCCCAAGGCCAAATCCTCGAAGTAAGTTGACTATATAGTGTTGTGTGTGAGCTCATGAGCACAGAAATGGAAAGACCAAACTACAGTGCAGAAATTTTGCAATGGTGGGTATAAGTTTTACCGGCTGAGTTGGTCACTCTCTCTTTTCAACTCATATGGAGGGAGGGGCCTCCTCTTTTGGTTTAGCTCATCGGAAATCAAAATAATCTTGAATCTTGAGATCAATTATCATAAGGGCGATCATGAGATTTTACAAACATCAAGAATTTGCACGTGTGGAAGAGCCCCTCTTTGTTTTTTTTTTTTTTTTTTTTTTTTTGGGACTGGAGGAACCGCCATCGGCCGGCAGCTTAGACATAAACCCCCAGGTGACGCTAACGCAGGACCCACCACTATGGCATCATGCTTAAGAATCCCTAACAACAACGCTGGGGATCGAACTTCTCCCCCCCTGTGAGGGGGAGAGAGCTCGAAGCCAACATTATCGCTGCGGGCGATGGTGAAGAGCCCCTCTTTGTTGTTATCTCCTAGAAGGATAAAAGTACAGCACAAGTGTCAAAACTTGGCATAGAGGGATATTTAATTGTCAAACATGAGTGTCACTTTCTTTGAAAAATGGCACACTTGGGTGCCAAGTCCAACGATCTTAGCCGAAAATCCTATGTTGCACTTTTTTATTAATATAACTTGCTTATGTGGCTCGCCAGAAAGCTTAGTCAACAAAGGAGTCAAAATGACATCATTTTGCCTCTTGTTTGAATTTTAATATAATTATTAATTAAATTAAATTTAAAACTAAATTTAAAAGAAAAGGGAAGGAATTGCATAACAGCCCTCACTGTTTTGCAACTCCTCCCCCCTTTTTAAAATTTATATCATTATAAATTTATTTTTAAATTTAATTTAATTAATATTTATCTTAAAATTAAAATTTAAGGTAAAACGATTTCGTTTTTGCTTATATAGCCACGTTAGCTTGCAAAACAATATTCTTTGCACTTGTGTCGTAGGAAAAATGTCACGTTAGCATTTTGGCCAGGTTTCTCATCGTTGACACTTAACTAATTTATTCTATTCCAATTTAGGCACTTAAGTATACATTTTCATACTTTTGGCACTTGAATACCCTTCATGCCAAGTTTTGGCACTCTAATTGTCACTTTCCCCTCCTAGAAGTCAATGATTTTCTTTTTGATAGTAAACCCCCCAACGTATACCGAAGAAAGGCATATCCAGATGATGGGATTGGACACGTTTGTCATTTGTACGGACCAAAATAGATCTAAGCACTAAGAATACCTCGTTATGCAAAAAATGAGATTGGAAAACATTTTTCAAAAACTAATCGCTTACAAAAATAAATGAATAGAAATTTTTTCATCATCCATGAAAATAGTTAGATATAGATTGTTATCGATGATGAAAATATTTTCTATCGACTAACTTTTGTAAACGATATGAACAATTGTCGCGACCTAATTTTTTCGGGTTCACCGCCTAAAACTAGGTTAATGGACTGCTAAGTTTTTAAACTTAGCTCGGGCTCTCCCAAGCCCATACCAAATCGCGACTTGAGTCTAAACTTTTTTAAACATGCAAAATATTATATAGGAGTCGCCACTAATCGGTTTAGGGTAGGTCGATTAGACACCTAAGTAAAATAACGGGAGGATTATCTTACTCCTACGAACCAGAGATTTTGGGTACGGGGACTTGGTTACACTAGACTATCCTAGTGCCCTTTTGGTACCATTTCTTTTTGATTTTCAAAATGTTTTGCAGGCAGCTTGATTTGATTTTAATTGAGCTTCCTAACGTGTGAGGTGATCATACATGTGCGCATACCACCAATTTAACACATCAAGAAAGCAATTTAAATAATGCAAAAAGCATACCTTAAAGCAACGAAAGCATCTGCAATGTTAAATCAGAATTCACATCAACAATCCTAGATATGATTCCTAATTAACAAGCAATCAATTTTTTTTTTGTTTTCACTTTCTTTAATGAAAATCATGACTTATGTAATGCATGTTACTAATCTAATATGACATGACGACATGACCTAAACTATATGACATGAAGAAATGCAATAATTAAATGCAATCTAAATGATCTAATTATAATGACATGCAATGCGATACAATGACATACAAAATTATTTAAACTTAAAATGACATGCCTCATGCAATTTAATATGCAAGCTATATGTCACGTGACATTTATTAAATGACTTAATCTAATGACAGGAAAGTTCTAATTAAATGAACTTAAATAAACTAAATGACGTGCATTTGATGTTTCTATTTTAAAATGCAATCTATCTTAAAAATTGAAATTAACTTATGCAAAGACAAATTTTGTATTTTTCATGAAATTCGAAATTTAAGAAAAATGCAAAAATGATCTAGCTAGATTAAGATTCTACCTAATTTAAACTAAGGATTAAGTTGTATTAAATCCTAATTTAAACTAAGACATTATCTTAATCTAAGATGCAATTTATCTAAAAAGATGATCTAAATTTAAAATGAAACATGCAATTCTAACCTAATATGCACAATGATTGTTTTGTGTTTTTCCTTTATGAAATTCGAAATTAAAACTAACACGTAATTAAACATGCAATTCAAATAAAAAACTAACAACCTAAATGAATGCAGTTTTTTTTTTTTTTTTTATATTTTTCTAAATTCGAAATAAAATCCCTATTCTAGATATGCAAGAAAAGGAAACGTAACACCCTAGAGCAATTTTTTTGGCGCTTTCATTTATTAAAGCTAGCAATTCTATCTAAAGTTTCACACAAAAATAAAAATAAAAATTCAAGACATCGATCAAGATTCAAATAAAAGATTACGATATCTAGAAAAATAATTCATCATCTCACGTCTTAGATTAATGGATATCGTAACACTTACGGAGAATCAAGCATAATAAAAAAAATGATCCGTTGTCTCACGGCTCAAATTAAAGATTATCACAATCTCGAGATATCGCAATTATCCAATAATAAGTTGAAATAATTAAAAAAATGATCCGATGTCTTTACGGATCAAATTAGTAATTAATTCAACTTTATCAATAAACCCTAATTGGATATACTTAATATCACGTATCGAGATAACAATCAATCCGAATTAAGAAATGAAATATTCCATTGGATAAAGATTGTTACCTAATCCGAACACACATAATCTGGATCTGAATCGAACCGGATCACGGCTTGTGGATGATGCTCGAGGGATCCTTGCAAGGAAGAATTACGAAACTTAGTGTTATTTATTCTTGCTCTAAAAGATCCGCATGTTGCCGCACGTTTCCCAACTCTTCACGATTTCCTTCCAAAAAAAAATGTCATTTTGCATGCATAAAGGAAGATCACAAAACCCGAAATATTATTGTCAAGTTTGGACAAAATCCAAAAGAAAACAAATCCACCGCTTGGACTTGTGACTTTGACCAAAGATCTGTCATTTCTTCCATGTTAATGACGGCGTAATGAATTGGGGTAAATGATAGTGGAAGGATGGTGACGATGACGATTGGGATTATGATGGGAGGTGTCGATATTCTGAGGACTCCCTCAGACCTGAGATGGCCTTTTTGGCGAATCCGCTTGACACCAAGAAGACCCGTTGAAGAACACCAGGAAATTACAGATACGGTTGGGACACCAACGCAGCACGAGATGATGTACGGGCAGAGACGAACAGCCGCTAGCACTTGAAAGGAATTCGAGGAAACCTAAGGAGCCCCGAAGGATCAACGTACGGTGCCTTCGGGAGGTCTTCCTCTCCTCTCTTTCGTGCGTTCGCCCAAATTCTCATCATCGTTCAATTAATGCGGTTTGATATATGCTCATCTTCACGTGAAAGCTCAACCTATTTGAATATTGATTTTGCAAACCTGGACCGACAGACGGTTTGGCTCCTGGTGGATGGCAGTGCTTGGCTCGACTAGGAAACCTGCAAAGAAGGATCAGTATTCGTCGTTACTGGGGATTCCGCAGATGATCTAAAGGCCACACGGATGCGGCTTGCGTCGGGGATGCCTGTAGAGATCTTGAACATTCATTCGTTGCTGAAGCAAAACAGCAGCAAAATATATGCAATCGAGGACTTGTGCGTGAATTCTTAGTGGGCAACGGGATCTTCAATTGGCCAGGGGCGGGTCTCATTCTTCACGATTTCTCCTTCATGTGTAGAATCTCCGCTCTCTCTCCATTCTCCCCCCTCGGTTACGAAAAATAAAGCTCTCTTTTATACTGATTCCGAACAGCTGCTTTGTATGGCATATTTCGAGTTTCCATATTCTGTTGCATTCAATCAAGCCTGCAAATCGGAACGTGATTTCGCAATCAGCTTGATTTTTGCACCGATTCCTTCCATTTTACAAAAATTCTTGCCCCTTATTCAATTGCTTCCGCATTTAACAAAATCCGAATACCCATCAGAATTTCAAATTTCCATGCATAATCAATCAAATCAATTGCCCCCATTTTCTTTCATTTTTTCCTTTTATTTGTTCAAAATGCAATTTTATTTTTCCAAAATTAGGTGTCAACAGCTGCCCCTCTTTGAAGGTGAGCTCGTAGAGGTTGCCGACAAAGATAAATTGAAACCTAATTTTAATTATGCACATGCACTAACTGACTTTTTGTTGGAAAATGAATTCCTTTTTTTTTGAATGCAATATGTATGATGCATGGAAATGCTAATGCAAATGATAAATGAATTTACCTGGAATAACTTACCTTCAAGGAGGGTAGAGTAACTCAAGATAAATTGGTGTTACACGTCCAGGACCCATACCATTCTACGGTCGCCCAGAATAGTAACATGACTTTGTAAAGAAAACTGCTTTCCTAGGACCCGTACCATTCTACGGTCGCCTAGTATGACAAAGCTGGTTGTGTCTAGGACCCGTACCATTCTACGGTCGCCTAAACGGGGATTTACCTTCCAGGACCCGTACCATTCTACGGTACGGTCGCCGAATAGGGAAATAATTTTTTTTCTAGGACCCGTACCATTCTACGGTCGCCTAAACGAGGTTTTGCTTGGCTAGGACCCGAACCATTCTTCGGTCGCCCGGCGTCGCAATCTGGGAAAAATCTTTAGGGACAACTCCATCGAGTGTCAAATTACTCAAAAGTGAAAATACCTGTACAACGACAAGTATTTAAGGTATAGATAGAGATATACTTACCTGGTGACATCTCTGCTCATTAGGGATATGTCTCCTGTAAAACATGATTGTAGGAGATGCAACATGTATTTGTGATTACAAATAAACATGCATTAATTCAAGCAAGGTTTACGCATAATGATTTCTATCAACCATGCATCACCTAATTCCAATGGAAAGGATTTCAAGAAAGATTCCAATCCGAACACATAAGTGTCATGGATGTGTCAAATGAGGGATCATTTAGTCCGAAAGGACTTTCCACTCATCCTCATTAAAATGGGCTGTTTTATCCTGACCTTTGATGCAGGATTTTGACAATCACTTTATCTCACTGTCATCACGCCAAACAAGAATCTGGGCAATCTCGCAAGTGGTACCTCTTTGAAGGGAAGCTCGTAGAGGTTTCCTTTAAAGATATATGACACCTAAATTTAAACCATGCAAAATGAAATATGAAATGCATACGCAAATGTTAATGACTTGACTTTTTTTTTTTTTTTTTTTTTTTTTTTTAGAATAAAGGATGCAATGTAAATGCAATGATCTGGTCAGGAACATAGATCTCCATGTGTCTATGACCAATGAAATGCAAATGCAAAGAAGAGCACGTACCTGTCATACCTGTTTTGAGGATTTAGGTGTGAAATGATTCCGATGAGACCTGTCAATCATCATCGGAACTCCCTTCGAGATAATTGAAAGGCTCAAAGTCTTTAGGGATCTGGAATTCTCATCAGATTCTAAGCACCTGGAAATTGCATCAAGTACTTGAAACTTCAAAAATCTGATTCTTATGTCGACATTTGAAAACTTTTACTAAACGTCCTGGAAATCACATCGATGTTTGGAAAGACAAACACTTGGAAATCACATCAAGCGTTTAAAAGTTCAAATATCTAGAATTCACACTAGACATTTGGAAACATTTTATAAATAGGTACTTGGAATTCTCATCAAGTACAAAGATGACTGAACAAATTCAGGGTTTCAAAGACAATTCTTTTGGTCTTTGAGGAAAAATTCAATGAAGGCCCATGCATGATGGCTTTATCAAGCTTCTACCGGAAAAATTATCAATAGGACAATTTTCAGTTATAGCGTGAATCTCTTGAACATGCTAAATGAGACACTTTTGGTGTGAAAAGGCTTTTTCACTCGCTCTCATTTAAGAAGGGTTATTTGTCCCGACCATTGATGCGGGAATATATCACTCGATCTTATCATCATCTTGTCGACAAGAGTTCGAATTTTCTTGCAAAGCACGACCTTACCAGTTTGAGAGGTCTTTGTCAAGGACTGTAATGCGAGGCTTGGTCAATGGCTTAACAAAGGGACTCTTTGAGTCAAAGCAATTGAAAGAACAATTCTGTAATCATCTCCCGGGTTTACAAGTCAAGAACCCCGCAAAATGATAAAGAAATAATCTTGCTCGCACTTCTTCGAGCAATGCTTAAAACATGTGAATTCCTATGTTAATTCAAGTGCCCTAATTTGAAGAGACTTTGTAAGGGACGTAACATAGGCTGGGTTCATGGGTTGAGAAACGAAAGGATCGTTAGGCTCAAAGATGTGTATATGGGTCAAAGTTGGTGATCATCATGACATTGCCACCAGTTTTCTTCGCCACGGATTGTCTTCTTGACAGATTTTTTTATTGGCTCAAAAGTTTATCACCTGATGCCAATGATTATTCAACTGGAGATCTTTTCTCAATTTTTTTTCAAAGTCATTTTCTTTGATGATGGACATTGGTCGAGCACACTACTTTTTTTTTTTTTAGCGATCCAATTCATCAGTCATTTCTCTCTTTTTCACGGGCATTGGCCTTGCTTTTACCAGGCACACTGCTTTTTCATGCCCCTTAGTTCTATTTTGATTTCAGTTCTTGCACACAATGTGTGTGTCAAGTATACTTTAAATGACACTCGAACCTTCAAGGGTCTTTATCTCGTCTCTTGCCTTGCCCCGGTGTGGGGGATGATCATCAACCTGGGCTTAAAAGAAACGAAATCACAGGCTCAAGTGGGCTATACAAAGGATATAAGTGTGTAGGATAGTGAAAGAAATGCTCTTCGTCATCCTAAGGCACTTAAATTACCATATGAATTCAATGTAATAGCACGACTTGAAGATTGATGCAAGTGAGAGCAAGAAAATTTCAATTCATTTTCCTCACTTCATGATGTCATTTTTATCTCCCGCCTTGCCCCGATGTGGGGTGATTCTTGACAAGGGTAATTTGAAAAGAACATCCATAAGTGTATGGGCTCAAAAATGGTTAAGCAATGGAACACCCGTAGTGTTTGGGATAGAGAAATGAACTGCCTCTCGTCATTTCAACCGCTGTCGTACTTTTCGCGCAAGAAAATTCTTCACCTTGAAATACAAAATGTTTCCATACTCACCTCACAATGTATGGACATGGGACGGTGTATGGGATTAGGCTTGCCTTTCACACCTCATTTAGCATGCTCAAGTAACTCAACATCTTTCACTGAATTATCCATTTTGATAAATTTCAAGTGGAATTGATGGATAAAACATGTAAGAGTCATCATGCAAAATCCCTTTTTAAAAAAAAAAAAAAAACTCAACAGCTTTAAGCATGTCAACTTCAAACAGTTTTCTATACTGCAAAATGGTTTTAAGCATTCATTCAATGATCCCTCTACAATGGGAATTGCCTCAGCAGTTGATGTCTTTGGATTGTCGCTATCATTCAAGGCTGAAAATCCACTTTTGCCCCAAAATCTGTCATGGCTACAATCTTGTCATATCAATTCCTTGGAAATGTATCCTTGATAGTTGGGCCAATTGCAACCTGGTGTACTTTTTTCAAATGCCTTCTCATTAGATCGAAAAAGTAACTCTTCGAAACATGAAGTAAATGAGTCAGAAAATTAAACAAAGCTAACCTAATGCATGCTTTTGGAAATGGCTTGAAAATGATTTTTTTTTAAAAAACAATGAAATGTTTTTTGTTTTCGAAAAATTTTTTAGGAGGAAGCATGAGAAAATCCAGCCCTCGGGATTTCTCCGTGGATGATTTTTTTCATGGCTGGATATCGTCATTGGACTGGTTTGGTATACCCCATCATGTCCTCAAAATTGAAAATAAAATTGTAATTTCATTGAATAGAATCAAATGAATTACATTATTGGAATGAAAATGATTATTCCTAACTCCTAAAAAGAGAAAAAAGTTCGAAAACGATTCTTAGAAAGTTAAAATGATTCCTAAAAAGCTATGAAAATTCCTAGAAATAGATAAAAATTCCCGCGCAAGGGAATGTGCAACTGAACATGCCCCTAATTAAATAAGGAAGATGATCTATTTAAGAACATGAATCATGTGTGCTTGAGTTCTTCACCCTCCTTGATCTTGTGATGCGAACTCTCCAGATAAGAGATTCTTCCTTCTAGATATGTCACTAATCTCTTCATGGTGGCATCAAATTCAGCTACCTCAGGAAAATGAGACGATTCAAAAGTTCTTTTGGCTCTCTTCTTTGAGTCGCAGTTTCTCATTGAAGATAGAGTACCCATGTCATCACAGCCCTTTTGCTTGATAAGAAAAGCCACAGTAGCAAACAATTCATCGACTTGACTTTGGTGGTGTGCAATTCGCTTGTTCATATTGTCAATGATACGGTCCAGCATATTGTTTCGATCCGCCATTTTAGCTCTTGACCGTGTACGGATGGGTGAGCGAGGTCGCTCCATAATCACCTAAGGAAAATAAACGGGAACATGTAAGCATGAGGTGTAAATGGAGAGTCAATCAATTACAATGATCTAATCGATTTTTTCATTTTTTATTTTTATTTATTCATGAAAAGTCTATGCAAGAAGGGAATTTCCTAAAAATAACTAGAATAATAAAAATAGGACACCCTAGCAAGAACCAAATTTCCTAAACACGAATTAAGAATGGCCAAGATTTGAAATTCCCTAATGAGAACAATAAAGACATGAATTGAAAACAAATTCTCCAAAATTTTTTTGTTATTTTCCAAATGATTCATCACATGGCAATTTCCTCATTTCATTCCTAATTGACAAAGGAATTAAATCAATGATTGACCTAAATTGTCATGAATCGACCCAAAAGTATAACAAAATAAATTGCATAATACAGGGATAGGAGACTTACTTTACCAAAGAAAATCAATGGCAATCACATAGACACGCGCATGAAACGTGAGGCTCGATTTCTATCTAAATGGCTTAACAAAGTGGAGCTAAGAGGGTGATCTGATCGTTGCAGTCTCGCATTAACGTCAGGTCCCCTTAACTCCGGGCTCGGTCCGAATGGAATGTCCAATAGTCACGCAGTCTCGCGGATATGGACAAAACACATTTCGACACCATGAAAAACTTTCGGGAAGAGAAGGTCAACCTCTACATAGCAGTCTTGCTTTGGAGGAAGAATACTTCTCAACACCATCCTAGAAATCCTATCGCAGCCCAGTCGGACCGCGGGTTGTGTGTGCAAATAGTGTAGTGCTAAAGCAATAAAGCATGCACAATAGTTTAAATGCAAACAACACTTCTAATTGGGAAAAATAAATCATTAATCCCACACTCCAACCTGCAAGACAAAGGTTAACAAAGACTACTCCCCTTATACCTCCCATCTGCAAGAACATTTAACACCTTAAAAATGTTAGGGACGTACCTGGGATCCTTGCTGCCAAACAAAAACTATTTTTCAAGAAAAATTGGCCTAAGTCCACTAAGTGTTTTAACACAGGTCCCCAGCGGAGTCGCCAAGCTGTCGCGACCTAATTTTTTCGGGTTCACCGCCTAAAACTAGGTTAATGGACTGCTAAGTTTTTAAACTTAGCTCGGGCTCTCCCAAGCCCATACCAAATCGCGACTTGAGTCTAAACTTTTTAAACATGCAAAATATTATATAGGAGTCGCCACTAATCGGTTTAGGTAGGTCGATTAGACACCTAAGTAAAATAACGGGAGGATTATCTTACTCCTACGAACCAGAGATTTTGGGTACGGGGACTTGGTTACACTAGACTATCCTAGTGCCCTTTCGGTACCATTTCTTTTTAATTTTCAAAATGTTTTGCAGGCAGCTTGATTTGATTTTAATTGAGCTTCCTAACGTGTGAGGTGATCATACATGTGCGCATACCACCAATTTAACACATCAAGAAAGCAATTTAAATAATGCAAAAAGCATACCTTAAAACGCAACGAAAGCATCTGCAATGTTAAATCAGAATTCACATCAACAATCCTAGATATGATTCCTAATTAACAAGCAATCAATTTTTTTGTTTTCACTTTCTTTAATGAAAATCATGACTTATGTAATGCATGTTACTAATCTAATATGACATGACGACATGACCTAAACTATATGACATGAAGAAATGCAATAATTAAATGCAATCTAAATGATCTAATTATAATGACATGCAATGCGATACAATGACATACAAAATTATTTAAACTTAAAATGACATGCCTCATGCAATTTAATATGCAAGCTATATGTCACGTGACATTTATTAAATGACTTAATCTAATGATAGGAAAGTTCTAATTAAATGAACTTAAATAAACTAAATGACGTGCATTTGATGTTTCTATTTTAAAATGCAATCTATCTTAAAAATTGAAATTAACTTATGCAAAGACAAATTTTGTATTTTTTTCATGAAATTCGAAATTTAAGAAAAAATGCAAAAATGATCTAGCTAGATTAAGATTCTACCTAATTTAAACTAAGGATTAAGTTGTATTAAATCCTAATTTAAACTAAGACATTATCTTAATCTAAGATGCAATTTATCTAAAAAGATGATCTAAATTTAAAATGAAACATGCAATTCTAACCTAATATGCACAATGATTGTTTTGTGTTTTTCCTTTATGAAATTCGAAATTAAAACTAACACGTAATTAAACATGCAATTCAAATAAAAAACTAACAACCTAAATGAATGCAGTTTTTTTTTTGTTTTTATATTTTTCTAAATTCGAAATAAAATCCCTATTCTAGATATGCAAGAAAAGGAAACGTAACACCCTAGAGCAATTTTTTTGGCGCTTTCATTTATTAAAGCTAGCAATTCTATCTAAAGTTTCACACAAAAATAAAAATAAAAATTCAAGACATCGATCAAGATTCAAATAAAAGATTACGATATCTAGAAAAATAATTCATCATCTCATGTCTTAGATTAATGGATATCGTAACACTTACGGAGAATCAAGCATAATCAAAAAAATGATCCGTTGTCTCACGGCTCAAATTAAAGATTATCACAATCTCAGATATCGCAATTATCAATAATAAGTTGAAATAATTAAAAAAAAAAATGATCCGATGTCTTTACGGATCAAATTAGTAATTAATTCAACTTTATCAATAAACCCTAATTGGATATACTTAATATCACGTATCAGATAACAATCAATCCGAATTAAGAAATGAAATATTCCATTGGATAAAGATTGTTACCTAATCCGAACACGCATAATCTGGATCTGAATCGAACCGGATCACGGCTTGTGGATGATGCTCGAGGGATCCTTGCAAGGAAGAATTACGAAACTTAGTGTTATCTATTCTTGCTCTAAAAGATCCGCACGTTGCCGCACGTTTCCCAACTCTTCACGATTTCCTTCCAAAAAAATGTCATTTTGCATGCATAAAGGAAGATCACAAAACCCGAAATATTATTGTCAAGTTTGGACAAAATCCAAAAGAAAACAAATCCACCGCTTGGACTTGTGACTTTGACCAAAGATCTGTCATTTCTTCCATGTTAATGACGGCGTAATGAATTGGGGTAAATGATAGTGGAAGGATGGTGACGATGACGATTGGGATTATGATGGGAGGTGTCGATATTCTGAGGACTCCCTCAGACCTGAGATGGCCTTTTTGGCGAATCCGCTTGACACCAAGAAGACCCGTTGAAGAACACCAGGAAATTACAGATACGGTTGGGACACCAACGCAGCACGAGATGATGTACAGGCAGAGACGAACAGCCGCTAGCACTTGAAAGGAATTCGAGGAAACCTAAGGAGCCCCGAAGGATCAACGTACAGTGCCTTCAGGAGGTCTTCCTCTCCTCTCTTTCGTGCGTTCGCCCAAATTCTCATCATCGTTCAATTAATGCGGTTTGATATATGCTCATCTTCACGTGAAAGCTCAACCTATTTGAATATTGATTTTGCAAACCTGGACCGACAGACGGTTTGGCTCCCCGGTGGATGGCGTGCTTGGCTCGACTAGGAAACCCGCAAAGAAGGATCGGTATTCGTCGTTACGGGGATTCCGCAGATGATCTAAAGGCCACACGGATGCGGCTTGCGTCGGGGATGCCTGTAGAGATCTTGAACATTCATTCGTTGCTGAAGCAAAACAGCAGCAAAATATATGCAATCGAGGACTTGTGCGTGAATTCTTAGTGGGCAACGGGATCTTCAATTGGCCAGGGGCGGGTCTCATTCTTCACGATTTCTCCTTCATGTGTAGAATCTCCGCTCTCTCTCCATTCTCCCCCCTCGGTTACGAAAAATAAAGCTCTCTTTATACCGATTCCGAACAGCTGCTTTGTATGGCATATTTCGAGTTTCCATATCTGTTGCATTCAATCAAGCCTGCAAATCGTGATTTCGCAATCAGCTCGATTTTTGCACCGATTCCTTCCATTTTACAAAAATTCTTGCCCCTTATTCAATTGCTTCCGCATTTAACAAAATCCGAATACCCATCAGAATTTCAAATTTCCATGCATAATCAATCAAATCAATTGCCCCCATTTTCTTTCATTTTTTCCTTTTATTTGTTCAAAATGCAATTTTATTTTTCCAAAATTAGATGTCAACAACAATCATATTTTGAGAAATGTTTTCCAAATCACTCTTTTTTCCCAAAATGAACGCACCCTAAAGATTAGTTTATGGGGTAGATCAAGATTTGTGGTTTCGAGCTTTAGCTTGTGGTTTGAATTGAAAAACCTGCCCAAATGCATATCGAACACAAAACCGCAATTATTCTGAAAAACCAAAGTAAATATTCTTGACCGAAAAATGAAGGAGAAACAAATTCAACGGGCATAGACAAAAGGGCACAGGCAAATATTTCAAGGCACACGCCAAGTGATTGATCGACTGGGTCAGTAGTCATGAAAACTTATTCTTAATTACCTTGTCCCATAAGAGAACATGAAATGAGAGAGCTGATCTCTTACAAACCAAATGCATCCCATAAAGCAAGGAGGAAAACTAATAAAGCGAGAACTGAATATATTACTGAAACTATCAATTGAACGCGTCCCTCAAAACGCTTCACCTCGTCCTCGTACACTTTCATTATTTCCTCATCGTCATCCAGATGAGGGTGATCCACGGTAGCTCTATCCTTAGCTTGAGAATCAGCAATCCCATCTTGAAGAGTTCGGTCCTAAACAAAGACAAGAGAGATGGGAAAGATCATTCGGCGCAATGGCACTTCTGATTGAAAGACCATTCAAACGGCCGGTCACCATTACCATTTCCAATCGGCGGGAGGTCGGTGTGGTGATAGAGCTGACCTCCTCCTGATCCTGAGAGATTTCAGGCAAGAGCCTCTTGAATTCCTCGAGCAAGTCCGGATGGCCGGCAAAAAGACCAGCAACCTATGGACATTAGAAATGATAGATCAAATATTTTAATCCTACACGGCATGTCTAACTTCATTAAGATTGGTAAACTTCGATATCAAAACAAGAGGTCGTGCGCGCGCAAGGGAGCCTTTGGAACTGCATTTACCTCATTGTAGACCACCCTAATTGGGTTGTTCCCGCGCCAAGCATCCAGAAACGATAGATAAACATTTTCTTCGCTCTGGAAACGTTCCTGTGCCCAAGCAAGACGTGAAAATAAATTTACCATCAGTGAAAAATTTGCGTTCAGCCCCCTAAGAAAAGTTGGTGCCATACCTTGACCATGATGACGAACCCGATCACCTCTTCGAAACTGACAAGCTTCCTAGGTTCATCCGGTGATATTTTGCATCCGTCCGGCAAGAAAGTATTGAACCCACGAATCAATCTCTCATATCCTGTGAATAATTCCTTTACTCTTGCTACGACCATCATTGCATCGATTCTGCGAGGTGCCGAAGAATGGAATGAATAAGAAGGAGAAGTATAAATCATCGATGATCGAATAGTCGCCTCAAGGTTCATGATTGTACCTTTGACTCTTGAAATCGTTCATAATTTCCACGAACGTATTGTACTTTTCCGGTTCATCTCGGAACGCGTCCTTCAGTTCCCCGAGATATGACATGGCGTCATCAGGTGTCGGTCTCCGCGCGCTACCTTCGGCGTCTCCCTCCACTCCTCCTTGGGGTTGTCCATAGCTTCACAGCCAGAAAAAAGAACGAAGGATCAAATTCGAAATAACATCTTAAAGAGTGCTCTCGTGCAAAACGAACCCACGACAGAGAAAAAAGTGAACTTTTAGCTTTCAGCACTGTACAACAGGACTGGCAAAAAAATAATTGAAGATAAAAATAAACTCACTGTTCTTCTCGTGAAGGGTGAACAGCAACTCTTCTTCCCTCCATATCTGCATAGAACAAAACCTGAAACGGCCTTTCTTTTTCCTCAAGCAAAGACTTACACTTAAACAGAAAGACCCCGAAATTTAAAGAGAAACCACACCTTGAGCTTTCTCAGAGTGAAAGAAGGAGCAGATCTCTGAGATGAAGAGAAGAACCAAGTGAATGTGATGCTGTTCAATGAGACCTTAGCACAAGTTATATGGGTTTTGTCAGCGTGGTTAAGGAAAGTCATGACCATGGATTAAATTTACCATTGGATTCCTAATAATACTTCATATTTGGCTGGCCTACAGCTTTCGGCTCGCATTTTACCTAATTATGATGCATGGAGAGAGATTGCCACTAGGCGGGTTGTGCACGACACATTGGTTACATAGAAGTAATTACGGCTTTTCTCGTTAATTTGATCATTTTGACAGCTGCATTTATTTATGATGCCGTAAAATTTCAATAAATGGCTCACTCAAAAATGGAAAATCAGAGGCGATGTGCTGTTATTATTTACGGAACATCTAATACTATTAAGTCATACATAGTAGAACCTTAAATTTGAAAACCGTTATATTTAAATAAACAGCTTACTTGAGAATAAAGAATCAAAGGTGATGTGCCTTTTATTCTTTATGAAACATAATATCGGAGCTGATGTGCTTTTTCAAATTTTTACCACATCATAGTTAATTTTTAAAAATATTTTAAAACACAGTATAACTCGTTTCTACATGTAAGATCCTCTAAGCTTCATTTAATCAATAAAGAGGTTCTAACCCCGGCATTTCCTTCTTTCAGCTGTTCGGAACATGCCATTTTCGGGAAAATTCTTAAAGATCCATTCCATTTTTGTCAAGGATATTAAAGAAAAACCTAAAACGCAGCAAAAAAAAGCCAACCTGAGGACACCCAAGATAGATGTTGAAAGATAAATATGGAGAGCTGTGTCTCAATACGAAATGCATCTTGCTGAATGTGGAAGCCTCATAATTATCACCTGGAAAAGATCTCCAATTTGGAAGGTAATCACTTATGGAAAAAAAAAATCTAAGTTCCTACTCGATTTTCAATATCCTTTTAGAAAGGGATGAAGAAGACCCTGAGTTTGCTTCGAAATGTCCGCATATTATCATATTTAGCAGATGTCAATTCATTTTGCTTTTTTGGAGATTTGGCTTCTCCAAAACAACTCGTCTAGAAAACCCATTTTTTACCAATTTTCATGTCGCGTTCATGTTACATACAAATCATTCAAGTTGTTTGCTAGAAGTATTTCTATGTCAACAATTTAACAGGATATTACATAAAAACTCATAGATGGAAAATTTGTCACAGATATATAAGTTCAAAATCTTTTGACATGAATTACTTTGAAATTGTAACATGAATTTACTAGTGTGGGATTTTTTGTATTATTAATCTTTTCTTTTAATTAGGCTATCTTTCATGGCTGATCTTGTATAATTGGAGGACAACTTGGTGTTAAACGAATTCAAGTATTTAAAATGTTTTTTCGTCCTTCAATTAATTAATAGTTTCTTAAAATAATGTCGTCGTCGTTGAGGTATATATAAGTTCTCTTCAAGATATAAATATAGCTGGGGGAAATATGTATTGCTCCTGTTCTAATCGGATCACTTGTTTTCTTTTCTTTTTTCCGGTATGAAAAGGTTTAGGAGGAGGAAAGGTTACCCCACGCTAAAGATAGGGCATTTTACAAGCTTAGAAGGCCTTATAGAAGGTTTATAGATCGTTTGCCAAATGAAATTGTCAGTAGCGAGATTTGAAATTGAACTTAATGTGCGAAGAGTTCAACCCTTTCTGAGTCAATCCACTTGATAAAATATTATAAAAATATGATCAGCGTGTGCTATGCCTAACATTATTTTTGATAGTAATGTTTTAGAAGTATTTATAATTCGATGTCACAAGACATTATTTTGAGTTAAAGAAACACTTAAATAAGCAAAAAAGAAGAAGTTAAATATGAATTAATCAAAATGGAACCTTAGTTTATAAGATATCAAAATTGAATGATCGGAGACAAATACATGGTTAATTCTTTTGCATTTGGTTTACCTAAAAGGATATCGTTCTCTAACTGTGGTTGCTAAATGTGATATCATTAGCTAATACAATATTTCACTACCGGCTGCAACAAATCATGTGCATTTCCTTTACTTCAAAACTTGGATTCGTTGCCTTTTTTTTATCTTATTTATCCAAATTAGGTTCATTATGTTGATCATGAATTATCGCGCCGCAAAATATATGCGAAATTCATTACTTCAGCAGCATGATGGGGCAAAGAACATTAAAAAACTAGAGGCTGCCGATCATTTTGGGTCTTCTGCAAATATGCATAAATTTGTAATCTGTACTTCTTATAAAGAGATAGGTTTGAGGATTTGGCCTCTCTTTTTATTTTCATTAATAAGCTCGCGACAAGAATTAAAAGTTGAAAAAAAAATAACATGAGGTTACTGATGGAGGAGGAAATGTGTAACTTCACTAATCTCGCTCTTAAGTAGTTAACACAACCACCGACCATTGGGCAACAACTAAATGACTGACCGTAAATTGATAAGACGTGATGGTTTAGAAAGTACACTCTCCACTTGTCGCTCTAAGTAAATCACATGGATCGAAAAGTTTCTTTAGAGTAGGAGAGTGCCCTAAGATGGAGACTAATGGTATTTGGAGATTAACGGGCCGTCCCATTTGATGGCCGAGAGGAAGGGCTTATGGGTTGGGAAAGCATTCCCGTTTCGAATCTCCATTAGTAATAGTAATACCTCAAAAAAGTTTCTTCATGGGGACTGAGTTGTAGTTGTTGGAAACATTTTGTTCCAAAACATTGTACTCACTCCAAACTTGAGCTAGTCTCCAAAAAGGCTTGAGGGACAAGAAATAGGGGAAGAACCGTCAAGAAGTGGGACTCCCTAATGTCACCCTTGTATTTCTTCCTAGGCAGGGAAAAAAGATTCCACTTGGGAATGAAGGAGGCATTCGATGCTGAAGATAGACAACATGTCAGTATTTGTATTGGCTACCGCTTGGTATGATAATATAGTAGCCTTCCGTGTTTGGAATGAGAAGGTGATTCTCACTAGAGGACCCTTGGAAAGCTGTTTGTAGAGGACCCTAATGTCACCTCTTGTATTTCTCCCTAGGTGGGGAAAAAAGATTCCACTTGGGAATGAAGGAGGCCTTCGGTGCTGAAGATAGACAAAACGTCAGTATTTGTACTGGCTACTGTTGGGTATGATAATATAATAGCCTTTCGCACTTAGAATGAGAATGTGATTCTCACTAGAGGACACTTGAAAAGTTGTTTGTAGATGTACGGGGACTGAGTTGTAGTTGTTGGAAAGCATTTTGTTCCAAAACATTGTCCTCACTGAAGTAGATGTCTGTTCCCCTTTGGACACTGAATCATAAGCCTGTTGTGTTAGTGCAAAATGTCCTCTCCTTTTTCCCTAATGGATGTCACGATTGATTTAAGGCACCGGAGATATATGGGTTTGTGAGAATTTCTTGGCCTCTCTCTATTTTGTTACAATCATGGTTCATGGCTTTGATATATACACGTTAGGAAATCTTCGCGATCGACTTCTGTTGACGCACCTCGACCCTCCTCACCAGTCACCCGACGTTTATATGTACTAGAATTGTCTTGCTCCGCCTCCCATTCTCCCCAATTCCATCCCACTTCTAGTGTTGCTTTAGACTTTAAAAGAAAAAAAATCTACGAAATGCATTTCAATTATCAAAAGACATTCTTGGGCAACCAATATCATCATCACAAACAACTAAGGGGAAATTACCTAATCACACATAAACCTATTGTACGGATGACAAGCAGCCATAAACCTTTTCATCATTTTCTAATGTAGCCCATTTCACCTAAATTGGCAAAAAATTGATGATGCAGTGGTCTAGTTATTATCGGCCTTCCTAAATGATACTATCGATGATATGGCCTGGACGACTCCTTAAAACAGCGTCATTTTGAATGTTTTTCCTTCTTTAGTTCATCTTAAACTTTGAGATGAACATTGAAACCCATATCTGGATCTGGAATATTTTTTCCTGTTTATCTGTTTTACTAAACCTCACGTGTTATTGTGATTTCTTCTTCTTCTTCTTCTCACATTCGTTTCCGACATTGCGAACACTCGACAAATCTCTTATGGCCACCTTCACTCTCTTCTATCTTCAATTTTTCCGATCCTCACCTTGTCGCCACAAATCTCCACCACCCATTGCTTTGGTCTCGATTGACGACCCCTCACCTCCGACTTCCATTCGCACGGCAGTGTTTCATCCTCGGCGTTGTCGAGCCCGAGCCCAGCAGGTGAGGTCAAGCCTCAAATATCATATATGAGGCCGAGTGAGCCCTAGATTTGGGTTGAGCGCCCCCGAGCTTGAGATCCAAGGCTCGCCCTTTATACCCGAAAACAGTGTTTGGAATTAGTTTTCCCCATTCGTGAAACAGAACATTTCTTATCTCATAATTGTCTATTATCAAAATATTCCACTAAATGCACAGGCCAAGTAACTTATTGACTAATAACATATACAGTACTCATTCTTAGCATAAGATCTGGAGTGATAAAAATGCCTTATTTCATTATCCTTGAAATTCATCAGATGATGATCGATTACAAACTAATTCAGAACCATAAATGAAGAAGAAAAAGTACTACAGGGAAAAATGAAAATATTGATGCAATGTTCTTCCATATAATGTATTCCTGTGTAATGATCAATTCATATCAGATCCAGTTGCATTTCGATTGTCCTTTGGCACCTGCTTCATCATGTCCTCACTGTGGTCCAAATTGGCGCAATCTTGTGTAACTTCATCCTCCGAATAACAGTCCTGTCTCGGCGGTCGGTCCAAAATAAATGCAAGAGAGAAAAGGAAGAGTATTATGTGCAACGAAACTATCTAACCGAAAGAAAATGGGAGGCAAAAAGGTCCCCTTACCATTTGCAATCGGCACGAGGTCAATGCGGTCATAGAGCTGAGCTCCTCCTCAGGGCAAAAGTTGTCGGGCAAGTACTCTTGAATTCCTCGACTAAGTAAGGATGGCCGGCAAAAAGGCGAGCAACCTACGGACATTACGAAATCGAAATGATGGACCAAATCCTTAAGCCTCCTCCATTTAGATCAAGATTGGGAAATCTTGTAGTCAAAGAAAGAGATCGTGCCTGCGGAAGGATGCACGTCTAACTGAATTTACCTCACTGTAGGTCGCGCCGACTTCCTCCCCGTGCAGGTACCTATTGAGAATGTGATGAAACGCTAAAAAAACATGTTCTTCGTTCCGAAAACATTCCTGCATCCACAAAACACTCCATTAAACATCATATTGACTCGGTACTAGCCTTCCACCCAGAAAGACGGAAGTCGTGCTATACCTTGACCTGAAGGGCGAAACCGACGGTTTCTTCGTAACTGACAGGCTGCTCCTTCACCAGCGGTTCGTCCACCGCTATTCTGCATTCCTCCGGCAAGAAAGCATTGAACCCACGAATCAATTCGTCATGCCCTTCGAATAATCCCTTCACTCTTTCGATGAGTTCTGCCAAACCGATTCTGCAAGATACCGAAGAAAAAGAAGTTAAATCACTTGATAATCATGTTGTTTCCACAAGGTTCTGGATCGTACCTAGTCTCGAAATCTCCGAAGCTCCGTACGAACATGTCGTACTTTTCCGGTTGGTCCCGGAGCGCCTGCTTCACCTCCATGACGTATAAAGAAGCCCTGGACTCCTCTGGTGTCCAGAACACCCTACCTTAATGTGCGAAGAGTTCAATCCTTTCCGAGTCAACCCACTTGATAAAATATTATAAAAATATGATCAGCGTGTGCCATGCCTAACATTATTTTTGATAGTAATGTTTTAGAAGTATTTATAATTCAATGTCACAAGACATTATTTTGAGTTAAAGAAACACTTAAATAAGTAAAAAAAGAAGAAGTTAAAAATGAATTAATCAAAATGGAACCTTAGTTTATAAGATATCAAAATTGAATGATCTGAGACAAATACATGGTTAATTCTTTTGCATTTGGTTTACCTAAAAGGATATCGTGCTCTAACTGTGGTTGCTAAATGTGATATCATTAGCTAATACAATATTTCACTACCGGCTGCAACAAATCATGTGCATTTCCTTTACTTCAAAACTTGGATTCGTTGCCTTTTTTTTCTTATTTATCCAAATTAGGTTCATTATGTTGATCATGAATTATCGCGCCGCAAAATATATGCGAAATTCATTACTTCAGCAGCATGATGGGTCAAAGAACATTAAAAAACTAGAGGCTGCCGATCATTTTGGGTCTTCTGCAAATATGCATAAATTTGTAATCTGTACTTCTTATAAAGAGATAGGTTTGAGGATTTGGCCTCTCTTTTTATTTTCATTAATAAGCTCGCGACAAGAATTAAAAGTTGAAAAAAAATTAACATGAGGTCACTGATACCGCTCTTAAGTAGTTAACACAACCACCGACCAATGGGCAACAACTAAATGACTGACCATAATTTGATAAGACGTGCTGGTTTGGAAAGTATACTCTCCACTTGTCAACTTTAAGTAAATCACATGGATCAAAAAGTTTCTTTGACGGCCAGAGAGGAGAGCGCCTTAAGATGGAGACTAATGGTATTTGGAGATTAACGGGCCGTCCCATTTGATGGCCGAGAGGAAGGGCTTGTGGGTTGGGAAAGCACTCCCGTTTCGAATCTCCATTAGTAATAGTAATACCTCAAAAAAATTTCTTCATGGGGACTGAGTTGTAGTTGTTGGAAAGCATTTTGTTCCAAAACATTGTCCTCACTAAAGTAGATGTCTATTCCCCTTGGACACTGAACCATAAGCCTGTTGTGTTAGTGCAGAATGTCCTCTCTTTTTTCCCTAATGGATGTCACGATTGGTTTAAGGCACCGAAGATACATGGGTTTGTGAGAATTTCTTGGCCTCTCTCTATTTGTTGTTACAATCATGGTTCATGGCTTTGATATATACACGTTAGGAAATCTTAGCGATTGACTTCTGGTGACGCACCTCGACCCTCCTCACCAATCACCCGACATTTATATGTACTAGAATTGTCTTGCTCCACCTCCCATTCTCCCAATTCCATCCCACTTCTAGTGTTGCTTTAGACTTTATAAGAAAAAAATTCTACGGAATGCATTTCAATTATCCAAAGACATTCTTGGGCAACCAATATCATCATCACAAACAATTAAGGGGAAATTACCTAATCACACATAAACCTATTGAACGGATGACAAGCAGCCATAAACCTTTTCATCATTTTCTAATGTAGCCCATTTAACCTAAATTGGCAAAAAATTGATGATGTTGTGGTCTAGTCATTATCGGCCTTCCTAAATGATACTATCGATGATATGGCCTGGACGACTCTCCTTTTTTTTTTTTTTTTTTTTTTTTTGGTCAGTCATACTCTACTCCTATTCTAACTCTTACTTTCAGACTTTTGCCTTACCTCCTTACAGGGCGTGGGAGTCGAAACCCACTCCTGCAACTAATTTGTCCCCACCCCAACCCCCCTGAAAAAGTGGGGATTCGAACGCCCCACCTCCCCCTTCCAAGTTGGATGGGTGGTCATTGGAGTAAACCCTAGTGGTCGACGACTCTCCTTAAAACAAGGTCATTTTGAATATTTTTCCTTCTTTAGTTCATCTTAAACTTTATGATGAACATTGAAACCCATATCTGGATTTGGAATATTTTATTCATGTTTATTTGTTTTACTAAACATCACTTGTTATTGTGATTTCTTTTGCTTCTTCTCACATTTGTTTACGACATTGCGAACTCTCGACAAATCTCTTATGGCCACCTTCACTCTCTTCTATCTTCAATTTTTCCGCTCCTCACCTTGTCGCCACAAATCTCCACCACCCATTGCTTTGGTCTCGACTGACGACCCCTCACCTCCGACTTCCATTCGCACAACAATGTTTCATCCTCGGCATCGTCGAGCCCAAGCCCAGCAGGTGAGGTCAAGCCTCAAATATCATATATGAGGCCGAGTGAGCCCTAGATCTGGTTTGAGCGCCCCTGAGCTTGAGATCCAAGGCTCGCCCTTTATACCCAAAAACAATGTTCGGAATTAGTTTTCCCCACTCGTGAAATAGAACATTTCTTATCTCGTAATTGTCTATTATCAAAATATTCCACCCAATGCACAGGCCAAGTAACTTATTGACTAATGACATATACAGTACTCATTCTTAGCATAACATCTAGAGTGATAAAAATGCCTTATTTTATTATCCTTGAAATTCATCAGATGACAATCGATTACAAACTAATTCAGAATCATAAATGAAGAAGAAAAAGTACTACAGGGAAAATTGAATATATCGTTCCAATGTTCTTCCATATAATGTATCCCTGTGTAATGATCAATTCATATCAGATCCAGTTGCATTTCGATTGTCCTTTGGCACCTTCTTCATCATGTCCTCACTGTGGTCCAAATTGGCGCAATCTTGTGTAACTTCATCCTCCGAATAACAGTCCTGTCTCGGCGGTCGGTCCAAAATAAATACAAGAGAGAAAAGGAAGAGTATTATGTGCAACGAAACTATCTAACCGAAAGAAAATGGGAGGCAAAAAGGTCCCCTTACCATTTGCAATCGGCACGAGGTCAACGCGGTCATAGAGCTGAGCTCCTCCTCCTCAGGGCAAAAGTTGTCGGGCAAGTACCTCTTGAATTCCTCGACTAAGTAAGGATGGCCGGCAAAAAGGCGAGCAACCTACGGACATTACGAAATCGGAATGATGGACCAAATCCTTAAGCCTCCTCCATTTAGATCAAGATTGGGAAATCTTGTAGTCAAAGAAAGAGATCGTGCATGCGGAAGGAAGCACGTCTAACTGAATTTACCTCACTGTAGGTCGCGCCGACTTCCTCCCCGTGCAGGTACCTATTGAGAACTTGATGAAACGCTAAAAAACATGTTCTTCGTTCCGAAAACATTCCTGCATCCACAAAAGACTCCATTAAACATCATATTGACTCGGTATTAGCCTTCCACCCCAGAAAGACGGAAGTCGTGCCATACCTTGACCTGGAGGGCGAAACCGACGGTTTCTTCGTAACTGACAGGCTGCTCCCTCACCAGCGGTTCGTCCACCGCTATTCTGCATTCCTCCGGCAAGAAAGCATTGAACCCGCGAATCAATTCGTCACGCCCTTCGAATAATCCCTTCACTCTTTCGATGAGTTCTGCCAAACCGATTCTGCAAGATACCGAAGAAAAGAAGTTAAATCACTTGATAATCATGTTGTTTCCACAAGGTTCTGGATCGTACCTAGTCTCGAAATCTCTGATGCTCCGTACGAACATGTCGTACTTTTCCGGTTGGTCCCGGAGCGCCTGCTTCACCTCCATGACGTATAAAGAAGCCCTGGACTCCTCTGGTGTCCAGAACACCCTACCTTCGACATCTCCCTCCATTGCTCCTCGGGATCGTCCGTAGCTTCATATCCAGGAAAATGAATGAGTGGTCGGATTTAAAAAAAAAACATAAATATTTGGAATGATTCCAAATAAGAAATACTTATGATACTACTCTTTCTCATATACTATTTGACATGAATCTATATTCATTTTATTCTATTAAAAATTAATTATTTTGCTAGTAGAAATTGAAAACGGAACATATAGAAAATTATTTGATTGAATAAATTAAGAGGGCTCTCGTCCAAAACGAAACCACGAGGGGGGTTGAAGGTGCAAACTTTTCAGAACTATCCAAGGGGACCGGCAAAAGATCATTTTGAATATGAAAATGAACTCACCGTTCTCCACGTGGAGGGGGTAGAATAGCACCTCTTTTTCTCTTCATTTCTGCACAAAACGAAAACCGAAAATCTTTTTCTTTTTCTTCAAACAAAGATTATCATCTAAACAGAAAGCCCCCAAATTCAAAGAGAAACCATACCTTGAGCTTCCTCAGAGTGAAAGAAGGAGCAGATCTCTGAGATGAAGAGAAGGAACCAAGAAAATGTGATGCTTTTTGATGAGATCTTAGCTCAATTTATAGGGATTTTGGCAACGTGGTTAAGGAAAGTCACGTTGGTGGATTAAGTTTCCCATTAGATTCCTAGTAATATTTCATATTTGGCTAGCCTGCCATTTTTGGCGCGCATTTTCAACTAACCACAATGCATGGAGAGAAATTACCACTAGGTGGATTGTGCATGTAATTGAGCATTTGTTACGTAAAAATAAGTATTTGAGGGTCATGGTTTTTCTCGTTAATTTGATCGTTTTGGTAGACGCATTTATTTATGAAACCGTTGAGTTTAGTTAGATGGCTTACTTGGAAATTTGATAATCGGAGGTGACGTGCTTTTTATTCTTTACGGAACTTCTAATATTATTAACTCGTACATATTAGAATCTTAAATTTTACAAATCGTCAAATTTAAATAAATGGCTTACTCGAAAATGGATAATCCAAGGTAATATGTCTTTTATTTTTTACAGAACGTTTGTGCTTTTCCAATTTTAACATATCATGGTTAATTTAAGCTTTTGAGAGCATGGCATTTTCTGGAGCATTCTCAATGATCCATCACATTGCCTTCCTTTGCTGGAGATGAATATGGAAAGCCAACTAGAGGACAGCCAAGGCAGATTTTAGAGATGAATATGGAAACTCGAATCTCAATTCGAAATGCATCTTGCTGAACGTGGAAACCTCATAATTATCACGCAGAGAAGATGTCTAATTTGGGAGGTAATCACATTTGGAAATAAATCTAGTCATTATCTACTCAATTTCGATATCCTTCAGAAAAAGGAGCAATACTCTGAGTTTTCTTCGAAATGTTCTCATGTTGGATAAAAGATAGGCCACGTACATTTCGTGGACAAAAAATTATTGCCCTTCTATTCGGTTTATGTGATCGATATTTTCTATTTTGAAAATCTTACCTGCCGTTTGTTTAAATTTATATATATTGTATGTTTTAAAAGCGAAAAATTGTTATTAATTTTAAGGATGCAATTTGGATCGTAAAGCCGGAAAGGGGCCGGAATGGGGAAGAAATTTCTGGGACGGTTTCCTTAGAAATGGGGGAAAGGGAGAACAAAAAAAACAAGAGAGGGAAACAATAAAAAAATTAATGTGTTTTGCTATGATTTTTGATTTTATCTTCTTCTCGTGTCTTATTGTTTTGGGGAGGAACGAGTGTGGAGATGGACTCGTTTGCCCTTGAAGTATCCGCCATGAGAATCTGGCTGACAAGACTAACCAAATTACCCCCCGGGAAAAAAATAAAAAAAAAAAAAAATACAAACTATCCCCTCTCTCTCTCTCCTCTTGATTTTGAAAACAACGAGAAAAAGTAACGCTCAATGCCCTAACTTATATCCACTCTATCAGGAGTATCTTAAACTTCACATCAAAACTTTCAAATTTGTACCGGTACGATATAAATACACCATGTTAATTTTCCTCACTTCCACATGAGAACCCTTAAATTCTTTTTGTGTCACCAATACCCAAATTTGTACCATGCGACCAAAAAATCCTAATTGTTTGTTGCATTGGTAATTTTGGTGACTGAAAAAAATTCGAGGTATTAATATTATAATGACCATTCAGTAATAGAAGGCATCGATCCTTTCGAATTCATATCATGTGTGCTTTCAACGCTATCGGTATCGATCCTTTCGAATTCGAATCGAAAAGCATACAAGAACAACTTTTGTCATATCCAATTGCCCACAGACATTTGAAATAGACATCGAGGTACCCTTTGTAGCCACCACGCCGGTAATAAGTCCTAACACTCGTAGGATGAAATCAATGATGATGGTTCGCTAAATGCACCGTACCACATTTTTTAGGATGTCCAGATTGTGTTAATAAAATATAATCAAGAGTCCAAGTTGCCAGTCAGTGGTATGATATTTTAGCGTCAGAAATATGATCGCCTAAGAATGGCCTAAGGGAGAAACAATCTAGCAGTAATAAGATATTTGTACATTTTTTCGGCATGAGAAATGTTTAAGATGGGTCTCTTCACTTTTTTTTTTCCAAGGTGTGGAGGTGTTGGTGGATGGATGCCCCTAGAATTGGTAGCTGCTGCTTTATAATAATTGTCAGTTCTTTTGGATGTGCTTCCCAACTGGACATGCGCGCCCCGAAGATTAAGGCGCTCCTGTGCAAATCACCAGCAAACCTTTCAACGTGCCCATCATCATCCATACGCCCCTCAAACTAAGCCCATACTTAATTTGACAGAAGTGGGGAGTGATTGATAATATAAAATGACTTGAACCAAGATATGACTTTTGACAGGCTTTTAAGATGGTGGGGAACGAGAGTAGATTGAGAC
Source organism: Eucalyptus marginata (assembly GCA_014182565.1). Lineage (NCBI taxonomy): Eukaryota > Viridiplantae > Streptophyta > Magnoliopsida > Myrtales > Myrtaceae > Eucalyptus > Eucalyptus marginata. The sequence continues at coordinate 27,992,514 of CM024594.1, forward strand.
GCACATCAAATGGGAGTATCGCTAGGTGGTAGTGATACACCATGTTTAATGATCAATACTACCATTAGATAAATACCACCTCCTATGATTATTCAACGTATTCTTTTTGGTCATTTGTCCCTCGTGGATTGAGTCAAGTTATTAGTTATTTAACTGAGTAGTTTGTGTCATATCAAATTTCACATTGAATGGGAAAAATGCATTGTCTAGCTATTCATGAGTCAACACTTACTACAAAATGGTCATTACCTCGTGAAATTATTTTCAGTACTCATTTTGGTGGCTTGGCTTGTGTGGACCTAACCGAGATGTTACAAAATGGTATTAGAGCAGAATCCCTCCGATTGGTATGCGGTTTATGGATGGACTGTGAGAGTTTTTTTAATGTGGGCTATATTAATTGATATTGTAATTTACTGTTTTACGGGATGATCGAAGGTAAGATATAAAGTTTCTTAATTAGTCTAATATGAGGCTAGCTAATGTAGGCTGAGTTGAGCCCGAGTTGTAATAAGAGGGCATGGTTGGAAACTCTATAAATAGTGCTCAAATTTCTTTTCTAACCGTAACACTCACAATTATCCTCACAAAGGAGCGTTTCCTATGTGCTAATGGTGAGAAACTATCTAATTGAGCTAGTGATGCAAAGAGTAATAGAGGAGAAGCATTTGCGGTTGGATCATCACTTTTTGCATAAAAAACGATGGATTCCAAAACAAGTACACTAATCTTTCTACTTGATTATATGTGTTCTTGCTCTAGCCATGGAGATCATGAAATTGCGTTTTTGTTACGAACATATAGTATTAGAGCCTCTATAGATTAGAACAGAAACATATAGTTCTTGCCATTTTTTCGTGATTTTTTGTACAGTAAAAATCAATTTTAAATATATAAACGAAAAGAGCTTGTCGAGACGAGCAAAACCGCAGGCAGCACATCGTCAGAAGAGGCCACACGTGCTCCCACGCACAGCCATGTGTCGCTAGGAGTCGGCGCGCGTCGAATACGCACCACCACGTGCTCCCACGCGTGCTCACATGCGGGTGCGGCTTGCACATGCACTCTAGGGTTGACATCATTGTGATGTTAGTAGCCTATGTGACTCAACAACCCGACCCAATATGATCATCCGACTTGGATGACCTGGCAACCCAACCCAAGATCCGACTCGGTTTACCGTTGACCAGACTAGTCAACCGGTCGGACTGTTGTTGATTTGACAAGAAAACGACCTAGGGGCTGTCGCGACTCGATCTTGCCGCCCTCGAATCCCTCATCGTTGCGAGGAGAGAAAAGGGGGAAATGTCAGGTTTAAGGGTACTTGATCATGAGAGTTCTCTCACGGCTCGTGTTTCCAAAAAGACGTCATCACCTTGCCTTTTGGATCGAGCCTCTCGTGAGTTCCCTCCACGAGATCGCGAGCTCTCCCAAGCTCGTACCTCGCGTGACAGCGGAGTGTTGCGATCCATACCAACACAAGCGACACACCTTTGAAAAAGGGGTCGGGTGTATATGATTTAAGGGTACCTTTATCATGGTAGCCCTCTCGTCATTGCTCGCCCATAAGGATGGCATCCCTTCATCCTTTTGGATTACTTCCCATGTCGAGTATGCTAAACCATAGTGAGTTTCATCGAAACTCATACCCCGCGCGACAGGTTATTTATACGGTCTAGTTGTTTATGACAACCCAAAAAATAAGATGGGAGTCACCACTAGCCTCATTTTAGAGGTCTGCTAGAAAACCCAATCGAGGATTGGGAGAGTTCCCTCGATTTCTACGCAACCAAATATCTAAGTTCGGGGACTTCGGTTATGCTAATATTTCTATTAATGCCCTTTTGGTACCTAAACAGTATGTTATGTTTTCCTAACATATCCATGCATTTCTTTTTATATTTTCAGGATCATTTGTCCTAAACTAAGTGATCATGCGTGGTTGGTCATTTTCATTCTATTCTATTTCTAGAAAACAAGCAAAGAAACAATCAATGGAATTGAAATTGCAAGACAGTAAGTAAACAATTAAGGAAAGCAGTAAATCTATCATGCAATCCTAACAAATATAAAAGAGAAACACATTTGAAAAAGATGAGAGAAAGAGAGAAAACCCGCAACTCGTTGGATTTTATACAACAAATAGAACCCGAGACATATGTTAGGAAAACGAATAGTACATGATAATAGTCGGAATGGACATCGATCTCCACCATCTTCGGGGTCCTAATCTAAACATAATCTAAGAAACTTATAACTAGGTGCATACAATGGAAGGAGACAAGCATACATATCAAAATAATAAAAAACAAGACATCATGTCAAGATCAATTGTTTAAAAGAAGTAAAATGTGAAAGTCAAGTTTTGGGGCCTCGGGGTTGGCCTTTGTCTTTCATGTGAAGGTCCCACTAAGATGCCTACCCAATCATTTTTTTTTTTTTTTGTGACTTATAGTAATTATTGACCAATTGTATTATCGCATGGCCAATAACTCTACTAAGTCTCCTAATCAAGCAATCTATATGATCCTAGGGTATTCCCTCGATATCATGCATCGACCCTACCATTTATCTAAAAATAACATGCATTGCAAAAAATCTAAACAAGCATACAAGTCTTTTGAACCTTGTTTCTTAATCAATCAAGCAAGAAAGTGAACCGTCGGCGGATCACTTATTACCAAGAGCATGCGCCAATAACAAACACAAGCAATTTCTAATGTATGATGGGGTGATATGTATGAAGGGTACATGTGATATTTCCAAGAAAACATATCTCAAAATTATTCATGAAATTTTTTGAAACAATGTGATGTATCAACTATGAAAGGCATTCAATTGCCAAGGCTAGCCAGGGCCTCGCATTAGAAGTCACAAGCGTCACAGGCATTTTGAATACAATTTAAACTGTAACTTTCACGTTGTCAAAACAAGATTTTCAAAATGTTCGAAAATATTTAGGATTAAGGAATATCTAGGCTATGGAACACATTCAATTGCCAAGGCTAACCCGGTCCTCGCATTCGAAGTCACAAGTGTCACGGACATTTTGAATATGGTCTAAACCATGATTTTTCCTTAAACCAAATCGAGTTTTGGAGAATAACCTTTTTAGGAATAGTGTTTTAGAAACATCACATGTACCGAAACATTTTTTTTCGAAAGATGCAATTTGAAAAAGGTAGTTGTTTAACAAAAAAGTTCAAAGCATTTGAAATAATTTTCATGAAGATGGCATGTCCTAATTTCATGCACAAAGTAACCTAAAAGGTGTAGTTAAACAATCATAATCATGTTTATATAAAAAAATTTCAGAACAAACGTATAAGAACAGCAAAATTGAGTAACACCCATTCACAATCTAGCTATGGAAAAATTTCCTAACATGCATGACATGATGACAAACAACTTTCATGTAGAAAGTTTTTTTGAACAAGTTACACAAGAATTTACAAAAATCAAACAACAAGCAACAGGACATTAGAAATTTATTAAAACAACAGGACATTTAGGTAATGTCACGAGAATTTTTCCTATCAGAACATGTCTAAAAATCATCAAATTTATACACAAAATAGCCAACATGATGAAAAGCAAGTTTCATTAAGATGCCAAGTTCAGATTCCAAATAGAAAAAATGGAACAAAAATATCAAAGGTCTATCTAAACAGAGGTAAAAACAGGGGATCTGAACTTGATCTTCTGTCCAAATTGTGATCTGACTTTGAAAATATGGAAAATAATTCAAATGATAAGTGATTGGCATGAAATTAGCTGTATTAGAAACTTCTAAGTGTTTTCTACATCTTCCTAGAAGAGCTCGAGTCTAAACTAGGTCAATTTGGTATCCTATAATTGAGATCTCTAAAAGTGCGCGCATTAATAATTAAGAAAACAGAACATAAGCATTCATTAAAAAACCTTAGAATCACTCAAAGAATGCCCAAATGACATGAAGAAATCACACGGGATTTATGATTGGATGCGACGGAAATTTTGGATAGTCATATAATCCTAAGTCGGCATGCAAAATGTCATACAATTAAAATGACATTATGAGATGATTCATAATTCCTAATGATATGCTTGGGAATTCTAAGTGTGACGAACACTTTTTGTGATACAATTTGATGTGCAAGATGAAACTCAAATAACATGACCTAAACACATATACAAACCTTGTAACATGCGGTTCAATAGTCAAGAAGGCATGCTCGTAAGATTTGATCCCTAGATGACTCAAACAAGCATGAGAATGTGCACATATGACAAGGTTTCATTTCAACACTAAATTTACAGAACAATCATGATTTCAGCCATCCGCAAGACATGCATAAATCCTACAAAAAATCTCACATACAAAGCATATAGTGATAAAGATTTCTTGTTAAGGGATCGAAACTCAATTAAGATCATATGAATCGTGGCAAAAATAGCAAAATAGATCACATTATATGTCCAACACATGTTGCAGCAATATCTTTTACTCGAATGCATGCAATTGATTCACATTGCCTAAGTAAAACCCTTGCAAAGCATGCATCAATTGAACATATATATCATGTATTCCATCTTTCATGAGGATTTGAGACCAAATAAGTGCATTTATGGACTCAATTTCATCAAAACAAATCTCGGACTAATACAGAACAGACTGACCTATGTCCAAATCTAAGCGATTTTGACCTACCTAAACATGTCTAAAAATTTTGAAAAAAAAAAAAAAAGATGCACGACACCTGTACGAGAAACTAGTTGTTCCAGAACTCAACACAAAAATCAGCACAAAAATAACAAAAACAGAGATTCAATTAAACAAATCTCGGACTAATACAGGACAAATCGACCTATATCCAGATCTAAGCACTTTTGACATAGCTAATCATGTTAAAAATTTTTGAGAAAAATACAAAAGATTCATAATACTTGTACGAGAAACTTTCATCAAGGAAAATTGTTCCAAAAATCAACACAAAAATCATCAAAAAAATAGAAAAATAGAGATTGATATGGAACAGATTGACCTAAGCCTAGATCCAAGTAGATCTAACCTAGTTTAACACGTCCAAAGATCATGAACAATTTACAGAAGATGAATGACGTGATTTGAAGCAAAACTCATGAATAAAATTTTATCAAAAAATGATCATGAAAGTCAACACAAAAATAACAAAGTCAGAAAGCGGAACCGGATTAGAACCAAAAAAAAAAAAAAAAAAAAACCTAAACTACTGCAGAATCGTTCATCTTCGGAGGTGTTTTTGGAGGGCCAAATGATGTTCTTTTTGGGTGTACGACCTATCGTTTTGAAGCTTGGGATGTCTATTATCTAATCTTAAGAGGACTTGAGGTGAAATGAGGTCATTTCGGACCTCGTTTTTTCCAAAATAGTAACCTATGTACAAGCCTACGAAAATCACAGATTAGGCTTAAACTCACAATAATCATTCAAATCATCAACAACTCATTGCAACATTCATACTCACCAATATTAAGCATGTAAAAGCTCCTAATCTTTAATCCTAGCCCCGATCGACTAACTCGATCTCACTTCATCGGATTCGAGTTTCGGATCATTACATTTGTTGTGTTTTTCACCGGTTTCAATCACAATTAGTCGGATTTAATCACCGAATCACGATTAGGTCTTCAAAAATGTAGATCAAGTCACTACGGCTCGGATCGGGATTAATCAAACCACCGGCTCAAGAAAAAAAAGGAAGAATCGGTCCAAGAGATGAACCAAAACCTAGAGAGAGAGAGAGAGAGAGAGAGAGAGAGAGAGCGAGGGAGTGATCTGTTTTGGTGGGGTTTTTGGAGGGAAAAATGAGAGAGAGAGGTCTGAAGAGGGAGGAAATTTCGTGGAAACGAGCCCTTTTTTTTTTTTTTTGAAAATTGAAGAAATTTCACTTATATAGTCCCACATTAAGCAATTTTGGCCGTCGGTTCGACCCTACGGCCAAAATGTCGATCTAACGGTTAAAAATCCATTTCGAATGCTTCATTATGATCTCGAGGTGTTGGGTAATTGATCTAATGGGTTTGATTTGCAAAAAACCAAGCCAAAATCGGGAATTGCGTCAAAATGTCTAATTAAGGGTCAATTTACAATTTGACGAAATTTGCGGACCAATTTGTAAAATTTTGGGAAAGTGGAGTTACAGAAGTGAAATTGAGAGTGAGAGGATTCCAGATCAGGTGGCCGGAGAACAAGAACCGGCAGAAAAGACCCTGAACTGGCCATTCTTGCTGGCGGCCGATTAGATCGGCCAAACCGGTTTGGTTCGATTCGGCCAGATTTTGATCGGTTCTTGACCGGTTTGGTCTAGTTCTCACCATTTTTTCCACTTAGGACCCTTGTGGGTAAAAAATGTATGCAATTTGACCCCTAAAGGACCTAATTGAAAAGGAATTTTATCCTTTTTATGAAGCAATTGACCAATTAAGATACAATTAAGCTAATCAAACCTTATGAATGTGATCTAGGATATTTATTGACCTAATTGAATGATTATCATGGAAAAAAATGAGTCGAAACCATGGGTGCTTTGAATTGGGTCTAAATGGCTAAAATGGTAAAATTTGCAATTCAATGGACAAAATTGCAAATTAATCAAAATTGAACTCAATTTGTATCACAATTTCCCTATCTAATGAGCTACCCATAGGTAAGATCACTTACCACATTCAAATTGACCTCAAATTGTAGTGCTCAAACTTAGGTAAAAAATAGATCTAAGCCTAATATTAAAATTGGACCTAGATTTATGAAATTAAACCATAGCCATGAACGAGTCAATTTGAATTTTGTCAAGTGAAGCTTAATTGCTTGACTTTCTAATGCTTTGGAGGATAAAATTCTTCAAATTGATGAGTTCTTGTGTGAATTTCGCAAAATCGATCTTGCATTTGGACTTATCTTAAGAAAATGAGTGAGAAGCAATTGTCCGTTCCCAAGTTATGAAGGATTGGTTTTGGTCCGCTAATTAGGGCTCAAAACGGCAATTCGTATTTTGACTCGGTAAATCGTGAAATTGAATGCTCAAACAGATTTCAGATAGTCCCTAAACCAAATGTCAAAGAATGAACTACAACTAATTATGACTAGAATAAAAGTAATTTTATTTTTGGTCGATTTAGAACCTAAAACTGAAAAATTCAGAAATCAAGGTTTTTAATCGAATTTTGTGAAATTTTTTACACAAAAGTCAAATTGGCAATAAAATAAATGTATTTGTGCATTTTTTTATTTTTTATTTTTTTGGGTCAAAGGTTTGACCAAAAGTCAACCATTTGGTTGACTTTTCCTAAAATGTTGATTTTTTAATCAAATCTTTGAATTTTCAAGAATTGATTTAAAAAATGTGAAATTAAAGCTAATTGGAATTTTTATGGGGTAAAAAGTCAATTTTGACTCAGGGTTGACTTTTGGACAAAGGGTTGACTAAAAAGTCAACCCGAAAGTCAACCGTTTGACTTTTCGAGTTTTTCTTGAAAATGAGCTAAAAACTGCTTAAAAACAATAATGCAAAAGAAATAAATGAAAAAATATATATATTTTTTGGTCAAGAGATAGGGTTCCGTTGCAATCAGAAACCTAAATCTCGATTTTTTTTTTTATTGTTTTAATGATATGTTGACTAAAAATCAGGTGTCAACAGGGGCCACCCGTGCATGTGCTCCACGTGTTGCACACTCGAGTGGCGTGTGCGGGCGCGTGGAGGCTCCGATCGACGCATAGTCGACGGCTTCGTGCTCGTATGGTGATTCTTTACACTATGGTGTATTTATGTTACATGTTTGATTATTATATGGATGTGAAAATACATATGAAACCCTAAATACATGTATTTTTAGGGTATTTTCACGTATTTTCTTGTATTTTTCTATAATTTTGCAAATATAAGTATTGATTTCTAGGTATATCATCACATAAATACTGTAGAGTGCAATTTGTTGATTATATATATTTTAACTTGTATAAATGAATAAAATAGTGTAATTAGCATAACATGTGATTAGTGATAAATTGCCCCTATCACTAAAGTTAAAATCACATGTGTGTGGTGTATGTGAAATGTAACTTTATATTCTCGGTATAAGAGAACTTCAAGGATCTAATTGAGTTATAATTGCTAAAGTGGCACACTTGATTGGATTTGAAAAATATCGATCTCATATAATGATAGGACATCTCTTGTTTTAATGCGTGATCACAGTCCCAAATAAGGTAATTGTGTATTAATTCATGGAAGAATACATGACAGTATGATGGAAGAGTGACTGATTATAGTGGTTCATACACACAAAGATAATGAATTCAAAAAGATTGGAATATATTCTCATAACCGACATTATGTGGGGAGTATAAAACTGCATGTCATGTATTTTGCCCAAAGATAATTATGTGATGATGCATGTAATTCTTTAGATGTGTACTTGTACGTCTTCAAGTTATACAGTGCATTGCTTATTTTTTGAGCCACATTTCCTGTAAACGGTAATTTCGTTACTATTGAGGTTCTTACTAGTTCAAACTTTAAGAGATGAAGAGAAATTTTTTTATTTTGTATAGAGATAGCTAATGTTCTTATGGCTCTTACTACCAATAAACCAGCAAATCTTATTGCAGAAAGTATGGAAGCTTAGAAAGCACAATTTACTACTTGGGAAAAAAGTAATTGAATTTGCTTGCTGTTTATGAAGCATTCCATTCAAGAACATTTGAAAAGTAGTTTGCCTACATAATGCACTGCTAGACAAATTATGGAAGCCTTGTTGGCTATAAATCGTGTCCCGTCTAATGCTGAGATAGGAACATACCTGCAAACACTCTTTATTATGAAGTATGATGGTTTTGGCAGAGTTAAGGATTATGTTTTGAGGATGGTAGATTTGCTGGTAAAACTTTCGACTCTTAATGTTACTATTCCTACCGCTTGCATTGTGCATCAAACTTTATCTACTCTTCCTCCTAATTTTGGAATTATCAAGACCAAAAATAATTCTCAAGATGAGACCTGGTCAGTTAATGACCTGATTGTAAGGATGGTAGCAGAGGAAGATAAATTGACAAAAGATAAATGGCACATTGCCCTTTATGCCTTTGGTTCTGGCAATGACAAAAGTAAGAGGTTCAAAATGATACCCATAAAGGAAATTGTGAAGCTGCTAGTCCTTCCAACAATCTGGGTCTTGAGATAGCACCCTTAAAGAAGAATGGTGTTCTTTGCTACTTTTGTAGAGAGATGACACGTCAAGAAATGCTGTAATAAATATAAAACTTGGTTGTTTAAGAGAACCAAGAATGAGGCTAAAGGTAATGAGTCTTTAGCATTTGTTTGTGAATCCAACCTATCGAAGCCCCGTTCAATTCTTAATGGCTAGATAGTGCTGCAACTAATTATATTGCGTTTACCATACATGGATTTATAAACCGAAACATACCAAATCAGGATGAATCAATGCTCACTGTGGAAAACAACATTATAGTCAACGTGGAGTTCATGGAAGATGTTATTTTGATTTTAGATTTTGGTTATAAGATAATATTAAGAAACACTTTTTACGTAGCTTCTTTTAGATGGAACTTAGTTTCTATGTCTTGTTAAATACTCTTTTGAAATAAAGAATAATAGTATTTATATATTCTTTAATTCAAATAAGGTTGGGTGTTGTAATTTGTCCAATGAATTGTACCGATTGTGTTTATCTTCCAATGATATATATATAAGTCACTTATTCAGCTTAAAATGTTGTTTCCAAAAGGCCTGTACCTAATGAACGGTCTTATGCATTATGGCATAAACGTCTTGATCACATCTCTAGAGAAAGAACAGAAAGGCTGATAAAGGCTAATATCCTGCCTACTCTTAAAAGTAATATAGAGACTCGTGTAGCACGTTGTGTAGAAATTTTTACTTCATCACATTTATTGATGACTATTTTCGATATGGATACCTATACTTGATTTAAAAAAGTCTGAGTCTCTTAACAAATTCAAGATTTTTTGGACTAAAGTAGAGAAACAGTTTGGAAAAGTTATAAAGATTGTCAGATCTAACCGTGGCAGTGAGTATTTTGGCAGATATGATGATGCGGGACAACTTAAAGAGCTATTTGCCAAATACTTGGAGGATTCTAGGATAGTAACTCAATTTACTATGCTTGGAAGTCTTACACAAAATGGTGTGGCTGAAAGGTGCAATCACACTGCTCTAATATAAATGTGGAATATGATTAGTAGAACAAATTTACTTGGTTTTCTATGTGATGAAATTTTGAAAACGGCATTTTACATTCCAAATCATGTTCCTACCAAAGTGATTCCATTGACTCATTTTGAATTGTGGATTAAATATAAACCTATCTTGAATTATATTAAAGTTTAGGGGTGTCCTGTAGAAGTGAAGTTACATAATTCGACATTGAATAAGTTGGATTCCAAAAATAATCTGTGTTATTTTGTATCTTACCAGATCATTCAAAGTGATATCAATTTTATAACTGTCTTTACCAAAAAAAAAAAAAAATGGTAACTGCTTACAAACTATTGAAAATGATAGTATGGTAGAGATAATTGGATTTCTGTCTTTCTCATGTAGATGATTGTAGAGCCTCTTATGTCATAAATTAAGCCTATTATGGCCTATGATCCAATTGTTGAGGTAGTTCCTGATGAAGTTTTTCAAGCCTCTCAAGTTTAGAATGAGGTTGTAGTAGCTCTACTTAGGAGATCGATTAGGGAAAGATGTTTAGCTATACCACTAGACTATGTAGTCTACTTGGGAGAGCATGCCTACAATATCAGTTGCGTTGTTGATCCAATGACTTATACATATGCTCTTTCTTGTCCTTAATCAGATTTATAGTTAGATGCGATGACAGATCAGATGCAATCTATAAAGCACAATGGTGTTTAGGAGATTGTTGAATTGCTTAAAGGTAAGCCTAGATTAAAAGGGATTCCAAAGGAAATATTGAGAAGTTTAAAATCAGACTGGTAGCTAAGGGTTTCACTCAAAGAGAATGAATAGATTATGAAATAACCTTTTTTCCAATCCCTTGTAAAGATTCTTTTAGAATAGTTATGGCATTAATAGCTCATTTGATATGGAATTACATCATATGTTAGATGGATGTTAAAACTGTTTTTCTAAATGGAGACTTTAATGAGGAGGTTTATATAGTACAACCCAAGGGTTTTGCAACAGATAATTTATGTAAACTTGTATTTAGATTGAAAAAGTCTATTTATGATCTCAAGCAAGTTTCTAGATGATGGTACTTAAAGTTTCACAGTGTTGTTATTTCTTTCAGATTTATTGAAAACAAAATAGATCAATGTATATACTACAAGGTCAGTGGGAGAAAACATATTTTTCTCATATTTTATGTAGATAATAGCTTACTTGCAAGTAGTGACATTGGATTACTGCATGAGACAAAGCGGGATTATAATTTTTTTTTTAAATGAAAGACCTTGTATTATTGGAGGACAACTTGGTGTTAAACGAATTTAAGTATTTAAAATGTTTTTTTCGTCCTTCAATTAATTAATAGTTTCTTAAAATAATGTCGTCGTCGTTGAGGTATATATAAGTTCTCTTCAAGATATAAATATAGCCGGGGGAAATATGTATTGCTCCTGTTCTAATCCGATCACTTGTTTTCTTTTCTTTTTCCGGTATGAAAAAGGTTTAGGAGGAGGAAAGGTTACCCCATGCTAAAGATAGGGCATTTTACAAGCTTAGAAGGCCTTATAGAAGGTTTATAGATTGTCTACCAAATGAAATTGTCGGTAGCGAGATTTGAAATTGAACTTAATGTGCGAAGAGTTCAATCCTTTCCGAGTCAACCCACTTGATAAAATATTATAAAAATATGATCAGCGTGTGCCATGCCTAACTTTATTTTTGATAGTAATGTTTTAGAAGTATTTATAATTCAATGTCACAAGACATTATTTTGAGTTAAAGAAACACTTAAATAAGTAAAAAAAAGAAGAAGTTAAATATGAATTAATCAAAATGGAACCTTAGTTTATAAGATATCAAAATTGAATGATCTGAGACAAATACATGGTTAATTCTTTTGCATTTGGTTTACCTAAAAGGATATCGTGCTCTAACTGTGGTTGCTAAATGTGATATCATTAGCTAATACAATATTTCACTACCGGCTGCAACAAATCATGTGCATTTCCTTTACTTCAAAACTTGGATTCGTTGCCTTTTTTTTTTTCTTATTTATCCAAATTAGGTTCATTATGTTGATCATGAATTATCGCGCCGCAAAATATATGCGAAATTCATTACTTCAGCAGCATGATGGGTCAAAGAACATTAAAAACTAGAGGCTGCCGATCATTTTGGGTCTTCTGCAAATATGCATAAATTTGTAATCTGTACTTCTTATAAAGAGATAGGTTTGAGGATTTGGCCTCTCTTTTTATTTTCATTAATAAGCTCGCGACAAGAATTAAAAGTTGAAAAAAAATTAACATGAGGTCACTAATACCGCTCTTAAGTAGTTAACACAACCACCGACCAATGGGCAACAACTAAATGACTGACCATAATTTGATAAGACGTGCTGGTTTGGAAAGTATACTCTCCACTTGTCAACTTTAAGTAAATCACATGGATCAAAAGTTTCTTTGACGGCCAGAGAGGAGAGCGCCTTAAGATGGAGACTAATGGTATTTGGAGATTAACGGGCCGTCCCATTTGATGGCCGAGAGGAAGGGCTTGTGGGTTGGGAAAGCACTCCCGTTTCGAATCTCCATTAGTAATAGTAATACCTCAAAAAAATTTCTTCATGGGGACTGAGTTGTAGTTGTTGGAAAGCATTTTGTTCCAAAACATTGTCCTCACTAAAGTAGATGTCTATTCCCCTTGGACACTGAACCATAAGCCTGTTGTGTTAGTGCAGAATGTCCTCTCTTTTTTCCCTAATGGATGTCACGATTGGTTTAAGGCACCGAAGATACATGGGTTTGTGAGAATTTCTTGGCCTCTCTCTATTTGTTGTTACAATCATGGTTCATGGCTTTGATATATACACGTTAGGAAATCTTAGCGATTGACTTCTGGTGACGCACCTCGAACCTCCTCACCAATCACCCGACATTTATATGTACTAGAATTGTCTTGCTCCACCTCCCATTCTCCCCAATTCCATCCCACTTCTAGTGTTGCTTTAGACTTTATAAGAAAAAAATTCTACGGAATGCATTTCAATTATCCAAAGACATTCTTGGGCAACCAATATCATCATCACAAACAATTAAGGGGAAATTACCTAATCACACATAAACCTATTGAACGGATGACAAGCAGCCATAAACCTTTTCATCATTTTCTAATGTAGCCCATTTAACCTAAATTGGCAAAAAATTGATGATGTTGTGGTCTAGTCATTATCGGCCTTCCTAAATGATACTATCGATGATATGGCTTGGACGACTCTCCTTTTTTTTTTTTTTTTGTTGGTCATACTCTACTCTACTCCTATTCTAACTCTCACTTTTAGACTTTTACCTTACCTCCTTGCAGGGTGTGGGAGTCGAAACTCACTCCTGAAACTAATTTGTCCCCACCCCAACCCCCGAAAAGTGGGGATTCGAACGCCCCACCTCCCCTTCCAAGTTGGATGGGTGGTCATTGAGTAAACCCTAGTGGTCGACGACTCTCCTTAAAACAAGGTCATTTTGAATGTTTTTCCTTCTTTAGTTCATCTTAAACTTTATGATGAACATTGAAACCCATATCTAGAACTGGAATATTTTATTCCCATTTATTTGTTTTACTAAACATCACGTGTTATTGTGATTTCTTCCGCTTCTTCTCACATTTGTTTACGACATTGCGAACTCTCGACAAATCTCTTATGGCCACCTTCACTCTCTTCTATCTTCAATTTTTCCGCTCCTCACCTTGTCGCCACAAATCTCCACCACCCATTGCTTTGGTCTCGACTGACGACCCCTCACCTCCGACTTCCATTCGCACGACAGTGTTTCATCCTCGGCATCGTCGAGCCCGAGCCCAGCAGGTGAGGTCAAGCCTCAAATATCATATATGAGGCCGAGTGAGCCCTAGATCTGGTTTGAGCGCCCCTGAGCCTGAGATCCAAGGCTCGCCCTTTATACCCAAAAACAGTGTTCGGAATTAGTTTTCCCCACTCGTGAAACAGAACATTTCTTATCTCGTAATTGTCTATTATCAAAATATTCCACCCAATGCACAGGCCAAGTAACTTATTAACTAATGACATATACAGTACTCATTCTTAGCATAACATATGGAGTGATAAAAATGCCTTATTTTATTATCCTTGAAATTCATCAGATGGCAATCGATTACAAACTAATTCAGAATCATAAATGAAGAAGAAAAAGTACTACAGGGAAAATTGAACATATCGATCCAATGTTCTTCCATATATTGTATCCCTGTGTAATGATCAATTCACATCAGATCCAGTTGCATTTCGATTGTCCTTTGGCACCTTCTTCATCATGTCCTCACTGTGGTCCAAATTGGCGCAATCTTGTGTAACTTCATCCTCCGAATAACAGTCCTGTCTCGGCTGTCGGTCCAAAATAAATACAAGAGAGAAAGGAAGAGTATTATGTGCAACGAAACTATCTAACCGAAAGAAAATGGGAGGCAAAAAGGTCCCCTTACCATTTGCAATCGGCACGAGGTCAATGCGGTCATAGAGCTGAGCTCCTCCTCAGGGCAAAAGTTGTCGGGCAAGTACCTCTTGAATTCCTCGACTAAGTAAGGATGGCCGGCAAAAGGCGAGCAACCTACGGACATTACGAAATCGGAATGATGGACCAAATCCTTAAGCCTCCTCCATTTAGATCAAGATTGGGAAATCTTGTAGTCAAAGAAAGAGATCGTGCATGCGGAAGGAAGCACGTCTAACTGAATTTACCTCACTGTAGGTCGCGCCGACTTCCTCCCCGTGCAGGTACCTATTGAGAATGTGATGAAACGCTAAAAAAACATGTTCTTCGTTCCGAAAACATTCCTGCATCCACAAAAGACCCCATTAAACATCATATTGACTCGGTACTAGCCTTCCACCCAGAAAGACGGAAGTCGTGCTATACCTTGACCTGAAGGGCGAAACCGACGGTTTCTTCGTAACTGACAGGCTTTTCCTTCACCAGCGGTTCGTCCACCGCTATTCTGCATTCCTCCGGCAAGAAAGCATTGAACCCACGAATCAATTCGTCATGCCCTTCGAATAATCCCTTCACTCTTTCGATGAGTTCTGCCATACCGATTCTGCAAGATACCGAAGAAAAAGAAGTTAAATCACTTGATAATCATGTTGTTTCCACAAGGTTCTGGATCGTACCTAGTCTTGAAATCTACGAAGCTCTGTACGAACATGTCGTACTTTTCCGGTTGGTCCCGGAGCGCCTGCTTCACCTCCATGAGGTATGAAAAAGCCCTGGACCCCTCTGGTGTCCAGAACTCCCTACCTTCGGCATCTACCACCATTGCTCCTCGGGATCGTCCGTAGCTTCATATCCAGGAAAATCAATGAATGGTCGGATTTAAAAAAACATAAATATTTCGAATGATTCCAAATAAAAATACTTATGATACTACTCTTTCTCATATACTATTTGACATGAATCTATATTCATTTTATTCTACTAAAAATAATTTTTTTGCTAGTAGAAATTGAAAACGGAACATATAGAAAATTATTTGATTGAATAAATTAAGAGGGCTCTCGTCCAAAACGAAACCACGAGGGGGGTTGAAGGTGCAAACTTTTCAGAACTATCCAAGGGGACCGGCAAAAGATCATTTTGAATATGAAAAATGAACTCACCGTTCTCCACGTGGAGGGGGTAGAATAGCGCCTCTTTTTCTCTTCATTTCTGCACAAAACGAAAACCAAAAATCTTTTTCTTTTTCCTCGAACAAAGATTATCATCTAAACAGAAAGCCCCCAAATTCAAAGAGAAACCATACCTTGAGCTTCCTCAGAGTGAAAGAAGGAGCAGATCTCTGAGATGAAAAGGAACCAAGAAAATGTGATGCTTTTCAATGAGATCTTAGCTCAATTTATAGGGATTTTGGCAACGTGGTTAAGGAAAGTCACGTTGGTGGATATGGTTTCCCATTAGATTCCTAGTAATATTTCATATTTGGCTAGCCTGCCACTTTTGGCGCGCATTTTCACATAACCACAATGCATGGAGAGAAATTACCACTAGGTAGATCTTGCATGTAACGGAGCATTTGTTACGTAAAAGTAAGCATTTGAGGGTCCCGATTTTTCTCGTTAATTTGATCGTTTTGGTAGACGCATTTATTTATGAAACCGTTGAGTTTAGTTAGATGGCTTACTTGGAAATTTGATAATCGGAGGTGACGTGCTTTTTATTCTTTACGGAACTTCTAATATTATTAACTCGTACATATTAGAATCTTAAATTTTACAAATCGTCAAATTTAAATAAATGGCTTACTCGAAAATGGATAATCCAAGGTAATGTGTATTTTATTCTTTAGAGAACGTTTGTGCTTTTTCAATTTTAACAAATCATGGTTAATTTAAGCTTTTGAGAGCATGGCATTTTCTGGAGCATTCTCAATGATCCATCATATTGCCTTCCTTTGCTGGAGATGAATATGGAAAGCCAACCAGAGGACAGCCAAGACAGATTTTAGAGATGAATATGGAAACTCGAATCTCAATTCGAAATACATCTTGCTGAATGTGGAAGCCTCATAATTATCATGCAGAGAAGATGTCTAATTTGGGAGGTAATCACATTTGGAAATAAATCTAGTCATTATCTACTCAATTTGGATATCCTTCGGAAAAAGGAGCAATATTCTGAATTTTCTTCGAAATGTTCTCATGTTGGATAAAAGATAGGCCACGTACATTTCGTGGACAAAAAATTATTGCCGTTCTGTTAGGTTTATGTGATTGATATTTTCTATTTTGAAAATCTTACCTGTCGTTTGTTTAAATTTATATATATTTTATGTTTTAAAAGCGAAAATTTGTTATTAATTTTAAGGATGCAATTTGGATCGTAAAGCCGGAAAGGGGCCGGAATGGGGAAGAAATTTCTGGGACGGTTTCCTTAGAAATGGGGGAAAGGGGGAACAAAAAAAACAAGAGAGGGAAACAATAAAAAATTAATGTGTTTTGCTTTGATTTTTGATTTTTGATTTTATCTTCTTCTCGTGTCTTATTGTTTTGGGGAGGAACGAGTGTGGAGATGGACTCGTTTGTCCTTGAAGTATCCGCCATGAGAATCTGGCTGACAAGACTAGCCAAATTAACCCCGGAAAAAAAAAAAAAAAAAAAAGATACAAACTATCCCCCCTCTCTCTCTCTCTCCTCTTGATTTTGAAAACAACGAGAAAAAGTAACGCTCAAATGCCCTAATTTATACCCACTCCATCACGAGTATCTTAAACTTCGCATCAAAACTTTCTAATTTGTACCGGTACGATATAAATACACTATATTAATTTTCCTCACTTCCACATGAGAACCCTTAAATTCTTTTTGTGTCACCAATACCCAAATTTGTACCATGTGACCAAAAAATCCTAATTATTTGTTGCATTAGTAATTTTGGCGACTCAAAAAAATTCGAGGTATTAATGTTATTGTCACGCCCTGAACCCCGAGCGTGCCAACATCCCACCATAGTCATTCAAATTGCGACATTCCCAGGTTAAGTCGCCGACCCAATCAATTCTTTAATGCGCATGCGAAAGCATATTATAAAACCCCTAACAATAAAATATGGGATAGAAAAGCAAGAAGTAATTTTACAACAATACACTTTCGTAAATCAATGGAATTACAAACGAAGGCCTACAGCCAAAAGTTTACAAAAAATCGGCTCTTAAAAAGGAACTGTCCTACGATCTACAAGTCCGACACGTTCTCCAAGGCTCCAGACTTCACCTCTGCAACTCCTCAAGGCCAACCAAAGCGATCTGGTCGCTCCGTCCACAAGGGACCTGAAAATGTTGGCCCACAACGGGGTGAGATATCGTCTCAGCAAGTTCAACCCCCTAAACCCCTATTAGAAAGAAAATACACCCCGGGTGGCCTAGCTACATCACACAGAAGACTTACCTCGTCTTACTTCCTTCCTGCAAGTTAGCACAATTTGTATAACATGAACTCAGGTAATATTAAAAATTCAAACAATTGGAATGCCAACACTTTCATAGGAACCACAATCGTACTCAACACGCATTCCAATTAATATTCACTGCCACACAAGGGCATAGCCTACTCGCAGATCAGCTATCTTCTGACATTAATGCCAGGCATCGCCTCCCCCCCTTGGAGCGCGGTTTCGTCACTACGTCGACGGCATTCCCGAAGGAGCATAGATCTAGTTGGCCTAGCCTCTACTGTGATCCGAGCCATGTCACTACACTGACGGCAATCCACAAAGAGTACAGGTCCAGTTGGCCTAGCCACTACTGCGACCCGAGCCACGTCACTCACTAACGGCAATCCACAAAGAAAACAAGTCCAGTTGGCTTAGCCACTACTGCGACCCGAGTCTTTCAACCAGTACACGACAAATCAATATTGACTTCCGGACACTCCGCATTTCATTCACATACTCCAATTACAATAGTAATCCTTAACAATTAAATTTCTGCATCAAAATCCAACACTTTGGTTTTTATGACTAAAAACCCTATTTATCACAATTAATATTCAATTTGCCACATCCATTCATCAAATTCAAATTCTAAGTGCAAGACAAAGAACGATCGGCATGAAATTCTAAGCAATTGAGGTCAAAAATAATTTTTCGAGTTTTTTTTTTATTAATAATAATAATAATAATAATCAACACTCAATTCGCACATCCATTCATCAAATTCAAATTCTAATTGCACAAATGACAATCAAAGACGAAATTCTAAGAATTGAGGTCAAAATAATTTTTCGAGTTTTTTTTTTAAATAATATTTTAATGATTTTCGGAATATAATATATTATTAAATTCCAAAATTTCGAAACAATTAAATAAATCAAAAATAAAACCCATTATGTCACATCAAGGTTTATATTAAAAATAAACCTACTTAACTTTAAACTAAACACAATTTAACTTAATTAAACACCATAATCTAATTCTCAATCAAATAAACGAATCAAACCACATAAACTCACTTAACTTATACTAAGCACACTTAGGGCATTATTAACCATCTAAGCAAGATTTAGTGAGCTAAACTCACCGGATTAGCAAGCCGAGCACGCCAAAACGACGGGGCCGACGCGAGGATCAACTTTCCTCAAGGCGGGCCGAGCATCCGGGGTCGGGAAGGCGGCCAAAAAGGGCCAAAACCAGGCTGCAAAACCCATTTTTGCAGCTGCTGGTTTGGCGCCAATGGAGGGGAAACGGTGGCTGGTTTGGGTCGAAAACCGGCGGAGGAGCGAGGCAGCAGCTTGTGCGGCGACCGGCGGCAGCTCACGGCGGCGGAGGGAGCTCCGGCGAAGGCTGGCAGCTCGGGACGATGGCTGCTGGGCGGCGGACGAAGGCTGGAGGCGCGGGCGAGCGTCGCGCGAGTGAGCGGCGAGCGGCTCGCGCGGGCGAGCGGCGCCGGCGACGGCCGCGACGGCGAACGGCGAGGGGCGGCGTCCGGCGGGCGGAGGGGGCGTGCGGGGCTGCTGGTCGGACCTCCTCTCTCTCTCTCTCTCCTCAAGACAATCCTCCTTGATTCAAGGAAGAAGATGAAGTTGCTTTTCCAAGAGCCAATCCCCTCCATCCACTTGTCAAGATCCAAGCCATTCTTGCCCTACACCATGACATCACCAAGTGATGTCATACTCCACTAACCCAAACTCCCACAACCTTAAATCAATAGGTTTAATCTCATTTTCTGGGGCATTTAAGTATCTAATTCTTCAACTTCTCTTCTAATCAACCAAATCAAAGTCCATAAAATTAATCCAATGTTACCACACTTAAATTCACATAATCACTTGACCATAAAATCAATTTAGATCCCAAAAGCACGACCAAAAGCGAGCCTTCCAATTTCTCGAGCCAAATTGGCCATAATTTGATTATTTTGCTAAAAAACTCGGTTTGCATGAAAAATCCTCTGAAGATGAGTCGATGTTCCTAAAATGATTTATGACACACCATGACTTCCAATTTCTGAATTCGATCTCAATTTCACGGTTAATTTCACTCTGGCACAATATTAGCGCGTCCTGATCTACCGAGTAGCTTTTAGAAATTTTTATGCATTTGACTTGTGGTTGATCAATTCAAGCCACAATGTACATCTCTGACACATTGGCGACTTTCGGTTGTCGGGAAAATCTTAAGGTTTCAAACACGGACATAAGGTACCCAAACGACAGAGAAGCTGGCCCAGTGCCGATCAACAAGAATTGTGCGATCCCACACTCGATCACATGCCTCTATCGAGTCGACCTATCTCCGGTCTCTAATCGATTTTTAACTGTGCCGTAATGACCTTTGCAGATCAACTCGGTCGAAAGGTCATTTCCTGGTCAAATTCTCGAGTCCGATGCCTTAGAATTTCTTAATGGCTTCATCCGATAGACTAGTTATCCCATGAGTGATCAGTTCAGGGAAAAGAACTATATGCGTGCAGATGAAATGCCCATTTCAATTTATTGAAAATAGAATTGGAAATTCGGGATGTCACAGTTATAGTGACCATTCAGTAATAGAAGGCATCGATCCTTTCGAATTCATATCATTTGTGCTTTCAACGCTATCGGTATCGATCCTTTCGAATTCAAATCGAAAGGCATACAAGAACAACTTTTGTCATATCCAATTGCCCACGAACATTTGAAATAGGCATTGAGGTACCCTTTGTAGCCACCACGCCGGTAATAAGTCCGAACACTCGTAGGATGAAATCAGTGATGATGGTTCGCTAAATGCACCGTACGACATTTTTTAGGATGTCCAAATTGTGTTAATAAAATATAATCAAGAGTCCAAGTCGCCAATCAGTGGTACGATATTTTAGCGTCAGAAATATGATCGCCTAAGAATGACATAAGGGAGAAACAATCTAGCAGTAATAAGATATTTGTACATTTTTTCGGCATGAGAAATGTTTAAGATGGGTCTCTTCACCTTTTTTTTTAAGGTGTGGAGGTGTTGGTGGATGGATGCCCCTAGAATTGGTACCTGCTGCTTTCTAATAATTGTCAGTTCTTTTGAATGTGCTTCCCAACTGGACATGCACGCCCGGAAGATTAAGGCGCTGCTGTGCAAATCACCAGCAAACCTTTCAACGTGCCCATCATCATCCACACGCTCCTCAAGCTTAGCTTCGATGTCCGTTGCTATCCCCTTTCGTTTTCGTTCTTCCCTTCTTATCGGGGTGCCCACCCTTTCCCACCTTAAAATAAAAATAAAAAATGGAATCTAAGAGTTCGTCCCCTTTGATGTATTCTAAAGATGCAAAAATCATTCTTTTGCGTCGCTTTTCTTTATACTAGAGCGACAAAAGTAAGTTTCATCGCCGTTGACTGCAATTTCGAGACGATAAACTCTTCAATTTGTTGCCGCAACAGACGGTCAGATTGGTGATGAAAACTGAATTTGTGATGGGTCATTGCTGCCACGGTTGTACGCCCTTAGCCGAAAAAAATCGACTTCCTTTCCCTATTGTTCGGACAGCAGACGGAAATTCCTTGTACATGCGAGTGCCGTGGGATGAAAAGGGACATATGTCTTGGGAGGGGAATAAGGTAGGAAAGAGAAGCAAAGCTTGAGAAGTTGAAGTCGTGTGGAATTGGAAGGACAGAGTGGATCGTTTGGTGTACTACAGAGCATGTGCTCACTGGGTTCACTTGGCAAGTATTTGAAGAGATGTATATCCTCTCTAGCTTTCTAAAAGATCAATGGAACATCAAACGAAGTTCACCCCCACCTGACCTCAACCATATCCTCCTGTGTACATTCCCTTCTGACAGCAAATTTGTCCAAAACAACAGCAGGGTTCTTTTTCATGCAACTTCATGGAATCTTTATTACGGTACATATAATTTATCAAATTACGAGTCGATGTGAGTCTCGCGTCATTAGTCACTGCGATCGGTTCAGGTCCGGTCTCGCTTCCGTCCTTCGTTCTAGTCCCTGGGCCTTGACTGGAGGCATGTTCTCCGGCTGGGAGTATTTCCCTCAAAGCTCCCTCTTCCTCCTCCACTTAGCTTGGTGTTTGGTGGGCCCAGATTGAGCTAAAAATGGCAAGCGACGTCACGAATGGCTGCGAAATGGGGAGGGCTTGTGATAACTTGCGCTCCTTTTTCACTTTTATGACCCAAAACATATGGAAGAAAAAATTGGGAAAAACTTTAACTGTCCCCATCACATCAGCATCAAGCTTCGAGTGCCGAAATTTCGAGTGCCGAAATGCCCACTCAAATCTCAACCGTAAATTTCGCCAATATGTTAACGTCACATCCCAATGCCTGGTCGAATGGGAGAGATGCCGTTAAGCGATTCATGTTTCAGACATTCCCCTCTTGAATGATCAAAACCTTACGCGATTACTTAATATACTTGCTTTTGTGATTTGGCCCATATGTAATTGATCAGATTGTTATAGATGATATTGGATAACTTCCCTTATGTTAGATTTATGGTCATGAATGGACTAAGCCCATACTTATTCGACACAAGTGGGGAGTGATTGATAATATAAAAGGACTTGAACGGGATATGACTTTTGATAGGCTTTTAAGATGGTGGGGAACGGGAGTAGATTGAGACGCACATCAAATAGGAAGTATCACTAGGTGGTAGTGATACAGCATGTTTAATGATCAATACTACCATTAGATAAATACCACCTCCTATGATTATTCAGCGTATTCTTTTGGTCATTTTTCCCTCATGGATTGAGTCAAGTTATTAGTTATTTAACTAAGTAGTTTGTGACATATCAAATTTCACATTGAATGAGAAAATGCATCATTTACCTATTCACGAGTCAACACTCACCACAAAATGGTCATTACCTTGTGAAATTATTTTGAGTACTCCTTTTGGTGGCTTGGCTCGTGTGGACCTAATCGAGATGTTACAAAATGGTATTAGAGCATAATCCCTGGATTGGTATGTGGTTTATGGATGGATTGTAAGAGTTTTTTTAATGTGGGCTACATTAATTGATATTGTAATTTATCGTTTTACGGAGTTGGTCAAAGGTAAGATATAACGTTTCTTAATTAGTCTAATACAAGATTGGCTAGTGTAGGTCGAGTTGAGCCCGAGTTGTAATAAGAGGGCATGGTTGAAAACTCTATAAATAGTGCTCAAGTCTCTTTTCTAACCATAACACACATACATTTATCCTCACAAAGGAGCGTTTCCTAAGCGCTAATGGTGAGGAACCGTCTAATTGAGCCAATGATGCAGAGGGCGATAGAGGAGAAGCATCTGCGCTTGGATCGTCACTTTTTCGCATAAAAAAGATGGATTCTAAAACAAGCTATGTGTTCTTGCTCTAGCTATGGAGATCGTGAAATTGCGTTTTTGTTACTAACATATAGTATTAGAGCCTCCATAGATTAGAACACAAACATATAGTTTTTACCATTTTTTCGTGATTTTCTGTACAATAAAAATCAATTTTAAATATATAAACGAAAAGAGCCTGTCGAGACAAGTAAAACCGTGGGTAGCACATCGTCGGAAAAGGCCACACATGCCCCCACACGCAGCCATGCACCGCTAGGAGTTGGCACATGTCAAATACACACCACCACATGCTCCCACGTGTGCTCACACGAGAGTGCGGCTTGCACGTGCACTCTAGGGTTGACATCATTGTGATGTTAGTAGCCTATGTGACCCGACAACCCGACCCAATACGATGATCAGACTTGGATGACCCAGCGACCCAACCCAAGATCCGACCCGATTTACCGTTGACCGAACGAGTCAACCGCTCAGACTATTGTTGATTTGACCAGAAAACGGCCTAGGGGGCCGCCCACGCATGTGCTCCACACGTTGCACGCTCAAGTGGCGCGCATGGGCGCGCGGAGGCTTCGATCGACGCATGTTCGATAGCTTCGTGCTCGTATGGTGATTCTCTACACCATAGTGTATTTATGTTACATGTTTGATGATTTTATGGATGTGAAATACATACGAAACCCTAAATACATGTATTTTTAGGGTATTTTCGCATATTTTCTTATATTTTTCTATAATTTTGGAAATATAAGTATTGATTTATAGGTATATCGTCACATAAATAGTGTAGAGTGCAATTCGTTGATGATATATATATATATATATATATATCAAGTTTAACTTGTATAAATTGATAAAGTAGTTAATATGTAATTTTAGTAATAAATTGCCCCTATCACCAAAATTAAAATCACATGTGTGTGGTGTATGTGAGATGTAAAGTTTATATTCCCGATATGAGAGAGTTTCAAGGATCTAATTGAGTTGTGACTACCAAAGTGGTACACTTGATTAGATTTGAGAAATATTGATCTCGTTTAATGATGGGATGTCTCATGTTCTAATGCGTGATCACAATCTCAAATAAGGTAATTTTGTATTAGTTCATGGAAGAATACATGATAGTATGATGGAAGAGTGACTGATCACATAGTGGTTCATACACACAAAGATAATGAATTTATAAAGATTGAAATATATTCTCATAACCGCCGTCATGTGGGGAGTATACAATTGCATGTCATATATTCTGCCCAAATGTGATTATGTGATGATGCATGTAATTCTTTGGATCTGTACTTGTACGTCTTCAAGTTAACAATGCTCACATGATGCTAATTATATACATTACTTGTTTTTCAATCAACTTTTCTATAAACGGTAATTTCATTACTATTGAGGTTTTATTGATTCAAACTTTAAGAGATGGAGAGAAATTTTTTTATTTGGTATAGAGATAGCAAATGTTCTTATAGCTCTTACTACTAGTAAACCGACAGATCTTATTGCAGAATGTACGGAAGCTTAGAAAGCACAATTTACTACTTGGGAAAAGAATAATCGAATTTGCTTGCTGTTTATAAAGCGGTCCATTCAAGAACACTTGAAAAGTAGTTTGCCTGCATAATGCACTATTAGACAAATGATGAAAGCCTTGTTGGCTATAAACCGTGTCTCGTCTAATGCTGAGATAGGAATACACCTACAAACACTCTTTATTATGAAGTACGATGGTTCTGGTGAAGTTAAGGATTATGTTTTGAGGATAGTAGATTTGTAGGCAAAACTTTCGGCTCTTAATTTTACTATTCCTACCGATTGTATTGTGCATCAAACTTTAAATACTCTTTCTCATGATTTTGGAATTATCAAGACCAAAAATAATTCTTAAGATGAGGCTTGGTCAATTAAGGACCTGATTGTAAGGATGGTGGCAGAGGAAGATAAATTAAAGAAAGATAAAGGGCACATTGCCCTTTATGCCTTTGGTTCCAGCAATGACAAAAGTAAGAGGTTCAAAATGATATCCATAAAGGAAATTGTGAAGCTGCGAGTCCTTCCAACAATCTAGGTCTTGAGATAGCACCCTTAAAGAAGAATGGTGTTCTTTGTTACTTTTATAGGGAGAGACGACGCGTCAAGAAATGCTGTAATAAATATAAAACTTGGTTGTTTAAGAGAACCAATAATGAGGCTAAAGGTGATGAGTCTTTAGCATTTGTTTGTGAATCCAATCTATCAAAGCCCCGTTCAATTCTTAGTGGCTAGATAGCGCTGTAACTAATCATATTGCGTTTACCATACATGGATTTATAAACCGAATGAGTTTGTGGGAGATGTTATTTTGATTCTAGATTTTAGTTATAGGATGATGTTAAGAAATACTTTTTACATACCTTCTTTTATATTGAACTTAGTTTTTATGTCTTGTTAGATACTGTTAGAGAAATCTTCTTAAGGTGTTTTAATTTTATATTATTGAAATAGTATATTTCCCTTTGATCTCGAAATATATTATTGCATATTCAAGGACACTCTTGCTATATTTTTAGAAGATATCTCATATCTAGCAAGTTTGATCCATAAATCAAAGGAATGTATTATGTGCAAAGATTATTATCTATTATACAAGAATTTGCAGGTTGCAGAAGAATCTTCCATATGGATTTTGGAAAGCTAGATTTGAAAATCATGGAGATTCTGTACTATCTTCTGGAGGTTCAAAAATTCTATTCCTTGTGCAAAGTTTTTGCAAATTGTTAAGAAAATCCCTAATGTGTAGTACGAAAGGTTGAGTAGTTCTGAATTTTTATTTTATATATGCTATTCAATTTATTTATTTGAAGAAAGGGGATTATATATTATATGGATATTATTACAACTTATTTGTGCAAAAAGTTTGTTAAGTTTATGCAGGTTGAATTCGAGAAGAGCTTGATTGAAGAAAATAAATTTTTGCCTCGAATTTCAAAATGCAAGTGATCGTTGCAGATGTTGTCGCTGCAAAGGAAATACTGGAAAATTATTCTGTTCAATGTGCACAAGCAACAATTGTTTCTATTCGCAAATATTGTCATGATGACAGGGGGAGAAAGCAAATCCAAGAAAAAGGAAAGAATCGTGATCATCTCAAAAAGGCAACAAATTGAGGGGGAGCTTTGATCAATTATGGAAAAGTCTTTTTGAATTGATCGTGATATTGATTATTATGGAAGGAAGCAAAAGATAAATGTGTCAGAATTTAAGTTCTATAAAATCCGGTTAGTGCATCTTTTATTACCTTTTGTCATTAACAAATATTTTGTTGGTATTATCTTTTTATTATGACAAAAAGGATAAGTGAATTTTATAATGCATCCATGATTTTTATTGGATATTTGCCGATATATATGATTGAAGTGAGCTATATTGCATATCTTTAATATTCGATTTATAAAAGCTGATTTTTGGAAATTATTTACTATCGCTTTATATTCTCTATGTGATACTTTTTCAATTGATATCGCTTTTTGATTATGACAAAAAGGGGGAGAGAATATAAATATGCATATGTGTTGATATTTATTGAGCTGTGATTATCTTTACATATATAATTATATGCTCAATCTATTTGCTATCTTACGCTATCTTTTGATTTGAATTACATTCTTTAAATACTCATATTTAAAGATTATTTATGTGCTTAAGATTGCCTTGATTTATTATTATCTTTAAAAGCATGATTACACATCTGCATATTCAAAGATTGTTTTGTCATCATCAAAAATGGGGAGATTGTTAGGGAAATCCCTTATGATGTTTTGAAGATGACAAAATAAATCAAAGGCTACTAATGCGTTTAATGGTTGAAGTAATAGACTATGCAAATGATAGAACATGTAACAAAGGATATTGTCGAAGTCTATGCTTGGAAGAACCAAAAGACGGACGCTATGCTGAAGCTGAACTAGGTACAAACCTTAAAGCTAAATCTGTTCAGAAGCAGAATATGTTCAGACTCAGATTGCAAAGTCTATCGCACTCAGACTCAAATTGTAAAGTCTATTGCTCTCGACTTTACATCCGTTTCGACAGAACGTAACACAAGCCCCGAAGATATAACGGCTAGTGATCTGGTTTGGATTCCACATCAAGATTGATTTGATTGACTTAATCTAATTGATTGACAATTGGATATTGATGACAAGAACTTTCTATACAAAGAAGCTCTACTTATGGAAATCAAGATTTTGTTTGTATGGGCGATCGGAATCAATTTGGGATTCTATTTTTGTCACTCAACGGCTACCAAATCTTCTAGATACAGATTTGTCCAATGGGTAGATTGGAAGATTATTCTCAAGATGCTATCCAACGGCTAGTTTGGAAGTGGAGGAGTATTTTAAGGAGATGAAGGACCGATGAGCAAGTAAGAGACGGAGCGTGGAATTTATAATTCCAAAGTTTGAGCAACTTCGATCATACACTTGTCTCTTGTGAGCTTAAACGTTTGTGATCGTGAGAAAAATACCAAAAGAGTGACTTAGTGAGATAGTGTGATCTACTACTAAGTGTTTGCACTCAAAATTGTAATCTCTTGTTGATTCAATAGTGGAATCCAGCAGAAGGATGTTAGCGTGGGAGAGTGGACGTAAGCTTGATTTAAGTCAAACCACTATAAACCTTGTGTTCTTATTCTCTTTCCCTAAACCTTTATTGTATTCCACATATATTTGACAATGTTTTGTTTGAACACCTCAAGATTCAAAGTCTACTCTAATGGACAGTTTCCAGATTGACGAAGTTAAAGTTCTATTCGGATAAATTCAAGTATGATTTTGATTCGTATGGTTAAGGAATATCTCACGACTGGAATTAGCACTTCAAGATCTTTTATTCGTATTCGAGTCTTTTATTCGTATTCGAGTAATCTAGATCCTCTAGATCCGCGAATTATACTTGGAAGGTTCTACTTATGGAAACCGAGATCCCAATTGTTTGGGCGAGCAAGATTGATGGGCTATCGTCATTTTCCTTGAAGAGCTCGAGATCTCTCTAATTGATTCTGTCCAACGGGTTGATTGGAAGAACTTCTTTGGAAGGTGCTAATGGTATTGAAGACATGAAGAAGTATATAAGGGAAACGTTCAAGTTGTTCAAGAGTGCCCGATAGAAAAATTTCAAAATCTGAATCTCTTTGTTCTTTTGCGATCTTATTCTTCAAGCTATACTTGTAATCAAAACAGAGACTGAATTTTGGTGAGACTTTGAGAAAGTGTAGTAGAGTCTCTATATTGTGGAATCAAAGACGTGGAGTTTGGGACACCTTGAGTGCCATAACTTGGCACGGGAGGACACTTGAGTGCCATAACTTCGAAAAGGTACACTTAAGTACCAATTTCGGAGTAAAGTGGAACACTTAAGTGCCACTCCGGCCAAAATCCGGCCAAATGGATGACGTGGCAATTTTCCGGCGAGTTGGACACAAAACGACGTCATTTTGCACGCTGACGTGGAGAGAAAATGCAAAAACGACGTCGTTTTGTATGCTTTATGTATAAATAATTAATATAAAAAATTAATTAAATTAAATTAAAACTTAATTTTATTTAAAATATTCTAAAAATTTAAAAAACTTCAAATTTAAAAAATTTAAAATTTAAAAAATTAAAAACTTAAAATTTAAAAACTTAAAATTTAAAAAATTAAAATTTAAAAAATTAAAATTTAAAAACTAAAATTTTAAAAAAAAACTTAAAATTAAAAAAACATAAAATTAAAAAAACATAAAATTAAAAAACTTAAATTAAAAAACTTAAAATTTAAAAACTTAAAATTTAAAAAACTTAAATTTAAAAAACTTAAATTTAAAAAAAAACTTAAAATTAAAAAAAAAATTAAAAAACTTAAAAAAAAAAAACATAAATTTAAAAAAATTAACATTAAAAAAATTAAAATTAAAATTAAAATTAAAAGCTTTAAAATTTAAAAACTTAAAATTAAAAAAAAATTAAAATTGCCACCTCAGCTGCCCCCTTCAGCACCCCCTTTTAAAAAAAATATTTTTTTTAAAATTTTAAGTTTTTTTTTTAATTTTAAATTTTTAAATTTTAAGTTTTTTAAGTTTTTAATTTTTTTAATTTTAAATTTTTTTAAAATTTAATTTTTTTTTTTTTAAATTTGAAGTTTTTTTTTTAAAATTTGAAGTTTTTTTTTTGAATTTGAAGTTTTTAATTTAATTTTTTAATTTTTAATTTTTTTTTTTAATTTTAATTATTTTAAATTTTAAGTTTTTTAAAATTTTAAGGTTTTTAATTTTAATTTTTAAAATTTTAATTTTTAATTTTAAGTTTTTTTAAATTTTAAGTTTTTTAAAATTTTAAGTTTTAAAATTTTATTTTTATAAATTTTATTTTTTTAAATTTTAAGTTTTTAAATTTTAAGTTTTTTTAAATTTTAAGTTTTTAAATTTTAAGTTTTTTTTTTATTTTTTAAATATTTTAAATAAAATTAATCTTTAATTTTAATTTAATTAATTTTATATTAATTATTTACACATCAAACACAAAACGACGTCGTTTTTGCATTTTCTTGCCACATTAGCATGCAAAACGGCGTCGTTTTGTGTCCAAGTCGTCGGAAAATTGCCACGTCACCCATTTGGTCGGATTTTCGCCGGAGTGGCACCTAAGTGTTCCATTTAACTTCGAAACTGGCACTTAAGTGTACCTTTTCGAAGTTATGGCACTTAAGTGTCCCCTTGTGCCAAGTTATGGCACTTGGGCTGTTCTTCTACCCAAAGACGTGAGACTATAAATTCTCTTTTGATTCTTAGTGAAATCCAGTTAGTGGCTGTCCGTGCGGGAGAGTGGACGTAGGCTTGGTCTAAGCCGAAAAAAAGGAGAATATTAAAGCGATGGACTTCTTACCTTCCGGATCTTCTTCCTTGATTTGTTCCACTTCGTAGGATTGAAGAGTGCCAATCAATTCATCAACGGAAAGTGGCATAATCCTCCGAGTCTCCCGGATTGAGGTCTTGATATGGTTCCAACTTTTGAGAGACCTCGCAAGAGTTTGTTGACCTTCATTGGGGAAGAAATTGGATGACCTTGATATGCCAAACCATTTACAATTTCTGTAAAATGGTCGAACATATCTCCAATCGACTCTCCTTGCTTCATCTTGAAGGATTCATATTTGCCGAGCAGGAAGTTTACTTTTGTCTCTTTTACACAATCATTCCCTTCATAAGTAACATGATCTCTATCCCAGACTTCCTTAGCTGTTTCACATGAAGAAATTTTGTTATATTCAATAGGAGACAAGGCGCAATATAAAGAATAAATGGTTTTTGCATCAAGCGCTTCTTTTTTGGACATCTCCATCCGAGACATAGGAGCAGGGGGTTTGGTTTATTTGTCTTTGCCATTCTTATTTGATGTAGACACGGTAGTGAGATTGATTCCTCTTTCCACAACATCCCATTGCAAGGGATCTCTAGATCTTAGGAATGCTTTTATTTTGTTCTTCCACACGTTGTACTCCTTTCCATCAAAATATGGTGGCCTGGTGTTGCTTTGTCCCTCCATAAGTCCTGGTGCCAAGATACTTGCCATTAAAGATCTTTAGCTCAAAAGTAAAAACAATTTTATAAACTGAGCACTTGGCTCTGATACCAATTGATAGAACTAGTATGAGCACCTAGAGGGGGGGTGAATAGGTGATCAAGATGATTTTTATAAATCGTAATAGAATAAATTAATTTTTAACGATTGATAGACTCATAGATTGAAAACAATAATAGACATATGAAGATGCAATGTAAAGTAAAATGATTAGGGATAGAAAATCAAGACTCCAAGTTTATAGTGGTTCGGCTTAGACCAAACCTACGTCCACTCTCCCGCATGGACAGCCCACTGGCTGGATTTCCCTAAGAATCAAAAGAGAATTTACAGTCTCACGTCCTTGATTCCACAGTGTAGAGACTCTACTACACTTCCTCAAGGTCTCACCAAAATTCAGTCTCTCTTTTGATTACAAGTGTAGCTTGAAGAATAAGATCGCAAAAGAACAAAGAGATTCAGACTTTGAAATTTTTCTATCGGGCACTCTTGAACAACTTGAACGTCTCCCTTATATACTTCTTCATGCCTTCAATACCGTTGGCACCTTCCAAAGAAATTCTTCCAATCAACCCGTTGGACATAATCAATTAAAGAGATCTCGAGCTCTTCAAGGAAAATGACGATAGCCCATCAATCCTGCTCGCCCATACAATTAGGATCTCGGTTTCCATAAGTAGAACCTTCCAAGTATAATTTGCGGATCTAGAGGATCTAGATTACTCAAATACGAATAAAAGATCTTGAAGTGCTAATTCCAGTCGTGAGATGTTCCTTAACCATACGAATCAAAACCATACTTGAATTTATCCTAATAGAACTTTAACTTCGTCGGTCTGGAAACTGTCCATGAGAGTAGACTTTGAATCTTGAGTCTAGAGGTCTTCAGACTTTGTTTAAAAGAGTCTGCAAGTCTTCAGACTAGACTAATAGAAACGTTTTGTCGACTTCAAAACACCTTAAGAAGATTTCTCTAACAATCTCCCCATTTTGGATGGTGACAAAAATTTCCTGCAGATTTGGATACTTTCGTCCTGCAATACAACATTTAAGCTAACAAATATATCTCATAATAAGTTAGAATAAAGATAATGACGGATCTGCATCCATAGAAAACAAATTAGTCATGTAAAGACAATTATCAGTTATCTTTATCGAAATCAATAGCATAGCTTAAAGTACTGCAATAATAAGCAATCCAAAGTTCAAGTCAATCCAAAATCCAAACAAAAGGTAAAGTCAAACAAAAACATCAAAAATCAAAAATTGAAATTTGTCCAAGAGTTAAAATCTGCAACTTCTCCCCCTTTTTGTCAGCATAAAAAAAAAGGTGAGAAAGTTAAAATCAAGATGCTCTAGGAGTGCGAACGAGCTGAAAATCTCCCATCGACTTGACAGTGTCTTCCAGCTTCTTCATATCCTCCTGCAGTTGTGCTAGAGCCATTCCTTTTGCAGTTGCCTGAATCTAAAGATGAATATCTCGAATTTGATTTTGCAAAGTGACGGAGATGGCACGATTCGCATTCTGCAGAGTCTGAAATTCGCATCCCAATGCATAGACCTGGCCTTTAAGCTCCATAAGAAGTTCAAGCAACATTCCAAAGTCTCCAGTTTATCGATCTCCGTGTGCTTGCTTCAGCATGTTCAGATTGTGGAGTAAAGCCAGATGATCAAACATCAGCATGAGGATCCACATTTGGAGACGATGCCTCAGAGTCTTCTTCAGGAAATTGTGAGGCATATACATCATCTGCATCAGCAGGAGAATGACTGACACTAACACTTGTAAAAGTTAGAAGAGGAATACCTTCTCTAGGAACATCTCCCCCTGTTTCAGTGCCTTCGGGTGGAGAAAAGTATTCTTCTTGCTCAAGTGCTTCTTCAGTGTCATGACATTCTTGATCCTTCTTTTCTACTGGAGAATCTCCATGACTTTCTTCTGCATAAGTTCTCCTGTTTGCTTCTGTGTTTCTGCTCTTTCTGTGTCTTCTTCTTCCCTCATTGATTCCTTCTCCTTTTTCCCATTTCTCAATCTCTCCTCCGACTTGATGTTCTTGTTCTTCCGACTCAGGTACAAGATGTTGTGAGGCAAAAGCGGAGATAGCAATGACTTCCTCATCATCTTCATCTTGTAAGATGATTGCTCTCCTTCTTTTGGTTGGAGCAGTCATGGGTTCTTTGCCTTTTCTCTTCGCAGCAGCAGAGTCTTGTCTAGCTTTGACAGGGGTTTTCTCCTTAAATCACTCTAACGTCTTGCTTAGTTCCTTCAAACGCATCTTTGTGATCATTTTCAGCCATATTACCATTTGATCAATGGTTCTTACACACAGAATCTTTGGAGGCTGAATATTAAAGTGTCTAAATAAATGAGAGATAAGAGCATAGTAAGGAAATTTGCCCTTGTCCTTTGCCATGGACCTATACATGTGAAACATTATAGTGTGAGGCAAGGAGAACTTGTGACCAATTTTGATGGCGTACATCAATTTTGCTTCAGAGTTTGAGACATCTGTCTTTGATGTTGACTTGGGTCCGAGACAGCTTAATCACGATCTTATGGAGCAAGGTATGTTGGATGCACTCATCCTCAGATAAGAGAGTCGCCCTTCCGCAATTCTATCTTTAGCAAGCTCCAAGGTCGCATGACTAACAGACACAGATATAGATTGGAAAGCCCCTCTTTCCACACCAATTACATCAGCAAGAATATCCATGTCAACCACATACTCCTTATCTCTAACATTGAATGAAAATCTATTCGCATCAAGAAAACTAAGATTCAAATAGAAATATGCGGTCAGTTCAGAATGAGCAGTGTCTATCTCAGTACAAAATCAATCAAGTTGAAGTTTTTCAAACTTCTCTCTTAGATTGATGTTTAACAAGTCAAGGAAATCGAAGTCCACAGTTCTTGGGTTCATGACCCCACGCTTCAGTAACTTGGAATAAACCTTTTTATGTTTCTCATAACGAAATAATTCTTCCCTCTTTCCTCGAATTTTTGCAGCCACACCCAGTCTTGGCTTAAAGTGCCGAACATTTTTTCATCATCGTCTTTCCCTTCAGGCTGATTCATACTTCCAAAACGTGGATCACTAGGAAAATTAGCAAAAGCCTTTTCCGTTGTTCCAACAGGAACAACTCCCGAACAATCTATCACAGTTAAGAAGTGAGTCTCATTCTTATACCCTTTTTCTTTTAGAAACTCATCGATAAATGACATTGCATAACCCCCTTCTTTCAAAACAGAGTAAAGCCTGTAAGTGAATGCGGGCTTAAGAGATCTTATGGGTTCTACATCCTCGATGATGTCTTCCTCTGCTTGTTGATGGTCACGATCATGTGATCTAACAGGTGAGGAATTGCGCGGTTGAGAATGTTAAATGCCATATGTCTTCCATATAGCTTGAATTTCATATTTTCAAGTATTTGGTTGTAAATGCTTTATTCTGAAAAATGCAAATGATCGAGTTAGTAAGTTTGAAGAAAAATCGGATGAAGGATTCTTTCTTGGGCACTCAACTTCAAGCAAAGCTTACAAAGTATTCAACAAGAAGACTTAGATTGTGGAAGAATCAATGAACGTCAAATTTCAAGACTTTCCACAAACTCAACCGATTCAGACTGAAGAATCGGAACCTGCTCCAGACTCCACAAGGTCTACCTCCCCTAAAACAATTCAAATTCCAGAAGAAGAACAACATTTTGTCTTCTTGGATATTCAGACGCAGATCTTGCAGGTTGCAGAGTTGATAGAAAGAGCACATCCGACACTTGTCAATTGCTTGGTAACATGGCAGTATCTTGGTTTTCAAGGAAGCAAAGTACCGTAGCACTATTAACAGCAAAAGCAGAGTATGTAGCTCTTGGAAGCTGTTGTTCTCAAATAATTTGGATAAAACAACAACTACGAGACTTTGGTATCAAAGACTCATGCACCGAGATCAAATGCGACAACACCAGTGCAATTAATCTCACAAAGAACCTAATTCTTCATTCAAGAGCAAAGCATATAGAGATTCGACATCATTTTATTAGAGATCATGTTCAAAATGGAGAAGTCTTGATACAATTTATCAACTCAAAGAATCAATTGGTAGACATATTCACAAAGCCGCTTGAGAAAAGCTCATTTGAGTCTATTCGTTCAAGACTCAACATCTTATCTCTTGAAGACTGATGAAGCTCAGACTCAGGAACTAAATATGAAAAGGATCAGACTCAAAAAGCTCAGACTCAGAAGACCAAAGGTTACGACTGTAAGTTATTTCAGTTATAGTACTTTTAATCTTTTAAACTGATATCTCGAAAAGGTAAGACCGCATGTTAATCTCTAATTGATATTAAAAAGGCAGTTATCTTTTTGAAAAAGATGGTTATCAATTTTTAAAATGGCAGTTATTTTTTAAAAGGCATTTTTATTTTTCCATTTCGTGACATTTCAAATACCCCGTATCGATTGTTTTAAATACTATTCTTCTTCCTCTTTATTTTCACCCAAAAACCCTAGAGCACAGATCTTCACTCTCTAAAATTTTCTCTCGAGTTTAACCCTTAAAGTTCTCACCTTTCTTGCGATTTGAGTGTGAAAATTCTCTCAAAGACTGACAATGTCACATCAAAGAAAGTCATCGAGAATAGCAAGCAGGGGACCACAAGTTTTGCGTGAGGGACCTACGCACTTCGATCTAACCGAAGAAGGAGACTCTCCAAGATGACAGGAGCGTCAACATTCTCCATCGCGCAATTCCTCACTTGCTAGATCACATGATCGTGACCATCAACAAGCAAGGAAGACATCATCGAGGATGTACAACCCGTAAGATCTCTTAAGCCTGCATTCACTTACAGGCTTTACTCTATTCTGAAAGAAGGGGGTTCTGCAATGTCATTTATCGATGAGTTTCTAAAAGAAAAATGGTATAAGAATGAGACTCACTTCTTAAGTGTGATGGAACATTCGGGAGTTGTTCCTGTTGGAACAGCGGAAAAGGCTTTCGCTAATTTTCCTAGTGATCCACGTTTTGAAAGTGTGAATTAGCCTGAAGGGAAAGACGACGATGAAAAAATGTTCGTGCACTTTAAGCCAAGACTGGGTGTGGCTGCAAAAATTCGAGGAAAGAGGGAAGAATTATTTCGTTCTGAGGAACATAAAAAGGTTTATTCCAAGTTGCTGAAGCGTGGGGTCATGAACCTAAGAACTGTGGACTTCGATTTCCTTGACCTGTTAAACATCAATCTGAGAGAGAAGTTTGAAAAACTTCAACTTGATCGATTTTGTACTGAGATAGACACTGCTCATTCTGAATTGACCGCATATTTCTATTCGAATCTTAGTTTTCTTGATGCGAATAGATTTTCATTCAGTGTTAGAGATAAGAAGTATGTGGTTGACATGGATATTCTTGCTAATGTAATTGGTGTGAAAAGAGGGGCTTTCCAATCTATATCTGTGTCTGTTAGTCATGCGACCTTGGAGCTTGCTAAAGATAGAATTGCGGAAGGGCGACTCTCTTATCTGAGGATGAGTGCATCCAACATACTGCTCCATAAGATCGTGATTAACTGTCTCAGACCCAAGTCAACATCAAAGACAGATGTCTCAAACTCTGAAGCAAAATTGATGTACACCATCAAAATTGGTCACAAGTTCTCCTTGCCTCACACTATAATGTTTCACGTGTATAGGTCCATGGCAAAGGACAAGGGCAAACTTTCTTACTCTGCTCTTATCTCTCATTTATTCAGACATTTTAATATTTAACCTCCAAAGATTCTGTGTGTGAGGACCATTGATCAAATGGTAATAGGGCTAAAAATGATCACAAAGATGCATCTAAAGGAACTAAGTAAGATGTTAGAGCGATTTAAGGAGAAAATCCCTGTCAAAGCTAGTGTCAGTCGTTCTCCTGCTGATGCAGAGGATGTATATGCCTCACAATTTCCTGAAGAAGACTCTGAGGCATCATCTCCAAATGTGGATCCTCGTACTGATGTTCAATCATTTGGCTTTACTCCACAATCTAAACATGCTGAAGCAAGCACACAGACTGATAAATCTTGAGACTTTGGAAGGTTGCTTGAACTTCTTATGGAGCTTAAAGGCTAGGTCATGCATTGGGATGCGAATTTCAGACTCTGCAGAATGCGAATCGTGCCATCTCCGTCACTTTGCAAGATCAAATTCGAGATATTCATCTTTAGATTTAGGCAACTGCAAAAGGAACGGCTCTAGCACAACTGCAGGAGGATATAAAGAAAGCTGGAAGACACTGTCAAGTCGATGGGAGATTTTCAGCTCGTTCGCATTCCTAGAGCATCTTGATTTTAAATTTCTCACCTTTTTTTATGTTGACAAAAAGGGGGAGAAGTTGCAGATTTTAACTCTTGGACAAATTTCAATTTTTGATTTTTGATGTTTTTGTTTGACTTTATCTTTTGTTTGGATTTTGGACTAACTTGAACTTTGGATTGCTTATTATTGCAGTACTTTAAGCTATGTTATTGATTTCAATAAAGATAACTGATAATTGTCTTTACAAGACTAATTTGTTTTCTATAGATGCAGATCCGTCATTATCTTTATCCTAACTTATTATGAGATATCTTTGTTAGCTTAAATGTTGTATTGCAGGACGAAAGTATCCAAATCTGCAGGAAATTTTTGTCACCATCAAAAAGGGGGAGATTGTTAGAGAAATCTTCTTAAGGTGTTTTGAAGTCAACAAAACGTTTCCATCAGTCTAGTTTGAAGACTTGCAGACTCTTTTGACAAAGTCTGAAGACCTCCAGACTCAAGATTCAAAGTCTACTCTCATGGACAATTTCCAGACCGACGAAGTTAAAGTTCTATTCGGATAAATTCAAGTATGGTTTTGATTCGTATGGTTAAGGAATATCTCACGACTGGAATTAGCACTTCAAGATCTTTTATTAGTATTCGAGTAATCTAGATCCTCTAGATCCGCGAATTATACTTGGAAGGTTCTACTTATGGAAACCGAGATCCCGATTGTATGGGCGAGCAAGATTGATGGGCTATCGTCATTTTCCTTGAAGAGCTCGAGATCTCTCTAATTGATTCTGTCCAATGGGTTGATTGGAAGAACTTCTTTGGAAGGTGCCAACGGTATTGAAGGCATAAAAAAGTATATAAGGGAGATGTTCAAGTTGTTCAAGAGTGCCCGATAGAAAATTTTCAAAATCTGAATCTCTTTGTTCTTTTGCGATCTTATTCTTTGAGCTATACTTGTAATCAAAAGAGAGACTGAATTTTGGTGAGACCTTGAGGAAGTGTAGTAGAGTCTTTACACTGTGGAATCAAAGACGTGAGACTGTAAATTCTCTTTTGATTCTTAGTTAAATCTAGCCAGTGGGCTGTCCGTGCGGGAGAGTGGACATAGGCTTGGTCTAAGCCGAACCACTATAAACTTGGAGTCTTGATTTTCTATCCCTAATCCTTTTAGTTTACATTGCATCTTCATATGTATATTATTGTTTTCAATCTCTTAGTCTATCAATCATTAAAAATTAATTTATTCTGTTACGATTTATAAAAATCATCTTGATCACCTATTCACCTCCCCCAGGTACTCGTACTAGTTCTATCAGATACTCTTTTGAAATAAAGAATAATAATATTTCTATATTATTTAATTCAAATAAGGTTGGGTGCTACAATTTGTCCAATGAATTGTACCGATTGTGTTTATCTTCCAATGATATATACGTCACTTATTCAGCTGAAAATGTTGTTTCCAAAAGGCCTCTTCCTAATGAACGGTCTTATGCATTATGGCATAAACGTCTTGATCACATCCCTAGAGAAAAAAATTTAAGATTGATAAAGGCTAACATCATGCCTACTCTTAAAAGTAATATAAAGACTTGCATAGCACATTGTGTAGAAATTTTTACTTCATCACATTTATTGATGACTATTTTCAATGTGGATACCTATACTCGATTTAAAAAAGTCTTGAGTCTCTTAACAAATTTAAGATATTTTGGACTAAAGTAGAGAAACAGTTAGGAAAAGTTATAAAGATTGTTAGATCTGACCATGACAGTGAGTATTTTGGCAAGCATGATGATGCTAGACAACTTAAAGGGTTGTTTGCGAAATACTTGAAGGATTGTAGGATAGTAACTCAATTGACTATGCCTGGAAGTCCTACACAAAATAGTGTGTCCAAAAGGCGCAATCACACTATTATAAATATGATGAGGAATATGATTAGTAGAACAAATTTACCCGATTTTTTGTGTGGTAAAGCTTTGAGAACGACGCTTTACATTCTAAATCATGTTCCTATCAAAGTGATTCCATTGACTCATTTTGAGTTGTGGATTGAATATAAATCTATCTTGAATCATCTTAAAATTTGGGGATGTCCTATAGAAGTGAAGTTACATAATTCGATATTAAATAAGTTGGATTCCAAAAGTACTCAATGTTATTTCGTATTTTATCCATATCATTCAAAAGAGTATCGATTTTATAACCCCAATGGAAGTACAAAAATTGTGGAATCGTAGATAGATAATTTTCTAGAGTTTAATGTAACCGAAAAGGGTTATTGCTTACAAACTATTAAAAATGACAATATGGTGGAGATTATTAGATTTGTGTCTTTCTTGTGCAGACGATTGTGGAGCCTCTTATGTCATAAATTGAGCCTATATGGCCCAGGATCATATTGTTGAGGTAGAGTACCTGATGAAGTTTTTCAAGCCTCTCAAGTTTAGAATGAGGTTGCAGTAGCTCCACTTAAGAGATTGGCTAGGGAAAGATGTTTAGCTATACCACCAGATTGACTACAATATCGGCTGCGTTGTTGATCTAGTGACTTATACATAGCCTGTTTCTTGTCCTTAATCATATTTATAGTTAGATGCAATGAAAGACCAAATGCAATCAATAGAGCATAATGGTGTTTGAGAGCTTGTTGAATTGCTTGAAGGTAAGCCCAAATTAAAAGGGAATACAAAGAAAAAATTGAGAAGTTTAAAATCAATCTAGTAGGTAAGGGTTTCACTTAAAGAGAATGAATAAATTTATGAAGTAACCTTTTTTCCAATCCCTTGTAAAAGATTCTTTTAGAATAGTTATGGCATTAATAGCTCATTTTGATATGGAACTACATCGAATGTTAAAACTACTTTTCTAAATGGAGACTTTAATGAGGAGGTTTATATGATACAACCTTAAGGTTTTGCAACGGATGATTTATGTAAACTTGTATTTAGATTGAAAAAATCTATTTATGACCTCAGGCAAGCTTTTAGATAATGGTACTTAAAGTTTCACAGTGTTGTTATTTCATTTAGATTTATTGAAAACAAAGTAGATTAATATATATACTACAAGGTCAGTAGGAGAAAACATATTTTTCTCATATTTTATATAGATAATATTTTACTTGCAAGTAGTGACATTGGATTACTACATGAGACAAAGCAGAATTATTAAAAAAAAAAAAATTGAAATAAAAGACCTTAGTGAGGTGTCTTTTATTCTTGGCATTGAGATCCATAGGGATATTTCTCGCCGTTTATTGGGTTTATCTTAGAGGGCATAAACTGATCATATTTTAACAAGATTCAATATGCAACACTACAAGCTAGGAATTACTCATGTTATTAAAGGTGATAAATTGAGTCTCTCACAATACCTTAATTCAGATTTGGAGAAAACCTAAATGCAGGATGTACCTTATGCTAGTGCACTTGGAAGAATCACGTATGCTCAAGTTTGCACTAAACTAGACATAGCTTTTGCGACAGATTTTCTAGGCAGATATCAGTCAAATCTAAGACACAATCACTAGGTTATTGCCAAAAAAAATTTAAGATACTTAAAGAGGACAAAAGATTATATGTTGATTTATAGACATGTTTTGAACCTGTGGCTAGTAAGGTATTCGAATGTAACTTTGCTGGCTGTCTATTTGGCTATTACTCAGGCTATTTGGCTCCAAAACCTTATTAGGGAATTAACCGTTTTTGATTTTGTGAATAGACCTATACAGTTATATTGTGACAATAACTCTACGATGTTATTTATTAATAACAATAGAGATCTCAAGGGGTCTAAGTACATGGCGGTTAAGTTTTTGACCAAAAATGAGATAGTACAGAATTGTGACATTATAGTAGATCATGTTTCTATCGATGATATGATTGTAGATCCACTAACTAAAAGTCTCCGCCCTTGTGTGTTTGAACGACATGAAATTAGCATGGGCTTAGGAGCATCATAAGATATTATTTAGTGTGAGCTGTTTTTATTTTTTCTCTAATAAAGTTTATATTTATGTTTGTTACATTTAATAACGTTTTGATATGCATCAACTTTTACATTTAATAAAGCATTTATGAATATATTGTTATTATATTGAATACATATAGATAAAAGTCTTAAGATATTACATAAACCTTGAATAAAAGCTAGGGGTATCTGATTCTTAATCTTGAGCATATTTCTTGTTACATATAAAGAAATGTTAATTATAAGGACAAGACATATGTGAGTTCATTGGAATCATAAAGATATTCTCTAATGATATAGATTTTTGTGACATTTAAGATACGAGAATGATAACTGACAAATGAGATGACACACAAGATATTACTCTCTATGAGAGGTGTTATGCATTTGACATACTAGCATATTGAATCCATATCATTAAAGTTAAAAGTACTCGTTACCATGGAAAACTCTATATATACACATGCAATTACCTCAATAATTCGGTGTTTGAGACTTTATGAGATATGATTGACTATTAAGAATTATCTCTAGACCAAAGTACGTATATACAATACAATTTCAATTAATATAACCCAAATGGAAGAATGTAAGAGTTTTCTCAATGTGAGTTATATTAATTGATATTGTAATTTACCATCTCATGATATTAGTTTAAGGTGAGATAAAAGATTTCTTAATTAATTTAATATGGGGCTGGCTAGTGTCAGCCAAGTTGAGCTCGGCCCATAATGAGATGGCGTAATTGGAAACTCTATAAATAGTACTCAAGTCTCTCTTCTAACCCTAATACTCACAATTATGCTATGCGTTAAGGGTGATGGATCATCTCATTGAGTCAGTGATACAGAGGATAATAAAGGAGAAGCACTTACGCATGAATTGTCACTTTTTCGTATCAAGAACGATAGATTCTAAAATAAGTGCATTAATCTTTCTATTTGATTATATGTGTGTCGTGACCTAGCCATGGTGCACCACCTAGAGTTTGGTTAATGGATTACTAAGTTTAAACTTAACTCGGGCTCTCTCAAACTCATACTAATTCAAGACTAGGTTCAAGTTTTTAGCATGCAAATGAATTTTATTTAGAAACTCACTGATTAGTTTATGGTAGGTCGATTAGACACAAAAGTAAAAGAACGGTAGAATTATTTTATTCTTACGAGCCAGAGAATTTGGATACAATGACTTGGTTATACTAGTTTTTTTAATGCCCTTTCGGTACCCTTTTTTTGATGAAAAAAATATTTACCAAGCAGCTTGAATTCATTTTATCACTTCCTAACATGTGATGTGACCACATGGGTACGCAATCCACCAATTTAACACCGAATAAAATAATAAATAAATTGCAAGGTTTACCTCATAGCAACGAAAGCATTTACAATGTTAGCTCAGAAGTCACATCAGAACCCTAGATATGATTTATAATTAACACGCAGTTTCACTCAAAAGTTTTTTTTTAGGTTTTCTCTTATTTAAATGAAACTTTAGTGTAAGTGCAATGCAATGCAATGATGTACAAAAATATGTTTATATTAACATGACCTGCGACATACAATTAAATAAATCTAACGTGTAAACTATATGTCACGCAACATTAACTAAATGATGTAATCTAATGATGGGTAAATATTAAATGAAACTATCCTAATATGCCACACATTTAAATGATCCTAATAATGCAAGGACTAGATGACGTGCGAGGAATGACCTCATTCTAGGTGACACATAATATTTTTTATGTTTTCTTTTTTTTTTATAAAATTCGAAATTAAAATAGTCTAATAATTGAACGTGCAATTTAGATTAATGAAAAGAGAATTTAACATGCTAAATTAATTTTTTTGGTATTTTTTATTTCAAAAATTCGAAATAAATAAATTTTATAATCTTAAACATGCAAACTATCCTAAAACAAGCAATATTCTAACATGAATCTAATCCAACTCAAATATATTTATTTATTTTTGGTTTTCATTTACGGAAACAAAATCAATTCAAACAAAGGCATAAAAAACAACACGGTAGCAAATAAGGCAAGATCGATATCTATATTATAAATTGACAAATTGTATCTCACGCATCAGATCAGATTTGTTTTTAATGAAATCGTAAATCATATCTCAAGCGTGCAATTTTTCCGTGCGATTGTGAGTCATATTTTGGGCATGAAATTAAACTGTCAATCGTATGTACTTTGTAAAATTAGGAAATAATCCCTAATTTAAAAGACTATTCAAAATTGTAGACATGATAGCATATCAAAAATTTCAATCATGTGCATCAACGATATTTTAAATAAGAAAGCGGAATATTCGGAAATCAAATTAGATAAGACTTTTACCTAATTTGAAGGTCGGCTTTCAAATTTGGCAACTTGCGAACCACGATCAACGGGTAGTGACTCAGTGGTGGGTTGGCTTGCAATGAACAATGATGATGGACATTCACCGTCGATGGATTCCGACTCCAGGAATTTTGTACTTCTCAACAAGACCAAAGAAATCTGCAAATAATCCAAATTGGACCCAACGAATTCTGTTGACTTCGTTGGATCCAATGAAGAGGAAAGCAAAGCAGCAATGTATTGTCGAGTAAGACAAGGACCCACTGCGATAAAAACACAGTATAACACGGTCAATCCTCCTCTCAGAGTTGACTGTTGTCTTTTCTATTGGGGATGTCTACGTTGGGCACATCAAGAAGATTTGCAAAAGCAAAGCAGACTCGACCAGAGGCTGATTCAAAACTGGCGGAGTATTAACGAGCCCCGGCAGCGACACAAACGACAGCAAGTGGATCAGCAGACCAGGACGTGTCGCTGGGCAGCAGCTAGGGTGATCGGGA
Organism: Eucalyptus marginata; assembly: GCA_014182565.1. Lineage (NCBI taxonomy): Eukaryota > Viridiplantae > Streptophyta > Magnoliopsida > Myrtales > Myrtaceae > Eucalyptus > Eucalyptus marginata. Next base: position 28,036,759 of record CM024594.1, read on the forward strand.
CAATGGCTTTGTCGTCGTTGACTCGTGCTGTGGTGGGAATCAGAGTAGCATCTGTGTCGCTTTTAATCCGATTCGATGGATCAAGCAATAGTGCTTCTGGATAGAAAGCAGCACGTCAGGGAGCTCGGTGCGACTTGGGCATATCAGATCGTGGCGTCGGCAATAACTCAACAGGGCAGCGACTCGTTAACAAGGCGTCACAGACGGTGACGGCACCGTGGTGGGGGCATCGGCTTGGGTCTCAGCCAAGACTTGGCCAAGAAAACTCGCTCTTTCACGTATCTCTCTAGGCTCTCGAACTATGAATGGCTGTGTGTCTCAATGTATATTGTGAGATTCTCACTTGTGTGGCCTCCTCCTTTTTTGTCTCTAGTGCGTCCTCTTTTATAGGTCCAGGACGTGTTTAGTTTTTCCCTACCTATATTTTGTTTCTTTCCTCTTTTCACTCCAACGGACGCATGAAATCCTCTTTCCTTCTTCTGTGAGCATCTACGATATATATTCAAATTCCTTTTCCTTCCTCATCCTTGCGTATCATGCATTTTTAAGCTAATTTTTCTTTATTTCCAATTTCTTCTCTTTCCGACTCACGTACAAAATCTCCTTTGACCATGTAATATTTCTTGTCTTGAGACATAGAATATATCACGCAATATATGCCCCACGTGCAATATTTCCTCTTGATATTTCATTTGAAATCTTCCAATTTGCAGCAAAGTATATCGCCCAATGTATATACTACGGGAATATATGAAAGATTTATTGAATATTGAAAGAATAATACGAATCATTTATGAAAATATCAAATCGCTATTTCTCATAAGTCAATTTTCGGTCTTCAAAAAATAACGGACTCGGGGCAATTCCCTCTCTCCGTGGGCTTAGTCCAACTTGCTAAATTAAACCTCAAAACTATCAATTCAAATCCATTTTGTTGTTGGTCCAATGCATATGCTATGTTATTTAACTCTAATATTTTGTTCAGGGGTTAAAAATTAATCCTTAATTTTCTAAGCAATAAATGAATGATCGGATTACCAAAATTTAGGTGTCAACAATGTGTTCTTATTCTAGCTATGGAGACCATGGGATTGCATTTTCACAAGTAACATGGATTGCACCACATCCGATCCAACAAGGGAGGAGAATGACCAATAAGACAAGAGAGCTTGGACAATATGCAGCTCTTGGCAAACTTCTAGAATAGTGGAGAGGGCACGCATAGATCAGGTCACCGGCTAGTACTGATGAGAAAGTTAATTCTTCAAGTGGGAGTTATGACATCCTTAATCTCACATCAGATAAGAGCGGTTCTCTCAAATGGTTCACGAGTCGACGCCCATCCCCAAAACAATCACCACACTGCATGGTTGCTCGGAATATCTCTTTTGAGGGCTCGGTCGTCGTGAAACGAATTGGACCGTTACAACAGCTAAGCAGCAGAATTGGAGGTAAAGATCACATTAATTTTCTCACTCGAGTCCCATCAAGCTCGGAGATTATGATTTTTTCGCGTCTCCCCTGATCCTCCTTGCGATCTTTTCGTGTTCCCCGACGTGGTGCGATGGAACAAAGGCACCCAAATTGGCTCTAGCAACAATTGAACTTTGGGACATGAGGTCATTCTTGCCCATGAATTGCCTATCCCCCAGGACCAACAGAGAATAAAATCAAGATGGGGGTTGGTTTGTATTCTCTTTGTCACTTGAATGCAAGATGAGGGCATGGACAAGTTCTTCAGCATCTATTGGATAGATCCTGATGTAAAAATCCAGATTTTGCTTCAAAATGTTACGTGAATTGAGGTATGGTTACGAGATCAAATATTACAACCAGGCAACTCAATTACCTTCGATGAAATCGCAACCCTCTTGTGATTTATCTGAAAAGCAAGGAATGATTTCGTTTTCCGAAGGCAACCCCCAAATCCGAAAACTTTAATTGACTCGGCGAGGACATCACTCAAAAATTTCAGCAAGTGGATCAACCAAAGCTTGAAACTTTAGCCAGAAACGACTCAATCGACAAGAAATTGGACCCCACTGAAAGTCCTTACCTTCAAAATTAACATTGATGGAACCTTTCTTGAAGGTGAGGCTGAAGGAGTGATTTCGGGGGTCCTCCGAGATGAGACAGGTGCTCTACCAAATGGGTTTGCCATGAAAGTACCATATTCGTCGACAATTCAAATCGGAACCTTGGCTCTGCTCGAAGCTTTGAAGCGTTTCCAATCGAGGAGAGAGAGCGTGCTAGAAATCAAGACTAACTGTGCTGAGCTCATGGACGAAGTACAGGAAAAGACTCACGTGCAGTGGGAGCTGGTACCTCTGTCAAAAGACGCTTGGATCCGGATGGCCCATTTCAAGCATATCTCCTTGGCCATTATTGCAGGTCCGAGAACCAAGTCGTTGATTGAGTCGCTAAGGCTATCGTTGGAATACCTGTTCCGCTTTTTGGATAGCTAGTCCCCCAACCTTTTTGGGACTTTCTGTGTTTGGATGTCCCTATGTCGAACTTTTTGTTTAAGAACTCTTGAGTTTCAATGAAAATTGCAGTATATTTCGAAAAAAAAAACTTGGATGCGGGACCTTTTCAAGACTGCTTGGTGATGCGCTTCGACTTCACACCAATGAGTCGTGCCACATCATCGCTCCGTGTAGTGCGCGACAACTCGTTAAAGCATGTTGTGCTACGATTGCATCTCCTCAATTTGTTTCCTGAGACTGGCTACTCTTCGCTCTGCACATCTCAACAGAGACACACATTAACACTAGTGTCACTATAGACATGATGCCAAAACTTGGCAATTATGATAAACTTTATTCTATTTTGTATTTGGTGTCCACTCAATATAGAATAAAGTTGGATACAAAAGGAATATATGACAAATAAAATTATCCCATAGGGGAGATAGGATAAATGTGGATAAGATTTCTAATATTCATAATAAGAATATTATTTTTCTTTAATAACAAACTTCTTAAATAAAAAAAAATTAAAAGTATATATCAATATAAAAATATTTGAATTCTAATATTAGAAATTCGCAATAACAATTTAGTTTTATAACTTAATCTTATTTTTATTTATATATTCGACTTATTATAATATAAATTCAATATATTTATATATTTATATTTATTACATATTTTAGGTATATTAATACAATTTAATATTTAATAAATTTTATTAGAGAATGATAGAATGGGGGAAAAGAAATAAAAATAAAATAATTTAAAAAGAGAGGAAAAACAACTTCCTTCTCGGCACCCTTCCACTCGAGTTGACTTGTTTGTCTTCTTGAGTGTAAGTTTTGGTGCCAGGTCTTTACTGTATAGCTGTATAACTTTTGGTTAAAGTTAATATATCTCTTACCTTTATCAAAAACAAAAAAAAAAAAAAAAAAAAAAAAAAAAAGAAGAGCAAATAGACATAAAGTAGGCAAAAGTGTCGCAAAAGATTTTTAGCATTTATGGTTATGAACTTCTAGATTAATTTACACCAATACATTATTTTATATTGAAAATGTACATGATACAATGCAAACATATCAAACTTTATTAGTATGATTCACCAAACAGTGAATAAAATCTAACAAAAATAACAAAATTCTGAATATAATATCTTATCATATCCAGTTTTATCTCGCTCCCTCTCATGAGTCTAAAGCAACTTTATCAAAGTCAATTGAACTCAAATTTCGATTCGTTCATCTCGAAAAGAAACAACAATGAAGCAATCTTGCATCACCTCCTACGACCGGTGCTAAATCTATTCATAGCTCAAGAACTCACAATCCTACATCACTAATTCGATTGTCACTTTTGTCGTTGCTTCCAAAAAATGCTCTTACTCCACAAGACGAGCACGGTCAAGGAAGGAGTCTTGACGAAGAAGAAGAGAGAGAGAGAGAGAGAAGATTACCTCATTGTGATCTCTCGGAGGTGAAGTTGCAAATCAAAGCTAGGAGCTACTTCTGCACATTAGCACCGATCAAGGCCGCTCTTCTCTCTATGTCTTTGTGTTTCTGCTTTTTCGCGCCTCTTTTTGAGAGGCAACGAAGCAATAGATTAGGATGAAATTTCGATTTTATATAGGCCCAACACTTAATTAGTAGAGCTAATCGAAAACGGGAGATAGTGCGTTTTGTTATAAAATACATGAATGGATATTCATTATATAAGCAAATAAGTGCTGAGCCCTTCCCCGATTTACTAGTTCACTTTTTCTCTCTAGAGGGCGATTTCGGGACTGTTCATGCCCTCTGATGCGACGCGGCTCCCGGGAGCTGGTGCCAACGGTTTGGCCTAATTTTTTGTGGCATAGCTCGCCATCCAAGCTACTTCATTCTCATCAAACAGATTTGGCTGGGGTGCTCTACTTCTGCTGCAATGGTTTGCTCGCCTTTAGGTTAGGGTTCCTCCTTTGCATGTTTTCTTCCCATGGTTGAGCCCTCTGGTGTGGTTGAGGGCCGGGTCAACAAGGCCCTCTTGGCAACGAAATCTGTTCGTGATCGAAGCCGTTTAAGGCTCTCTGCTTTTCCTCCTCTAAGTCCCCTATGGACGAAGGAGTCTCAGCTTCGCTCATGATCCCTGCGACGGGATCGATGGAGGCCTATCCGGCTGATGCGAAGGCCCCTCGAGATACGGGAGTTAGGCGTGGACGTAGCCGGATGCGACCCCATTCCAGACGAGCCTAGCCCACTGATCAATAGGAGAGAAGCTCGAAACCCCCACCAACCCGTTCTTGGGTAAGTGTTGCGAAGTTAGCTTCTAAGGGCTATAAATTAACATATGTGCCGCCCACATTCGTGGATAACAAGCCTGTTGTTACCATGTCAAAGGAAATCTTTGAAGCCATAAACCCTAAGTGGCACCAATGTCTTGTCGGATACTTTGTCGAGAAAAGACTTCCTTTTAAGCTAATCGAATCATCTTTGAAGAATGCAGGGGGGGCAAAAATTGGTTGAGGTGATGGCCAATGACTAGGGCTTCTACTTCTTCCATATACCCGACCGTGAGTTCAGAAGAAAGATCCTCGATGAGGGACCTCTTACTTTAGCTATAGTCTCGCTAATCCTTCAGCAATGCAGCCCTTTTGGAGCTAAATAAGGATAACCAAACCTCCATTCCGATTTGGATATTCTGGTTTGGATTAGGCTTAAGAACATATACTATGCTATGTGGCGGGCACTTGGGATTAGTGCAATTGGTAGTGCGGTGGGCAAGCCTCTCTATGTCGACCTTAGAACTGAACAGATGAAAATGTTATCATTCACGAGAGTTTGTGTTGAAATTTCTGCCTTGTAACCTCATTGCAATTCTGTGGATGTTGTTATTAACGGGGAAAGTCGTACTGTGACCATTGATTATAAATGAAGGCCAATGTCATGCCTTAGGTGCGGTACATTCGGCCATAGATGTGCAGTATCGACATCTTGTGCGGTCCGTGAAGAAGCTCCTCCCCAAGATCCTACTCCTGAGAGCCTTGTTGCCCACGAGAAGGCACCCGCCTCTGTTCCACTGTTGTTTGCTGGTCTAGAATCCTTGGAGACTGGTTTGAAGCAAGTTGGGGGTAGGAAGAAGAAATAGCCCCTGGAGACGAAAGTGCAGTCTGAGTCTCCAAATGAGGCAATGCTCGTTTTGACTAGTGAGCCCTCCCCGGGATCTAAGATGGCTATTGCACCTCGATCAACCCAGAAGGGACAGAGTTCTCATTCAAAGGCTGGTGATGTTCCTTCTCACTCAGGTCTGACCAATAAGGGCAGTAAGCAAGGATCTTCACCCTTAGCTTCGACCTCTAGCTCTGATGATGATATGGAGAATTTTGACGTAGCTACTCAAGTGAGCAGCTTGGATGAAAAAGATCATGGAGTGATGCACCCTCTTTCCCCTCTACCGAACCCTACTGGAAGTAAGGAGAGTGCTCATTAGCTTAAGCCTCTGGATCCTTCCCCTGCTCCGCCTCCTCCTACAGCCCCTAAGCCGGGGACTAGCAAGTGAAAGGTGGGCAAATGGAGGTAACCCTTTCTCCGCCTTTTTTACTATATATATATTAGTAAGTATGTATATAGGGTGTTGGAATATTAGGGGTATGGTGAACCCCCTTAGACAAGCTGAAGTGCGTAGCTTTGTCTTTTCAAATAATCTTTGTGTGGTGGGTCTCTTGGAAACTAAAGTGCTAGAGGCTCTTTTTGTGACTATTTCTGCTAGTCTTCTTTCTAATTGGAGTTAGGTGAACAATTATGAGTACTCCCATAGAGGGAAAATCTGGGTTGGGTGGAACCCCTTGCAGGTGGAGCTTGATGTTGTTTTGGCCAATGCCCAGGCTATCCACAGCAGGCTTAAATATATCAACTTCGGCACGGTTTGTGAGATCTCAATTATCTATGCTAAACATACTTTCATGTCTCGGCGTCCTTTGTGGGCAGAGCTCGTTAACACTAGCTCCTTCAAGCAGGAGGTGCCATGGCTGGTTGCAAGCGATTTGTAATGCCATCAGAGATCCGTCCAACTGAGTGGGCAGTTCGAATACTTAGGTTGTTTCTTCAGGTGTTAACTGCAAGCAAAAAAAGATTGATAAAGCACTTGTCAACCACAAGTGGAGCCAAGTATTCTCTTATTTGGAAGCTTCATTCCTAGCTCCGGGCATCTCAGACCACTCCAATGGTTGTGAGAGTGCTTGCGCCGACTCAGCATAGAAAACCTTTCAAGATTTTCAACTTTCTGATGAAGCATCCAGATTTGGTACAATTGTTAACCAGGTTGGGAGCATCTGCGCTCGGGGGTGCCAATGTACATCTTGGTTAGAAAGCTCAAGATCTTTAAGGGCCACTTGAAGCAGCTCAACAAGGATTCTTTCTCGAATATCTCAGCTAGAGCAGCAGAGGCTAGAGTAGCCTTACGGATGGGCCAAGATGCGCTTCAGCAGGACCCGACAAGTCTAACTCTTGCTGAGTGTGAGAAGTGTCGGTTGAGGGAATTCTCGACTCTCAGGAATCTGGAAGAGTCACTCTTTAGGCAAAAGTCCAGGATTAGATGGATTAAGGAAGGGGACCGAAACACAAAATTTTTCCACCATTTGGTCAACAAGCGGGTTTTAAGGAACAAAATCCTTTCGGTTCGGGATGATGAGGGAAATACAATCACCGAACTAGGCTTGGTTCAACAGCGGTTTATAGACCACTTCCAGGACCTCCTTGCACCGAGATAGCTACCAGGACGTCCTTTTGTCCAGGAGATCCAAGCAGTTTGCAACACACCCTCAATGATGAACAGGTCAGTTTCCTTTCCCGCCTTGTTTCTGATCTTGAGATCCGAGACACCGTTTTCTCCTTGCCCCGTGGTAAGGCCCCCAGACCAGATGGGTTCAACACTGAATTTTTCAAACTTAATTAGGAAACGATTGGCCCACTAGTTCTTATAGCGATTAAAGACTTCTTCACCTCTAGGAGGATTCTTAGGGAGATCAATAATACCATACTTGTGTTGATTCATAAGGTTCCCAATGCAACTTTAGTCTCTGATTACAGGCATATTGCGTGTTGCAATACGATCTATAAATACATCACCAAGCTTCTGGCAAATCGTGTTGCTACAGTACTTAAAGATATAATCAGCTCTCCCCAGAGTGCCTTTGTAAAAGGCAAAAGGATCAGGGACAATATTCTCCTTGCCCAAGAGTTATTTAGTGGATTTCACCTAAGTACATACTCGCCTAAATGTGCTGCTAAAGTGGATTTTCAAAAGGCTTATGATACTCTAGATTAAGACTTCCTAGAGTTTACTCTATGTGCATTTGGATTTCCAAACCATTTGATTAAGTTGATCATGATTTGTGTTCACACTCCAAGATTCTCCATCTGTCTAAATGGAGAACTCCATGGCTTCTTTGCAAGTAGGCGCGGTCTTCGCCAAGGGGATCCCCTTTCTCCTTATTTATTCACCTTGGCCATGGAAGTTTTCTCAGAGATTCTTCTTCGACAGTCTAGGCAACCAAGCTTCAAATTCTTCTGGAGGTGTAAAGACACAAGCTTACCTCACATTTTCTTTGTGGATGACATCTTTCTCTTCTGTGAAGCAAATGTGGCCTCGGTTTCCCTCCTCAAGGAAGGTTTGGGAACTTTTTCAAGATGGAGTGGGCTGAGACCCAATCTTAACAAGAGTGAGGTATTTCTTGCGGGTGGGATTGAGTTCGTTCGATCTCAAATTATCCAGATCTTTGGCTTTCAGGAGGGGCTGCTTCCGGTTCGATACCTTGGGGTCCCCATAATCACTACCGGATTGGGGAAGGCAGATTGTATATCGCTTGTCAACTGTATAACAGCGAGGTACAATCTTGGGCACATCGGTTTCCGTCCTTCGCAGTCCGACTATAGCTTATAAGGTCAGTCCTTTATGCCATTCAAACTTTTTGGGCTAGTGTGTTTACAATCCCTAGAGCTATGTTGGATCGTATTGAGCAAATCCTTAGACAATTCCTTTGGAAAGGCCCTAGGTTGGGTAGAGGAGAAGCGAAAGTCTCCTGGGATGACGTGTGCCTTCTTAAAGAAGAAGGGGGACTAGACATTCACAAGTTGAGGGATTGCAATACCACTTACATGCTTAAACATATATGGATCCTATTCACTGACAAGGAATCCTTGTGGTGTAAGTGGATCCACTCTAATTTTTTGAAGAGGAAGAATTTCTAGGTTGTAAATAAGCCGACCATGTGTTCATGGACCTGGAAAAAGTTACTCCTTCTTAGGAGAGATTTTCGCCAATACTTCCGATGGTGCATTGGGGATGGTTCTTCAGTCTCTCTCTGGTTTGATTCATGGCATCCAAGAGGGCCCCTAAATCTGCTTTTATCAAACTCCTACATTTACCACTCAGGGCTTTCTAGGGAGGCCACGGTAGCAGATCTTTTCTCTCCAGAGGGTCATGAGGTTAATTTTATGTTAGAGGCATGGGAATTCCCCCTCCCCACCATATCGCAAGATCGAATCACTTCCGATGGACGAAGAACACTTCGGCTACTTTCTCGGTTGTTTCCGCCTAGAAAACTATTAGGCCGAGAGAAGCCGTGGTCCCGTGGTTCTCTCTTATTTGGAATAGCTCGCTTACTCCTCGTTATCAATTCAACCTTTGGCTCATTATTAAGAACCGGTTCCTACCCAGGTTCTTCTTTTGGCCTATGGCAGGATTGATGATGCTTTGTGTGTTTTTTATAACTCAAGACCGGATTCTAGAGACCATTTGTTTTTTGGTTGTCCTATCACCGCAACCCTTGCTATCTTCTGGGCGGCTAGGTGCAACCTACCTTGGAGGAATGGCTCGTGGCAGGACAATCTTCGGTGGGCCTTGAAGTTTCTTACTGGTAAAGACTTCCACCGTTGTATCACTCACTTCTCCTTTGTTGCCTTGTGCCATTTGATCTGGAAGGAGCGGAACAGCATCCTATTCAGGGAGAAAACGTTGTCTATTCCAACCTTGAAGAACTATCTTATCCAAGTAGTCAAGGATAAGGCATTGACTTTTGCTAATGTGGAGGACACCACTCGCAATAGGAGGATGCAATGCAACTGGGGAATTGACTCATCTATCTTCTCCCCTGTGTTGGTTGACACTGCTCTGTAAGAAGAGGTGGTCGTTTGATGTCCTTTGGGCCCTGGTTTTTTATTGGGGTTGGCAAGTCTTTTGCTCTAGGGTGGAGTGTGGCTGCTTTTCGCTGCTTGTGTTGCTGGTTGCCTTCCCATCTATACTCGTGAATACGTTTTGGGGACGCTCTCTGGCTGTTGGTTGCCTCCGTCTCTGTGTTTTTGCCGTTGTTTGGCCGATCTTGTTTTGGTTCTTTTGTAGCTATTGTTTAGGCTTTGCTGTCTTGTTGGCCTTGTGTTTGCCTTGTTGGACAGCTTGTAGTTTTTCTTGGTGCCCTTCCACTCGTGCGGACAAGGTTGTCCTATGAGTGTAAGTTTTTGGTGCCAACCTGCTTTGTACATTATTGGTTTAAGCTCAGTATATATTTATTTACCAAAAAAAAAAATTCATTATATTCATTTTATCTAATGTACTTATTATGGCACATTTGTATCATACATTCTAAGTACATCTCCCTATACAATGAATGTTCATCTCCTTATCCAATGTATGCATTATTTAATACATTGATATTAATGATAAGTGCATTCTTGTTTTTTTTATAAATAGGAGCTTAATTTTTGTCAAAGACATAAGGTGATATAGTGAAAATAATTTTTTCTCCTTTGGTTTTCTCTACGATCTTTGGTGTCTAACTTTCTCTACTCAATCTCTCTATTCTCTCCATTATGTATTTGCAACGTAATATTTTACAACACGTTTGATAATATTTCTATCCCCAGGAATAGTTTTTTTTTTAAGAAATAATTTTTTTTCTATTTTAATTCCTTGGAACAATTTCTAAGTAAAGCAACACATTTGGTAACTATACAAAATTTCAATTCACAGAATATAAAAAGAAATGAATGCATTTTGTATGACCCACAATTTTTTTGTACCATAAAAATTCTTTTAATATTATAATTTTTTTAAAGATTTTTCTTCTTTTCCTCTCTTCTTTCTCCTCCTCTTGGCGGCAAATGGCGGCAAATGGCAGTGGGCAACAACCAGCAACCGACGACCAAGGATGGGCGACAACCAACAATCGATGACCGGCGGCGATTGGCAACGGGTGGTGCTTGGCGCGGGCGGCAAGTCTCCATTGACCAATTAGACAAGGAAGAAGAAGAAAAGGAAAAAAAGAAAAAGAGAGAGAGAGAGAGAGAGAGAGAGAATGACTTATTTTTAGGAATTGTTTTCAGAAACAAAAAACTATTTTTTTCTACTACTTGTTTTTGTTCCAAATCTATTCCCTGACCACTTTTCTATTTTAAGGAATAAAAAAATTAACTATCGTTACCAAATGAATTTATGACCTTTTTTCTATTTTGGAGAACAAAATAATAAATAAACAAATAAATGGAAATGTTACCATGCAAGCCTTTATTATAACCAGGGGCCTAAGCCCCCATCGGACCGACTTTCTTCATACTGAATGGGCCCTTGACCTTATTGGGCCACGTTACTATTTGATCCATATCACGCTTGCTTTCGATGCTATTAGCACCCATCCTCTCAAATTCGAATCAAAAAGCATGTGAGGGTAACTTTTGTTATATCCAACTGCCCACCAGCATTTGAAATAGGCACTAGGGTAGGGGTGAACATGGTCCGGGTTGGGCCGGTCCACCCCTTGACCAACCCACATAGTGCTGGTCTTCAATTTTTGGGACCGAGGACCGACCCTATCGAGCTTGGGACCAAGGATCGGATCGACCCAATGGGTTCGGTCCGATTCCAAGGTCAACTCGGGACCAATTGATAATTTTTTATTTCATTTTTTTTATTCCTTAAAAAAGCGATTGAGGATTGGACTGACCCAATGGGTTCGGTCCGGTTTCAAGGTTAACCTAGGACTAACCAATAATTTTTTATTTCATTTTTTATACTCCTTGAAATGACAACTAAGGACCGTACTGACCCAATGGATTCAATTATGAGTAAAGTCAGCTAAGAAAGGCAAGCGGTGATGATCAAGTGGGGTGAACGTCGAACAGAATGAGCATCGAATGTCGAGTGGGGAGCAACAAGCCAAGTGAGCATCGAGCGGCGAGCGGCACGAGTGACCCAAAGCGAGCGAGGCAAGTGTCGAGTAACGAGCGGAGAAGTTTTTTTTTTTTTTTTTTTTTAGCAAATTGAAGACTAAGATGACAAATAAGACAGAAAGAACAAATACTAGAAGAAGATGCTATAAGGTGCCTTTTTGGATGCCGTGAGGACTTATCACAAAAACGTTTTCCTCATTCGTAAATTATGACTATTGACACTGTAAAAGACATTAAAAACCTAAGTTATTAAAGAATAATGTAAAATTACTTAAACTCCTAACTAAAGAGTTGTTTAATGTTGTTGATGTCGTTTATTTTAATGTTTTTTCTATATAAAAAAATTATAAATAATATATATATGGGTTGACCCTAGACAGATGCTCACCCCTACACTAGGGTATCAATTATGGGCACGACAGTAGTAATAAGTCCAAACACTTGTAGGATGAAATAAGTGATGACGGCCGGCTAAATGCATCGTACGGCATTTTTTAGTGGATTTGACTTGTGTTAATAAGCCAAATGTCGATACGAAGGAGAGTCCAAGTCGCTTGTTAGTTATACCACAATATTCTAGAAAACATTGAAGTACTTTACACGAGAAATACAATCACTTAAGAATGATGTAAGGAATAAATTATCAAGCAGGTATACTATATTTATGCGGTTTTTTCTGCACAAAAAAATTTGTTTTAAAATGTGTGTCTTCACTTTTTTTTTTCAATTATTTTATTTTATTTTATTTTGTCAGGTGGCGGTGGTGGCGGATGCCCCTAGAATTGGTACTTACTACTGCTTTGTAATAATTCTCAGTTCTTTTGAGCGTGCTTCCCAACTGTTTACGCACGCCCGGAAGATTAAGGCGTTGCCGTGCAAATCACCAGCGACCCCTTTCAACGGACCCCTTCATTCTCTTTCGTTTTCGGTTTCCCTTCTTATTGGTTGTCCCCCATTCTCACGTAAAAAACAAGGGAATCTAAGAATTCGTTATCTTTTTATGACCCAAAAAACGTCATTTTTTTTTTTTTTATCTATGCCAATAGATTATTAAAAAATGACGTTTTTTTGGTCATTTTTTTTATCTATTTACTATTACCAATAGACTATTGGTCGGACTGCAGACGGAAATTCTTGTGTAACATGCGAGCTGCGCGTGACGAAGAGGGAACGAAGAGGGACAAATATCTTGGAAGGGGAATAAAAGTAGGAAGGAGAAGCAAGCTTAAGAAGTCGAAGTCGTGTTGGAAATTGGAAGGACAGAGTGGATCGTTTGGGGCACTAAAGAGTATGCGTCCATTGGGTTCCCTTAGCAAGTATTTGAAAGTGACGAGACATATACCCTCTTAGCTTTTTAAAAGATCAATGGAACTTCAAGCGATGTTCATTGTTCACCCCCACCTCAACCATATCCTCACGCAAGGAAACATCGACACTATTTGAAAGCCTTTCGTGATTAATTTTTCAGACACAAGAGTCAAGAATTCCGACACGCGATTCCGATATGTACGAGATCAATTTTAAAAATTTTCAATAAATGATGGATCAAAATGTAAAAATGAAAAATAAAATAAAATAAGAATAATAATTAGAAAAAGGAGAAAAACATAGTCTTCTCTTCTCTTCTAACTCTTACATCACATGACTCATGATTTTTAATGTAAATTCATTTTAGACTCTTTTATTATTTATTTATTTATTTATAAATTTGAATCAAATTAATTCAATAAAAATAATAATTTATCATATATATAAATATACATTAAATACACAACATGTTCCAATGCATTGGAATTCCTTATTTTTAGAAAATTGATGTGTCGGCATGTCGTGTCGTGTGTCAATGATACTTAGTGCTCACATGTAGATTCCCTTCCGATAGCAAATTGTCCAAAACAATAATAGGTTTGTTTTTCATGCGACTTCATGGAATCTTAGACTAAAAGAGAATTTTTTTTTTATTCTGGTACATATAATTTATCAAAGGGATATATGCAACAGAAATCCTAGAACTTATCAAGGAAAGTGCAATTGAGTCATAAAACTTGCAAAAAGTACAACCAAATCCTAAAATTTGTCAAATTGATTCAATTGAGTCATAAAGTTTACACCGTCAAACTTATTAATAGAAAATGATGACAAGGCATTTTAAATGAATTTTTATTTTCCACATGGCTTTTTAAATTATTTTTATCCTTAATCTAATAACTAAAAAGGAAAAATTAAAATTTATTTAAAAAAAAACTATTAAAAAAAAAAGGCACTAGTGGAAGCTTCCGCCGCCATTGCCCATTGCCAAAAGGGGCTAGCAATGATTGCCAACCCTAGGCAGGGGTGGCTGGCCCTCACCGGCCAGCACGAAGCCTTGCCGGCCCCTGGCGAGGGCGCCCAAATGTGGACACGTTTGCCCTCATGAGGGGCCAACGACCATCTCTCGCCTAGGGCGAGGCCTTGCCAGCCCTCATAGGGGGCCGGTGACCATTGTCTGCCTTGGGTGAGGCCTTATCAGCCCTCGCCTAGGGTCGGCGAGGCTCGCCTAGATTTGGGCGAGGCCCCTTCCCTTGGATCTAGGTGACCCTCCCCAGCCTTGAGTGAGGGCCAATGAGGCCTCACCTAAGGTGGGTGATGGTCGCTAGCCTCTCGTGAGGGCTGGCGTGCCTCGCCTAGGCAACCAACCCCGAGCCCAAGGCTAGTGAGGCCTCGCCTTGGTAGGGCGAGGGCCGGCTACCGCCACTGACCCCTTTGGTGATGGGCGGCAGTAGCAAAAGTGCCTACCGGTGCCATTTACTTTTCTTTTTTTTAATAATTACATTCTTTAAATAAAATTTAGCTTTTCTTTTTTTTTTTTTTAAACCTAATTTTTAAAGATTTTGAATAAAAATAATTTTAAAAAGCTACATGGAAAATAAAAATTCATTTAAAATGGCACATCGGTATTTTCTGTTAGTAAATTTAATGGTGTTACATTTAGGACTCAATTAGACTAATTTAACAAATTTTAAGACTTAATTACATTTCTTATAAATTTTAGGACTTAATCGCATTTTCCTGATAAATTTTAGGACTTCTATTAATATATATATATCCCTTTATCAAATTACGAGTTGACATGGGTCTCGCGTCATCAGTCACTCGCTGCCGCCCTTCGTTCTAGTCCCTGGGCCTTGACGGGAGGCATATTCTCCGGCTGGGAGTACTTCCCTCAAAGCTCCCTCTTCCAACTCCACTGAGCTTTGGTGTTTGGTGGGCCCAGATTGAGCTAAAAATGGCAAGCGACGTCACCAATGCGCTCCTTTTTCACTTTTATGACCCAAAATACATTGAAAAAACAAAAGGGAAAAACTTAAACTGTCTCCATCACATCAGCATCACGCTTCGAGTCCCAAAATGTTCACTCAAATCTCGACCGCAGTTTCACCAGCATCTTAACGTCACATCCCGAATACCGGGCCGAATGGGAGAGATGCCGTTAAGCGATTTATGTTTCAAACATTTTCTATTAGATGGTCGAAACCTTACGTGATTCCTTATAATATTTGCTTTTTTGATTTGGCTCACATGAAATAAGTGGTTGTTATAGATGACATCAAG
Organism: Eucalyptus marginata; assembly: GCA_014182565.1. NCBI lineage: Eukaryota > Viridiplantae > Streptophyta > Magnoliopsida > Myrtales > Myrtaceae > Eucalyptus > Eucalyptus marginata. Next base: position 28,052,015 of record CM024594.1, read on the forward strand.
TAGCTTTCCTTGTATTAGATTTATGGTCGGGATGGACTAAGCCTATACTCAATTCGTCAGGAGTGGAGAGTGATGGATGATGTAAAAGGACTTGAACAGATGTGACTCCTGACGGGCTTTTAAAGACAGTAGGGGACACAATTAGATCAAGATGCACACTCAATAGGGGAGTATCGCTAGGTGGTAGTGGTATACCCTATTGAGCGATCAATACCATCATCAAATGAGTACCACCTTGTACGATCATTTAACGTACTTCTTTTGATCATTTGGTCCTCGTCAACCGGGTCAAGTTATTATACATTAATTAATATAATCTAGAAGTTTGTGACATATCAAATCTCACATCGGATGGGAAAGACTTTGTTTAACTATTCACCGGTCAACACTTAATACAAAATGGTCATTACCTTATGCAATTGCTTAAAGTACTCCTTTTGGTGCTTCGGCTCGTGAGAACCTAGCTGAGTTGTTACAAAAAAGTATTAAAACAAGATCCCCTCCAATTGATATGTGGTCTATGGATGGACTAGACCATATTCAATCCAATGAGGGAGAAGAATGACCATCATGATAAGAGAGTTTGGACAGTATGCAATTCCTATCAAATTTTTAAATTAGTGGAGGGGGCACGCATACATTAGTTCATAAGCTAGTACTGACATGAAAGTTAATTCTTCAAGTGGGAGTCGTGACATCCCTAATCTAAGAGAGGCTCTCTCAAATGGTTCACGAGTCGACGGCCATCCCCAAAACAATCACCACATTGCACGGTTGCTCGTAATATCTCTTTTGAGGGCTTGGTCATCGCGAGATGGATCGGACCCTCACAATTACTCTATGGATGTCTCTTGAAGTTTTTTTCTTTTTTGTCCAATACACAAAAGAAGCTGGCTATCCTTAATCAAACCGAACAACAGACCCAATCATCTTTCGACAAGATTAAGTCGATAAAACAGCGTTCCTAATACGGGGAGATGGGGGCCAAGAAATTGCGTCTCCTAATTTGTCTTAAAATCAGTACGAAAGCAACATCATGATGCAATCCGTAATGATCGCCGAAGACTAATTTAACGACAGCGAAGCAGCAGAATTATGAGTGAACATCCCATTAATCTTCTCAATCGAGTCCCAATCAAACTCGTAGATTATGATCATTTCGTGTCCCCCTAATCTCCTTGCGATCTTTTCGTGTTCCCCTACGTGGTGCGATGGAACAAGGCACCCAACTTTGCCTCTACAGCAATTTGAACTTTGGGACATGAGGTCATCCTCGCCCACGGATTGCCTAACCCTCCACGATCAACAGAGAGAGAATCGAACTTTGGTTTTATATTCCCTTTGTCACTTGAATGCAAAGGTGAGGAGATGGACAAGTTGTCCCAGCATCAATTGGATTCAGGACTTTTTGGGGCACGCTCGGGGGATTTGCTTCGACTTCGTGTCAACGAGGGAAAGAAAGGGCCGACCGACACGATCGCGCCACGTCGTCGCCCCGGGTTTAGTGCGCGACAACTAGTTAGAGCTTGTCGCACTATGACCGTTAGTCCCGTTTTCCTGTCCTTATGCCATTTGCGGGTTCCGAAGTTTGGTCCGGACTAAAGATATCATGCGTCGAGAAAGGGAGGGTCTGCCGGGGGGCTCACCTAGTGCGACCGAAGAAAAAACCAACGATGTCATTCGTGTGGGTTCCGAAGTCAGTTCGGCCCGGACTAGAGATCACGCGTCGAGGAAGGGAGGGTCTCGTGTGGGGCCCACCTCATGCGACGGAAGTAAAAAACAACACGTGGGGGTTTTGGCCACGCGGAGGAGCTAGCGACGCAACGATCGCAGCACGAACAGAAAGCTGCATTTCGAATCTTTGATTGAAAAGACCCAACACAATTAGAGGGGCACTCGGAGGAGGAAGTGCATATGATATGCGATTGATGTCTCGCCATTTGCGGTTTTGTCCTTGCACATCCTGTCAATGGAGACACTGTGGAGAGGAGAAAGGAACAGGGACGGACACGTTCCCTGGAGCACTCGAATGCCCGGCATTTTCCCGTCCGTTCTTTGGCTCCGCGAGACTGAATCTCCATTAAAATAAGCCAACTTCGAAAGCGTGATCTTTGGGATCCGATCCATCTGACTTTTGGGAATATTTGTTATTGGTGCGGTCCGTATTCATCCAAGTAAAATATGGACATCCGGTCGAATCACATACTTTCCCCCATGAATCGCACTCCTTTTCGTCAATTTGGTGAATCTCATATGTCAAATAAGCAGACGCCCTCCACCAGATTAATTGGTTCCGGATATGATTAGGCGAACCGGCTCATTGAGTCACTAGGGGCTTCTCTAGTCTTCGTAACAATGAAAGTTCGTTATGGCAAACCATTGATGCTCAAATGAAACAAAGAAAATGAAAAAACACACCCACGTGCACGCGCATAGAGCACGCATAAGCAATTGGATCTTAAAATATCCTTTCGCCCATTGGTTTACTTAGAACAGAATCACGAGTCATTCGAACTTCCTGGTTTCTGGATTACGCGGAATTGCACCGTGCCGAGCGTCCTGGTGTGCCTACACATCGAGTGAGATTTGGAAAGACAATTTGTTTGTCAAGTCAGCATTAACTCCGTCGAATGAATGGAGTGACCTCCTAATCACCAACTAATGCACAGCGAGCTACTGTAGCTCAGTGGGACAGCAAACGATTTTTTTGTACTGAAACTATCTGTCGATGTTTCTCAGTGCTTTTCCGATCACCCCCTTTTTTTCTTAAACCAACCCCCCGCCCCCTTTTTGCCGAGGAGTACGACAAGGTTGATTGAACCCCCCACCATCTCGAGCTGTCTGAACGCGGTACCGATTAGAGGTGGTTCCAATCATTGATTCTCTTGAGTTAGTCAAACGTTCAATGCGCGATTGTATGTGGGTTGTGTCACTTGTGTGATTGATGGGTGTATTATTGTCACCTGGAATAACGAGAAGTTTCAAGTTCTTTTGGGGTTAGCAAACTATGCACGTTATGTGTAGCCAAGGGGCTTGGAGCTCTTCACTCTGCCCCGATAGGACCGCTGGTGATGCACCTTGCCGACCACTAGCAAAGCTAGGCCTCGTCCAGCCTAGCACGAGATCGCCCTTGCGGTTTTGGTGAGGTTGCATCTCACCCAACCACAATCACCCAACCAAGGAAAAAAGAAAGAAAAAGAAAAAAATTTGAAAATTATCAGGCTCACCCTTGTCTCTGGTCAGTCATCAAAATTTGGCGATTCATCAAAGGAACGAAAAGAAAAAAAGAAAAAAATTGAAAAATTATTAAAATATCATTAACAATTGTCCATTCTAGCACCAATCATATCACGTAAATCACCGGTATTCATGTCAGCAATATCCAGTCAAAATAAGTCGAAAAAATTAAATAAAGAACATAACCAAACTCGAGATAATATGAACAAAAATTAATTTTTCCCCTGAAAAGAAAAAGATCAATAGAAAAGATATTGCCAAAAACCTTGTATTTTGAGCTATGCTTTAGATAACATATGGAAAGTACATTCTAGAGACGTGATTTTGAGTTCACAAATGACTATAACCTTTCTGGAATAATCGAATACTGACGTCGCCTCAATTCATCTCCGCTCCTTAGTAATCAAATTAATTTCTTTCGTAATGAAAAAGCGCCACGACCGACCAAATTAAAAGCACCACGTTATTCATGTTAGTTTACCAGAAGCTTCCCCCTACGGACCAGAAAGCCCGTTTAGGTAATCTAATTGACTAATTAGCTTATATTAATGCACGTCATAGTCACGAGATTCTGTAACTTTTATGACGTCTGCTTCTCGATTTGCACCTGATCATGGCACCTAAGCAGATAGACTTCTGGCTTCAAAGTGGACCTTAATTGCTTTGATTTATTTCTTATATTGGTCGAAACCTTGATTGCTTCGATTAAACGTCGAAATATATACAAGTTCCAGGGGGGTTGACTTTTTGTTAATCGTATGAGCCGAACGCTGACTTGAGCGATCGACGGTTCGTAGAAAGTCAATTTGCCAAATTGTCGAAAGGACGGCATGCTTATGCAACGGATCAGATGCCAAACAAAGTCCCTCCTCTTCTAGACATTCCTTGCTCAAACACATCGATGCGTGGAGCAAGAAGCCAATTCGTTATACGTAGACTTTTACTAATTTTGAAATAAAGAAAACCACAAATGAATTTCGCATTCAAAAATGGTTATACATAGATCGAGAAAGATGTGATACCAAAAAGTTTAAATTGTCTAGAATTAATGGATATATGAGGTGAAATGGAAGGCTTTGACTACTTAGAATTACGCTTTTATTCATTATATGAACATGTTATAGTGACGTGCTTAATACAAAAATCTTCATTTTTCAAAATATTAATCGTGCACGTTATAAGAATAATTAGCGCAATATATTATTTTCTTATTTTAGTGCTTAACAAGCGTTCGAAGCAACATCTTTATAATAATTTTCTTTGAATAATTCTATTTTGGTAGTTGAATATTGGATAGTGACATTTGGTGCATTACATTTTCAATGCCACCAATTCTTTTTTTTTTTTTTTAGTCGATCATACTCTACGCCTTTATCTAACTCTCACTTCTCGTTTTTGCCGCCTCGCTTTGCGGGCGTGGAACTCATTCCTAAAACTAAGTCGTCCCTATCTCAACCCCTAAGAATGTGAGGATTCGAACCCCTTACCCCCGCCACTGGGGTAAACCCAGTGGTTATTCCACCAATTCGACATGTCCAAAACATGCACTAATTTCAGCAGTTATTTATTCTTAAAACAAATAAATTGAATTCGGAAGAAATAGAGGGTGGTTTAAATCAAGTCGGCATATAATAATGCGGTTGCGACAACTTACTCCTGCAATTTCGAGTTCCGAAGCAAGAATTAACAAAAATATCCGATTAACTTTTTCCCCCGTAATTTATGGAGAGAATTTTAAAAAGAAAAAAAGAAGAAGACATTTTGTGGATGATGATTGACCGACCTTTTTCACGTGCGAAGCAGCTAAAGCCGTATAGAGCTGGCTTTTGTAATATCGACATGAAATCGACATTATTATTATTATTATTTTTGTTCTTGTCCAATTATTTAAATCCAATTATTATGCAGTTGTCGTATGCAGGGACGTCATCTGTCTTCCCAGGAATATTTATGGCGTCCTCTTTGCTTCGTTGCATCAAACCGATCTATCGCTCTCTAATGAGGTGGTCCAAACAAAATGGTTAAGTAATTGTCGGGCCTCGAGTAAATTAAGATAATATCATTCTTGTATTTTTTTTTTGAATTATTGTTGTTATGATTATTATAGACTCACCCATCAGCATAAAAGATATTTTGCGATTGTATGTGGCTGAATTGATGACATATTTAAATTCTTTTGATTTGTTAAGGAGTTTATAGATTAAAGGGTTAATATTATGAAAAATCCAAAACTAGTAAATATATGAGAAAGTTACTCCAAATTAATTTTTTGATCACAAAAAACCCCTAATGGGTACACGTGAACCAAAACTAATTTTTTCACGATAAAAAATCTTAAATTAGTACATTTGTAACAAATCTACCATTCATTAGTTTTGACCATAAAAAATTGCAAACTGGTAAAATTGCGACAAGCAAAATGTAAAACCCAAAACTGATTCGCCCATCAACTACCATAAATTATCCAATTCAGCAAATTGAAGGTAAGATTTAATAGAAATTAATGGAGAGTAAACTTGTCATAGGTGTTTTAATTTGGAGTTAAATTAGTCTTGGATAAATTTATTATAGACTACGGGTTTGGAGTTTTTCGAGATATTAACTTTAAATTAAATAAAGAACGGAACCAAACTGGCCGGGCCGGCAACTTGGCCATTGCTAATCACATATGATTTTGAACTTTGAACGTGGGACGTGTCTCAGGGACTGAGATACATTGGGACCATATGCATCTGAAGCACCTATAAAACTCTACGGTTTTAAACGTGTTCGTTCTTTATTTTGAAGAGAAATAACAAAATAACAGCTCTCTAAACGATTATTGTTAGGTGCGTCATCCGCATAAACCGAAAAATTCTACATTCGCCATTTAGCAAGTGACAGGTATATTTGAAATTAATTTTATAATCAATTCTTTCACGCGTTAATTATCTAATAGTGAGTGCGTCACACGATGGACCTGACGAAAATCCTCTAAAATGGCAAAGTATTACAAAGCCCTCGAACCCCTATTCTTGAATAGAAAGCATATACAATAATGGTACGAGCTCTTGTTAGCTAGTGCCAAGTCCAAAAACTTTTAAGCTGTCATGATTAAAATCGTTTTGAATAGTGTTGAACATAAATATTATAAAAGAAATGGCGCATTTGAGTGCCAAAAAAGAGAATCGAATTTTTCGATCAATGCGCACAATACTCGTTACTGAAATTCGAATATTTGTACAAGCTCTTGTTAGCTAGTGTCCAAAAGATTTTTAAGCTATAGGGGACGGAAATCGTTTCGATTAGTGCTAGAATAACAAAATTACGAAAACGATAGTGGATTCAATAATGTTGAAAAAGGAAAATGGATGTTTTCACAAGTGCACGCGACACTCGTAATTGAAATTCAATTATTTGTACAGGACAGGACTCCTAGAGCGGCTTTGATGGAGAATCTTCAAGGCCTCGTCCATCTTTTTGTAGCACAACATCGTGTCGTGCGGGCATCTTGGGAGACCACTCGCACGCTTTTCCTCGGTTCTGTTTTTTTTTTTTTTTTCAATAATTTAAAGTTCTTGGAACTTTGGGCCATGATGCATCAGCGGCGAATTGAAGTCGGTTAAATCAATTACTCTTGCTATGGATATTCCTCTTGTTTTGAAGGAAAATGTAAGAATAGTATACACCGTATATCATCTTGGGTATAAGGAATCAACAGCACAACACCATGATCATCAAGAAATTGAAAGGCGCATTCCTTAATTCTTCATATTAAGAGTGACCGGTTTCAAAGCAAGTCGATTCTCATATTGGAATTGGGAACCGACCCTATTTATTCAGTTCCGGATTGGATCGGTCGGTCTCGGTCCGATTCTCGGGATGGATCGAGATCAATTGTGTAGGTTTTTTTTTTTTTTTTTTTTTTTTTTTTTTTTTTTTTTATCTTCAGTAGGACTTAAAGAAAAGTTGGACACTCGTGGCATCCAGATAAATAATCTTAGAGTCCAGGAAGTCGCAAGCAGTGTTTAAAGATGTTGACTCTTCTCGATTTGCAGGAGGATTACAGCACCATTGACTTCTCAAGAAATTGATTGGAGCTTTCTTTGCAAATATGCCGGGCGTCGCTGTGTATGATGCTCTTGTACATTTGAACAAAAACGGATCGTTTGCGCTGACTGATGTGCACCACGCCATCTTTTTTATAACCCAAGAATTTTTCCTCGTACGTCATCTTTACTGGTTGACTGCATAAATTATTCATCTTGTTTCTAATGGCGGTTTTTTATCCTAAATGCTTCAGCTTTAGATTAGGAGAAGATACCTTGTGCGGAACCTAGAATCACCGGTTATTGCTGGTTCCCATTGGTTCCTCGCAGGAACGACCTAAAACCAATCCGTCCAGTCCGGTGCGATTCTCGGTTTAGACTGGACCATGCTCACCCCAATCCACATTCCCATCTTTGTCTCGAGAAAGAATCCTCAGCCTAAACAACAAAACTTTCGCGTGTTGAGAAAAATTAGAAATTACTGTAAAAACATGTTTTTGTATATATTGTAAAACAGAAGGCTTGGATTTGTAAAGTTTTTCACTAGCAGTGAATCAAAATCTAAGCATGGTTCTTTTTGGGAAAACTTCATGATAAAAAAATTTTTTTTTGAGAAATTTATTTTCCTAACTTAATGGGTGCACTTTTTTTTTTTTTATGGTAAATGATTTTCGATTGAGTAATCATTTTTAGCAAATCAAATGCACAAAAAAATCCATAAAATTAATTCACAAATAATTCTCACATTCAAACAAATTTTTTTTTTTGTGAAAGGTAATTAATATATTGAAAAGGAACGAGTGAACAAAAGAAAGGAAAAGGAAGAAAAGAAAAAGAACACGGCATCAGAACCCACACTCAAAACAATGAATCATAATTAGTGGAGGGGTGCCGGAAAAACCACAGACGTGGCAACCCACTACCTAACTAAGAAAGGAAAGCACGACATGCACAACCGACAAACAGAAACAAAAACAAAACGCCTATAGGTAGGGAATAAACCATCCTCTGAATTCAGTGAGAATTGATGCACCAGATGCGCCTGCACCAACTGCACCAACTGCCTTAATCAAGCCGCATCTGACGCTCCCTAGAAAAGATAATCGGGTTAATGCCCCATCTTAACTGCAACATTTTATTCTTGAAGTTATCTTCAACATTCCTAACAGTGATCGCCTTATCTCTAACCACTTTAAAGATATGATTCTTCATAGCCGGGACGATAATCATTTTTAATATGACACAATGTCAAAGGATGCACTTATAAAACTCATTTCCCATAAGCATAGTAATGGCTCACTGGAGATTATCCTCCCATGCCCTATTATGCCAACATTCAAACAAATATGCTCTAAATGTACAATGAAATTGTGAAATTTACCATTTCCTAAATCTTGAGGTACTCGTAACCTCTACTTCTCTTGTCTTATCAAAACTCTCTTCATTGTCTCCGGCACAAATAGATGCTGCCATCGCTAGATCCATGGAGAAAATAAATTTGGAAGAGCCCATCTTTCCGTCTGTTCAACTTCTCGACGTCACGCCTGGTCAGAAGAACATGTGACAAACAGTTTGATTGCACTTACTCTGAGGAATTCACTAGACGAACAAAGATCCGAACAAGTCCATCACAAATCCCCATGCACTTCAGTTAAAAGAAACCCCTCAAAAGGAAAAATCCTCCATATAAGTTTTCAGGATTTCCGGGACTTTCCCCCTTTGGAAATATCCTCAATGTTTTCAATATAATTAATGCTCACGATTTCCGGGATTGATCGGTGACTTTCCCCCTTTGGATATATCCTCAATGTTTTCGATATAATTAATGCGGCGAGTGAGTGGTTGTTAACATGGCTATAAGATTATATCTACATGTACCTCGCCAGATCATTCAAAAAGTCGATTAACCTCTTGCTCTTGGCAAAAGGATCTTGGAACTAAAAAGTCAAAAGGATTCTTGACTGGGTCTAGTGAAAAATCTATATTGACTTATTAACTGTCGATTACTAAAATCCTAACTTAATATATACATCGGATTCGGGTGGCATCACGAAATATTTATATACATCGGATTTAGGTGGCATCACAAAATATTTTAGACATTTAAAACCCTAAAGTATATAATTTAGTGAAATTTCAAGAATATTACAGCCAAGATCTGAGACCCCCACCCGGATACCACCTTCGTGTAGCATAAATCCTCAATGTCATCCTCAGCAACGCCACACAAAAAAAAAAAAAAAAACAATTACTCTTGCAATACATATATACATATATACATATATATATATATATATATATATATATATATATATATATATGTATGTATATATATAAAGATTAGACAAGAAGGTATTTTATTCGAGCCTCGATAATTTTTTTTTTGCTCATCAAATTCGAGAAAAAAGTATCTGATTTTGACAATACTAGCATTGATGACGCAATGCTCTAAAGTTTGTTTTCTTAATTAGATTGTTTAATGGATGTGGCTCGTTTTCGTCATTAATGACGCTTTCGGAGAAGCTGAATGATCAAAGTCAACGATGATATCTACTTCCTCCTGCCCATGTTCGTCCAACCGCCTCTTTCGACACAATAGGTTCGGACACATGGGATCATCAACCCGACCAAGGCCCCCACAGATTATTCGAAGGATTTTTTTTTCTTAATTAGCATCATTAAAGTGTAGATAAGTAAATTAAAAAAAAAAATTTAACATGGAAAGATCTAAGTGGGTATTCCATTTTATATCTTTTGAGGTGACATTGTGCGTTCCACAGAAAAAAAAAGATTTGGTAAAAGGAAAAAAATAATTTTATATTTGGAATGTCACTATTTCATTGAAGTTTCATAATTAAATTCTATAGCAATAGACGATCCTCTCATTCGAATTATAATTGTTTTGCATACATAACACTCTGTAATTTAAAGACCCTTCAATCTTATACATAGGCATTGGATTGAAAGTTCTAATTTGTTAGGCGTGCGTACATATCACTATATGCCGTCACAACATATGAAAGTCCTAGACATAGCGAGAGTAATGTTGAGAATATCACCTGACTTCACTTCACTAAAACATGGTTTGAGGGACAAATTGATAATAATTTCAACTCCACATCACTCTTATTAGGGTTTGCATGAGTCTTGCCAAACAATTCGGCTTCCATCAAGTCCACCATAAATTTGTTGTCAAAAAATGATGCATTGAAACTTTATATGATTCATTGGACTTGTACATCTTATATGGGATTCATGTGATTTAATGGATCGCATGTGCGGAATCTTTTTTCCTAACCTAACGAGCGGGCTTTGTCCCTACCTAGTGAATTTTGCTAGGACGAGTTGTCCAAGTCGCTATCTAGCGCCGCACATTATGACATCTATAAATGCAAGCCATCTCTCGATTCGCTTCCTCTCAGCAGCGACTGCAAGAAAGCCACAAAACGACAGCGCGAGCATTCCCGTCTTTAGGGGCAACCGAAGGTGGAACCACCGAAATCTTGCGCGAACGAATCCTACTGTCGTTCTTCTCTGGAGCGTCTAGTGCGCGCCTGATTGCGGTGTCGGAAAATGAGTGACGAAGACAAAAACGGTGCCATGGCGGCGAAGAAGAGGGAGACGGGGAGGACGACCGGCTCTCTCCGCTCCATCTTCATGCATGCCGACGCCGCCGACAAGCTACTGATGGCCCTCGGCTTCCTCGGAGCCGTCGGGGACGGCTTCACAACTCCGCTGGTCTTGTTCATCAGCAGCCAATTGATGAACCACATCGGCAACGCGTCGTCTTTCACGACGGGCACGTTCCTCCAAAACATTAACAAGGTCCGCCCTCCGTTGCCTTGAGGTTGATTTTGTCTATCATGAAAAGGGGCTGAGTTTTTACGTTTTGTGTCCCTATGCGATTTGACAGAACGCAGTGGCTCTTCTGTACTTGGCGTGTGGCTCGTTCGTTGCATGTTTCTTGGGTCAGTCCTATTTCTCTGTCTCTTCAAATTTGTGTTTTAACCCTCCATTCCCTTTTTCCTTACTTAACAACTGTGTTTCGAACATGTGATTTGATTAGAGGGATACTGTTGGACAAGGACGGGAGAGAGACAAGCCGCGAGGATGCGAGCCCGGTACTTGAAGGCCGTCCTGCGACAGGATGTGGGCTACTTCGACCTGCATGTGACCAGCACGTCCGAAGTCATCATCAGCGTGTCCAACGATAGCCTCGTGATCCAAGATGTCTTGTCCGAGAAGGTTAATATGTCCTAACTAATCACTAGTACAAAGTCACATAACATTGTGGACTAGCCAAGCCCGACGGGGCAGGCACGGTTCTTTTGATCTGTAAATTGAGGCGTGTAAGCGACAGCTGATGGAATGCCTTGTTTCATGTAGGTGCCGAATTTCCTGATGAATGCCTCAATGTTCGTTGGAAGCTACGTCGTCGCGTTTCTGATGTTGTGGAGGCTGGCTATCGTCGGGTTCCCGTTCGTGGTCCTCTTGGTAATCCCTGGGTTCATGTACGGCCGAACCCTGATGAATCTGGCGAGGAAGATCCGGAAGGAGTACAACAAAGCTGGTACGGTCGCGGAACAGGCGGTCTCGTCCATCCGGACTGTCTATGCCTTTGTTGGGGAGGACAAGACGATTGCTGAGTACTCCGCCGCGCTCCGGGGGTCGGTCGAGCTGGGCCTGAGGCAGGGGCTAGCGAAGGGCCTGGCCATCGGGAGCAACGGGGTCGTCTTCGCGATCTGGTCCTTCATGTCGTACTACGGCAGCAGGATGGTGATGTACCATGGCGCCAAGGGCGGGACAGTTTTTGCAGTTGGCGCCGCCATCGCCGTCGGTGGACTGTAATGCTCTCTCACTGATCCAACTCCTAAAGAATGCTTCTTTTTGCTTTTCTCTCAATGATTAAAGCTTAAAAATTTAGGCTTGTAGTACCTGTTTCACACCCCCCCCATAAAAAAAAAAAAAAAAGCGATGACATCTTGCCGTCCTAACCTTACAGAATATTTAGGGGGGAAGTGGCTAATTGGTGCGATAATCATTCCTTGAAAAGGAAAGCATAAATTAAGTCACACTTGAGTAGAATAATTCGACATTTGCACTAAACCATATCAAGGCAAAAAGAACCCAAAAAGAGACGACATTTTCTTCATTCCAATTCTTGATTGTCGATGCAGATCATTAGGAGCTGGCCTATCCAACGTGAAGTACTTCTCGGAAGCATGCTCGGCAGGTGAGCGCATAATGGAAATGATCAACCGGGTCCCAAAGATCGACTCCGACAGCCCGGAGGGCGAGATCCTTGACACGGTCTCGGGCGAAGTCGAGTTCAGGCACGTCAAGTTCGCGTACCCGTCAAGGCCCGACGCCCTGATCTTCCGGGACTTCAATCTGAGGGTCCCAGCGGGCAGGACGGTGGCCCTAGTGGGCGGGAGTGGGTCGGGCAAGTCGACAGTGATATCGCTGCTGCAGAGGTTCTACGACCCGCTCGGCGGGGAGATACTGCTGGATGGAGTGCCCATTGAGAGGTTGCAGGTGAAGTGGTTGAGGTCGCAGATGGGACTGGTGAGCCAGGAGCCTGCGCTTTTTGCTACTTCCATTAAAGAGAACGTTCTGTTTGGCAAGGAAGATGCGACATTCGATGAGGTTGTGGAAGCTGCCAAGGCCTCCAATGCCCACAACTTCATCTCTCAACTTCCTCAAGGGTATGATACCCAGGTGAGTTTCATATCATTTCCCAATACAAAGCTAATTGCTAGATTTGAACCTGTCGATTTTCGCTATTTTCGAGTAAACCTAGTGTGCATTCGGACGGATGTCTAGCAGTGATGTCGCCGGTTAGAAATTGGCAAAGTACCATAGGAGATTGACTTGATTAAAATAACTAGGATGCATCGAATGGTCTTTAAATGAAAGTTCAGTGTAAATTATCAAATAAAAAAGCTAGGAGCAAATGGCAAATCATGAAAAGATTCACGGGGCATTTTGCCTTTTATCCCTTAGAGTAAAATAAGAGCACCGATCATGTTGGGACCGAGACCCCAAATGGCAAGTGGAGAGCACGACGGGATTCTTGATTTCCTCTAGGGTGTGCGGGAATGCAGAAGACAACAGTGCCCACCAGTGACCGAAGATGCGCTCGACTAAGACACTCGAGATGATTTCCGGGTTGAAACTTTCTTGGGTCCTGAAGGGATATGTCCTTTGTTCCCCAGGATTGCCTAAATGGCAAACACACATTGAATTAGTCGCAACACCACTCCAAAACAACACCAGCTCCGCCAATGGTGGGCGCACGATGATTCCTTTTCTCGCGCACGATCATGATGTTTAGTCGACTCGACACGGACACCTCGCACCCAATTTGCCATTTGGCTTTTTCTACGTAAATGGTCCCTCGGTTCTGTTGCGGACCGAGCTTGCCCTCCCGCAAGTGGCATTCCCCTAGGGGCCAACGTCTTGAAACGCGCACCCGATGCTCGTCAGTCTAGTCATTAGCAGCTAGCCATGTTGACGATGATGGGTGCCCGACAAGGTCACCGAATCACCACGTGTCATCGTTGCGTAATTAAGTGAATAATCGCTGTAGATTTGCTTTGTCGTGAGTTAATTTGCATTAGCCAACCGTGCAATTGCGAAATTTTCAGGTGGGCGAGCGCGGCGTGCAAATGTCCGGCGGCCAGAAGCAGAGGATCGCCATCGCGAGGGCCATCATCAAGTCCCCCAGGATCCTCCTCCTCGACGAGGCCACCAGCGCGCTCGACTCCGAGTCGGAGCGGGTCGTCCAGGAGGCCCTCGACAAGGCCGCCATCGGCCGCACCACCATCGTCGTCGCCCACCGCCTCTCCACCATCCGCAACGCCGACCTCATCGCCGTCGTCAAGGACGGCCAAATTTTCGAGTCCGGCTCCCACGAGGAGCTCATCGGCGACGACTCCAGCCTCTACGCCTCCCTCATCCGGCTCCAGCAGACCGAGAGCCACGATGCCGCAACCCACCACCACCACGAGGACTTCTCCTCGCCGACCATATCCGCGGCGGACGCGAACAACACGAGCAGCCGGAGGCTCTCCCACGTGAGCCGGTCGAGCTCGGCCAACTCGGTCGCCGGCCAGGGCCGGACCTCGCTCGGCAGCGCGGACCAGGCCGGCTTCATGGACGAGCAGAAGTTCCCGGTGCCATCCCTTAGGAGGCTGCTGGCGCTGAACGCGCCGGAGTGGAGGCAGGCCTGCATGGGGTGCGGGAGCGCGGTGCTGTTCGGGGCGGTCCAGCCGGTCTACGCCTTCGCGCTCGGGTCGGTGATCTCGGTCTACTTCCTGTCGGATCACGACGAGGTGAAGCGCAAGACTCGGACCTACTCCCTGTGCTTCCTCGGGCTGGCCGTGTTCTCGCTGCTCATCAACGTGTCGCAGCACTACAACTTCGCGTACATGGGCGAGTACCTGACCAAGCGGTTGCGGGAGCGGATGCTGTCCAAGATCCTGACGTTCGAGGTCGGGTGGTTCGATCAGGACGAGAACTCGAGCGGCACGGTCTGCGGGCGGCTCGCCAAGGACGCCAGCGTGGTACGTGCGTTTTCCTTTTGGACGCTCTATAACATAACATCCCTTGCATTGCAAAATTGCTAATCCGACACTTTCATTCCGGTCAGGTGAGATCTCTAGTGGGTGATCGGATGGCGCTCGTCGTGCAAACCGTCTCCGCCGTGACCATAGCATTCACGATGGGTCTGGTCATCGCGTGGAGGCTGGCCCTGGTGATGATCGCCGTCCAGCCCATCGTCATCGCCTGCTTCTACGTCCAGAAGGTCCTCCTCAAGAGCATGTCCCAGAAGGCCATCAAGGCCCAGGACGAGAGCAGCAAGCTCGCCGCCGAGGCCGTCTCCAACCTCCGGACCATCACCGCCTTCTCCTCCCAGGACCGGATCCTCCGGATGCTCGAGCGGGCGCAGGAGGGCCCACGCCGCCAGAGCATCAAGCAGTCCTGGTACGCCGGGCTTGGGCTCGGCGCCTCCCAGAGCCTCACTTCGTGCACCTGGGCCCTGGACTTCTGGTACGGCGGCAAGCTCGTCTCCGAGGGCTACATCTCGGGGAAGGCGCTCTTCGAGACCTTCATGATCCTGGTGAGCACGGGCCGTGTCATCGCCGATGCCGGAAGCATGACATCAGACCTTGTTAAGGGCTCAGAGGCCGTCGGCTCGGTCTTCGCCATCTTGGATCGGTACACCAGGATCGAGCCCGAAGACCCGGAAGGGCACAAGCCCGAAAAGATAACGGGCCACGTCGAGATCCGCGACGTGGACTTCGCCTACCCGGCTCGGCCCGACGTCATGATATTCAGGACTTCTCGATCAGAATCGAGGCTGGGAAATCGACGGCGTTGGTGGGGCAGAGCGGGTCGGGCAAATCGACGATAATCGGATTGATCGAGAGATTCTACGATCCGCTCAGAGGCGTAGTGAAAGTCGACGGCAGAGATATAAGGTCGTATGACCTGCGATCACTGAGGAAGCACATCGCGCTCGTCAGCCAGGAGCCCACGTTATTCGCGGGCACCATAAGAGAGAACATCGCGTACGGCGCGTCAGAAAACTTGGACGAAGTGGAAATCGTCGAGGCCGCCAAGGCGGCGAACGCGCACAACTTCATCGCGTCACTGAAGGAAGGCTACGATACATGGTGCGGGGAAAGGGGCGTGCAGCTCTCGGGCGGGCAGAAGCAGCGGATCGCGATCGCCCGGGCCATACTCAGGAACCCGACGATCCTGTTGCTGGACGAGGCGACCAGCGCGCTCGACAGCCAATCCGAGAAGATCGTGCAGGACGCGCTGGAGAGAGTGATGGTGGGTCGGACCAGCGTGGTGGTGGCGCACCGGCTGAGCACCATCCAGAACTGCGACACGATCGCCGTGCTCGACAAGGGGAAGGTGGTGGAGAGGGGGACTCACTCCTCCCTCCTGGCCAAAGGGCCGTCGGGAGCTTATTACTCATTGGTTAGCCTCCAGAGAACCGGAAATCCTCCTTAACTTTAACGATAAGGGCATTTGGAAGAGACGCTTTCGAAGTCAAAGAGGCGAAAAAAACATAAGCCGAGAGCAAAATCTTCTTTCTGTAAATGACATGGAGGGAGATGAAGCAATAAAATGGAAGATGCTTCTTTCTTTTTTCTCGTGCATGTGAATGTATATGCCTACAATCTATGTGCCAGAACATTAGAATATGGTTATGCTGTATTTAGTAATGTAAGAGAGGAGACATGATCCAATAAGGCCAAACAACATAAATTGTCCCTGATTTTTAGTCTAATATGCAATGTCAATCATGAACATTTGATTTGTTCAATATGCTCCATCGACTTTTAATTTGTTCAGTGTGATCCATCGACTTTTAATTTATTTAGTATGATCGTTGAACTTTATTTCAATATTCAATGTGATCTATGAACTTTTAAACATTTTCATATAATTTATGGACTATTTCAAATACATACCGATAGTTTAGGGATCACATTGAAAAATTTAAAAGTTTGGGGACAATATTACAAGTTAAGCCAAAATTTATGGACCATATTGTAAATTAAAAATTATATTGCATATTTGATCAATTGTATTATTACTTTATCCAGCGGTCGCAAACACTTTTATGGGCATGTGTCCGACAAACCAATTCGGGCCCATTAAGATAGATTCATCTTCCTGTTTTATAGGCTTTCAATTTGGGACTCTTTCGAGCTGGACCTCACCTCCTCGAGTCTAATTAGCCTTTTGTATATTTTAAAGGCTAGAGATATTGAATATTAAATAAGCGAAAAACAATCGAAAGTTAAAACAAAGGTTACAAGTAAACTTTTAAGAAAATTACTAAAAAATTCTTAAACCTATTATATTTGTGTCAATTCATTCCTATTTTCAATTTGGCCACTTTAGTTCCTAAATCATTTGACAATTTGTCAATTTAGTCATTTTTGGTCAATTTTGGCCGAAATCGTGAACATGGAGGTCGACAGTGTCCATAGGACTGTCCATGCTAACATAGATAATCTTTTATAATTTTTTATAATGTTTTGAATTTATTATAATATTTAAATTTATTTGTTTTGTTCTTTCTTTCTTTTTCTTCTATGAAGTTCGACGAGGGTCATTGGCTTGGCCACCGTGTGAGGCCCGTGATTAGTCAGGGCGTCGCAGCCCTAGTCCAATGGTGGGGACACTTGCCAACCGTGCTTGTGGACGGTAAGGGTTGGCCAGCGACCCTCCCTAGGCTTAAAAGAAAGAAAAGGAAAAGAAATAAAAAAAAAAAAAGAGAAGAAATAATATTCTTTTAAAAAAATTATAAGAATTGCGTAGGTTATTGTCGATTGTACCATGTAAAATGGCTGGGGTCCATATGAGTTATTTCTAGTCAAAATTAGTCAGATGACTAAATTGACAAATTGTCAAAAGTATTAGGACTAAATTAGCTAAACTGAAATGTTTAAAACTGAATTGGCACGAGTACAATAAGTTTGAGACTTTAGTCTATCATTTTCCTATAACAAAATTTATGTTACAATTTTTTAAATTATGCACTATGTATGAAATTAACACCTTTTCTATATTAATGCTTTTGAAAAAATTTTAGTTGTTGGTGATTGATATATTCTATCCATTAACTTTTCTTTTGACCCAAGAAACCCTCGGTTGTTTGATCTATAATGTATTTTATTTATTTATTTTATATTCTCTTACTTTTGTAGTCCTCTATGATCACCATTACAACTTAATACAAAAACTAGATAGCTTTGATAATGACATTTTTGTATTCAATTTGGTCTTTGATTTCCATATACGTTTAGATTTACTTAAAAATCATAATCTATATCGATGAGTTTGAACATTTCAAGTTATTTAATAACCTCATGGAGTAATCTTGATCTTTTAGTCTTTGAATGTAAGTAATTCAATAATTTACAATTAATCTTGTGGAAATAAATTAAAGTCTTTCTAGATTTTTTCCATAAAAAGTAGCGCATATGTTTTCACGAAATAGATTTGAGAAATATTCAAAAGCCGTGATAAGAAATTTACTCCAATGAAGATACCGATCGAAGTGCAAGAATAAGGTAGGTAGCTAATTCGGAAATGAATCTCGAAGATGGGGACAACATGTGTCAATAAATTGGCGTAAAAGAATCTAATATAGTAAAAGAAATTGAAAAATCTTGATAAAAATATTATTGGTACCTGAAACTGAGAAAGTAATTGCATGGCAAGTAAGAAAATGGTAGATAATTATTAGGAAATTATGTTAATATAAGGAGTCAAAAAGAGCAACATTAGATTCTTGGAAGGTCGTATATAGAAATTTGTCACAATGATATGTTATTCTACATAGGGCAATATTTTACTCCGACAAATATCCAACTAACTAAATGTGTGTCTCAGATCATTCAGTTTTATCATTTTATGAACTAAGGATCTGATTTTTTTTATAATCACCAAAATTGATAAAATTATTTATTTAAATGTTTCTTAAGTCAAAGTAATGTTTGTTTGCGTCAAATTCTAGATATTTCTAAAACATGACTATTACCAATATATTGTACCTTTTATGATGTTAGGCATACCTTTTCATGTGGCTCAAATAAAAGTGAATTGGTTAGAATTAACAAAAGCCATACATACTTCCCTGAATTAAAAAAAGTAATTATGTGTTTGTTTCACGGATAATGAATGATTTGAAAAATATTCTCCAAGAAACGATCACTAGCATTGTTACAAAAAAACCAAAATTGAATGAACAAAAAATATATTTATCATTCAAGAAAATATTTAAATATAAATGTTGTCGATAACGAAAATATTTTTCATTAATTAATTATTTCAAGTAATATAAACGCTTAATTTTTTTACAATAGGGAGCCTATTTATATCTTGATATCACCTTAAAGAAAAAAATTATACTTGCTTTTACCTCCGCAACCATGACATTATTGTTAAGCAAATATTAATCATTAAAGACTAATAACAATTTTAAATACAATAAATATTTATTCAATTAACACCAAGTTTTCATCCGAAAATATGGATCAGCGAAGAAAGATAGCTTAATTAGACAAAAAGAATATGCTCCCCAAACAATGGATTATGTTACCTTTTGTTTCTGAAATATCTAATTCTGTTCAAGGCATATTAATATAAAAACAACCCTTTTTTTTGTTTTTTAAAACTTAAGACGATATTTATATAAATGTAACCAAACAATATCCAAGTTTTTTCAGAATAGGAATGTCAATTACATAAAGCGAACGCAACTGCAGAAATTTTTAAGTTCCATGAAATATATGGTATCTATTTATGATCCAACAATATCAAAATCGAGTTTGAAAACGACTTGATTTTTTTCCATATGTGATTATCTCCCAAATTAGAAATATCTTCAATGTGATAATTATGAGGCTTCTACATTCAGCAAAAATGGATTTTGTATTGAGATCCGACTCTCCATATTTGTCTTTTGACATCTGTCTTGGTTATCCTAAGGCTGGCTTTCCTTTGCTGCGTTTTGGGTTTTTTCTTCAATAGTTTACCTACAAAGGACGACAATGTAATGGATCGTGGGGGAATGCTCCAAAAAAAAAAAAAAATCCCTTTATCGATTACAAAAAGCTTAAATTAACCATGATATGTAAAAATTCATAAAAAACAAATGTTCCGTAAAGAATAAAAGGCACATCACCTCCGATTATCCCATTTTCGAGTAAGCCGTTTATTTAAATTCAACGGTTTTAAAATTTGAAGTTTCTAATATGTACAACTTAACAATCTTAAGAGTTCCATAAAGAATAAAGAACACATCACGAACGATTTTCCATTTTCGAGTGAGCCGTTTATTTAAATCTAATGGCTTCATAAATGAATGCAACCATCGAAACGATCAAGTAACGAGAAAAACTGTGATTTTAAAATGCAATCTTTCACATGACAAATGCCTCGTACACACGGCCGGCCTAGTGGTAATTTCTCCCTGTGCATTGTGGTTAGGTAAATTGCGCGCCAAAAATGACAAGCTAGCCAAATATGAAATGTTACTAGGAATCCAATGGTATTCCTAATCCATCGACATGACTTTCCTTAACCACGTTGACAAAATCCCATATAAATTGAGCCTAGGCCTCGTTGAGAGGCACCACATTTTCTTGGTCCCTCCTCTTCATCTCAGAGAGATCTGCTCCTTCTTTCACTCTGAGAAAGCTCGAGGTGGGGTTTCCTTTTTGAATCTCTGGGGGCTTTCTGTTTGAATGATAATTCTTTGTTCGAGGAAAAAGAAAGAGCTTTGACGTCGGTTTCGTTTGGTGCAGAAATGAGAAGAAGAGGTGCCGTTCGCCCTTCACGTGGAGAACGGTGAGTTCATTTTCGTATCGAAATAATCTTTCGCCAGTCCTGTTGTCTAGTGCTGCTTTCCCCCTTTCGTTCTAGTCTCAGATTCTATTGACAAAATTTTGTTAATTGCCAATAGAAATAAAGATGCGTATAAATTAATATGAGATAAAGAACATAAGAAAGAACGTGAATAAGCTAAGGTAAGACGTGTTATAAGTTTGTTATTCAAGTTCATTCGAAATATTTGTAGATGAAAAGAATTGCTTCCGATAGGCTTTGAACCGATACCGAAGGTTATGTTATTTTGGATCCGAGCCTTCATTCTTTGTTTCTGGATATGAAGCTATGGACGACTCCAAGGAGGAATGGTGGGAGCCGGCAGAGGTGGAGCGGGTCGAAGACTAACGAAGAGCGACGCTTTGTCCTACGTCAGGGAAGTGAAGCACTCATTCCCAGACCAACCCGAAAAGTACAACATGTTCCTAAAGTTCATGAAAGATTTCAAGAATGGAAGGTACAATCGTGAACCTAGTCGCGATGATAGGGCTATCGATGATTTTACTTCTTTCCTTTGGCATCGCGCAGGATCAGTAGAGCAAGGGTGGTGGCAAGAGCAACGGAATTATTCAAAGGGCATGACGGATTGGTTGATGGCTTCAATTTTTTCTTGCCGGAGGAATGCAAAATAGTAGCACTGTACGAACCACCGGCAGAGGATCAGCCTGTCACTTACGAAGAAGCCGTCTGTTTGATAGACACAATCAAGGTATGGCACAACTTCTGTCTTTCGGGGAGGGAGGCAAATACTGATTCGGCACGATATTTATTTATTTTAATTTTTTTTTCATGTCTTGTGCGGACATAGGAACGTTTTCGGAACGAGAAACGTGCTTATCGCGGGTTTTATCGCATTCTCTATCTATACCTGCGGGGAAAGGAGGCCAGGGCGGTCTACTATGAGGTAGATGCAGTTTGACTTACTTCCTTCCGCATGCACGATCTCTTGCTTTGACTACAAGATCTCCCAATCTCGATCTGAATAGAGGAGGCTAAAGTATTCGGTCCATCATTTTGATTTCGTGATGCCCGTAGGTTGCTCGCCTTTTTGCCGACCATCCGGACTTACTCCGGGGATTCGAGAGGTTCATGCCCTATAGCTCAATAGATGAGGAGGAGGAGGAGGAGGAGGAGGAGGAGGAGTTCAACTATCTCGCCCCAGTGACCTCGTGCCGGCAAATGGTAAGGTCACCATTCTTGCCTCCCGTCCTTTTCGGTTAGATCTTTCATTGCACTGAATAATCTTTCCTTTTTCTCTGTCTTTGTTTTGGACCGAACCCGTCGAGACAGGAGGATCGATTCTCAAGCCGAGGATCAAGATAGACAAAGATTGTGCCGATTTGGACCACAATGAGGACATGATGAAGAGGATGCACAAGGACGATAGGAATGCAACTGGATCTTATATGAGTTGTTGATCATAACATAGGGATGCAATTTTCGGAAGAAGATTTCATCAATATATTTACTTTTCCCTGTTTTACTTTTCCTTCTTGATTTATGGTTTTGAATTAGTTTGTAAGAGACTGTCATCTATTGGATTTCTGGGATGAGGAAATGAAAAAGACATCGAACTGACTTATTTTCATCACTCTAGATGTTATTCTTGGATATTCGTTATTTGCTTGTGCTAAGAATGAGTAGTGTATGTATGTCAATAGTCGATAAGTTACTTGGCGTGTGCATTGAGCGAAATGTTCGTCCGTGTACTTCTGAATTGACGTTGATTATACAAAACAATGGTTCCGTGTAGGGGATGTTCAATTTCTTTTTCCTTCAATTTTGGATTTTACTACATATCAGTCACCTCAAAAAATTCCTAACTTATGTATCTTTCTCCATGAGTTTTTCTTTTTCTTTTGAAGGTTCCAAATCAACTAGATATAGTGGAAGGGAAAATTAGCCGATCACTTTTAAACTTATTGTACGGATGTGAATTTAGTCATAAACTTTTCAATTTGATAAATATAATCCCAAACAATTTTATGATTTTCTAATTTAGTTCTTTTTGGTCAATTATAATCGAAAATCACTAATATGACATCCGATCATTATCAACTATCTTGCTGGCATGACTGATGATATGATGTGGCAAAGCAAAGTATCTTTTGTCTAATTTTTTGAATTTTTTGAATTTTTTTCCTTTACATATAAATAACTATTCATCTTCTTCTCCGATGGGTCAACCTTCTTTACATTTCTTGACTAACTCCCTCATTATTGAAGATCCGCAGAAGCCAACCATCACAAATTTTCAATAAACAGCACAAACTCAATCACCACGAGCTATTCTAAGTTAAAGTTGCAGCAACTCAAGAGTGGTTAGGTGTCATTTCACCATTCAGATTAGGGGCGTTCTACTTTCCGCATAAACTCCTTCCCACGGCACTATCACAATTTAGCCAACTATCATGCAATTTCATTTAATAACAATATGAAATGCAAGTTGGATAACACTAGAGAATCGTATCCAGGCGTGACTGCGTAGCCATAGTTGAAGAAGGAATGAGCCCAAGCAGAGATCAAGGCTCGGAGTATGGTGGTTGTTATTAGTTAGTTCAAAAGAGTGGACGCAGATATGATATAAGCCGAACTATTATAAATTCAAATTGCAATCTCTTCAATCTCTTCAGTCATTTTTCATTATTGTTATGATATAAGCATATCGCATATGATATAAGCATATTACTTTTGACATTATCAAGCTGTCTCTAGTTATCCGAGTCCAATTTGAAATATTCTACGAAAATTTGTAATATCTTTTGAAGTAACCTATTCACTCCTCTAAGTTGTATTGTTAGCCTTAACATAGAGAAACCAAATGGATGCAGCAGACATTGAGAGTGGAAAAGATGAAGATGAAAAGAGCAAAGGTGGCCAATTAAAGATTTACCGAGAGCGTAAAAATGTCCGAAACGAATATAGATAAGAATAAGAAACCACAATAACGCGTCAGGTTTAGTTGAGAAGATGAACAGAAAAAGAAAAGTCCAATCCCAAATACGGATGTTCATCGTAAAGTTAAAAACCAACAACAAAAGAAAAAATAAAGAAAACAGGAAAAATCAGAAAATTCAAAAAATTACTTGAAATGACATCGTTTGGAGTAGAGTTGTCCACGTGAGATCGCCAACGGTGACATATAGGATGCTAGACAATAACTAACCCACCACGTTAACGATTTTCAGCCAATTTAGATCTGACGGATTATATTAGAAAATCATGAAAAATGTCCAAGATTATATTGGTGTCTGTACAATAAATTTATGATTGATTGAGTAATTTTTCTTTAGTTGAAATGTTATGCAGTAACATGACATGTTTGATCTTTTTTAAGTTGTTTGTGACTATGACATTTGCTGCCCAAGAATGTCGTCGGACGATTGATATCCACTCTATGGGGGGGTTTTTATTCATTTTTCAGACAGTAGATTTTAAATGTCGAGTGACAGACAGTGTCCAAGGGAACAGACATCTACTTCAGTGAGTGCAATGTTTTGGAAGAAAATACTTTTCCACAACTAACCACCGATTAGTCTTCAAATATCATTAACTTCCACTTTAAGGCTCTCTGACTTTCTGAAAAGCTTCTTCATTCATGCGATTTACTCGAAGTGGCACGGGGAGAGCGAACTTTCTAAACCAGCTCATCTTATCAGATTGCGATCAGTCATTCAGTCATTGCTTAATGATTGGCGGTGGTGTCCACAGCATAGAGTGGAATTAGTGAAGTTTCTTTTTTTGGTCGCAAGATTAGTGAAGTTAGGCATTGCCTTTGTCATCGCTAACCACCCGTTACTTAGTATCTAATTGGTTAACCGCTTTAGTCATTACTCTTTTTTACACTTTTAATTCCGATTGCAAAACCACTGGGGTTTGCCTCAGTGGCCATCCTTCCAACATGGAAGGGGGAGGTGGGGGTTCGAATCCCCACCTTCTCAGGAGGGGTTGGGGTAGGAACGATTTAGTTTCAGGAGTGGGTTTCAACTCCCACATCCTACAAGGAGGCAGGGTAAAAGTCTGAGAGTGTGAGTTAGTGTAGGAATAGAATAGGACCGACAAAAAAAAAAAATTTCTGATCGCAAGGTTATTTATGAAAATAAAAAGAGAGACCAAACCCTCAAGCCTATCTCTTAATAAGTAGTATAGATTAGCACAACATGCAATTTTTTTTTTTTTTTTTTCAGAATATCAAAATGATCGGCAGCCTTTAGTTTTTCAATCTTCTTTGACACATCATGCTGCTGAAAGTACTGAATTTCGCATATGAATATGCGTTTTTTCTTTTTTTGTGTTCTTTTCTTAAATTCAGTTTAAATAAAATGTGGGTTAAAGAACGAGATTTTGACAAAAACGACGTTGTTGTAGTCTTTTATTTCATGTTTTAATCATGTTGGCATCATATAGGATAGAGAAATTAATAAAGAAAGTCACGTTAGTATTCTCTATTAGCTATGTTAGACGGAGTTAACATAAGCACTTTTGCACCAATTCAATAAGTTTTAAAATTTGATTGCATTTTTAAAAGTTTTAATACTCAATTGTATTTTCCCGACAAATTTTAGGACTTCTAATACACTTATCTCTATATTAAATTAAAAAAATAAGTTAAATTATTAAAAAAAAATACACACACATGAAAAACCAAATCCATGATGTTGCTATAAGGTTTGAAATTTATAAAAATCCCTAATTTTGTTCTAATTTTGCCATAAGGTTTTATTAGGTTTGTCACGAGTAGACTGATTTAAGATTTTTTATGACACCACAATTAATTTGGGGTACACTCGACACAAGTATACTAAATTGTGATTTTTCATGGTATTAACCAAAAAAATATACTTCCTAAACAATAGATTATGTTAGCTTTTGTTTCTGAAATAATAAATTATATTCAATGGATCCAAATTGCATCCTTAAAATTAATAACAATTTTTCGCTTTTAAAACATAAAATATATATAAATTTAAACAAACGACAGGTAAGATTTTCAAAATAAAAAATATCAATCACATAAACCGAACAGAACGGCAATAATTTTTTGTCCACGAAATGTACGTGGCCTATCTTTTATCCAACATGAGAACATTTCGAAGAAAATTCAGAGTATTGCTCCTTTTTCTGAAGGATATCGAAATTGAGTAGATAATGACTAGATTTATTTCCAAATGTGATTACCTCCCAAATAGACATTTTCTCTGCGTGATAATTATGAGGCTTCCACATTTAGCAAGATGTATTTCGAATTGAGATTCGAGTTTCCTTATTCATCTCTAAAATCTGTCTTGGGTGTCCTCTGGTTGGCTTTCCATATTCATCTCCAACAAAGGAAGGCAATGTGATGGACCATTGAGAATGCTCCAGAAAATGTCATGCTCTCAAAAGCTTAAATTAACCATGATATGTTAAATTTGAAAAAGTTCAAACGTTCTGTAAAAAATAAAAGACACATTACCTTGGATTATCCATTTTCGAGTAAGCCATTTATTTAAATTTGACGATTTGTAAAATTTAAGATTCTAATATGTACGAGTTAATAATATTAGAAGTTCCGTAAAGAATAAAAAGCACGTCACCTCCGATTATCAAATTTCCAAGTAAGCCATCTAACTAAACTCAACGGTTTCATAAATAAATGCGTCTACCAAAATGATCAAATTAACGAGAAAAACCGTGACCCTCAAATGCTTACTTTTACGTAACAAATGCTCCGTTACATGCACGATCCGCCTAGTGGTAATTTCTCTCCATGCATTGTGGTTAGGTGAAAATGCGCGCCAAAAGTGGCAGGCTAGCCAAATATGAAATATTACTAGGAATCTAAATGGGAAACCATATCCACCAACGTGACTTTCCTTAACCACGCTGCCAAAATCCCTATAAATTGAGCTAAGATCTCATTGAAAAGCATCACATTTTCTTGGTTCCTTCTCTTCATCTCAGAGATCTGCTCCTTCTTTCACTCTGAGGAAGCTCAAGGTATGGTTTCTCTTTGAATTTGGGGGCTTTCTGTTTAGATGATAATCTTTGTTTGAAGAAAAAGAAAAAGATTTTCGGTTTTCGTTTTGTGCAGAAATGAAGAGAAAAAGAGGTGCTATTCTACCCCGTCCACGTGGAGAACGGTGAGTTCATTTTCATATTCAAAATGATCTTTTGCCGGTCCCCTTGGATAGTTCTGAAAAGTTTGCACCTTCAACCCCCCCCCCCCCCTCGTGGTTTCGTTTTGGACGAGAGCCCTCTTAATTTATTCAATCAAATAATTTTCTATATGTTCCGTTTTCAATTTCTACTAGCAAAATAATTAATTTTTAATAGAATAAAATGAATATAGATTCATGTCAAATAGTATATGAGAAAGAGTAGTATCATAAGTATTTCTTATTTGGAATCATTCGAAATATTTATGTTTTTTTAAATCCGACCACTCATTCATTTTCCTGGATATGAAGCTACGGACGATCCCGAGGAGCAATGGAGGGAGATGCCGAAGGTAGGGTGTTCTGGACACCAGAGGAGTCCAGGGCTTCTTTATACGTCATGGAGGTGAAGCAGGCGCTCCGGGACCAACCGGAAAAGTACGACATGTTCGTACGGAGCATCAGAGATTTCGAGACTAGGTACGATCCAGAACCTTGTGGAAACAACATGATTATCAAGTGATTTAACTTCTTTTTCTTCGGTATCTTGCAGAATCGGTTTGGCAGAACTCATCGAAAGAGTGAAGGGATTATTCGAAGGGCGTGACGAATTGATTCGTGGGTTCAATGCTTTCTTGCCGGAGGAATGCAGAATAGCGGTGGACGAACCGCTGGTGAGGGAGCAGCCTGTCAGTTACGAAGAAACCGTCGGTTTCGCCCTCCAGGTCAAGGTATGGCACGACTTCCGTCTTTCTGGGGTGGAAGGCTAATACCGAGTCAATATGATGTTTAATGGAGTCTTTTGTGGATGCAGGAATGTTTTCGGAACGAAGAACATGTTTTTTTAGCGTTTCATCAAGTTCTCAATAGGTACCTGCACGGGGAGGAAGTCGGCGCGACCTACAGTGAGGTAAATTCAGTTAGACGTGCTTCCTTCCGCATGCACGATCTCTTTCTTTGACTACAAGATTTCCCAATCTTGATCTAAATGGAGGAGGCTTAAGGATTTGGTCCATCATTCCGATTTCGTAATGTCCGTAGGTTGCTCGCCTTTTTGCCGGCCATCCTTACTTAGTCGAGGAATTCAAGAGGTACTTGCCCGACAACTTTTGCCCTGAGGAGGAGCTCAGCTCTATGACCGCGTTGACCTCGTGCCGATTGCAAATGGTAAGGGGACCTTTTTGCCTCCCATTTTCTTTCGGTTAGATAGTTTCGTTGCACATAATACTCTTCCTTTTCTCTCTTGTATTTATTTTGGACCGACCGCCGAGACAGGACTGTTATTCGGAGGATGAAGTTACACAAGATTGCGCCAATTTGGACCAAAGTGAGGACATGATGAAGAAGGTGCCAAAGGACAATCGGAATGCAACTGGATCTGATATGAATTGATCATTACACAGGGATACATTATATGGAAGAACATTGGATCAATATGTTATTTTTTCCCTGTAGTACTTTTTCTTCTTCATTTATGGTTCTGAATTAGTTTGTAATCGATCGCCATCTCTGATGAATTTCAAGGATAATGAAATAAGGCATTTTTATCACTCCAGATGTTATGCTAAGAATGAGTACTGTATATGTCATTAGTCAATAAGTTATTTGGTTTGTGCATTGAGTGGAATATTTTGATAATAGACAATTACGAGATAAGAAATGTTATGTTTCACGAGTGGGGAAAACTAATTCCGAAAACTGTTTTCGGGTATAAAGGGCGAGCCTTGGATCTCAGGCTCGGGGGTGCTCAACCCAGATCTAGGGCTCACTCGGCCTCATATCTGATATTTGAGGCTTGACCTCACCTATTGGGCTCAAGCTCGACGACGCCGAGGATGAAACACTGTCGTGCGAATGTAAGTCGGAGGTGAGGGGTCGTCAGTTGAGACCAAAGCAATGGGTGGTGGAGATTTGTGCCGACAAGGTGAGGAGCGGAAAAATTGAAGATAGAAGAGAGTGAAGGTGGCCATAAGAGATTTGTCGAGTGTTCACAATGTCGGAAACGAATGTGAGAAGAAGAAGAAGGAATCACAATAACACGTGAGGTTTAGTAAAACAGATAAACAGGAAAAAATATTCCAGATCCGGATATGGGTTTCAATGTTCATCACAAAGTTTAAGATGAACTAAAGAAGGAAAAACATTCAAAATGACGCTGTTTTAAGGAGAGTCGTCCAGGCCATATCATCGATAGTATCATTTAGGAAGGCCGATAATAACTAGACCGCCACATCATCAATTTTTTGCCAATTTAGGTTAAATGGGCTACATTAGAAAATGATGAAAATGTTTAGTGCTGCTTGTCATCCGTACGATAGGTTTACGTGTGATTAGGTAATTTCCCCTTAGTT
Source organism: Eucalyptus marginata (assembly GCA_014182565.1). Lineage (NCBI taxonomy): Eukaryota > Viridiplantae > Streptophyta > Magnoliopsida > Myrtales > Myrtaceae > Eucalyptus > Eucalyptus marginata. The sequence continues at coordinate 28,081,184 of CM024594.1, forward strand.
GTTTGTGATGATGATATTGGTTGCCCAAGAATGTCTTTTGATAATTGAATGCATTCCGTAGATTTTTTTTCTTATAAAGTCTAAAGCAACACTAGAAGTGGGATGGAATTGGGGAGAATGGGAGATGGAGCAAGACAATTCTAGTACATATAAACGTCGAGTGACTGGTGAGGAGGGTCAAGGTGCGTCACCAGAAGTCGGGCGCGAAGATTTCCTAACGTGTATATATCAAAGCCATGAACCATGATTGTAACAACAAATAGAGAGAGGCCAATAAATTCTCACAAACCCATATATCTTCGGTGCCTTAAACCAATCGTGACATCCATTAGGGAAAAAAGAGAGGACATTTTGCACTAACACAACAGGCTTATGGTTCAATGTCTAAGGGGAACAGACATCTACTTCAGTGAGGACAATGTTTTGGAACAAAATGCTTTCCAACAACTACAACTCAGTCCCCATACATCTACAAACTGCTTTCCAAGGGTCCTCTAGTGAGAATCACCTTCTCATTCCAAGCGTGGAAGGCTACTATATTATCATACCTAGCGGTAGCCAGCACAAATATTGACGTGTTGTCTATCTTCAGCACCGAAGGCCTCCTTCATTCCCAAGTGGAATCTTTCTTCCCCACCTAGGGAGAAATACAAGAGGTCACATTAGGGAGCCCCACTTCCTGACGGTTCTTCCCCTATTTCTTGTCCCTTAAGCCTTTTTGAGGAACAGCTCAAGTTCGGAATGAGGACCACGTTTTGGAACAAAATGTTTCCAACAACTACGGCTCAGTCCCCATGAAGAAACTTTTTTGAGGTATTACTATTACTAATGGAGATTCGAAATGGGAATGCTTTCCCAACCCACAAGCCCTTCCTCTCGGCCATCAAATGGGACGGCCCGTTAATCTCCAAATACCATTAGTCTCCATCTTAAGGCGCTCTCCTCTTTGGCCATCAAAGAAACTTTTCGATCCATGTGATTTACTTAAAGTGACAAGTGGAGAGTATACTTTCTAAACCAACACATCTTATCAAATCACGATCAGTCATTTAGTTGTTGCCCAATGGTCGGTGGTTGTGTTAACTACTTAAGAGCGGGATTAGTGAAGTTACACATTTCCTCCTCCATCAGTAACCTCACGTTAATTTTTTTTCAACTTTTAATTCTTGTCGCGAGGTTATTAATGAAAATAAAAAGAGAGGCCAAATCCTCAAACCTATCTCTTTATAAGAAGTACAGATTACAAATTTATGCATATTTGCAGAAGACCCAAAAAGATCGGCAGCCTTTACTTTTTAAATGTTCTTTGACCCATCATGCTGCTGAAGTAATGAATTTCGCATATATTTTGCGGCGCGATAATTCATGATCAACATAATGAACCTAATTTGGATAAATAAGAAAAAAAAAAAAAAAAAAAAGGCAACGAATCCAAGTTTTGAAGTAAAGTAAATGCACATGATTTGTTGCAGCCGGTAGTGAAGTATTGTATTAGCTAATGATATCACATTTAGCAACCACAGTTAGAGAACGATATCCTTTTAGGTACACCAAATGCAAAAGAATTAACCATGTATTTGTCTCAGATCATTCAATTTTGATATCTTATAAACTAAGGTTCCATTTTGATTAATTCATATTTAACTTTTTTTTTTTTTGCTTATTTAAGTGTTTCTTTAACTCAAAATAATGTCTTGTGACATCGAATTATAAATACTTCTAAAACATTACTATCACAAATAATGTTAGGCATAGCATGCGCTGATCATATTTTTATAATATTTTATCTAGTGGGTTGACTCGGAAAGGATTGAACTCTTTGCACATTAAGTTTAATTTCAAATCTCGCTACCGACAATTTTATTTGGTAGACGATCTATAAGCCTTCTATAAGGCCTTCTAAGCTTGTAAAATGCCCTATCTTTAGCATGGGGTAACCTTTCCTCCTCCTAAACCTTTTCATATCGGAAAAAAGAAAAGAAAACAAGTGATTCGATTAGAACAGGAGCAATACATATTTCCCCCCAGCTATATTTATATCTTGAAAAGAACTTATATATACCTCAACGACAACGACATTATTTTAAGAAACTATAATTAATTGAAGGACGAAAAACATTTTAAATACTTGAATTCGTTTAACACCAAGTTGTCCTCCAATAATACAAGATCAGCCATGAAAGATAGCCTAATTAAAAGAAAAGATTAATAATACAAAAAATCCCACACTAGTAAACTTGTGTTACAATTCCAAAGTAATTCATGTCAAAAAAATTCTGAACTTATATATTTGTGACAAATTTTCCACCTATGAGTTTTTATGTAATATCCTATTAAATTGTTGACATAGAAACACACGTGGCAAACAACTTGGATGATTTGTATGTAACATGAATGCGACATGAAAATTGGTCAAAAATGGGTTTTGTAGACGAGTTGTTTTGGAGAAGCCAAATCTCCAAAAAAGCAAAATGAATTGACATCTGCTAAATATGATCGTATGCGGACGTTTCGAAGCAAACTCAGGGTCTTCCTCATCCCTTTCTAAAAGGGTATTGAAAATCGAGTAGGAACTTAGATTTTTTTTTCCATAAGTGATTACCTTCCAAATTGGAGATCTTTTCCAGGTGATAATTATGAGGCTTCCGCATTCAGCAAGATGCATTTCGTATTGAGACACGGCTCTCCATATTTATCTTTCAACATCTATCTTGGGTGTCCTCAGGTTGGCTTTTCTTTGCTGCGTTTTAGGTTTTTCTTTAATATCCTTGACAAAAATGGAATGGATCTTTAAGAATTTTCCCGAAAATGGCATGTTCCGAACAGCTGAAAGAAGGAAATGCTGGAGGTAGAGCCTCTTTATTGATTAAATGAAGCTTAGAGGATCTTACATGTAGAAACGAGTAATACTGTCTTTTAAAATATTTTTAAAAATTAACCATGATGTGGTAAAAAATTGAAAAGGCACATCACCTCGGATATTAGATGTTTTGTAAAGAATAAAAGACACATCACCTTCGATTCTTTATTCTCGAGTAAGCCGTTTATTTAAATATAACGGTTTTCAAATTTAAGGTTCTACTATGTATAACTTAATAGTATTAGATGTTCCGTACATAATAACAGCACATCATCTCCGATTTTCCATTTTTGAGTGAGCCATTTATTGAAATTTTACGGCTTCATAAACAAATGCAGCTGTCAAAATGATCAAATTAACGAGAAAAGCCGTAATTACTTCTATGTAACCAATGTGTCGTGCACAACCCGCCTAGTGGCGATCTCTCTCCATGCATCATAATTAGGTAAAATGCGAGCCGAAAGCTGTAGGCCAGCCAAATATGAAGTATTACTAGGAATCCAGTGGTAAATTTAATCCATGGTCATGACTTTCCTTAACCACGCTGACAAAACCCATATAAATTGTGCTAAGGTCTCATTGAACAGCATCACATTCACTTGGTCCTTCTCTTCATCTCAGAGATCTGCTCCTTCTTTCACTCTGAGAAAGCTCAAGGTGTGGTTTCTCTTTAAATTTCGGGGTCTTTCTGTTTAAGTGTTAAAGTCTTTGCTTGAGGAAAAAGAAAGGCCTTTTCAGGTTTTGTTCTATGCAGATATGGAGGGAACAAGAGTTGCTGTTCACCCATCACGAGAAGAACAGTGAGTTTATTTTTATCTTCAATTATTTTTTGCCAGTCCTGTTGTATAGTGCTGAAAGCTATAAGTTCACTTTTTTCTCTGTCGTGGGTTCGTTTTGCACGAGAGCACTCTTTAAGATTTTATTTCGAATTTGATCCTTCGTTCTTTTTTCTGGTTCTGAAGCTATGGACAACCCCAAGGAGGAGTGGAGGGAGACGCCGAAGGTAGCGCGCGGAGACCGACACCTGATGACGCCATGTCATATCTCGGGGAACTGAAGGACGCGTTCCGAGATGAACCGGAAAAGTACAATACGTTCGTGGAAATTATGAACGATTTCAAGGGTCAAAGGTACAATCATGAACCTTGAGGCGACTATTCGATCATCGATGATTTATACTTCTTTTTCTTATTCATTCCATTCTTCGGTACCTCGCAGAATCGATGCAATGATGGTCGTAGCAAGAGTAAAGGAATTATTCACAGGATATGAGAGATTGATTCATGGGTTCAATACTTTCTTGCCGGACGGATGCAAAATATCACCGGATGAACCTAGGAAGCTTGTCAGTTTCGAAGAGGTGATCGGGTTCGTCATCAAGGTCAAGGTATGGCACCGACTTTTTCTTTTGGGGCTGAACGAAAATTTTTAACTGATGGTAAATTTATTTTCACGTCTTGCTTGGGCACAGGAACGTTTCCAGAGCGAGGAAAATGTTTATCTATCGTTTCTGGATGCTTGGCGCGGGAACAACCCAATTAGGGTGGTCTACAATGAGGTAAATGCAGTTCCACGGGCTCCCTTGCGCGCGCACGACCTCTTGTTTTGATATCAAAGTTTACCAATCTTAATGAAGTTAGACATGCCGTGTAGGTTTAAAATATTTGATCTATCATTCCTAATGTCCATAGGTTGCTGGTCTTTTTGCCGGCCATCCGGACTTGCTCGAGGAATTCAAGAGGCTCTTGCCTGAAATCTCTCAGGATCAGGAGGAGGTCAGCTCTATCACCACACCGACCTCCCGCCGATTGGAAATGGTATGGTGACCGGCCGTTTGAATGGTCCTTCAATCAGAAGTGCCATTGCGCCGAATGATCTTTCCCATCTCTCTTGTCTTTGTTTAGGACCGAACTCGCCAAGATGGGATTGCTGATTCTCAAGCTAAGGATAGAGCTACCGTGGATCACCCCCATCTGGATGACGATGAGGAAATAATGAAAGTGTACGAGGACGAGGTGAAGCGTTTTGAGGGACGCGTTCAATTGAGAGTTTCAGTAATATATTCAGTTCTCGCTGTAATAGTTTTCCTCCTTGCTTTATGGATCTAGAGGGGGAATTAGTTTCCTGCATTTGGTTTGCAAGAGATCAGCTCTCTCATTTCATGTAATCCTCTTATGGGACAAGGTAATAATAAGAATAAGACAAACTTATTTTCATCACTCTTGACCCAGTCGATCGATCACTTGGCATGTGCCTTGAGAGAAATATTTGCCTGTGCCCTTTTGTCTATGCCCGTTGAATTTGTTTCTCCTTCATTTTTCGATATTACTCCCAATCGTCAAGAATACCAATTTACTTTGGTTTTTCAGAATAATTGCGGTTGTTGTCGACTTATCGATATGCATTTGGGCAGGTTTTTCAATTCAAACTATAAGCTAAAGCTCGAAACCACAAATCTTGATCTACCCCATAAACTAATCTTTAGGGTGCCTTCGTTTTGCGAAAAAAGAGTGATTTGAAAAACATTTCTCAAAAAATGATTGTTCATATCGTTTACAAAAGTTAGTCCATATAAAATATTTTCATCATCGACAACAATCTATATCTAACTATTTTCATGGATGATGAAAAAATTTCTATTCATTTATTTTTGTAAGCAATTAGTTTTTGAAAAATGTTTTCCAATCTCATTTTTTGCATAACGAGGTATTCTTAGTGCTTAGATCTATTTTGGTCCGTACAAATGACAAACCTGTCCAATCCCATCATCTGGATATACCTTTTTTCGGTATACGTTGGGGGGTTTACTATCAAAAAGAAAATCATTGACTTCTAGGAGGGGAAAATGACACTTAGAGTGCCAAAACTTGGCACAAGGGGTATTCAAGTGCCAAAAGTGTGAAAATGTATACTTAAGTGCCTAAATTGGAATAGAATAAATTAGTTAAGTGTCAACGATGAGAAACTTGGCCAAAATGCTAACGTGACATTTTTCCTACGACACAAGTGCAAAGAAGATCGTTTTGCAAGCTAACGTAGCTATATAAGCCAAAACGATGTCATTTTACCTCAAATTTCAATTTTAATATAAATATTAATTAAATAAAATTTAAAACTAAATTTATAATGATATAAATTTAAAAAAGGGGGAGGAGTTGCAGAACGGTGAGGGCTGTTCTGCAATTCCTTCCCCTTTTTTTAAATTAAATTAAATTAAATTAATAATTATATTAAAATTCAAATAAGAGGCAAAATGATGTCATTTTGACTCTTCTTTGCTGATTAAGCTTTCTGGCGAGCCACATAAGCAAGTTATATTAATAAAAAAATGCGACATAGGATTTTCGGCTAAGATCGTTGGACTTGGCACCCAAGTGTGCCATTTTTCAAAGAAAGTGACACTCATGTTTGACACTTAAATATCCCTCTATGCCAAGTTTTGACACTTGTGCTATACTTTTATCCTTCTAGGAGATAACAACAAAGAGGGGCTCTTTCTCACTTGTGCAAATTCTTGATGTTTGTAAAATCTCAGGATTGCCCTTATAATAATTGATCTCAAGATTCAAGATTCAAGATTATTTTGATTTTCAATGAGCTAAACCAAAAGAGGAGGCCCCTCCCTCCATATGAGTTGAAAAGAGAGAGTGACTAGCTCAGCCGGTGAAACTTATACCCACCATTGCAAAGTTTATGCACTGTAGTTTGGTCTTTCCATTGCTAGGGTCATGCTCATGAGCTCACACACAACACTATATAGTCAACTTACTTCGAGGATTTGGCCCTGGGACTCGTATGTAGGCTGATTGACTGTGGATGAAAGAAACAAAGCTTCAAAAGCGAGTAGATTTTTTTCCTTTTTTCTTTTTGGTATTTTTGCCACTGTAGTATGGTCTGAATAAATATCAGGTTAATGCGAGAAAGTTTATGGGTAGATTTTTTTTTTATTGCAGATTTCTTTTGTTATGTTCTTAAATTTTTTTCAAAAAATTGGATTGGAACATCTAAAGCATGGAGTGGTCCTTGAAGAATCATTGAATAGAGAACAAATCTTCCGAATAAAGAATCGCTAATGAACTTTAGCTCATCCATTTGTGTTAGGATGCACGTGTGAGTAAGTTGTATTAGAGAAATTCCATATTGAAGATTGATGTAGTGTAGAGTAATTAATATATTCTAATTGATCCATAACTCATTGGCTTAATCTTTTGAGTGAAGGTGGGTCTAACCGGATATATTGATGGGCTTAGATTTGGGCTATCTTTTGGAAATCTCCCCAGGTGAAGGTATCGGACTTTTGCTACGCGCTGTCAACAAATGGTACTAGAGTTGATTGGTTGTGGTTTTCAGGCAAGTAGGTATTGTGGTATAGCAATGCGGGCCGTAAGGATGAAATAGGCCAGAATGATACTTGAATTAAGAGGGAGGAGACCTAACACTTAGCTCACACGTGAGGGAGAGAGTGTTGGGATGCACATGTGAGTGAGTTGTGCTAGAGAAATCCCACATCGGAGAATTGATGTAGCATATAGCAATTAATATATCCCGGTTGGCTTATAACTCATTAACTTAAGTTTTTGAGTAAAGATTGATTTAACTAGATATACTAATGGGCATAGTTTTGAGCTCCCTTTCTGATATCTCCCCAAGTGAAGGTATTAAGTTTTTGCTGCATGCTTTCAACAGTTTGTTTGTTTCGAGAAAATTGAATTTGAAAAAAAAAAATCTAAAGTGATTGCTTTCTATGGCTTTGAAAAATTAGTCAACAAAAAAAGGTTTTCGTTATCGGCAATAGTTTGAGTCAGAATATTTTCATTACTGGTCAAGAAATATTTTGTTTACTCATTTTTGTGAAATATACAATCAATCACTTTTAAGTAACTATTTTCTAAATTGTTGATTTTTCGCCTAATAAACACATAGAGTTGCCACTCCCAATTCTCGCTCCTAAAACTCCGCCACATTATGCACTACTGCTAGTGGGTAAAAGACGTAAATAAAAGTTTGTAAAAGATTTTAAAAAAAATTCTTATAAGAAATAAGTGAATTTGATAATTAAAAAAAATCAAAGAAATGTTGGTAACTAATTCAAATGAAAGCGAGGTAATGCAAACTATTTGGTAAGTCAATCATAGACAAGGATACCGACAAAAAAAAAAAATCATAGATAAGGATGGATAAGCAAAGTGAATAAAAGAGATCATTGAATACATTAGTTGGTAAACGCATAGTACTTTAATGAGTTCTGGTGAGTAACTGAAATGAGTGTTGGCAATTCAAAACTAGCGGAAAAGTTAATCAGAGAAAAGTTGGTAAATTACATGGAAAAAAGATTAGTAATTTCATATAATAATTGGTAAATATAAGGCATTATTAAGAATGTTAAATAAAGAGCAAAAATTCAGAAACCACTTTAACTATTTATTAGTAAAAGAATAAATAGGATTGTATTAATAATGTAACATGTTCATAATGTATAAATCTTATATGTGCAAAAGCAAAATTTAATTTGTTAAACTTAGGCTCCCTTCATTTAGTAGAAAGTGAATGATTGGGAAAACATTTTTCTAAAAATGATTGTTTCTATCACTTAAAATAATTGACCAATGTAAAATATTGTAATCATGGATAATAATTTATGTCTAAACATTTTTGTGGACGATGCATTTTTTTTTCAATCATTTATTTTTGTAAGCAATTTAAGCAATTACTTTGAGAAAAATATTTCCCAAATTATTCATTTACCGCTATCATGCAAGTCTTATTGACGATAAAGAATTTCTTCTCTTTACACATACAAATAAATTAATTCGCCGTTCCTTCTTATTCACCTTCTAATTTGTTTATCAATACATGGTCTAGATATGTAGTACTTCTAATATGAGAAATATTAGTAAAACAGATCAAGTTAAAGGGCAGCTTTTTGTGGGTTAACTGACCCGTTGAAAGGAGAATTTGGTAGAAGCAGGGTAGAGAAATTTTGGTACGAATTTACGAACGGTGATATTCTGTTTTCACTAGCGACTCGAACCCTAGGTCACTTTACTTGAAAAAACAAAATTCAAAGAAATCGGGAAGTGCTTCGGATCGTTTAATTTGATTTTGATTGTAGCACATCATGCCATATAAGCCGTTTAAGTCGTTCCATAAGGAACGTGAAAACATGGAAGAGACAGTGTCAGGATTTGAATTTTTGGCTTATGCTTCGAACGTTTGATAAACTATTTTTGTAACATGACTTAATAAAGCCGTGAGTGTGATGTAACTCGATTGGAGAATTAGGTCTTTGCGTGGTAACCTTCCTCAGCCTCATTTTCTATTCTTTTGTTCCCCTAACAAAAAAAAAAAAAAAATAGAATAAACCCGTTTGATAACGGCAGTTGATTTCTATTCCCGGAATAGAAAAGTTAGCCCGGGAATAGAAACGAAAAAAAAAAAAAAGTTCTTTCTTGTTAGGAATTTCTAGAAATAAGCAAATTTTCTTTTTTTTTTTTGTTTTATTTCTCTCTTGCCGTGGCCACCTCCAACCGCCGGAGCCACCGCCGCCCGCCGCCGACCATGAGCAAGAATAAAAAAATAAAAAATAAAAAAACAAATAAATACAAAAATCAAATAAATACAAAAAAACAAATAAATACAAATAAATACAAAAAAACAAATAAATACAAATAAAAAACAAACGCAAGAAAATAAAAAAAAATAAAAAACAAATAAATACAAAAAAACAAATAAAAAACAAAAATAAGAAAAATAAATACAAAAACAAATAAATACAAAAACAAATAAAAAACAAATAAATACAAATAAAACAAATAAAAAACAAAAATAAGAAAAATAAATACAAAAAATAAATAAATACAAAAACAAATAAAAAAACAAATAAATACAAATAAAAAAATGCAAGAAAATAAAAAAACAAATAAATAAAAAAAAATACAAATAAATAAAAAACAAATAAATACAAAAAAAAGAATAAAAAACAAAAAAACAAATAAATACAAAAAAGAATAAAAAAACAAATAAAAAGGAACAAATAAAAAACAAATAAATACAAAAAAGAATCGTTGCGTTACCAAACGCATTTCTATTCTTTTTCTATTCCAAGAGTAGAAATTTTGTGTAGTTATCAAACGTGTTCTTTTGCTTAGAAATTGTTCCCCGGAATAGAAATAGAAAAGAACTATTTCTGGAAAAAAACTCTTCCCCAGCCAAGAAATTTTACCATGCGCACCCTTAGTATCCCAAGTTGCAATTAAGGGAGATCAGGTCATGGAATGTGCAAGAATTAGCGACAAAACACCATCAACGTGATGAAATGCAAATTGAAGCTAACAGGAGAAATAAGGAAGGCGATTCTTTTCACATCACTTATGGAATGAGTAGTTGAATGTACGTCTCAACTGACGCCATAAGATGCGATAATGGAAAAATTACCCAATCAATCTTAGACTTATTATACGGATGATAATTTAGTTATAAATTTTTCAATCGATTTAATCTTAAACTTTTGAGTGAAATTTAGTGTTGCCCTTTCGGTTAATCATCGTTAATTGTCCTAAATAGCATGTTGCTATGGTAGCAATTTCTGACCAAAATTGATCAAAATGACTATATTGAAATTTCGCTCAAAAGTTTAGGACAAAATTAGCAAAATTAAAAAGCTTAAGACTAAATTGACAATTACATAATAGGTTTAGGACTTATTGGATAATTTCCCCATGCGACAACCATTGAATATTTCCTTATTGACTCTAATTTTGAAGTTCAAATCACATTTGTCCTTTAGCATAGTAAATCAAGCATAAAAGAACTAGCTTGTCATGCATTTATAAATAGTTATCTTACGAGAAAATTACCCAACTAATCCTAAATGTCAATTCAATCTTAAACTTTTTTTAATTTACCAATTTAGTCTTAATTTTTTTTTTGTATGAAGCTCTAATATAGTTAATCCAATCAATTTCATTGGAAATTGTTAACCACTGCGATCTAGTCATCGCTGAGTCCAACATAGTATGCTATAATTTCAGTGATTTTCAGCAAAATTTGGCTAGAACGACTATATTAGAATTTAAAGCAAAGGTTTAGGACTAAAACAAAAAAATTTAAAAGTTTAGGATTAAATTAATTATTATATAATATGTTTAAAATTGATCGGATAATTTTTCTATTATCTTACAATGTAAGCTGGTGGGAATATGGATCTTAATCGCACTAACTGAAGGTAGAACTCTTGTATTTCGGGCGCAAATAATAACCATCATGTTCCAAAAATCAATTTCTGACCAAAAATTGATTTAACGAGTTTCTGAGAAAAATACGTGTTTTATAATAACAAAAAGTTTGTATTCCCGCAATAGAAATTCGTTTAATAACAATACAAAATTTCTACCTTTTGAGCAAGCGACAAGCGGTGAATCATGGTGGCTGGCGGGCAATAACTGGTGGGCGGGTCGTTTAGTAGTGAAAGTGATGATAAGAAAAGTTTTTAATTCTCATTTTTATTCTAAAAATTGAAAAGTAAACAAATTTTACTTATGATTTTTGTTCTAAATCTAATTCTTAAGTAAAAATTTGTTTCGAAAAGAAAAATGAAATTGCGTTACCCATATGATTTCTGTTCTAAACTTATTTCGGAAACAAAAAAATAGAAAACAGAGAAATAAAATGGTTATATTTACTTCCCAATTACGGCAAAAAATAATCTGATTTTTTTATATATTTACTTCCTAAACTAGAGATTTTTCATATATGTGAGAATCATGAGAGTTCTGAATGTGGCACTAATGAGATTTAGATTCAAGATATCTATCAAGATTGACAGCAACTTATTTTGAGTAAGTCCGTTATGATAAATCTAGTGACCCAATAAGTAATTGAATCCGCTAACACGGTCCACGATGTAAAAGTGAGGATAGGGGCGGTCGAGATTAGCGACTCTGGCTAGGGTTACCATAAGGGTCATACACTTACTAAATTAAGTTTAGTTACTTTGCATTACTCATGAGATGAGGGTTTGAGATCGGCAATCCCATCACCGCTACTCTAACAATACATTAGGATAAGCACAAAAAAGAAAAAAAGAAAAGAAAAAAGAAGCTATCCTTTATCACTTGGCCAATCACTTACGAGCAAGAAAATTTAATTTTGTAAGCTAGAGCAGTCACAAAACGTATCACAAATTTATTCCAAATTAATTTTTGAATCGTAAAAATTCTCAAACTAATGCCCCTTTTGCGAATTCTAACTCGATGGGCTCTCTCTCTCTCCATACAAAAACCAGCAAAACGCCTCACCTCTCTCTCTCTCTCTCTCTCTCTCGCTCGCTCTGTCGTGCTCTTGGAAGAAAAAATTTCTCTCATAAGTATACTCTCCGCCCCTCCTTAGAGGCACACGAAAAAGCCGAGAGGGCAGCACATAAATGTTGTGCTAATGGTCTCTTCTCGATCGAAAGCTTCGAACTTTGCTTGCCCTCCTCGCTCTGTCTGCTCGAGATCTGCTCATTCCCTCTCACTTAGCCCGATAAAAATTCCACAGACCTACAAGGTGCTGGCTTTTCTCTCTCTTCGAATTCCGGGTCTCAATTCCTGTTCCAGTTATTTGTTTTTTTTTGTTTTGATGGTTTGACGGGTTAAGGTTTGTGGGTTTGCTTCAGTTTGTGCAGGAATGAAGAGGACGAGGGATGATGTGTACCCTGGTTCGCAATTCAAACGGCCTTTCGGTTCTTCACGTGGGGAGTAGTGAGTTTTTGGCTGTCTTGTTTTTTGTCTTCCGTATAATTCATGCCCGTTCTGTTGTATCGGGTTCGAAAAATTTCCAATCTTTTTCCGACTTGGTCGGTTGGTTTGGAACGAGTCTGCTTGTTCATGCATTTCGATTGTGCCTATGTTGTTCTGATGCAAGGCGTCCGAGACGTGCCCTCCCAAATTCTTCTCTTTTTTTTTCCCGGGGAAGTGATGAATTTAACCCACATGGAGATCGTTCGTCTGTTTAGGTCGAACTTTCAGATGTTATATGCTCTGTGAGACCTCGTGAGATGTGATGATAAACTTGTCCAAGCTTCTTCAAGTCTCAAGCTTGAAAATTTTTGGGATCTTTACCTCCGATCGAGATCAGTTCACTGTGCCTGACTGTGTACATCTGCGAAATTTACCTTAGAAATTATTTTTGTGGGGAATTTTTGGTTGTGTTTTTTCTCCCTCTTCTGAGATGTGAAAAAGATGTAATCCTAAAACTGTTAATTGGGATACGGTTGAAACTATGCCAAATACATCTAAGGGAACGGTAGGCGGAGCTCACAATTTCGATATTCATATCCATGATTTTGTGAAAATACTCTTGTTTTGGACACGAACGAAAAAGGTATGAGAGAAAAGAAACAAGTTTTGGGATTAGACAAATTTAGGTTGTTGTATGCAAGCACAGGTTTGGATTGGTACTTGTTATCTGGAGGAGATGTTATTTCCAATTGATGATTTAATTTTTTTTTCTTGTGATGAAGCTACGGGCAATCCCAAGTAACAGGAACAGGAGCTATGGAGAATGGAGGCGGGGTTGTTGGTGGAGGTAGCGCATCACAGAAACTAACGACAAATGATGCGTTGACGTACCTCAAGGAGGTGAAGGATATGTTTCAAGATCAAAGGGAAAAGTACGACACGTTCCTCGAGGTTATGAAAGATTTCAAGGCTCAAAGGTACAACCATAAACATCTTGGTGACAATAGGATTATCAAAGGTTTAACAGCTTCTCATTCACGCACTTTTTGGTATCTTGCAGGACTGACACTACAGGAGTCATAGCAAGAGTAAAGGAATTATTTAAAGGGCATAACAAATTAATTCTGGGATTCAATACTTTCTTGCCAAAGGGATTTGAAATATCCCCCGACGAGGATGAAATACCAATAAAAAAGAATGTGGAATTTGAAGAAGCCATCTCTTTTGTTAATAAGATCAAGGTATAGAATGATTTGTCTTTTTTAATGACGGGGCAAATCAAATTCTGATATTGTGTCTTGTGGCTTCAGAAACGCTTCCAAAATGATGAGCATGTCTATAAGTCATTTTTGGACATCCTCAATAAGTACCGGAAGGAGCACAAGGACATTAATGAGGTCTATAGTGAGGTAAATGCAGTTCCACGTGCTTCGTATAATACAGAAGATTTTTGGTCCCGTAACAAAATTTCACATGTTTGATATAATCAGAAACTCCTGCTGTCATATGAAGGCTTAATTGTATAAGCATGGTCTGAAGTACCTGGAGTATTAACTCGGGATCTTTTTGGTTATCTTCTGGTTTATTTTTTGTTTGTGATGTCTGCAGGTTGCTACCCTTTTTGGCGGCCATCAAGACTTACTTGGGGAATTTACCAAATTCTTGCCTGATACTTCAGCAACGGCCTCCACACACAACTTTCCTTTTGCCAGGAATTCATTTCAGCGTCAACACGAACGTAGCTCTACTACACCGACATTGCGGCAAATGCAAATGGATAAGGTAATTCTTTTGCCACCTTTTGTGTTTGGATGCTCCTTCATGGATGTATGCAGGACAAAATAATGGTTTTCCTTTTCCTTTTTCGGTCAGCAACGAGCGCGGCGAGATAGGATTATCAATGCTCATGCTGAGCATGATATAAATGTAGATCGTCCTGATTTAGACGATGATAAAGCAACGATCAAGGTACAGAAGGATCAAAGAAAGCGTTTTGAGAAGGATAACAGGGACAGGAGAAACCGTGAAGTGGATGATAGAGAATCTGAGCATGACACTAGTAGGGATTTCAACTCACAGCGCTTTCCCGACAAAAGAAAATCTGCAAGGAAGGTTGAAAACTATGGAATGACTTCTTGTGAAGACAGGGATGCTCTAAAGAGTAAGTACATTATGCAATAATATGATGCAGTAGCATCTGCATCTAGTCAATTCTTTTTTCATTTTGCAAAATAGATAAATAGCTTTACACCTTGGCAATTTTCATCGTAGTTTCATTTGTCTATCATCTTATTTGTATAAATTTGATGGGGGTTAGAAGTATATATAGGTCTTTTTCGTCAATTACCTCTGTGTACATCATCCTCTATAGTGAAAATTATGCATGGTGCGTCAAAGACATCTGTATAAAAGAGGTACAGTTCAATACAGCTTATTCCAACTATGGGTGACACTACTCACGTAAATATCTATCGATGTTAGTGTTTTTTTGTTATTTAAAATTTCTGAATTTGTTGCTTTATCAATGCACTTTTGGCATCTTGGATGATTTTAAATGTCCTTGTATAAAATAAACTAACTGTACATGTAAAGAGTCATATGAGGTGTAGGGTATATTATTTGTCTTCTATGTTTACTGTAGCTGTACAGGAGTCACGGCTGAAGGTAAACAAATGTACTTCAAAGATTTTTGTGTCATCTCTCTTGCAAGTGTTCTAAAAAAAAAGCAAAGATTAGCAAGGGAACTTGTTCCACTGTGATTGGTTTACCTTTGTTCACGTGATATCTGCTTTTGGCTGTACTTTCAAACGTATGCTTATATTTTGTCTCTGTTTTTTTCCTGTTCTGTTTGCTTTAAAGTTATAACTTTAAATTCCGTGTGCTTCTTCAGTCCAGTTCATCATTAATGTGTTTGTGTTGCTTCTATTTCATTTTGGACCATGAATTTGTGGCAGGCATGTATAATCAAGGATTCATTTTCTGTGAAAAAGTCAAGGAGAGATTGTGCAGCTCAGAAGATTATCAGGCCTTCTTGAAGTGCCTTCATATGTACAGCAGTGATATTATAAGGAAAAATGACTTACAAAGTTTGGTATGTGTTTTCTGTAGCTTGAGACCACTCTTTATGTTGGTATGCAACAGTCCTCTACCTATACTTCTTAAACTCCTTTGTTTATAAGAAGGTCATTCTAGTTTGGTTGATAAGGTAATTTGAATTTCGGCACTTTGCATAAATGCTTTTTTTCCACCACAAACACACCAAAACAATTAAGGAGTCAACTCAAACTATTAATATGTGGTCCATTTTTTAACAAATGGTTCCAATCTTCCCTCTTGGATACCCTTTGATATTTTCAGGTCCACAATGATGATATGCTTGCTTAAATATTATTTGCAAAACAGTATTTTTGATCTTGAGAATTGTGTGAGACTGCTAGAAGAGCAACCCTTTCATATGTTGCACTATGGGATTTAAAAGTAGATTTAAAAGACTTCTTTTGTTTTTAATGAGATTTTATTATTACTGAAAAATTGCAAAGATGGATCCATTTTCTGTTGGTTTTGTGAGAAAGTTGATGTTCATGTTTGTTTGTTGGTTGCTTTCCATTGCTGTGCAGAACCATCAGTCAACGAAGAACCCAATTTTCTCCTTTGGCCATCTCTATTGTATTGTCAGAATAAATTGTTTATTATTGAAGTTGGCCCCCACCCTTGAGTTTTCATTGATCTGTCCTTGGTTGTGGTGTATCTTGACTTGGCCAATATCATAGAAAAATTGTTTTGTTCATGCATGTTTGATTTATCTCCTTAGGTGACAGATCTGCTTGGAAAGCATCCTGATCTCATGGAAGAATTCAATGGCTTTTTGGAGCGCTGTGAGAATATTGGTAGTTCTTGAGATTTGTTGTTTATATAATTTGTCTACATGTCTATGAATAATTTTGGTTATTAACGAGTCTCCTTTTCCAGATGGCTTTCTTGCTGGTATTGTGAGTAAAAGTATGTAATACTTCTATTCACCTCTCCTCTTCAAATAGATTTTCTGCCACATTTTATATGTTTCCTCTTTGTAGCAAAATCTGATGTTGATTGCTTACTGGATGAAGGGTCGCTCTCTACTGATGGGCACATGTCCTGGACAGCAAAGGCTGAGGATAAAGATAAGGAGCATAAGCGCGAGAATGATGGAGCCAAAGATAAGGAAAGATGCAAAGACAAGTATATGTTCAAATCCATTCAAGAGCTGGACTTGTCCAACTGTCAACGCTGTACCCCAAGTTACCGGCTTCTGCCAGATGATGTATAAAATGGTTTGCTTTTCTTAGCTTAGCTGTTTATAGAAGTTCATATTTTAATATCACCTGGTTGCTGCTTGGTGTTCTGCAGTATCCAATTCCTACAGTCAGCCAGAGGTCAGAGCTTGGTGCTCAAGTGCTCAATGACCATTGGGTATCTGTGACATCAGGTAGTGAGGATTACTCTTTCAAACACATGCGCAGGAATCAGTATGAAGAAAGTTTATTCAGATGTGAAGATGACAGGTAAAGGCATTGGATTATTCTTCTGGCATTTTGCCCAGACACGGTACATATTCTTTTGTTATAAGATGTCCCTGTTTGGTCATCTACATCAACATGCCATCCATATTTTTGACTTTGTAAAAGCTACGTCACAGTAGCTTGAAATTGAAGTGGGGCTGGTTCATGTGGCAACTTGGGGGACACTATGGAGAGGACTTAAATTAGATCATATCCTCCATGTTATCCCCATATTTATATGGTTATTACACAGAAGGGTTGCAGAAGGGAATGAGTACATTGGTGAACTTGAAGAGTGGTGCTGCACCAATTTTACAATTAATTTGTCTCTCTCTGTGCATGAAATCTTTGTTTCTGCTTTATCAATTGTTCTGAGGAATTTTCTTGAAATAGTATGACTAAGTTTTCGGAAAGTGTTACAAGTGGAAATATGTCAGGATAAAGTCAAGTTTAGGTTCCGGTAAAAAATGGACCATCCTAAAGGAGCCAGGACATCATGGATCCTATTTATTTTCTGCCCTTCTCAAAGCACATAACACAGGCTAAAGCTTTTTGCAATCTCGTGTTCATATTACTACATTATTTCTCAACGCATTATTACTTGTAATCACTGTGAAATGTGGATTAGATTGCTCAATAATGATTTTTCTAGTGTTTTTTTTTATGCTCATTGTGCAAGGGTCGTGAGAGTGTTTTCTATTGGCTGCAGATTTGAGCTGGACATGCTGTTAGAATCGGTGAGCTCCACTGCGAAAAGGGCAGAGGAAGTTTGGAACAACATCAACGAGAATATTAACAACTTGGAGACTCCTATTCCAATTGAAAATTACTTCACTGGTCTGTGTCATATGGTTTTCTTGAGCTTCAATTTGATCTGTATTGCCTAGTTCAGTGCTTTAATAGATGGCTACTAGCAACTGTCTCTCTTATGCATTCTGTTTTACAGCTCTCAATCTACGATGCATCGAGCGTCTGTATGGCGACCACGGTCTGGATGTAATGGACATCCTCCGAAAAAATCCTGCTGTTGCGTTGCCTGTCATGTTGGCTCGCCTGAAGCAGAAACAGGAAGAATGGACAAGGTGTCGTTCAGATTTTAACAAGATTTGGGCTGAAATTTATGCAAAAAACCACTACAAATCGCTTGATCATCGCAGCTTCTATTTCAAGCAGCAGGATTCAAAGAACCTAAGTACAAAATGTAAGTCAAAACAGTCAAATGAAATTTTTTCGGTTGCAGTTGGCTTTTGCCTGATTTTTTCTTGAAATGGTGTCTTCTCCTTTTGCATATTTTGTATCGTATTCAGATTTTGCAGTCTACATTTCTTTATGTTCCAAAAGAGGTGACTTGTTATTGTGTTTCTTTAATATTTGAAGTATCTTGTTTCCTTCTTAATTATCCCATAAGAGATTGTTGTTGCATCCAAATTCTAAAAGTACCTGTGAGATGACCCTTTTTTTCAGCAGGTTTCTTTTTTCCCCATGAGCATAGTGTTTATCAATTGTACGTTTCCTTGAAATACTAAATTCAGTGGGGAAAAACTATCAGGTCTTGCTAGTTCTGAAATTGACATGATATATTTCCCATATTCATTCCTGGTATTTTTTGTAATGTTATTGAAAGCTTTCTATATCAACTGTATATTGTAATGGCTGGTCTTAAAGTTTCCTTGTGAATATAACTTATCGTTTGGTTTCTCAAAATAGATTGCCTTGGACGTTCTGTAGTTGTAGCTTTTTGTTCCTCTAATGGTTACTTGGCTTGGTACACAGCTTTGGTGGCTGAGATCAAAGAATTGAAAGAAAAGAAGCAAAAAGAGGACGATGTTCTCCTTGCCATTGCTGCTGGAAGTAGACAAACTATTGTCCCACATTTGGAGTTTGAATACTCTGATGTGAAAGTTCTTGAAGATTTGTATAAACTTGTCCAATACTCATGCGAAGAGGTTTGCTCCTCCAAAGAGCAGTTTAATAAAGTAATGCGACTTTGGGCTACCTTTGTGGAGCCAATGCTGGGATTTTCTTCTAGAACTCCTAGCTCTGATGGTGCTGAAATTCTTGGAAATGCAATGTGCAATATTACCAAATGTAGTGCATCAAGCAGAAGAGGAAGTGATGAAACCTCTGATGCTGATGCTGCCAAAGCTAATTTGCTGCAGTCAAAATTGAGGAACAACATGGATGAGAATGCCTCATCAGGACTAGCAGGTGTCAGCAAGGCCGCTTTGCTCGACGGAGATGCTTCTGCTAAAGAAAACAATTGTTTAGTTTCAGAACGTGCAGATAGAGATGATTCAGTGAGCGATACTCCTCATCTTTCTGAGAAGGAACCAAAGGATGTGGATCTGTCCGAGAAAGTTGCTGCTTCCAATGTTCAAGTTACCACCAGTGCACAAACACGTGGGTGCACCCCGCCACTTATTTCAGAGAACAGTCATGAGAGAATCAATGTGGAGGCGATATCAGGTAATGCTTAGTTCAGTGGGATTATATCAATCTTTTGGAGTTTGACGATGTTATCTACCTATAATGATGCTTTTGATATTTATCTGGGAACAAAATGCTTTTGATATTTTAAGGTTCCTGCTCCAGTGCTCTTCCATCCCATCCTAAGGATACTGCCAGCAAAGACCATGAATCCAAAGGTATTCAGGACTCTGTACCATTATCAGAGGTATGATCTTGCTGCCGCTTTCCTTAATCATAATCCTACCTGTCCATTTTAAATTAGTGCGGTTGCCACTTAAATCTGTCCAAACAGTAACACCTCACAAATTCTTCTGTTGTGCAATTCTCAATTTCTCATCTTTTTCACCCTTTAATGGAAGAACATGTTCATGTCATAGCTTGATTTGCTGCTTCAGGGCAATGCTGTTGCAAAAATGAGTGTTCATGGAATACTTCAAGATAGTGTGAAAATCAGCTGGAATCAAGTAGGTACTGTTGAACCATCCAAATTTGAAAAAGAAGAGGGTGAGTTATCGCCAAATGAGGAATTTGAGGAGGAGAACCTTGAGGTGTATGCGGCAAACTCTCTAACCGAGACAAGACGTCATATTGACAGACAAGAGGGTCGATCAGGTAACCTCAACCATGTAGCTGGCCAGGATGGTGGAGACAATGATGCAGATGCTGATGATGAAGACAGTGAAAATGTTTCTGAAACTGGTGGAGATGTCTCAGGCAGTGATTCTGCCGGAGATGCATGCTCCCATGAAGAGCCTGAAGAGGAGGAGGATTTAGAGCGTGATGAAGCTGATGGTAAGTCTGAGAGTGAAGGTGAGGCTGAGGGGGCTGCTGATGCACACTCTGTTGGAGGAGATAGCAACCCATTGCCCCTTTCAGAACGCTTCCTTTCCTCAGTGAAGCCCCTTTCAAAGCATGTAACAACTCCTCTGCTTAATGGAGGGGGGAAAGATTCCCGGCTATTCTATGGAAATGACAATTTCTACGTGCTTTTCAGACTTCATCAAGTAAGAATGGATATTTAGGTTTTATTATGTCCAGTTTTAATTTTTGAGACTTTCCTGAATGAGAATATGCATCATTGACCAGATTCTCTATGAAAGAATTTTATCAGCAAAAACAAGCTCGCTATGTGCTGAAATGAAGCGAAGAACTTCTAAGGATTCATGTTCTTCAGATCCTTATGCCAGGTATGGAAAATCTGCTCATGTAATTTTAGTTAGAATAAGTTTTGGATGTATGTTCATATTGGCTCTGCGCACTTGCAGATTCATGTCTGTCCTATACAAATTGCTTGATGGAACTCTTGAAAATGCAAAATTTGAAGATGCATGCAGAGATATCATTGGAAATCACTCATACATTCTATTTACGTTGGACAAATTGATATACAAGTTGGTCAAGCAGGTTTGTTTGGCTCAATCTTTTGCTATATTTTCTTCCACCTTGGTTGTGTCCCTATGTCACAGTTGTAGTCTCTGTTGCAGCTTCAAACTGTAGCTAGTGAGGATATGGACAACAAGCTCCTTCAATTGTACGAATATGAAAAATCTCGGAAACAGCTAATTGATGCCGTGTATTATGAGAACACGCGTATCTTTCTCCATGAGGAAAACATATATCGGTTGGAATTTGTAAGTACTTTGCAGCACCTTGTTTTATCCCTGACTGTAGGGAATTATGTGTCTGATCCATTAATCAGCTGTTTTTCTTTGTTCAAACATTCATGATCTGTTTTCTTGTTTCCCTGCAGTCATCCTCTCCATCTCGTATGTCCATCCAGCTGATGGACAGTATAAGCGAAAAGCCTGAGGTTTTTGCAATTTCAATAGACCCTAACTTTGCTGATTATCTGTACAATGACTTCCTTTCAGTTTTTCCTGGCAAAAAGAAGCTGCATGACACATTTTTGCTAAGGTAGTAATAAAAGGCCTGATACTGGCACTTACAAGTTCCCCCTACTTTGACATTTCTAGTCATTGATCAATGCCTATCCTAAACAAGTTCTGATAACTTCTGATATTTCTAGTTAATAGGCCGGTTTTACCCAATCCTATTGAAACTCCGCCTATTTATTTTCTGTTGGAGTAGCTGTCTACAGATGCTGTCCTACCAAATTCCAGAATATCTCCAGTACTAATATAAATAGTTCTAGTGAGACTTACTTTGTTTGAACCAAAGTTCGTAAATTTCCATAGTCCATCCAAGTAAGTGCTCTATTATCTTCATCATTATTCCACAATGCTGCTGATGAATATTCCTAAATGGTCCTACACCTTTCGTGTGGCCTTCCCAATTATTTTGTGCCCCTACCATTTCAAACTCTCCTTCATAATCCCTTTGGTATCTCATGATGCAGCACATTCTGTATTTGTATGAAAATATTGAAGTTGGTTCACCAGTGAAGTTAGTTGTGGTCATTTTTTTGTCGACTGTCTTTAAAAATTGTGATAGAATTGGATCCAAAAGAATTATCTTATCGTTGACACAACTTCTGAGCAATTTACAATTTGAAGGTGGTGAATATAGCTGGTCTATTTGGATAGAGTAGAAATAGGGACGTTTTCACTAAATGCTTGCTCTCATTATTGTGATTGACAGAAACAAACGGAAATATGTGAGTCCGGATGAAAGTTCTGCTTTGTGTATGGTCATGGAAGATGCTAGAATCATCAATGGTTTGGAATGCAAGATAGCTTGCAACTCATCGAAGGTAAGATGAATGTCATTGTGCGTGCGTGCGTGGCTTAATAGCTTCTTGATTTTTCCTGTTTTAATTATGGCGATTGGCCTTTGACGTTCATGTTTCTTCATACATTAATTTTTCCTCCTCTTGTTCACGGCAAGCGGGATTGATGTTGTTACCCACACTTCGGATTTGATGTTTTTGGGATTTTTCGTTTAGGCTGCCGTATTATCTTTTGCCGTACTGAGACCATCTGTGACTTGTGTCCTCTTACATTGTTGTTTAGGTAGATCAATTTGATATTAGAAGTTGTCATTGTTTTTATTCCTTAATTAGTAGGGAAGTATTTATGACCCCCTCTGGTCCTTCACCAGACGTGCGTACTTTTTTTCGTCTTTTCCAATGGGTATCGTTTCTAAATGTCAGCAATTGTTCACAGATCTCATACGTTCTAGATACGGAGGATCTCTTCTTTCGCCTGAGACCGAAAAAAAGAAGAGCTTCATCAAATACTGGATTGGCATCTTCATCTCACAATCTGGCGAAAATACAGAAGTTTAACAGATTCTTGTCTTCGTCATAGCAATGGCGGGTGTATTCGCAATTCGCCTGAGGTTGGCGCAATGCCGAAAAACTCAAAAAAGAAAACTTCAATTGCTGTTCTCTGTTTGCTATACACACAAAAAAGCACCACCGTGCTGTTTCAGATTAGCGTTTAACTTTTCATTGGCAATCCCAAGCTGGAGAGCTTCGGCTTCCGCGAGTTGGAAGAAGCCGTGCTGGCCAAACGAGCCAACGGGATGAGGTTGCTACATCTTGTGGGTTGTGTATATATAGTTCTTTCATGGTGTCCTGTAGAAATGGTTAATTATGGGATATTGCATTCATGGAATTTTCCGATTTTCGTCGAATTTTTTTGTGATGATATACTATTGTCCCTCTCACATGAGATTGAGGAATGATTCAGAACCAGAACTCGGGAGCATAAGTGGGAATGCAGTCTGAAGGAGAGGGTAAAATGAAAGACAAAATCTGCTATACTCAAAAGGACTTTCAATCGCCTGCGTCTTTTACCTACGCATGCTTCTTTAGTTTAGTTGAGTTTAATTCGGTAAAAAGATCGGCTCCTCTTCGACCTTAGGATCCAACACTTTGCTCATCTACACAAGAAGGGAGGAAAAGCAGGGTTATTGAAGTGCCCAAGAGCTGAGGGACAATCTGAATGAAATTCACTTGAACATGACGGAGGAAAAGAAATTTCAGATTAGGCATTTAAGCACGATTGCGCCCTTGTGTTCTATGAAGGATTGGAGGTTAGGCTGCTTAATTAGTAATTTAGTACTCTAGATGAATAGTGAAACAATGACTTTGTTCGATGCCGACTTCCACCTTGGGATGAGCATTAGTCTAGGGTCCTAGCTAGGGGTGTGCATGGTCCGGGCGGGCGGTTCCTGACCTAGAATAGGGAATCGCCCGCTAAGGACCGGTTCTGAAAAATTGGAACCGGGATCTACCTGTTTGTTGCATGGATCCACCCGGGAATCGGAACGCTGGTCCGGTCCGGTTCCTGGGTGGATCCATGGAACCGATCTCGACGCAAAGATTTTTTAGCCCCACAGAAGAGTTCAAAGACATCATAGCCATGTACTCACACTTTGGCAATAATTAGCATTCCAGTAAATCATATACGAAAAGAGACTACAAAAGGTCATATGAAACCGAAAATTATGTGATGGATTACCTCGATCCACAACAGTCCTAGTTATATGCCAATATAAGTTAATATCAAGAAGCATGAGGTGAAACAATCTAGAAAAGATTGCTTGCTCATCCAAAACATGACCCAAAAAAAAAAAAAAAAAAGGGACTGCAGAGAAGATTGCTTGCTCAACCACAACGTGATAGGATTGCAGAACTCTCGAAGCTGCAGTGTAATCTTGTAATTCACTATAAACTATAACACGATTGGCAATTGAAAAGAGCCACACATCCATACACACCTTCAGCACAAGACAAAATGAAATCTTGCATCGAAGATTTGAGTTGTAAATCACTGTGGAACTACTTCCTATCTAAAAGCATCAAATTGGCATACCTTGCCATCATATTCCCTTCTAGAGAGAACCTCTGGTGCAATGTATGCTGGAGTTCCAACTATCGATTTGGGTCTTGTATGCTGGAGTTCCAACTGTCGATTTGGAGTTCCAACTGTTTGCTAGCGTCGGTCGTCGCAGCCGTAGGGGCTGCAACGGCGTCGTGGGTCAGCGTCGTGGGTCACTGCTGGGCGGAGCAGAGGCTGTGGCGGCCGGCGCGAGGGGTGGACAGCAACGGCGAAGGAGCAGCTGCGGCGGCGTCGACGCTCGAAATGGCTGTAGGGATCGCGCGGAGGGGCAGCGAAGTAGTGACGGAGGCGCAGCAACCGGTTCGGGATCTACTAGCGTCGATTGTCGCGGCTGTAGGGGCTGCAATGACGTCGTGGGTCACTACTGGGCGGAGCAGAGGTTGTGGCAGCCAACGCAAGGGGGCGGACAGCGGCAGCGGCGGCGTCAACACTCGGGGAGGAACCAAGGAAGAGACAGAGAAGAGAGACAATCACAGAACTGAAGAAGTCGAAGATAGAGGAGAGAAGTCACGCTTGGTTAGGGTTTGTTTTGTTTTAGTAATATTTTAATATTAAAAATTAATCGCTCCGGTCCGGGTGGGCGGGCGGGTGGATCCGCCCATGGAACTGGGAACCGGACTGGTACCCACCGATTCCGGCGGTTACGGTCCGGTTCGGCCGTCCGGGCGGTTCCCTGGTATTTTGCACACTCCTAGTCCTAGCCCAACCTCGCTACAACCAATCCAACTCTTAGGAAGATTGGGTCGGTTTTTGGTCCCAAGACCTTTGTACCCTACATTGTACCAGTTGATTCTCAATTCCGAGAGTTTATGATTGATTTTATCTAGACTAATATATTATATATCTAATATATTATCTATTATATGCATTTATCTATTCTAAATTTTAGTGCCTCCTTTTCTGTTTTCTTCATACTTCAGTTTGTCATATAAATTAGAAAGTAGAAAGAAACCCAACCCTTATTCAACAAAAAAGAAAAAGAAAAAAAGAAACCCTCTTCACTTGTCTCGGCCTCACTCGCCTCTCCTGCTTTGTCGCTCACCTTTGTTCACTCATCTCATATGTTCGTTTCTATGGTTTGTTGCTTTTAGTAAGTATAAATTTATGTTGTTACCCTATCTTATATTTATGTTTGATATGTATTGATGTTTATAATTCGGTTATTCAATGTCACATTGTTGATGGACATATAATTTAAAGATGGTATGTTTATCCTTTTAAGGAATACAAAAAATGAAAAAAATTATCAATTGGTCCAATTTGACTTTGGAACCGCCTAGGTTTAGCAAAGTCGATCCTTGATCCTAAAAATTAGGGATCAACATTGTGCGAATTAATCCTTAGGCTAGGTGATAGACTGGCCCAACCCCTACTTCCACCTACAGGAGCAATGGCACGATTGCATAATAGATCGATCTTGACATAAAATTAAGTCAATAGTTTCGAAACGGAGGAGAACAACTCAAGCCGGGATAATTTGTGGGTTGCAGTGTTTGGTGGCAAACAAGGACCAGTGAAGGCATTGAATGCCCACGTTAGCACAAGGAAGACAGCAATGCAAGACCCAATCATCTTCCAGATCGGGTGGTTTTGTCAACCATGATGTTGTGTCTGAGAGGAGCGAAGCGTGATTCAGACAGAAAGTAGATTTTGATGAAGGATGTCCACCTGCCTTTAACCTAACTAGAGAGTGTGTAACATGTGTTAAATGGATGGGTACAAACTTATCATATACCAACATGAGCATATAATAACTATTCTATTTCGCTATTATTTTTTTTGTCTATTGTCAAAAATAGATTTGGAATAAAAATTCATTTGGTAATATAATTTTTTTTTTTCAATTTCAGATTATCCGGAGAAGAGAAATTTTATGTCGTTATCAAACGAATTTATATTATAAAAACAGAAATTGTATCGTTATCAAACATGTATTTTTTTTTAAACTTGTCCAAAAAATAAAAACTTAATCAGAAATTGATTTTTAAAAAACAAAATGATTATTATTCGCACTCTTAGGGTAATTGATAATGATTTTGTTCTCGGAAATAATTTTTTATCAGAAATGATTTTTCTAATTTTATTCTCATGAATAATTTGTGTAAAAAAACGCACTTGATAACTATACAAAATTTATATTCCCGGGATAAAAATGTGTTTATTATGATCCTTAAATTCTTTTATTTTTAATACTTTTATTATATTCTTCTTATTTTTCTCTTTTTTTTTTTATCTTTTTATCTTATTCTTTTTCTTTTTCTCTTCTTCCTCCTCCTTTGTAGCCAATCACTGGCCACGACGGTGGTTGGCGACCAGCTAGGCAAGGTTCAGTGAGCTTATTGGAAGCTCGCTTGGCCAAGGCGAGCCTCGGCCTCACCTAGCCACAGCGTCGCCGGCCCTCGTCTAGCCGATCGTTGGCCGCCAAGGCCGGCAACTGGCCAAAAGGAAGAAAAAGAAAGGGAAAGAGAAGAAGAGAAAAGAAAAGATGAGTAAAGAAGAAAATAGGAATTGATTCTAGGAATTGTTTTCGGGAACAAGAAGCTATTTTCTTATACTTCTTAATTCTGTTCCAAATCTATTCCCAAGAAAAAAAATAGATTTTTGTTACCGGAAACAAAAACAGAATTGTATTTTTTTTTCGTTATGGGGAACAAAAGAACAAAAATAATTATTTCAAGGATAATTACCAAACAGGGCCTTAGTTTCTACTTTAAGTCAGCTTTGCTTTGCTTCATGCTTGCCGCATGTAAGCGACGAGCATGGACTGAATGCACCCACATGGAACCAACTAATATGGCAACATCAGCTGCCGCTTGTCGGTGGCCTGATATTTTCATCACCTTGTCTCACCATGTCCAAGTAATTTGAAGGAATCGCCGTGCATTGGCCGCTTTCATTGGAATTTCCAAGACAACAAACCTACATATACCAGGCAACATTTAAAAGCCGAGGCTCGAGCTTAACGACCAAAACGAGCACACAGTTTGTATATTACCTCTTTCAACAGTGATTACATAGTACTGGTACAGAGAACCATGGCAGAGAATTTAGATATGAGACCATCATTGAGATGATATTTCTTACTTAAACTACACCGGAAAAGTCATATCCAATTGTGCAGACAATTTAAATGGAAGATGCATCTGAATGATTAAAGCTACACTTTTTATGAGCCTATAATTCCAGTGAAGTGCATCGAGTAGAAGATGAAGAATTGGGGATTATTTCCTTTGGCAATTTAAGTAAACAGAATCTCTGGGCAAAAAGAAGAGAATGTACATGCCTCCTATTATCTCTACAACAATCCAACCACACAACTCAACTGCAACCTGTTCTCCAAGCCTCTCAAGTGATGACCCAACAACATACACCTGTCATGGACGGAAAACCTGAGTAAGAAATTGATGTGGTAAAAAGAGCCGGCTCAAATTAATAGCACCAAAAATCCATCAACAAAAGAGAAATTACGCACCAGAAAAGGAGTTTAGCTAAATTATCCCTTGAAGTGCCTATCACATCAAACAATTCATCGTTGGCCTCTTGAGCATTTTCATTGGCCATTTTATCTTGACAAAACTTTCTCAATATGTTCTGAACTAGTTGTTGAATGATTTCTTCCACTTGTGTTGATGAGGGATGTGATAATTCATTTACCTGTAGAAACAAATCAAGCGTGTGATATACAAAATGTGCAGAAGGTTTTTACAACAATTTAGACAAAGCTAATATCAGAAGGGAAGTTTGCGATTACCATGTCAGAATCTAAAGACCGCAAGTAATTCAACAAATCATTGCTACTCTCTTTGTCCAACTGAATTCGCATATTTCCCTTCTTGTGCGAATTCAACTCCTGAAAAGGCAAGAGCTCCACCAGGTAAGAAGATGAACATTGATAATAAGAGAAATGGAAAAGCAACGGCACATCAACATGAACTAACAGCTCATACAATTTGCAGACTGGGCTGCTGACACAAGACTTGCAGATAAATTGTCGTATTAATCTGGTGGAAGGTCAAAAAGAGGCCAGCACAGAAGTGATTCTTACAGAGGCAGCCATCAATTCACTGCCAATTACAAGGAGACCAAGACACAGCATATCATATGATAGCCGAAGGATAGAAGTCCTCGATATTTCAGACAACTCGTCAAGAAGCAGCGAATATGTGATCCTTTGTCCATCAGTAGTTTTATTTCATTTTTAAATGCATCAGAAGTTTTCGAAATAGTGAGATTCATGTACCCAAACAAACAAATATTCACAAAGAGGCCTAATTATGTTGATGACATTGACTAAAGCACCATATTCAAACAGCAAATTGACCATGACTTTTCCCATCATTATTAGTTTGTAACTCAATTTCTTATTACTGCTCATAAATGGCAATTTGCCCCACCCATTAAAGATCCACAATTATCTGCCTGAGGCAGAGTAGCATGTGGCAAAATCTCAATGTGAGTCGAGGGAAAGCAATTTAGTAATGATGTTGAGAGAGAGAGAGAGAGAGAGAGAGAGAACACCAACAGGTTTCAAATTTGGCCATTCATTGAGACAATTGTCACCCATGCTTTTGGGGTTTCCTCAAAACAATTTAGTCAACATTTTGCCCCCTTAACCTTCTTATGTTACATTTACCATTTTCTGTAGTGCAACCTTCTTCCTTACCACATCAATCAACTTAACAACCAGGAACCCTGACTTTTGTTCTGTTGACATACAATGTCTACACTTTGTTGACTTATTGATATTTTTTCTAACCAGTGATGTCCAACCCATGTGCACCAACAGCAGATGCCACTGATATTTACAATGAACAGATGACTTAATCATCACAGTTTAATAACTGTTTTGCTGCGTGCACTAACTGTACTTTTTCCCCTCTTTTCCATTTCTGTTGGAAAGACGGGGAGGGCAGATTCACTCAAGCCAAGCAACATTGCAGCATACCCAATGCTCTTTGATTACGTATAAAAACATTGAAAAAAAAATAAAAATGACCACAATGTTGAGTATTCACTTAATCTTGATAGGTATAGGTTCTTTCTCTTTATTTCAGAGGTGTATCGATACCTGGGCTCCGGGAGGGGGCAAATATAAGAAAAATTACCAACTTGACCCTCAGCCCTAGTGTTATACTTGTTTATTTATTAAAATCTCCTTTTGGAGGAGAAGTCCCTGCGCACTGGTGGTTAACCACTTGTGCTTCACCAGCCATGCATGCCGGGACTTACAATTTTGGACTCCAATCCAACATGAAATCTACATCCTGTCATAATATCTAATTTTTACCTTATCTAGTCATCCTCTGATCAACAGCTAAGATGTATCGGTCTTGAAGAAAAAATGCGTCAACAGGCAAGCATATCCCTCAACCCACAAGACTCAAAGAGAGGCAAAGATATAATGAGACGTCATATGACCTCTGCATACTAAAGTCATTTCCAAAACTGCCTAATTTAACATCCACACATCATTCTGCAGCTGTCCACAGCATGCCAAATTCCAGAAAGCAACCCAAGAACCATCTTAAAATGGGTGCTTTCTCCAACTTGCTAGCATTACTAAGTAGCTTCTCCAGCTCATACCCCCAAAAATACGAGCAACTTCAATATGATTTACATTTAATGACCTAGTGCAAAGATACCTATAACATGAAATTTGCAGTAACGCCTCATTTAGAAATAATCTCATTCGAAGATACTCACGGGAGGATCTTCCAACATCATCAAAGCTCAAATATGATAATCAACAGACCAGAGCCTATAAGAACAGTTTGCATTCAGATTTTCACAAAAGAAGATAAAAATGAAAATGAAGATAACAACAATAAGGTTTAAAGGAAAATACAAACCTCCTTGACCATATCCAATTCCGACTGCAACTGCTGAATGTAATTCAAAGCCTCGGGAGACAAATCACCAAATATCTGCACTTCTCTTCCCTCCATATCTACAACAGACACATCACTCTCATCTCCACTTTGCCTCTCGTCACCTGCCACTTGCGAAACATCATTTTGGCTCACCAAATCCCTCTTCACGGAAGAGTCCAAGGAACTATCGAAGTTTCGCATCAAAGACATCCTGTACTCCGCATTCCACAACGTATACCTGAAGTTCATACCATATCAATCGAAAATCACTATTGACCTTTGCCTAAACATATATAGAGAGAGACACCGGTTCAAAAATCATTTTCATGGACATCATTTTGATTTGTTCATATTACATACAAACTGTTACTTCTAAAAATCAGAACAGACACCGGCATCCATTGCACGACACTCCCATCGAAAAATAAAAAAGAAATCACCGGTGATATAATCCAGCATCCGGTGAGACCCCTACGATTGCGATAAAACTGCACACGACGTTCATTGAAATTCATCCCGTCCGCCGGAAAACAACAGCGAAGGGGTCCAATTTACCCGGTGATGACGGAGGAGACGAGGAGCCGGCGGAGAGGCTGCTCGGATATATGAATCGTGACGGAGAACTGATCCGAAGGCAGGAGCCCCAGCATGGTGGAGATCGTCTGCTTCATCGAGTCCCGGGCGGAGTCGGAGACGCCCTTGGAGATGACGGAGTTGTCGAGCGGCTCGATCCGCTTGAGCATGTTGGCGATGACCGAGAAGCCCCGGTCGAGCGAGGACTTGCGCGTGGAGACGAAGTCGTCGGAGACGCCGCCGCTGAGGCAGCTGACGGTGGCGGAGGAGGAGGAGGAGGAGCCCGGGGCGCCCCGCCGCGGCGCGACGGAGAGGAGGCGGCGGGGAGGAGGAGCCGGGGGGCGGCGGCGGCTGCTGCTTCGTCGAGAGGTCGGCGAGGCGGCGGAGGACGAAGGAGGCCCGGGCGGAGGTTGCCATGCGAGAGGAGAAGATTGCTGGAATCTCTCTGCGATTGGCCCTCTTTGCTTCTCCCTCTCTCTCTCTCCTCCCTCGGGAGAAGATTTTTGACGTTTTGGTCGCGGGGGAGGTTGAGAGCCGGGCGAAGAGTATTGCCACTGGATTTGGGGGATTATTACGAATTCGCCATTCGGGAGTTTTTGCACGTACCGAATCGCGTGGGGGCCCCCATCTATTTCCAGCCATTAAAAATGTTCGCGGGTGGGGGGCCCGCACACGGGACGCACGTGACCTGATCCCCACGCGCCTCCTGCCTATACGTTTGCTTCGCACTTTCCTCCGCCGCCAAACACTGTTATTTTTCCCTTTCGTAAACTTCTTCTTTGGCGAAACTGCACCGTGAGTAGAGTCCAGCCCTGCAACTGTCTATTTCATGCTGCGGGCAAAAAAAAAAAAAGAGTTGGTATCACCAAAAATCCTAAATTAATACACTCAGATCATATTATCTCAAATTAATTTTTATATCACAAAAACTCTCGAACTAGTATATCAGTATCACATTTACTCTCATATTAAATATCCAAAAATCCCAAATTTACCATAATTTGAGACCGTTATGGAATTTGAGATTTTTTGTGAAAAAAATAATTTGAAGGTAAATATAGAATAAGAATACCAGTTTGAAACCATACACTTTCTTGTTTTGGTTTAGTATAGAGGACTAAAATGAGATTTTATTGAATCATGCCGAATTTTATAGTGAAATTCAAATAATTGATGAGTGAGATGGTACTACTACGCGTGATTTATGGACCCTAAAATAACTTGTCCTAATCCAAAACTAATCCTGCGTAAGTGGGGTCAAGCGCGCATTATGTTTGCATTTGGGTTCCTAGATTCTTCTTTGCGTCCCTCCGAATTTTGTTCCTCCTCAAAAGCGCCTTGCGATTGGAGTAACGTCGTCAAATTATTTGTCAAATCAAGTCGCTTTTCCTTAATCTAATGGCAAGCAAACTAAGGTCACGTCGGGCTCAAGATATGAAAAGGTCTTCTCTGTGCATCCGAGCTAGACATTCATGTGGGAAAAACTGGACATTTCAAATTCACATGTAAAGTGTAACCCGTAAGTTTGCTGGCCATGGCAATTATATTTATTAACATTGCAAGTTTGCACCGTCGTCGCGTTCCTCGCCGGAGGCCTTTGTCCTAAGGACTGTGCGGCACGTCCCAAGGGCTGGAGCCGGATGCATGATTCGTTGAAACAGTTCAGGGTCAAGTATAGGAAAATCAGGTAGCGATAAGCGCGTCGAAAATGGTCTATGCGTTGGTTAATGACTAAGAAGAAAGGCTTAGACGTGTTGACCATCTGCCTGATGTCTCTGGTCATAGTCCTGTGTTGGCACAAGACTACTGTTCTCGTTCAGCCATTTGCTTAGTACTCTTCTTTGGCTCAGTCGTAGCGCTTTACTTCTCTGCGTCCCAACCGAGTTTCTCGAAGGAGCTGTTAAAATATATCTCGAGTTTGAGTCCAATGTGAAATTCAGAATATTCCAAATTGGATATGTTGCAGACGTTTGAAATTGAGTAAAGAAGATCCGAATATCAACTTCCCAAAGTTTGAATCTGCATTAGAGAATTTGGCCACTGAAATATGAAAGTTCAACTTTGACTTGGATTTGGATTTTGTTTAAAATATATAGATATATGTTTTGGATAAAATCGTTTTAGATAGGAAATAGAATCCTATTAGAAGTTGGCATAATAATAAGGGTTTTACTTATATATAGACTTGTGGCCGTGGGTGATAGAGGCGGATCACAAATTGTCTTGAAGCGCCGTGTGAGTTCTTGGTGTTCCGCCGTTGATCATGAAGAGTTGGTCTTGAAACGCCGTCATGTTGTCGAGTGCTTGTGAGGGATTTTCTTTGTCGTTCTTACTTGTGAATTATATCCAAGAAGTTTAGTGTTTGTAGCCAATTAAATCTTGGGGTAAGATTTGCGTGTAATTCCTTCGTGAGATTGAAGATTATTTCGTGAGGAATTTCGGGGCTAAACACTGTATGAGTTATTAGTTGTAATTGGGGCTTGGGAAACACCAAAAGAGTATTTGAGTGACTTGAGTGTGTAATCTCCTTGTATCGCTTGACTATAGTGAAATTCCTGCCGCCGCTCTCCCCGTGGACGTAGGTCTTTACGATCGAACCACGTAAATCGGTGTCCGATTTATTTTCTTCTTCTATCTATATTATTGTTCGATCGCTCGCCCTTAATCGCAACAATTGGTATCAGAGCCAGGCTTGGCTAAGTTGAAGCAAATCAATGGCGACAGAAGAAGTAAAAGTGAGAATCAACAGATTTGATGGAAATGATTTTAGTTTCTGGAAGATGCAGATTGAAGATTATCTTTACCAGATGAAACTACACTTGCCCTTATCTGGGGAGAAACTAGAGACGATGAAGTAAGCTGATTGGGATTTGCTGGATAGACGAGCTATGGGTGTTATTCGGCTGACGTTGGCTCGTAACGTCGCGTTTAACATCTTGAAAGAGAAAACAACTACTGATTTGATGCAAGCCTGTCGGATATGTACGAGAAGCCCTCTGCGATCAACAAGGTCTATTTGATGCGACGTTTGTTTAATTTGAAGATGAGCGAATGTGCGTCAGTTGCAGATCATATCAATGAATTCAATGTGATTGTTAGTCAATTGAGTTCAGTTGAGATTGATTTTAAAGATGAGGTACGTGCTTTGATTATGCTATCCCCATTGCCTAATAGTTGAAATACTATTGTTACTGCTGTTAGTAATTCCTCTGGGTCAACAAGTTTGACGTTTGATGGAGTTCGAGATTTAATTCTGAGCGAGGACATTTGTAGAAGAGAATCTGGCGAACCTGTATCTACTGCTTTAGTAGGTGAAAATAGAGGAAGATCTAGAATACGTGTGGGTAATAGTAGTACTAATATAAATAGACAAAGTCAATCTAAGACTGCTAATGTTGTCTGTTGGAGCTGTGACAAGAGGGGGCATCTTAGAAGGGATTGCCTCAAGCTGAAGAATGAGAAGGGTAAGGGAATTATGGTTGATTCTACAGATAATGTTGCAGCCGTAGCGATACTACGATTATGTCTTGTCATCACGATTATTCATCGTTTGATGGATGGATTATGGATTCTGGTTGTTCTTTTCATGTTACACCAAATAGAAACTGGTTTATCACTTATCAGTACACGGGTAATGGTAAAGTTCAGTTAGGGAACAACGTTGAGTGCGATGTTGTGGGTGTTGGTGATGTTAAAATCAGAATGTATGATGGCATTGTGAGGACATTGAGACACGTTCCAGAATTGAAAAAGAACTTAATTTCCTTGGGTGCCCTAGATTCAGCTGGTTGCAGGTATTCTTCAAAATGTGGAGTTTTGAAGATTGTTCGAGGTGCCCTGGTGATGATGAAAGGAATCAAGCATGATGGCCTGTATAAACTTCAATGTGAGACAATGACAGGTTTCGCCCTGGAGACGTCGGATGCATCTGTTCAAGAGTCTTTTGACTGCTCGAGGAAGACACAGGTGTTTGTGCCAAGGCACAAGTTTGATGCTTTGGTGTCGGGATCTCGCAATCAAGAGCTTTGATCGAGACAGAGACTAGTAAGTCGATCAAGCATGTGCGGGCGACAATAGCATGGAGTTACGCTCGGAGCTGACAAATAAATTCTGCATGAAAGAGGGCATAGTGAAACGCCACACTAGTGCCAATAAATCACAACAATTTGCAAAATTGACGAGCGGAACATTATTAGAGATGGCCCGTAAAATTATCTCTAGTGCTGGTATTGCTAAGAGAATTCTAACTGATGTGCTAAGTACGGTAAGCTACATGGTGAATAGATACCCATTAATTGCTATTGAATGGCAAACTCCTGAAGAAGTGTGGTCAGATAACGTTGCTAATTATTCTATTCTTAGAATGTTTGGTTACCCGTGTTATTTTCGAGTGAGTGATGGTAAGCTTGATTGGAGGGCAAGGTGCATATTCCATGGCTATGCACAAGGTGAGTGGGGTAATCAGTTGTGGTGCCCGGATAAAAATTCACATGTTGACAGTAGAGAAGTTAC
This sequence comes from Eucalyptus marginata, assembly GCA_014182565.1. NCBI lineage: Eukaryota > Viridiplantae > Streptophyta > Magnoliopsida > Myrtales > Myrtaceae > Eucalyptus > Eucalyptus marginata. The sequence continues at coordinate 28,116,530 of CM024594.1, forward strand.
CCTTGATGAGTCTCCAGTACTTTTGGCTAGGAGTATTATAGCAGTATTCAAACGGATCTGAACGGTGTTCAGCTTGAGGTGGAGTTGCGACCAGAAACTCCTGAGGTAGCGTATACAAGTACTAGTAAAATAATCGACACAGATGGTGCTCATAGCGAGGTGGAGCTTATAGAGCCAATGGTTGTTGTAACTGCTGATATTGACAAGGTACGTGTTCGATCTCCTGATAGATATGGATGCAACAATGGTTTTGCTTTATCTACGGTTAAGGAGGTTGTGTCAGAAAATTCTTGCGAAGCAGTTAAAGATGCATGTGGAGTTGGTATTCTGATAAGGTTCTCGGTTATGGCGAAGTTCAAGCGAGGCTTGGACTTGGATAATATCTGTGGCGGTTGAGCCCATCGGGGCTATGGGAAAGTAGCGCGAGTTTGAATTTTTGCAAAGCGATTGCAACTTGGCTCAAACGTCAAGCCAAGGTGGAGATTGTTAAAATATGTCTCGAGTTTGAGTCCAATGTGAAATTCAGAATATTCCGAATTGGATATGTTGCGGACGTTCGAAATTGAGTAAAAAAGATCCGAAGATCAACTCCCCAAAGTTTGAATCTGCATTGGAGAATTTGGCCGCTGAAATATGAAAGTTCAACTTTGACTTGGATTTGGATTTTGTTTAAAATATATAGATATATGTTTTGGATAAAATCGTTTTAGATAGAAAATAGAACCTATTAGAAGTTGGCATAACAATAAGGGTTTTACTTATATATAGACTTGTGGCCGTGGGTGATAGAGGCGGATCACAAATTATCTTGAAGCGCCGTGTGAGTGTTTGGTGTTCCGCCGTTGATCATGAAGAGTTGGTCTTGAAACGTCGTCATGTCGTCGAGTGCTTGTGAGGGATTTTCTTTGTCGTTCTTACTCGTGAATTATATCCAAGAAGTTTAGTGTTTGTAGCCGATTAAATCTTGAGGTAAAATTTGTGTGTAATTCCTTCGTGAGATTGAGAGATTATTTCGTGAGGAATTTCGGGGCTAAACACTGTATGAGTTATTGGTTGTAATTGAGGCTTGGGAAACACCGAGAGAGTGTTTGAGTGACTTGAGTGTGTAATCTCCTTGTATCGCTTGATCTATGAAATTCACTTTGCTGCTCTCCCCGTGGACGTAGGTCTTTACGACTGAACCACGTAAATCTGGTGTCCGATTTATTTTCTTCTTCTGTCTATATTATTGTTCGATCGCTCGCCCTTAATCGCAACAGGAGCATCGGTCCCGATCACCTCTTGTTCATACTTAGGATCATCATGTGCGTGAAGCACGGCGGGACGCTCGAGAAGTACGAGCACGAGGTCCAAATATAGGTCTCTGGCTCCTTGGCCTCGGTCCCAATCCAGGGATTCTGCCGATTCCTGGGATTGGGACTCATGCACGTGGAGCTTGTTTCGGTATGAGTTGGAGTTTGAGAAGGATCTCTTTGGTAGCATTGCAAGAGCTAGTCCGGTCAGGGAGGCGAGAATGCCCGGCTAGGACGAGAAAATGACGGGCATTGGGGCGTCGTCTTCCAAACACAGGGTAAGATTGCACAAAGATGCATTAGAACCAATAGAGGTGATCATTTCTCTGCCGAAGCTGAGGAAGAGTGTGAGGTTTCTCGCGTCGGAAAGTCCAAGGATGGACTGGGTGTTGGGGAAATTTGTTTGGTGAAGAAGGTAGAAATGTAGTAATAGATCCTCCAAGATATACATTAAAGTCGCAGAGAAACGAGTTCAGCAATTATTCAATTCTCTCTTGGAATTTCATTTTGAATGTGTTGTTAAAGTTGCGTGTATGATAAGAAAATAAGACAGAGTTTTGAAGAAGAACAACTGTGGTTAATATAAATAATATGTGAATCAGTCTCTATTCATAGACAGCCAATCAACACATCTCTTAGGAATAGGTATCTTCTCCCTAACCATTATCATTATTCATGTCAAAAATAACCTCTTTCCATAACTACCGACAACCTCTTTTTAGGACCGGGAATCACCCATTTTCATGACCAAGAGTCACATCTTCTATGAATCAAAAGACGCATCTTTTATGATAACAAATTATTTCAATGTCAGGAAGCACAAGAAGAGCTATAGGTACAGCAGTACTTGTGGTGGGTTGGGGATTACCCCCAGCCACAGCGGCAGCGGCTGAGGCAAATGCAGCAGCACCACAGCCGGCATTACTCACCCGAACCGAACACATACTAATGAGAGGAGCTGCGAGAAGAGCGAAATAGTCTTCGGGGCGGCGCAAGAACAAGCTGGCCAACGCATAGCCGTGGTGATCGAGGCCGTCAACTAAGGAGATCCCAAGGTTCGACCACCGCAATATTCATCCTCGAATCAACCACACGGGCTACTCTCGTGGATACCAACCGACCAGGTCGAGTGGTCGAATCAAGTACAGTGGATAGACACGTTTGTTATGTTTTCTTGTTGATCCTTCGTGAATAAGTGTGCTATGCGGAGGATGAACATGATCAGGGAGTTGTGCAGTGGGTGCGAGATCGAGGTTTAGGAATCATCTCTTTCTGTGCCTTTCTTCTTGGCTGAGGAACGGATCGAAACTTACATGACTGAAAGTAACACACAGTGATTCCCTCGAAGTAATCTGATCATACTCTTGTCGCTGCTTTCTTTTATTTCAACGTCGGGCAGCATCAAAATTACAACAACTTACGTGACTCATAAATTCAGCAACATGTATCAACAAACGGTAACTTAATGACCACTACTCGACGGTCGTGTCCTCATCACTTGCCCCACGTCTACGGTTACTTCCACAGCTTGCAAACTCCTCTTCTTGACGTTTACAGCAGCCCATATTTCTTGGCCATTATCATTAGTGGCTTTTGAGATTTAAGGCTCTATGAACTAGGGGTCATGCTAACCGAAATCGATGGCTACATGACTAAAACACTCTTATCTCCCTCTCGATCCGTCAATCTTCACTTCAGTCGAGTTTTACTGACCAACATTTCGTGGTTCAACAGTTAGTAATTTTCTTTTTTGTCGTCTGTTGATAACTTCTCATCACCTTTGTCGATTTTATGTAATTGCCAACCAAAAGGACTCAGCAAATTTTATCTTTGCCATATGTTGGTCGATCTTGTTGAGCCCAAATCAACATTGACTTGGGCAATTTTGGTTGTCAGCACTGTGCGAAAAGAGGTCCAAGCTCTCTTCAACCAATTACTCGATCTTGGGAAAATTATCAAAACAGTCATAAACCTATTATAATTTTTCCAATTCAATTCTAAACTTTTTTATTTTGCTAATTCAGTTATAAACATTTTGTAATTGTGTCAATTCAGCCAAATTTGGCTAGCCAGCTCTAATATAGATGTGGACTGACACTAACATGGCAATTTTTTAATAATATTTTATTTTATTCAAATTTTATTTTTATTTTATTTTTATTTTTTTTCTTCTTATTCTTTTGGCCAATTGCCGGACCGACAAGAGGCTACGGCCGGCAAGGCCTCACCGTCGCAAGCGAGCTCGCCCTCGCTATCTCTAGGTGAGGTCGAGCTCACCGAGGCTGGCCCTCGCCTAGATCTAGTGAAGGCGAGCCTTGCCATCATGACCCAGCAACAACGAGGGTGAGCTCACCCGCGATGGCTAGGCCTCGCCAATGGCCAATAAAGTCAACCTCGCTGGGAGTAGCCTCTAGCCGGTTTAGCGACCGGCCAATAGAAGAAGAAAGAAAAAAAGTAATTAAAAAATTGGAAAAATAAAATAAAATATTATTAAAATTGTCAAGTAAGCGTCGGCCGGTCAAATTTGGCCAAATGTACTAAATTAGTATAATTGCAAAAGGTTTAAGACTAAATTGAAAAATTACACTAAATTTACGATTATTTTGATAATTCTCCTCTTGATCTCTATCCCAGCCTAGGCACGTAATACCATCCCTTAGCCATATGAACATTGTAAAGTTCCGTAGATTGTCTTGCTTGTCATCAGTTCATCAACTTCAGTTTCATCCCTCCACTTCCTGTCCGAACTTCTCAATGGATGGTGAGGAACAGAGCATGGTCTGCTTGCTTCCTAAGTCTAATCAGTACCTTTCCTCCTTTACTTTCTTTCCTCTTGGCTTTAACCTTGAAAACACAAATTGCGAATCCATCTCTTCTGGAGTTGTAATCTATCCTTACCATTTTCCCCGACATTTCAACGATCTTAAATTAGGGAATCTTATCGCGATCCTACGAATTCTTCGATACTCCAAAGGCCAACTTGCGATTTTAGAATTTTCTTGCAAAGAAAACCATCGAGTATGCTTGCTGTTTTGTGGCATAGCCATAACTCATAAGGACCACTCTGTATGGACCGACTAGAGGTCCGAGTCTTAGGATGCGTTGTTTTCGAAAAACCAATAGTTTATATTAGGTTTTCTAAACTTTGACCATTCATATCACTTAGAAGCATGAGTAACAAAAATGTTTTATTCTCATCAAAATATATTTGCATAGGTTATTATTAACAAAAATAATTTTTTCATTGACTCACTATTGTAAGTGATATACCAGATCAAGTCTGGATAAATCTTCTTTAAATTGTCAATTTTTTTGCGAAACAAATGCACCTTTTTGCTTTAGCGAACTCCACACACCGGCTAAAAGCTCTCCGGTGGTCCATGACTCATCATCGGCTAAGCGCAAAGAATGTCAAGTGTTGCGACATCGACACCAAAAAGGCTCTGGCGGAGGCTCAGATCATTATCCACAACTCCAAAGCGTACTATCATCACTCGTCAATGAATGGACATGAAGCTAAATCTTCGTAGTCACCAGAGGTACATATCCAACCCGATTAAGTCCCTCAATATGGGGTTTCACCTTCTTGCAGTCGCTTTCGAGGATATAGATTCCGGTGTTGACAGATGATGGATCCGATTCCTGAATTGGCGTTATACGTGGAAATTGACCATTGGCATTATTGACCATATTAGAACATAGGAATATTTCAACTACAGATCTAATTAGACTAAAACTGAAGTTCACTGAACGAACGTGAACTTTCAGAGGTGGTAGCTTATGGCTGACATGGAAAGAGCTTCCACTTACTCTCAAAAAGTTTTAGGGGCTAGCGATTATCTTGGTCGCGAGACCAAACTCAATAACATCTATGGTCGCAGCTTAAATGCTTATAGCCCCAAGATCCGCCTGGCCATAAGTTCAGAGTAGATTTCTTGGTTATATACAATGAAACAGTTTCCTACTGTAAGAGGGTGAACTTTCACCCTGGACCAACATAATGGACCTGACTAGAGAAGGATCAATTTTTCAGGCAAATGAAATAAGATTGATTTTAGTTCTCAACGCCCTATTAACAACTCAATCAGGGCAAGGGGGGAGAGGTGATCGAGCAGGCACTTACTGATGACACATTCCATAGCATTTACATATGCACATTTTAACTCCCAGCATAGCATCAAGTTGTATCTGACATGAGCCAAAGTTGAGATAGCATCACATGAAAGCTTCAATTCGATGGATCAGGCGGAGGAGCACAACCGATTCTCCAATCCAGGAAACATTGTATCAGATAGATTTCATCATACTAACTCTGCATTGCATCCTCGATCCTAGGAATAGATAGAGAAAAGGTAGCGAAACATTACACCTAGTAGTGACCACGGATGCTGGACTCTCAGGGACCGTCATACCAGTGATGAGACACAGTTAAGGTTATGTAATCCAATTTGAAGCCTCAATATAAAGACGTATGAAAGATCAATTCAAAAGGCGCTAGTGTGGAATTGCTGCACTTCCATTAAAATATTTCAGAATGAGGGCAGAGGTCAATGGTTTGATAAACAATAATATGCTTCCTAGCCTTCCATTAAAATATTTGAGAATGAGAGCAGAGGTCAATGGTTTGATAAACAATAATACGCTTCTTAGCCTTCAGAATAATCAGGCATAGACTGATTGTTAAAGCATGTGAGACCAGAAAGTATGCAGTTTCTTGGTCTTCTTATGAGTAATTTAGCTGCAGGTTGTTCAAGTAACCAATATTGATGCACAAAAGCAACACACAGGTAATTGGGTCTTTGATTATGCCAATAAATTCCTTGACCTTCTTAGACAATGATGGGCATAAACATGCACTGATATAAATATCCATATCCCAGAGAAAATGGTAAACTCAATTTGAACCAACCCACCAGTCAAACATTCACCAAGAAAAAACAAACTTGATAATACCCCTTCATTCATCTCTCAAGAAAAGATTATGTTAAAATAATTGTATTCACAAACTCTAAAATCAAAAAGAGAAACACCATAACAATAACAGTCTATCAAAGAGATCCTAGGCAAGGCAAAACACATTAAAGTAGATAACAAAACAGACAAACTCCAAATCTATGGCTCAACTGTAGTAACTTGTTGCCACTCACCATCCACTGCCTCATTCCACAAAGTTACGTTGTTATTCCCATCAGCGACTGCCAGCAAATTTCCAGTGAGCGACCAGGAAACCCTCCAAACTGGAGTCTTGAAATCCTTCAAAACTTTACCCTGCCATTGCTCTCCTTCCTTGGCCACAGTCCATATTACAACGGTCCCATCTTGAGAAGCACTAGCAATTGTGGACTTCGGAAGCCCCAAATTAGGTGCCCAAGCCACATCTCTGACCCAATCAGAGTGCATCTGAAGGGCAGGGAAGCAATCCATCTTCCAAGTTCCATTATAAAGCTTCCACACCTTCACTGTATTGTCACACCCTCCAGAGGCCAGCTTCTGAACAGGATCTAGCAAACCAGATCCAACTAGAGCACCAGGAGCCATGGACGGGGCCCATGAAACAGAAGTGACACCAACAGGGTGAGCTTGCTCTATCCTAGTTGTGTCCCAACCACCATCAGGTCGGGCAGTAAAGACAGAGATGTTCCCATCAGATGAACCACAAGCCAAGCAGAGACCTAGTTCGTGAGGCGCCCAAGCAATGGAATTCACGGATGACTTGTGATCATTGAAAACATGAGCTTGAGCCCAATCATTTTGATTACCCTCCTTCCATAAGATAACTTGTCCATCATATGAGCAAGAAGCAGGATCGATCCAAATTTAGGGTGTGCCCAAGCAACCTGCCAAACAGGGCCTTTATGACCACTCAATGAAGCGAGGTGCTGTGATCCAGAGTTATTGCTCACACCTACTATCTTGATAGTGGTGTCAGACGAAGCTGTTGCCACACGCTTTCCATAGTAATCCATAGCTACATCATGGACTATGTCCTGGTGACCTGTCTCAATCTTTTGAGAAGGCATGACGAATAATTTCTCTTCCCCTCTTGACCACTAATTTCCTCGTCTTCTGATTCACATCAGGAGCATAAGTCGGAGCATCAGTTTTGAATACCAATTATCATAAATTTCCACATGGAATAAGAAAGATCAAAACACTTCATGTACATTTCCATATTTAAAGGAAGCTCCACAAAACAAGATTATAATAAATATTCTAGATCTCAGTTGGCAAAACAATCCAGACTTCCCTGCAGTGCAACCAACGACATATTTCAAGTCTAGAGTTTCCATCGCTATTACTCTCCCCAGTAATAGCTAAATCCCAAAAAACCCACAAAGTCCTACCACTGTCAACCTCATGGCCGGCACTTCACAGGCTCGAAAGGCGACAGAACCCCACCCACATTACCCCATCTTCTAAAAACCGTTATAAAATAAGCTGTTACTAAAGTGAGCAAACCTTTGAACATGGATCCAGCATCTCTAGAGGAACAAACTATACGCCCAATGATTTCTAAAAGGCATAAATTCCTTATCAACATTAAACCTTTCATGAACATAGAATACCTAACAGCAACAACAACAACAACAGTGAAACAATTTCCCCTCCAACGAGAATTTCGCAGGAAACTACAGCATTTGCCCCAGCTCACGAAACCAATCGCGCTTCCCAAACACGGAATCAGCCAAAGAGCGCGACGAAATCATTCTAGGCGAAGATCAAAGCACAAGCCACGTCATACACAAATCCCAACGACTCGGCCAGCGGATTCGATTCGAAATCTACCTATTCACCGCAACCTCGATGAAGATCTAGGGATGCGGCGGGCGGATCTGAATTCGAACCCGGCACAAACACGGACGCGCGAGAATCCAAGTCGAGCAGCGATCGGAATGTGGAGCCAGCAACCGCGGAAGCGCGAATCGACGCAGAGATTTAGAGGGGTAGAAATTTCTCTTACCAGCGCGAATCTGCGTATCAGCAACTTCAGCGGAATGACAGAGAGAGAGAGAGAGAGAGAGAGGGACGAGCTGCAAAGGAAGCTCGAATCCCGAAACGCTTCCTGCTTGATATACGGCATTCCTGTTTGGGAACGAGCGTCGTCCTGCTCCGCCTTGGGCCGGTGAGAGGATGGGCCCAAACCTAAAGCCCAACAAGAGACACTTTCGAGCCCACGTGCTGATATTCGACCATGGCTTTTACTTGAGTCTCGTTAAATTTTTGTTACGTCGATAATACGGATATGCATCGAATATTACATGAATTGTCTTATTATGTGATTTGCATTTAGTTATGCTGATATGAGAGATAACTTTTGTCTAGTAAAAAAAAATATTTAGAAAATAATAAGATAATTAAAGTCGCGGAAAAAAAGAATGACACTAATAGCGAGACTTAAATTGATCATCGATATGGCAACTCTCGAGTGGCTACTGTCTTGATGCTCGTAGGTAACTCCTTTACTTTAATCATCATAAGTATATTCTCTAGATCTAGAATTAGATCTAGCGATGTGACCACCGCAACCGCAACCACCGCCTCATGGTGATTTGTTCCCTTTTTTTTTCTGGTCGGTGTGGTTTGTTCCCTTTTGTAAGTTGCCATAATGCGCAAGCATGGTGATTATCGTTTGATGGCTATTGTCAATAGAGACGAGCATAAGGTGGAACAAAGCATCTTAAAAGGGACAACATTGCTCCACCATGATTGAAAATTTAAGCAATAGTGTTTTTTTCTTTTTTAAATGGATATATTATTTTTTTCTCGTGATATATATTTAAGTAATAAATAATAAAAGAATAGCATATGACTAAATTTGACATTAACCACTCAAAGTATAAAAAGTGCGTATGTCCTTGAATGGATAAATTATGAATGATACATAATTCAAAATTTAGTATTCTATGTTGAATTACCACGTATATAATATATATAATGATCTATATACAAATGTAATTTGTAATTATATGTTACATTAAATTAAACAAATCTAGGGCGAGGACAATAGCACAGGTAGGCCAATCCCCATGGAACATTTTTCAAGAGAAAAATCTACTCACGGATATGACATCCTGATACCCTCACTTGTGTATATCTATAATCATTGTCTATACAAACTCTCCATTTATCTCCCTTCGCTAAATCTGACTATCACAAGCCAATTAATTCACTCTATTTTTTTTCTCAAGTTCCACAGCTTAAATTTTCCATTTCACTCTCATTGCACTTGCACCAAACATAACGGTTTGTAACCAAGTCAATCGGCAAACACAAGAGTACAAGCTAATCCCTATTCAATGAGGCTAAACATGAGAATTAGGACTTAGGAGAAATAGTGTTAGAACTTAGACTTTATTTATTTCGTGAAGAATGAATAATTTAAAAAATATTTTTAAAAGATAATTATTTATATTATTGATATTTAAAACATAAATTGTTGTTAATAAAAAATATTTGTTTATTAACTAGTGATTTAAAACAATACAAATGATTATAAAAAAAAAAAAATGTTTGATTTCAAGACCATTGACTGGGCACCGTAGTCACCACGTCCTGGCCGCTGCTCTTTTCCTCAAGTCGCAAGACCCCCTCAAACGTCCTCACTCCCCCGCACGGCACACATGCTCCCTCGGTACCATCGCTAGCTCCGAAGTCGCCGCCCCCCGCCGCCTCCGCCGCCGCCTCGCCGCCTCGCCGACCACCCCGACCGGAATGACATCAATTTCGTAGATCCCAACTTCTCTCTCGCGCGCACGACACCACGCGACGGCACGATGCCCTTCTCCTCGTACCTCGGCAAGACGCGCCGCCTCGTGGGCGGGCCGCCGGCGAGCCTCCTCCCGTCCTCCACCGCGGCCAAGGCGAAGGGGATCTCCACCCGCAAGTCCTCCCGGAAGCGGACGGCGCTGATCAACTTCGTCCTCACCAACTTCGTCACCATCGCCCTCTCCACCTCCGTCCTCTTCTTCCTCCTCACCCTCTTCCTCTTCGGCGTCCCGCAGCCCATCTCCTCCCGCCTCCGCCCCTCCCCGGGCCACTACCGCCGCCCCTTCAAGCCCCGCAAGCCGATCTCCCGCATCAAGCGCGTCAACGACACCGCCTTCGGCGCCACGGTCGACCTCACGACCAAGGAACTGTACGACAAGATCGAGTTCCGGGACGTCGACGGCGGGCCGTGGAAGCAAGGGTGGAGGGTGAGCTACAAGGGGAACGAGTGGGACGAGGAGCGATTGAAGGTGTTCGTGGTCCCGCATTCGCACAACGATCCCGGTTGGAAGCTCACCGTGGAGGAGTACTATGACCGCCAGTCGCGGCACATTCTGGACACGATCGTCGAGTCTCTGTCGAAGGTGCGATTTTTGGTTAGGATTTTGGGTTGAAGTGAATTTGGTGGAGTCCTTCGGGTGAATTTGTGCGGGTTTTGTGCGCTCTTTTTGGTGTGTGGGATGCGAAATCAGTTTATTCAATTCGGCGTTTTTGGAAATAACGAATAGTTCTTGTTCTGGAAATGCATTTGATGCTGCTATACCTGGTCGAGATTCCTTCTAGTTTTAGAGGTTGTCCGTGACTAGGTGAGAGCATCTAGGTTTTACTTCCTAGAGTTAGTGAAGGCATTATGGTTAGTTAGGAAAAGGCGATCTTGATCACACAAAAGGGTCTCGACTCTTGCGATTAGATTTTGGACTTACCATTGAGCTAGATCCTCTGTAGAGATGCCTTGGCAAAATTACCTGTATTAGATGACTGCCGGAGCTTCATGGTTCTTGAAACTGAATAACTTGATGGAAAAAGGCCAAGTCACAATGCATAGGCTCTTGCGAAATCTAGCAAATTTAGAGCGCTTGTGATTGGATTTTCAGCTTACCTAAGTTTACTATGTGATGAAATCTTATGGTTTGATGGAATTGTTGCTGATAGCCTCAATCGCGATCCGTGACACTTCTATTTTCAACGCAATTCATATGTTATCTTGTGCTTTTGGAGAAGCTTTGCAAGATGGTTTTGTTGAACCAGGGTACACAAGATTTCAGTGCATACTAAGGATTAGCTGTGACTTGATCATTAGGGTCTTCTTGCCTGGAAATTTATCTATTCTCACGGGGTTCCAAATTTTGGATGTTTTGAAAACAAAAGTTTCACTTCTCGTGAGAAGCTCATTAGTGACGTGAGTTAGTTTGTTTAGCTTCAATTGATGTTAATGGGATTATTTGGTTGCTTGGGTGGAAAAAGTGAAGGGAAAAAGACAGAGATGGCTTCTTTTGTCAATTTTAGCTAGTAAGTTGAATAGACAGAGATCTACTAATTTGGAAAATTATGGATTTGCAGGATACTCGCCGAAAGTTTATCTGGGAAGAAATGTCATACCTGGAAAGGTGGTGGAGGGATGCATCAGAATTAAAGAGGCAATCTTTCACTGATTTGGTGAAGAATGGTCAACTAGAAATTGTTGGTGGTGGTTGGGTGATGAATGATGAGGTAACTAATGTGATTCCCTCGATTGCAGCAATGGTTTATTGATTGTTATATAAGATAACAACATTTGCCTCTTGATGCAGGCTAATTCACATTATTACTCCATAATTGAACAGGTTTACTCTCTCTCTCTCTCTCTCTCTCTCTCAGAGTATCCTAAGTATAAATTTGCTTTATGGCACATACTTATGGTAAAAGTTTGATTTAGTTTTGCCAGTCCCAATTGTAGAATCTGAGTTGGTAGAGGACAAAGTTAATTTTCTGCATCTGTAGTGCAAGCTTATCTCAGTGAATGATAATGGAGTGTTCTCGACAAGCAACATGTTTCATCAAACACCATTTTCCATCATTGTTAGTTTTTAGTTAGGCCTTCCCTGAGGCAAAAGCCACGTAGCCTATGTATGCAGATCTAGTGGAACTAGTAATGTGTTTTCACCCTGAATGGAGGCCCGTGGATACTCAGCTTGGTTGTAATAAATACCTTTTATACTGGAATCTGTTTTTAGTGTGGTAAATTGTGCTGAGATCAACAAATGGTTCAGGGGAAATAATTTTTGCACTGTTAGTCTCCCGTAAAAGAATTCTACAAGGCAGAGAAATTACTTTGAGATTGGTAATGCTAGATCCTTTACAATTACCTTACCGGAAGTATAGAATACCCAAGGTTTTTCTTCTCTCAGCACTTATGGCTTCGGTAGGCATATATAAGACCCTTGGACGCATGTGGATGTCAATATGTATTCACCGAGTGTCGAGCCTGGAGAGAGTGGATGTGCCTGTTTCTTTGTTAACTTGTTGCTTCGCTTATTTTTTTTCCCATTCTTTTGCATTTCAGATGACGGAGGGGAATATGTGGCTCAATGAAACCATTGGCGTTATTCCTAAGAACTCTTGGGCTATAGATCCGTTTGGTTACTCGCCCACAATGGCATATCTTCTTCGTCGAATGGGCTTTGAAAACATGCTTATCCAGAGGACCCATTATGAGCTGAAGAAGGAACTTTCTTTGCACAAGAAATTGGAGTATGTATGGCGTCAGAGCTGGGATGCAGAGGAATCGACCGATATTTTGGTCCACATGATGCCCTTCTATTCTTATGATATACCACATACTTGTGGACCAGAGCCTGCTGTTTGTTGTCAGTTTGACTTTGCTCGAATGCGTGGGTTCGTCTATGAACTTTGCCCTTGGGGAGAACACCCAGTGGAAACCAACCAAGAAAATGTGCATGAGAGGGCACTAAAACTGCTTGATCAATATAAGAAGAAATCAACATTGTATAGGACAAACACACTTCTGGTTCCGCTTGGAGATGATTTCCGCTACATCAGCATTGATGAAGCTGAAGCCCAATTTAGAAATTACCAGTTGCTATTTGATTATATCAACTCTAATCCCAGTCTAAATGCAGAAGCAAAGTTTGGCACTTTGGATGATTACTTCCGAGCACTTCGCGAGGAGGCTGAGAGAATAAATTACTCACAACCTGGCGAAATCGGCTCGGCTCAGATTGGAGGCTTTCCATCTCTAGCAGGGGATTTCTTTACTTACGCAGATAGGCAACAGGATTATTGGAGTGGCTATTATGTTTCAAGACCCTTCTTCAAGGCTGTTGATCGAGTGCTTGAGCAAACACTTCGTGCGACAGAGATGATTATAGCTTTATTGCTAGGATATTGTCAAAGAGCACAATGTGAAAAGCTTCCTGTAGGGTTTTCCTATAAGTTGACAGCTGCCAGAAGGAACTTGGCTCTTTTTCAGCATCATGATGGCGTAACTGGTACCGCTAAGGATCACGTGGTTCGTGACTATGGGATGCGTATGCACACATCTTTGCAGGACCTGCAAATATTCATGTCCAAAGGAATCGAAGTACTGCTTGGAATCCGTCATGATAAATCCGACCAGACCCCTGCCCAGTTTGAGCCAGAGCAGGTTAGGTCTAAGTATGATGCTCAGCCAGTACATAAAGTGATCGCTGCTACTGAAGGAACTTATCACTCAGTCGTTTTTTTCAATCCTCTGGAACAATCGAGGGAAGAAGTTGTCATGGTCATCGTCGGCAGGCCTGATGTTGCTGTTCAGGACTCAAATTGGACATGTGTTCAGAGCCAAATATCTCCAGAGCTGCAGCACCACAAAAGCAAGATATTTACTGGGCGGCACCGACTTCACTTCAAAGTTTCTGTACCTCCCATGGGGTTGCAGACGTATTATGTTGGGAGTGGTTTTGTTGGATGCGAAAAAGCTAAGCTGGCAAAAGTTAAGCAGCTCTCTGAGTCAAATACTTTATCATGTCCAGCTCCATATACTTGCACAGAAATACAAAGTGACACTGTTGAAATCAGAAACAGGCATCAGGTTCTTACTTTTGATGCAAAGCATGGATTGTTGCAGAAAATTAGCCATCTGGATGGTCCAGAAAACACTGTGGGTGAAGTCATAGGTATTTACTCAAGTTCTGGAAGTGGAGCCTACTTGTTCAAACCCATCGGTGATGCAGAACCTATCATCGAAGCTGGTGGAGCCATGGTTGTCTCTGAAGGTCCCTTGGTGCAGGAGGTGTATTCTTATCCAAAGACAATGTGGGACAATTCGCCCATCTCTCACAGCACACGCATCTTCAATGTAGAAGGCTCTGTACAGCAATTCATCGTGGAGAAGGAGTATCATGTTGAGCTTTTGGGTCCAGAATTTAATGACAGAGAGTTAATTGCTCGATACAGATCAGATATAGATAACAGAAGAATATTCTATTCAGATTTGAATGGCTTTCAAATGAGTCGGCGGGAGTATTACCCTAAGATCCCACTTCAGGGAAATTACTATCCAATGCCTTCTCTTGCCTTCATGCAAGGAACCGATGGTCGGCGCTTTTCCCTTCATTCGAGGCAGTCACTGGGTGCAGCTAGCCCTAAGGATGGATGGTTAGAGATTATGCTAGACCGTCGCTTAGTCCGAGATGATGGGCGTGGTCTGGGACAAGGAGTTATGGACAACCGTGCACTGAATGTGGTATTCCACATCCTTGTCGAACCCAACATTTCTCGTACCTCGAATCCTGAATCCAACCCTCTTCCATTAAGTCCCTCGCTTCTTTCCCATTCCGTTGGCGCGCACTTAAACTACCCTTTACATGCATTCATTTCCAAGAAGTCCCATGATATATCTGTTCAGCCTCCTGCAAAATCTCTGTCTCCTTTATCTTCTTCTCTACCATGTGACTTGCATATTGTCAGCTTAAAGGTCCCCAGGCCTTTAAAATACTCTCAGCAAGCAGCGGAAGGTTCTAGGTTCATTCTAGTTCTGCAGCGACGACACTGGGATTCTTCCTATTGTCACAGGGGCAGAACAAAATGCACAAATATAGCTGATGAGCCTGTCAATCTCTTTAACATGTTCAAGGGGCTCGCGGTTTTAAATGCAAGAGCAACGTCTCTGAATCTTCTTCATGAGGATACAGAGTTGCTTGGGTATGCTGAGCAGCATGCAGATGTTCAAGAAGGACACGTAATCATATCTCCCATGGAAATTCAAGCTTACAAATTGGATTTACGGCCACATCAGTGAGCGTGTTAGCGTAGCCATTCTGTAAGCTTGTAAGTGTGAACCTTGACCAGTTGGATCCGCTACCAGGTAATCCGATCTGAACCAGCATTGATCCATACCCGAATCTCAGCAGCTGGGTGGTGCCTATCCTTCGGAAGATCTTCATATGCGATAGAGGCATTCACAGAGGCTCATATATTTCGATGCTTTACTCGATTCCACACCGCCACGAGATCCGCTTGATGTTTTTTCTATTGGATGTGATCTTTACACGCTTGTAAAACTGCATCAATTTTGTAATGATAGGACGTTTATAGTCATCGTCATACTTGTGCCCAAGGATGCTCTGAAACCTTCTTTATCTGGTTTCATGGAGATGCCTTGAGAGTTGAGACCATGAAACGCCTCTGATATTAATATCGTCGATGCTCATTTTGGCCATAATCACTCTTTGCTTTTCCACCAAAATAAAAAATAAAAATAAAAAGGTGGAATTACTTCTTTCAAGAACTAAGAAAGGGTTCATCTGAATTCAAAGGGTAATTACTCAATCCATCTGAACATCTGAATTGTGCAGGAATCGAGCAAATACCAAAGCTCAATTTTGAAGTGAGGACAGGGAGCCGCAAGAAGACGATAATGCAGGGGCTGAGTTTCCATTGTTTTCACCCCCTTTTGCCGGTGTGAATTATGCGAGATGTCCTCTGCTTCACAGATCACGATCTCTCTCTCTCTCTCGACAGAAAAGCGTTCGTAGTGGAAATCAAGGAGATATATTATAGGATATATTGGCGTTTGGACATTTTCGTCGTGTTTCGGAAATGCAACTTCGTGTCCGTCGGTCTAAGACCATCGTAACGCTTTTGTTCGTTTCCTAGTCTCTCTTGCCGCGACGCTCCCGTTTCCTCGTGATACTAACCCCTGTTCGAACGATTCCAAACCATTTCCACCGGAACTCAAGACCCGCACGAATCCTCGATCGACCCTGCAGCTCCTCTCTCAGATTTCTGTCTTGGAAGACTCTTGGGAATGTTTCTGCATGCATACGCCTGAGACGATATCGTGGATATTCCATCTCTTTTGGTAAGTGATCTCTGCCTGGTTATCTCCGCGATTCCATATTTACTTGGATCGATCTCTGTTGAGGACAGCCAGAGTTCGGTGACATTTAAGACGGTCAGTTGTCCGAGGCTGCTTAGTTAACACCGGCTTCTTTCGACAAAGTAAGAACAGATAAATTTCATTCAGAGTCTGTTTATTAAAAATTATTTCTGTTTCCCGAAACAAAAATTTCTGTTCTTTTGTTTTGGGGAACAAAAAAAAGAATAGAAATGTGTTTGATAATTTTTTTGTTCCCGGAAATAGATTTGGAACAGAAACAAAGCAAGTAGAAAAAGTAACTTTCTTAACAATTCCGAGAATCAATTTTTCTTTTTCTTCTATTTTCTTCTGTTTTCTCTTCTTCTTCTTCTTCTTCTTCTTTTCCTTCTTCTTCCTTTTGGCCGGTCACCGGCTTCGACCATGGCTGGCGACTGGCCAACAAGGGGCGGTGACCTTGCCGGGCCACCGCCAGGTCGGTGTCGTCTAGTAGTGGCTCGGCGAGGCCGAGCCTCGTTGGTGGCTGGGCGAGCTCGGCCTCGCCAGATTTGGGTGAGCTCGAGCTCACCCAGCCAAGATGAGGCTGAGTCTCACTGGCCGATGTGAGGCTCGGCCTCGCCAAGCCAGGGCAAGGCTGACCTCGTGTTGCTTGGGCAAGGTCGAACCTCGCCGGTGGCCTGGCGAGGCTCCAGCGAGCTTGCCAAACCTCGCCCAGCCAATCGCCGGCCGCCATTGTGGTCGGCGACCGGCCACAAAGGAGGAAGAAGGTAAAAAAAAAAGAATAAAGAAAAAAAAGGAAAAATATAATAAAAATATTGAAAAATTAAAAGAAACAACAAAATTATACAAGTTTACCAAATGCATTTTTATTCCTGGAATAGAAATTTTTTGTAGTTATCAAACGCGTTCTTATACTCATAAATTATTTCCAGGAACAGAAACAAAAAAAAAAAACAATTTCTCATAAAAAATTATTCCCCAAAACAGAATCGTTACCAAACACGCCTTTAGTCACTCGGGCAAGAATAGACTATAATCAACGATCTATTTCCTCCGTGTGGCTACGTAAAATATTGGATTCTACCAAATGCCGCAAGACTTGCAAGCCATAGGCTTCATCCATCCCCCATTCAACCGGCGGGGCTATTCCATATTTCATGTATTCGCCGGAGCAGGATCGTAATTGCTATCTTAAACTACTACAACACCGATAAGCTATTCAGCGAATTCCATGAACCGGCGCCCCGATTCATTCTCGTACGTGCGCGCATGCTCGAATCACAAGGTAACCGCGCGAGACGTGACCGTGTCGATTGGGGGCACAGGTTGGGGGCAGGTCCTAACTCCACGTACCACCACTCCAATCGAAGCATGATCTCATGTACCTTTCCATCGATCTTTTATTTCCTTTCTACGCGGGTTACGTGGGCTGTCTAGATTCTCGAGTGGATGCTCCATCATCGGACCCAAACAAAAATTGGTGGTGGTAATGGCGAGTGACGAGGGAAGTGCCATCCATCTCACCCACCATTACCGCCACCTCTCTCTCTCTCTCTCTCTCTCTCTCTCTCTCACTTTTCCTCGTTAAAAAGCTTATCTGGGTCGCAGAAATTGCCTTGAAGTAACAGGGGGAAAAACCGAGGCTCCTTTGCATTCTTTTGGGAAGAAAAGAGAGCAAAGCGAGAAGGAAAAAACAAGAAGGAAGAAATTCGATTGGAGGGGTGGCTTGTTATCTCCTGGCTCCGTATCCTCGTCAGCCACCACTGTCTCTCTTTCCCTCCCATCTCTCTTTTCCGCCACGAAACTCTTTCGATTCGATAGGGTGTCGACCGCATTTCGACGCTCGTCTCTTGTGGGAATCGAATCAGGAGGGAGCAGAATCGGACTCTTATACTATTTAAAATTAGTAGGTGGAGGAGATGTAAGCCATACGTAGATAGGCGGCACGAGATACCTTAACACGATAAAAAAAAGGGAGATAGAAAGTTTCCAACTTACGTGGTAAATGTCACGTGCCTTGTTGAGGTCGGTACTATAAAACGATCAAATA
This sequence comes from Eucalyptus marginata, assembly GCA_014182565.1. Classification (NCBI taxonomy): domain Eukaryota; kingdom Viridiplantae; phylum Streptophyta; class Magnoliopsida; order Myrtales; family Myrtaceae; genus Eucalyptus; species Eucalyptus marginata. Next base: position 28,134,993 of record CM024594.1, read on the forward strand.
CTCTTATTGGTCGAAATTTTGGAGTGAGTAATTTCAAGTCCGATGGAGAATTTCTAGAATCATTGGGTTGGCTTTTTAGGGCGCGTTTGGTAATGATTCTGTTCCCTAAACAAATTCGATCGAAATGATTCTTTTTTATTCTGTTCCTGGGAACAATTTTTAAGCATTTTAAGCCGTTTGGTAACTGTCCAAAATTTATGGTTCTGGAATAGAATTGTCTTTGGTACCGTGTTCATTGATTCTGTTCCAAATCAATTTTTTTTTTTTCTTTTTCTCCTCCTCTTCTTCTTCTTCTTCTTCTTCTTCTTCTTCTTCTTCAAGTGGCCGGTCGCCGAACCAGCAATCGGCTAGACGAGGGGTGGCTTGTTATCTTCTGGCTCCGTATCCTCGTCAGCCACCACTGTCTCTCTTTCCCTCCCATCTCTCTTTTCCGCCACGAAACTCTTTCGATTCGATAGGGTGTCGACCGCATTTCGACGCTCGTCTCTTGTGGGAATCGAATCAGGAGGGAGCAGAATCGGACTCTTATACTATTTAAAATTAGTAGGTGGAGGAGATGTAAGCCATACGTAGATAGGCGGCACGAGATACCTTAACACGATAAAAAAAAAAAGGAGATAGAAAGTTTCCAACTTACGTGGTAAATGTCACGTGTCTTGGTGAGGTCGGTACTATAAAACGATCAAATACTCTTATTGGTCGAAATTTTGGAGCGAGTAATTTCAAGTCCGATGGAGAATTTCTAGAATCATTGGGTTGGCTTTTTAGGGCGCGTTTGGTAATGATTCTGTTCCCGGAAACAAATTCTGATCATAAATGATTCTTTTTTATTTTGTTCCCGGGAACAATTTTTAAGCATTTTAAGCCGTTTGGTAACTGTCCAAAATTTATGGTTCTGGAATAGAATTGTCTTTGGTACCGTGTTCATTATTCTCGTTCCAAATCATTTTTTTTCCTTTTTCTCCTCCTCCTCTTCTTCTTCTTCTTCTTCTTCTTCAAGTGGCCGGTCGCCGAACCAGCGATCGGCTAGACGAGGGCCGGTGACCTCACTGGAGTGTCGCCGGCCCTTGGTGAGGCCGGCCCTCGTCGACCAAGCCTCATCGATGGCCAGGCCGACCTCGCCGGGCTAGGGCAAGCCCACCTGGCCACCGACGGGGCTGGGCGAGGCCCGCCTAGCCATTGGTGAGGCTTGGCCTTACCAAATCGTGAGGCTCACCTAGCCCCGCCGAGGCTCGGCCTCACCGGTGGCTAGGCGGGCCTCACCTAGCCCCGGCAAGGGCCCCCTCATCGGTGGCTGGGCTTGCCTCCGGCGAGCTTGCCGAACCTCGCCTTGGCCTGGCAAGCTCGCTGGACCGATTGCCGGCGGACGGCGGGATAGCGGTAGATAAAGAAGAAGAAAAGAGAAGAAGAAGAAGAGAAAAGAGAAGAAGACTTGATTCTTAGATTTGTTCCCGGAATAAGAATCAACTTCTTTTTTTATTCTTGATTCTACTCCAAATCTATTCCCGGGAACAAATTTATTCCCGAGAACAAAAATTTTACTAAACACGATTTTGTTCCTAAACTGCTCCGGGGAACAAAAAATCAAAACCAATTACTATTGGGATGGTTACCAAACAGTGCCTTATTCTCTCTTCTTCTTCTTTTTCCCTTTATTAGCATGTCTTCTAATACATGAGGAAGGCTAATTTTTGGAGTTGAAACATCATGTTGGCTAATTTTTAGCATATTTTTTCTGCATATCGACCGTGAAATGACTTCATATGATAATTTTTCTTTGTGCTTTTCAAGTGGGCAGTGCACTAGACGGAAAATATTCATGAAGTGCTCGTTGAATATGGTTTATAAATGGTTTGTACCTAGAGCATACGTGTGTCTACGTTCAACATTTGATCACTGGAAATTTCAGGAAATTTGAAAATAAAGAAATACAGTGCATAATACGGGGATTCAAATTAAGAAAACGGTAGCAAATAAAAGTCGCTTCAGGCCGATTTCGAAATGACTTCTTAACCCTTTATGATAATGGTTTAACATATAAAAAGTTGCAATTAATCATTTTAACAAATGCTCCCCACTCTCGTAGCCATATTTCGAAATGGGACTTTGTAAGCTTAATATTCCAAGCGCACTTGTCAACAAATCAATTAGAGAAATAATATAATTTTAATATAGGGATAAGTGCATTGGAAATACTAAAATTTATCACGAAAATGCAATTGCGTCATTAAACTTTTAAAAAGTGCAACTACATCTTAAAATTTGTCAATTTATACAATCAAATTTCAAAATTTGTTAGAATTTTTTGTTTGTCAAATTGGACAGAGTAAATAGAAGGACTTTATTGCATCAATTTAATAAGTTTTAGAAATTCATTATACTTTTGAAAAGTTTTAAAATTTAATCCCACTTTCATGATAAATTTTAGAGCTTGATTTATACTTTTGAAAATGTAAATTCTCAATTACACTTTCATAATAAATTTTAATTTTTTTTTAATATACTTATCCGTCTATCCTATCGTCAAGTGTCCTTATATTACGAATAGTTATCGCTTCGGAAATTTGGAATAATCTTTTATAAAGCATGCTCGACAGGTCCCCTAATCGAAACGCACTCATTAAAAAAAGATATCTCTTTAGAACAGTTTTATCTCTTCTCCTTTCCGGTTTTGTTCTTGTCTGCGAATCATCGATGGCTTTCTCTTCCAATCGTCACTCCCCATGCGCCAGCACTCCCCAGGCTCCAACCCTCGGGATCTACGTTTCATGGTGCCGAGGCTTGCCACGGCGGGCGACACGTGTCCGGTATCGCCACGTGTCTCCACGCAAGGCCTCCGGACGGCCACCGAGGTGGAGGGAGGGAGGGAGGGAGGGAGGAACGTGAAAATGACCACTGCATGTCGACACCTTCACCTTCCACCTGCGTGATAAGCCCTTGCCGTGCAGTCAATCAGCACTGATGCTTTATACACACTTTGTCCGCACTAGTTCCCTCCATTGATATGATATCCCAGCAGTGGAGAGAGAGAGAGAGAGAGAGAGAGAGAGAGAGAGAGATTATCTGGGCCGTGCAGAATATTCCGGGTCGATATGCGACCCGACCGAAGCTTGGAGGTGGGGGCTCTTGTATCTTTAGAGACCCTCTTGCGTCTTTATGGGAACAAGGACGTATTTGGGGAGGCAGTTCTGAGTCGTCCTGCTTTTCTTTATTTCGGAATTTAGTGAGATGTCTAGTAGTGACCCATTATTGTCATATAAAAGGAGAGCGGCTGATGGCAAGCCTTGCTGCAGTGACGGGGGTCATCGTGAGTGGGAGCTACTGCTTTCTTCAAGGTGGCGGATGGGCTGCACTCGGTTCGGCTCCCTGAAAGTTAAAAGAAGAGAGGAAGAGAGGAAGAGAGAGATGATTGGTTTCGCCTCTTCTCTTCTTCCGGATCAGCTCAGCTCGAGATCATCATCGACTCCTTGAATTCCGCGTCGCTTCTCATCAACTTCGCTCTCTCTCTCTCTCTCTCCAAACCCACAATGGAGAGGAGGCTCAACAAGGCTTGCGTTCTTCTCATGGGTGAGAATCCTATACGTATATGTCGCATGCAAAAGTCGAGAACGACTGTTTATCAGTTGGAATGACGGTTTCGGTCTCTCTTCTGTTTCTTTCTTTTTGGGGTCGTGTATGAATCTGGTGCAGTGATAGCGGGGATGGAGAGGTTCGTGTTCAAAGGGGTGGCGTCGAATCTGGTGACGTATCTGACGGAGGTGATGAAGATGAGCAACTCGTCGGCGGCGAAAATGGTGAACGCCTGGTGCGGCTTCACCTCGCTGCTCCCTCTGCTGGTGGCCCCGCTCGCCGACTCCTACTGGGACCGCTACTCCACCGTCCTGTCCTTCTCCCTCTTCTACGTCGTGGTGAGTCTTCGGTTCGATTCCTGCCGCCACGCCCTCCTCGCTCTTCAATCTGCTTCCTGATTTCTCTCCGTTTCTTACCGTTCCGCAAGCACGTTATTTTCTTTTTCTCTCTTGGAAAAGGATGTTCCATTTCGTGACTGGTTGATGTTTTCTCAATGTGAACTCGTAGGATCCTCGAGAATTTCGTTATTCTCCTGTTGATATTGAGCAGTGACGTGGAGGCAGAAACATTCTTGAAATCATTAAGGCCAGATTAGGTTTTTTTGACCTTTTTTTTCGTTTCTTGGTATGATAGGGACATCCCATAATCACAAAATTAGTGGAAGAGATGGTAAATGCTTGTGCGCACATAGAATCTGGTGGGGTACGACGGTCTTCGAAGACATTTTGTAAGCCTGGCAGTACTACATTTTGTTTCTTTGATTAGGTTTTAAGTAAGATGGGGATTTGATTGCACATATTAAGAAAATTGAGGGCTTGATTGAAAAAAATGAAACTTATACGATGCCAGAAAGTTAAAGGACTCGATAAAGTTAGTGGATGAGATTGCCTAGACACGAAAACTTAAAATTTTAAAAGACTAAATCTGTACTCGGTCCTTCTCTATTTTCAGTAATTTAGTTACGTGCGCAATTGGGATGTCTTCTATGCTTTTTGTGATAAAGTCTGTTTTATATATATAATTCAAGAGACCATAAAAGATGACCATGTAACCACTTTCTGAATGTCGTTTCAATGCCTTTTGCATTTGGAGGTGCTCGATGCTTTTTCACTAGCAATTTGAATAAAAAGGAAGCTTTTTTTTTTTGTCATTTTTCCCTAGAGAGAAAAAAAAAATTGCTTTTTCAGGTCATTAGCTCTCCTTTTGTGACACGACCTTAAAGAGCAACTTTTTTGGGGAAGCACGGGTGCAATCTGATTTGTTCCAAGTGTTCAATGGGCATAATCACTTTAGTTAGACTATAGTCAGCTAAATAGCATTCAACTTGTTTTCCACTGAGCATGGCTTTGGTAAAAGCATTTACTGGATCAAGAATAGAGGCAGTGAATCTGTAATTTAGTCTGTAATTTAGTACCTTGCTATTGATACCCGTTTTTCTTTCCATTGTGTTGGGAAGGGACTCATGGCGTTGACATCAACCGCATTGGAGTCAGCATGGCACCCGCCGAGCAAGCCCGACTACTCTCCATACCTCTTCTGGTCCCTCTGTTTGATCTCCATCGGCCTCGGCGGGTACAACCCATCATTGCAGGCATTCGCGACGGATCAACTCGACAGTGAAGAGGAGTTGCCTCACAGCAAGGACGAGAAGAAATCAGGCAAGAACAGCTCGTTCTTTCAATGGTGGTACTTTGCCGTTTGTAGTGGCAGCCTCCTGGGGATAACATTCATGTCATACATACAAGACACCTTCGGATGGGTTCTGGGATACGCCATACCGACTGGAGCGATGATTGCATCAGTTGCATTTTTCTCGTGCGGGAACAAACTCTGTGGGTACAAACAAGATGCAAATAATGTTGGTAACAAGCCTTTTCATATCGTATGTGAGAGAATCCGAGCGATTGCATCCAAATTCAAGAATGGAGCAATTTCCTTACCAGATGAGGAGTCAGAATTGGTGGAGCTAGAGTAAGTTCTCCAAGTTCTTGAACCAACAATGACCATCCTTTCCATGATCTTGATCAGTCGCTGACAAGTCTCATCATTTTTTTGTTGTACACAGGCTGCAAGAGAAACCTCTTTGTCCTCACAATGTTGGGGTCATCGAGAACTTGGAAAAGAACCCCAAAAGCTGTCGCTGTTATGTGATCAATAACGGGGGAGTACTCCTTCGGTTGCTGCCTATTTGGACGATGCTCCTGATGTTCGCTGTGATCTTCAGCCAACCGGCGACCTTCTTTACAAAGCAAGGGATGGCGATGAAGCGGAACATCGGGAGCCACTTCGACATCCCACCGGCGACCCTCCAGAGTGCCATCACGCTGTCCATAATCCTCCTAATGCCCCTTTACGACAAAATGCTGATACCGATCGCTCGGCTATTCGCACACGACAAGAAAGGCATTAACGTATTGCAAAGGATGGGGATCGGGATGTTCCTCTCAGTCGTAGCCATGGTGACAGCCGCGCTTGTCGAGACAAAGAGGCTCGAGATGATACGAAGAGCCAAAGACGCCGAACTGAGCATATTCTGGCTGCTCCCGCAGTACATTCTGCTGGGTATTTCCGACGTTTTCACCGTGGTCGGGATGCAGGAGTTCTTCTACAACGAAGTCCCCGTTAGGATGAGGACCATGGGATTCGCGCTGTACACCAGCGTCTTCGGAGTCGGGAGTTTTTGAGCGCCCTGATGATCTCGGTGATCGAGTTCTTCACGAGGGGCCACAGCTGGTTCTCCGACGACATGAGCGAAGCCCGCCTAGACAGTTACTACTGGATCCTGGCCTTGTCGGGTTCATTGAGCTTGCTTCTGTACATAGCATCGTGTAAATTTTTCAGGAGCCGTAGCTGTGTGGACGGCGAGGATTGTACATGAGTTCATCGTTTTTGATTTGGTTCTAGGTCGGTTTTTTCATGATGTCCCCGTATCGAAGTTGATTGTAAAAATTTTCCCCTTCGCCAGCTCCGTTGGACACAAATTTGCCTGTTTCACGGATGAAATCGACCGAACTGTAAAGCCCGGAAAATCCGAATAAAAAATATCAGGTCAAAAGTTCAAACCTCCACTTTGAAAAGGTTTAACCAAAAGCTGATTAAATGCAAGAGAAAAGCTACGAAAAAGATTCTCGCACCATCGTATGCTTTTAAAAATCCAGAGATGTGGGGCTCTGCTTTAGGTCATATCCCGAACACCACGCTATGCATGGAGGTTGAAGACATCATATGGCTCTGAAAGAATGTGATTTGGATTGTGATTTGGATTGTGACTTGGAAATGTGCTCTTCCCACTTGAGGTGATGACTTTTTAAGACTTGCAAGCATTCATGAGAAATTGCTGTTGAAACTAGGACTCTTAAGGTTCTTAAAAGGAATGCGATCAATGTACTGAAAATAGTATGAGAAGACAAATTTGCACAAGTGCTGAGCGACAGGTTACTCGTGTCCTGTAAAGCCTTGCCTACGCAGGAAGTTACTAATCGACCTGATCGATTCTCATGCTCAATCAAGAAGAAGAATCGCATAAACAACCCACCATGAGACAGGAGTCACCCAATTACATGCTAAAAAGCAGCAGCAACAGTCTTCACATTCCGACTGCTATCACCAAAGGACACATGAGGGGATTGCCAAGACAAAGACAGAGAAGGTTAGCACCTTCGTACACAGCAGCATGTTTTTTTTATTAAATCATGGGAACTTACTTGTTAATGAAGAAAATGAAAAAGGTGTCGGATGATGGGAGTATGAAATGCAAGCATCCCCCCACATCCGAACACAACTTGACACGGTGCAAACTTGGTGGAGAAGTTTCATGGAGATCAGAAAGACAGAAAGATGCCCAAACAAAATACAGAACCTAACTACATGATAATGGTGGCCAGAGAATATATAACATTTAATGAGCAAATAACAAGTAAAGAACTAGGTGAGAGAGAGAGAGAGAACGCTTTGAACATTCAGTGACCCACGAGCATTTATCTGCTCATGCATACATATAGTGGAAGAAAGAGGATAAGGAATTGGGTCGTTTACTCCTGGAAGAGATGAGCGCCCGTGTCCACATTTTACAGGATGACTTTGAAAGTCAAGGTCACGGTGAACAAATCTATTTATACTCATTCAAGTTATGCAATTGTTCCAGAGGAAAGAAAAGCCAGACTAAATGGTAATTTCAGAATCCCCTCATACTAATACTTATTTTAAGGCAACCACTTAAAAACAAATCAATGCAACTAATGCCAAATCAAGTATCTCACTCAATTTCACTGCTGTAAATCCAAGCGACTTAAATCATATGTGAATCCAGCATAAGGAAATGTCCCAGCAAGATCAAGCCACGGGATACCTGACCATGTCGTAGCTTGTAATCTATCACCAGCTGCCAGAGGATACAGAGGAGTGAAGAAGCTCCAATTCCCATTGAGGGGTCAATGTCCAGGTTCTCAGACACAAATTCACATTGCGATCTCAAAACATAGACAAATCAAATATGACAAACGGCAGATGAAACTGTGTCTTCTAAGGACATTAAGGTAAGAAAGGTAGCAAACCAATTCATAACCTCTCAGCAAACTTGACAATAAGAGAAGACAGAATGACAAAAGGAAATGGTCAGTTTTTGCTTCTCCAACCGACTGTGATACAAATACTGGCAATAAAGCGAGTCAACAGTGAGCATCAGGTCAGGCTTAAGCATTCATAGCCAGCTGTCGGTAAGTTGAGATGCTAGTTGCAGCCAGCCGATGCATACTGAACCAATTTTGTTGCATCTAGCTATCATCAGAAAGACTTTAGCTCTTTCCTAAATGGTTGATTACACTTTCCCATGCTCGTCTCCTCCACCTATCGAAGATATAGTTTTTCTATCTATTTGATTATTATAACCAGCAAAGGGAAATATAAGAAATAAAGGCAACTCAAAATGGAGAGACAATGGAGATCATGTCAGTGTGAACCACACTCAAAAGTTTGAATCTTATTATATGCTTCCCCCATTTCAGCAGAGGGTTCCTGACCTGACCCAAACAGAGACAGAAATTCAATACATATTATGAACATAAGAAAAATTAGCTCAACAATTGCAGCAGGAAACTATAGCAACTGCAATTTTTTGCACAGAATGGAAAACCAACATAAAAGCTAACTCAGTTCACTTTGTACAGTGAAATTCGGGTTCATCCACTCTAAGCACTTGGAAAATTGATAACATGAAGTCAGCCTTCTCAAGCAAGAAACTTCATTCTCTCTCCCTCAACTCAATGATGAGAACCATATCCATTAGCACTCAACTCTATCACAGCACCCTTCGGCTTTGCCGCATTCTCCTCTTCCCTGTTCCCATCATCAACATCTTCATCAGAGTCCAGAGTAAACTGGGCATGATTGCCCAAACTCTGAACTTCTTCCCCTAAGGGTCTGTACTTCGCGAAATCCCCTTGAATCCCATTCCTCTGCGCGATCAGGGAATAAATCCCGACCCCTACCGTCACAAGCAGGGCAAGATGGCAATTAAACTGAAGCGTCGCGATCGCTCTAGCCCTATGATACTCAGAATGCCCCTTGCACTTAACCGTGTAATTCCCTCTACTCTTCTCATGCAACCGACACCCGTGAGCAACCAAGCCAGTGTAAAAGGAAAACCCCATTTGCAGAAACCACATTCCCTGAAGCACCAAACCAACAGCGCGGGCCAATCTCGGAAACTCCGATTTCGGGGATTTCAACCCCAGAACCGTGGAGAACGTGCATACCGCGATGGGCACGAGCATGAGATCGAAGTACCTGTTCTCAATCCCGCTCGTGTCCTTCCTCTGGAGGTAGTACGCCAAGAACTCCTCCACGAAAGCGAACAGAGCGATCACGTCGACCAGCGAAGCGCTCAAAGGAAACGAGCTCGTCAGACTGACTAGAATCCCGGCGACCGAGTACAGCAAGAACAGCGCCGCCACCGCCACGACCTGCAGCTGGAGAGCCGAGCCGAGGCGGTCGCGGGACCCCGCCGCTTCGGCGAGCGAGATCAGGGAGTTGACCACGAACAGGAGCGAGAGGACGGAGACCGAGACGAGCGAGATCAGGGACCACGCCCCACCCGCCTTCGCCCCCGACCGGGGCGGCGATCGCGCCGCGGAGGGGGCGATCGGGCCGAGGGGCGAGGGCGGGCTGGGGCCGCCGCCGGCCCGGTCTGCGAGCGAACCCGACGCGGCCAGGGCCTCGAGGGTGCCGATGGAGATGAATCCGCCGCCGGCGACGGCGAGCGCGAAGATCCCCATCGCCTTCGAGTCTCTCTCCGGCGTCGATCGAGGAGGAGGAGGAGGAGGAGGAGGAGGACGGCGGATTCTCCGGAGAGACGGTCGCGCTGGCAACTGCGTCGAAGGTCAAAGGAAGGAGGCGACGAGGTTGGTTGGATCTCCGGTTGTTTTGTCTCCGCGCGTTAATTCGTTCGTTTTCCTGCGTGCTCGTGCGGCGGCGGTTTTGGACTTTTTGGGCTCGTTTCGTTTCTAGAACCGCCGCCGGAATAATGACCGGGCGACCCGACTCCGTTTAGTCTCGGGCGACGCCCGATTAGCCTCCCGGCTTGTAAATACAAGTAAATTAGTGAGTGCCATTTGTGAATTTCCCTAGCTCATTTGGGCAGAAATTATGGTGGAGCGGACTTGAGCCGAGTCGACCCGAATATTGCATCTGATGTGTGTTGTTCAAGCCTGCATATATACGATGTATGATAAGATGTTCAAGCCCGGCCCCAATTAAAATCGGGCGAACCGGGTTTTTCTGTGAAAATTATTACTCACATTTGTACCGTATTTTGATGGGTTGAATTTGATTTGGCACTCAAACACTAGCAAAAACTCACCTCTAGCTCTAATTTACATGTGTTATGGACAACCCCTAAAATGTGTTTTGCCAGAAAAAAAAATAAAAATGAAGAAGGTAAAGCTAGCATATGCCCCAATTTAGTTAAGTTGGACACGCTAAAACCGAAATGTCCTTACTTAGGCCCCTTTCTTATTCAAGAAATATTACACTTTAAGTTGATTTGTTTATGTGTTATTTATGAGAAAATAAATTAGAATTTCAGCTTAGAAGGCCTGAGCGCTCCGGCGACAGGGCAAGCCCTTAATTCGATTCATCATTAGATCAAGTTGACTCTTGGTCACGGGCCACACATCTTGTGATGTTTCATAATTTTTATTGGTTTTTTCTATTAATTAAATTAAAAAAATTAAAATTATATTTCAATATAAATAATATTTGAATTCTAATATGAAAATTTCAAAATAACAAAAAATAACAATAGCTTTTTAATTTAATCTTATTTATATATATTCGAATTTAATTCTATCTTATAATATGAATTCAACATAGAAGTATAAATATATATTTATATTTATTACATATTTTAGGTATTCTAGTATTTTAAGTATATTAATACAATTTATTATTTAATAAAATTTTATTAGAGAATGATGAAAGAGGAAGAAAGAAATAAAAATAATAATTAATTAAAAAGAGAGGAAAATAAAATAAAAATAAAGTATCCAAGAGTGTTGCAAGAGATTTTTATCATCTCCGTTTGTAAAATTTTTAGTTCATTTATATTGATATGTCATTCATACCAAATAATGTATATAATATGTTGTAAATATATCCAATTTTATTATTGTAATCACCAAACAATAGATAGGATATGATAAAATTCCTAGATTTTATATTTCTATCATATCCGGTTCGATCCTAGTCCATTTATATTGATATATCGTTCATACCAAATAATCTATTCCCGAGATTTCGTGGAAACATCCAAACTTTCAAAATCGATTCAATCAAGTCCTAAACAATTGCTAAAAGTACAAACAATCCCAAACATTTCAATTGGTTCAATTAAGTGCTCGATCTTTTTATTTTTATTTTTTGGTCTGAAATATGCTTCATTGAAATACTAACCCGACAATGGATTACAAGCGTTTCCAAAGTCAAGACATAAAATTAACCAAAAGCTAAGTTGTCAAAAACTAGTTCTACTTTCAGATTAGTTTCAAGTACACCCCTCAAGTTCGACGCACGTGCTTCCTTAAGCCATAATAGAGCTTCTCTCGCAGCTAGGGTTTTAGTGACTGAAGTCAAGGGAGCGTAGATCTTCCTTGCGTAACCATCGATGAGCACTCTGTCATTGTTTTCACATATACCGGCGACCAAACCCTCCATTGAGGAGCAACACCAAGAGCTATCAACATTTAATTTTAAGATATGAGGTAATGGTGCAGTCTGATTCTTTGTTTGAGGGTAGATCTCAGATTCTTCGCTTGACTTATGCTGCTTCCATTTTTCATAGATCTAGGTCATATAGATGGTTTCATCCACAAGCAAGTTTGGCTTGGGTTTTCTGTCTTGGAATATGAAGGCATTTCTTGCCTTCCAAATCAGCCAAAGGATACCTGCAAACTGAGCATTAGCTCGTGGGGGAGTACCAGCGATAAGAAAATTACCAACCCACCTATCAATTCGAGTTATGTTTATCGAGGAAGCAACAACTCCAATTTTGGGATCTGACCATATGTCCTTTGTCCAAGCGCATAACGTAAAGATGTGTTCGATGGTTTCTGAAGTTTGGCCACAGAACAAGCATAACGGATCAAGTATCAAATTTCTTCTATATAAGTTGTCCTTGGTAGGAAGGGCTTCGTTGTACACACTCCACATGAAGAATCTAACTTTTGGGATATGTCTGTAATTTCTATACCTCAGTCCACAGTCTTCTGAGGTTTTGGTACGAGGTCGATGTTTGGTAGTCTCTTCTAGATATCCCCATATAACGAAGTTTATTATATCCACTCTTTACCTTTTATATACCTAACTTGTTTGCCATCCATATGAGTTTATCCGGTCCTAAATTTGGACTCAAGGGAGTAGCTAAAATCTCTTGGACAATATCAACTCCATATGTCTCATTTAGTAATTGAGTATTTCATTGACCCAAGCTGTGAAGTATCAAGTCACTTATATATTGAGGATCATTTTGATTTACTGGACCTCCAATTTTGCTTGATGACTGCCATATTTCTCTTTGATTTTGATGCTTTTACCATCGCCTACTTCACATTTAATCTCCGGTTCGATGACATCTCTTCCCATAAGTATATTTTGCCAACCCCAAGATGGTCGGGGACCTTTGTTAGCATTCCAAAATGTTCCCTCTAGGAAAATAAAGGCCTTTGCAAATTTTGCTCCATAAAACTTCCGAGGCTTGGCTTAGTCTATAGGCTTGCTTTCCCAACATGGCTTAGTTAAAAGCCACTAGGTCTTTAAAACCTAGGCCCCTTAATCCTTTCTAGTCTTTAGAAGATCCCATTTTTTTTCAATAAATCCCTTTTCTAGATGCGTTTTGTTTTCACCATAATGATGAAATCCTCTATTCAATTGCTCTACAAATAGATATAGGGACTCTAAAAATTGACATGATGTACTGCAGTAGAGCTTGAACAATTGTTTTAACCATAATCTCTTTATTTGCCTTCAATATTAATTGTTCTTTCCAACCCTCTAGTTCACTATCCACCCTTGCTAATACCCAAGAAAACATTTGTTTCTTCGTATGACCCTAATATGAAGGAATGCCTAGATATTTCCTTATTTTCTCAATGATAGGCATTCTTTATTATGCTGCAATATTCGATTTTAGCTCCTGAGGATAGTTTTTTTCTGGAAAAGGATGCTTGATTTATTTAGATTGATGGACTGATCTGATGCAAAGCATTACTGGTTTAAAACATTTGCGAGATTCCGAGCTTCCTTAATTGTACCATCCGAAAAGAAGATGGCATCATCTGCAAACAAAAGATATGATAGTGTAAGGTAGTTTGAGTTCAGTTGGATACCCTTTATGCTTCCGTCTGTCAATGCTTTAGTCATAAAGGAAGATAGAACATTAACCAAAATAATAAATACGTAGGGAGATAATGGATCTCCCTGTCTAATTTCTCGAGTTGGATGAAAGATCTTATAAGAATCACCAATAACTATCATGCTAAAAGATACTGAAAAAACATAATGTTTGACTAGCAAGACCCATTTCTCGTATAATCACATTCTCAACATATAGTTACCGAGGAAATCCCATTCGACCCTATCATAGGCTTTTTGCATATCTAATTTAAGGATTGCCTGAACTTTTTATTTTCTCTTTCTAACCTTTAATTGATGTAATACCTCCTGATTGTATTGGATTTGTCTTCCTCCTATAAAAGCACCTTGTTCAGGAGACATAATTTCTAAAATCCAGGGTTTGAGCTTATTAGACATCACCTTTGCAATTATTTTATAATTAAAATTACAAAGACTAATAGACCTATACTCAGAAATACTCTCAAGATTTTTTATATTTGGAATGAAAGTAATATGAGTCTTGTTAATCTCAGGATCAATGTACCTTGGTTAAAGAAAGAGTCCACCACTTTGAAGATCTCTTCATGTATTGTTGACCAATTAATTTAGTCCATCCAACCCCAGTGTTTTTGTTGCTCCCTTTTGAAAAACAGTTATTCTCACTTCTTCCCCTAGTGATATGCTTAATAAGGGCTTCGTTCATTACATTAGTCACCATTCGCGGGCATTGTTCTAACATAGGCTGATAATATCTACTTCCAATCGAGATGTACAAAGATTTATAAAAACCTATGATGTGTTGTTTGAGGGTATATGGGTCTCAACTCCAGCTATGTTCATCAAGCCTTGGCATAGAAATTTTGTTGTGTTGTCTCATCTAGATAGTCATAGTATGAAAAAAATTATATTCTTGTCCCCCCATTTCAACCAATTAATCCTAGATTGCATGCTCCAAAACATTTCTTCTTGTCTCCACAATGCTTCAATTTGTTCAACAGTTCTCCTATGCTCTTCCCCACTTGATGTTTCTTCTATTGTATTCATTAAATTTGTAAGTTTTCCTCTAAGTAAATCAATATGTTTGGACACATTTTTAAAATCTTTTGACTCCATCTCCCTAATTCAGTTGCTATTTTTTCTAGTTTTGCTTACGATATCCAACCAGTTCCCCATTTCAACCCTCCAAGCATTTTTAACCACATCTCTACACTCAAGATTTTCTAACTAGAATATTTCAAATCTAAATATCTTATGTTTTCTAGTCTTGGTCAAATCCAATGATAGGATGAACGGACAATAATCTGAGCCAATAGCGAGAAGAGCGTACGCCTCAGCATTAGGGAATAAAAACTCTTCATTCCATGGTACATAATGCCCTATCAGATTTCTTGTTTACTAGCTCATGACTATCTTGGTTGTTGGTCCATGTGAAGGCATAGGCTTTACTTTCTATATCCATTAGAGAACATGAGTTCACAAACTCCTGAAAAGTCACAATCCTATACCTATCAACGTCATATCTTTCAACCTCTCCCATCAATACAAAACTTCATTAAAATCCCCTATGCATAACCATGAAAAATTATAAGAAATGTTCCTGGAGCGCAAGATATTCTATTGTCTAATCCTCTCCTAAAAGTTGATAGATGCGTGTAAATAAAAAATTCTCATCACTACTCCACTATCAAGATCCTTACATAGCACCTCAATATACTCCCTAGAGCTAAATTCCACATCTACTTTCACCTCCTCATCTCATAGTAGTGCAAGTCCTCCCCCAATCCCAATCGGATTAACAACAACTAAAGAATTATATTGAAGATTCTTTTTAACTTAATCCAACACTTCTTCCTTATTTTTTGTTTCTATAAGGAAGACCAATTTAGGCCTCTCACAAGTTACTAAGGGTGCACATGACAAAATTTCTACTTCTCTATTTCTCTAATTTTTCTATTCCCCGAAATAGGTTGGAACAGAAATCCATTTGGCAATGTAATTTGATTTTTCTATTTCTGGAACAGATTTATATTTCAAAAATAGATTTGAAAAAGAAATCAGAAGCTAAAATTTTTAATTTTTCAATTTTTGAAATAGAAATAGAAATGATTTCTTATTCTCTTCAATTTGGGCATTCTCCCTCTATAGACGGGCTTTTCTATTTGGGCATCCATTCTCCTTAACAAAGTCATGCTTCAACCAAAAACCCTACCACTACTGACTCCGAATCTGTCCATCCTCGCTATCGACTCCGAATCCATCTTCTTGCCACTGTTGACTCCGATGCCGTCACCGTCCTCTTGCTGGTCAAATTGTCGCTCATCTCGCCGTCAACTATGACTCCGTCCTCCCTCCCCCCGTTGACTCCAACTCCGTCCTCTCACCGGTCACATCATCGCTCACCTTGCCGTCGACTCTAACTTCGCCTCCCTGTGGTCGACGACTCTAACTCTAACTCTGTCCTCTCACTAGCATCCACTCCATCCGCTCGCAAGCGTCCACTCTGCTCCTGTCTTGCTTTCCATCCATATGACGGTGTTTCTTCTTTTTGTGTTCTGTATAGTCTTACTCAACATGTGAAAGTACATACATGATAGCAATGAGATTATTTTTTAGGGATGAACATACTGGTCAAGTTTGGCGTGAATCGAATGAGAGCTATGTTACATGCCAAATATGGGTTGAAAATATGCGGATCATGATATTAATGGTGCTTTTAAGTTGCATGGAACTGTATGTCCTACATGTAAGAGTTTCCATGGTCACTTGAATTTGTGATTTTAGGCCTTTTTACCTCTTCTTCTCAACACGTCTAGGTTGATTGACCGACACCATCCGACGACTTGTGGCAAGTGGCGTCCTGTTCACGGCTTTACTCCCGATTCCCACATCTCCGTGAGATTTATTTTCTACAAAGTCCAAATATCTTGTAGTTTTCGGCTGCCTTTGCTTTGTGCTTTGATATATTGCTGTGGATGTCCTCTATGTTCATGGTATGGCTGTGAGCGTAAGTCTTGAATATGTGGATGGAGTTCCGATGAAGTAAAGCATAATGTTCATGGCTAGAGTGTTGATATTCCTGAATTAGTAAGCAATCCTTTGGGTTTTCTAGGCATGCTTAAAGAAGAAGACGTTGAATATGGTGGATACTTTGGTGGATAACTATTATGGCAACCCATTTTATTAGTTAGGTCTCTGCACTATCAATTTGATACTTTGCTCATCTAGCGAGCCATTTAACGTAATTTGACAATTATACGAACAAACAACAGCTGGGATTGATTTGTTAGAAGCAACTATAGGGCTTGAACATTAATTTTTCATTCGAAGCTTTGAACCATATTTTTCTTTTAAAATGTGAGTTTCATATGCATATCTAGATGATGTCATAGAAAGAATTACTTAGTTGAGATTGAAAAATTACAGCTGTCAAACTTAGGTTGCTCTACTTAAGTTACATCTTTGATATGGAACTCCCGAAGCATTAAACCTTGCCCAGTGGGTGGCCCAAACTGGCAAATCATCATTCTCAAAGCTTTAGACTTGGATTTTGGTCTCACTGATTTATTTACTCTATTTTATGTTACCTAGCTAAATAAGATGTCGTTAAAGTGCATGGCTTTCATGTAATCATTAAAGCATGGGGGGTTAGCCTTTGATTTACTTTCTATTTGGAATATTTTAAAGTACGTACAGCGTGCTGTAGTATGTTCTTATTCATTTGTCAGTGAAAAATTCTATTTCATGCATAAATAAATCATAAGATTTTGTCATTTTATATCAAGGGATAAGTGTTCCAAAAGTCCTAAAACTTGTTACGAAAATGCATTTCAGTCCTAAAACTTGCAAAAAGTGCATTTAAGTCCTAAAACTTGTTAAATTGTTTCAAACGAGTCCTAAAATCGACGCCGTTAGCCTTTTCCGTTAAAAATGCTAACGTGGCATTTTAAATAATTTTTATTTTCCACGTGGATTTTTTTAAATTGTTTTTTTATTCATTTTTAAAAAATAGATTTAAAAAATAAAAAAATTAGATTAATTCATTTTATCTTATTTTCACCAAAAACTAAATAAAAAGTTAAAATATTTATTTTAAAAAAAATTAAATAAATATTTTAACTTTTTTTTTTTTTAGTTTTTGTTGAAAATAAGATAAGAATAAATTTTATTTTTTTAGTTTTTAAATATAATTTTAAAAAATGAATAAAAAATAATTAAAAAAATACACTTGGAAAATAAAAAATATTATTTAAAATGCCACATCAGCATTTTTAACGGAAAAACTAACGGCATCGATTTTAGGACTCGTTTGAAACAATTTGACAAGTTTTAGACTTAAATGCACTTTTTGCAAGTTTTAGGACTGAAATGCATTTTCGTGATAAGTTTTAGGACTTCTGGAACACTTATCCCTTATATCAACTGTATATGTCATCTCATTTGGGCAATTCAGTTATAATATATTGACGCTCTATTAAGTAATCTAGAGATATGCCTTTATGATGTGCTTGTTAATTACAAATTCATATGAATGATGAGAATGAGATTCTCAGATCCTCTTTGTTCATTATGCTGAATTCTTATATCGAATTTAAAATAAGAACAAGGCCTTTGAGCCAGCATTA
The DNA here is from genome assembly GCA_014182565.1 of Eucalyptus marginata. Lineage (NCBI taxonomy): Eukaryota > Viridiplantae > Streptophyta > Magnoliopsida > Myrtales > Myrtaceae > Eucalyptus > Eucalyptus marginata. Next base: position 28,153,070 of record CM024594.1, read on the forward strand.
TTTCTTTTATCTTATAAGTAGTCCATGACTCGATGGATCATCTAATTTGCTTTAAATATCTACTTGGTAGGATGGCTTTTTGCAGTTTCCGGAATGATAGTTTTTGATAAAATTGATGCTTCATATATAGTTGAGGTGTTTTAGCGAAAATGCTTTTAATTTCTTATTATTGTCGGTAGAGTCTGAGGGATGGTATGCAAAAATCATATTGCAGCTGTAGTTAACATGTGTTTGAAAAGAATATTGGGTTTTCATGGACTATCGAGTATCTTAGAGTGATATATGCTTGCTTGTATAATTTGATATGGTGATGTTCTCTTTCAATTTTCTTCGTGCATTTTGTTTTATTAACAGTCATAGAACATTACATTGATATGATCCTGACATCAAAGCTTTTGTTCTTGAATTAGTGCATTATATGATATGATTCATTGAATACTCAATTAGTTAAGGTTAAATGGCACCCCACAAATAAGCATTTATAGCAAAGTGGATTGAGCCTTCGACCAATTTGCTTATAATTTTGTTGGTAGAAGAGGTGAAAAAGGGAAATCGCCCCACTTGTACCTACAACAAAGTATGGTGGAATAACATACATGCCGAGTTCAATAAACAAACAAAACTCCAATTTAATGTAATTCAATTGAAGAACAGGGTAAACAAACTAAAGAAGTGGTATAGTAGTTTTAAGAAACTTCTTTCACAATCTGGATTTGGATGGGATAATGTAAACAAAACGGTTGCTGTGGAAGATTCAAGTGTATGGGATTCTCACATCAAGGTATCACTTTACTTGGGTCCATTTTTTCTTATTATGGATGTAAGCTTAATTATATTGTTGATGTATGTCATTTTTATGAAATTTGCAGGATAATAGTGAATGGGCTAAATTCAAAAATGATGGGTTTCATCAGTATCCAGACCTTTGTATGGTGTTTGGTGATACATATGCTATTAGGGAGTATGTAACAGGAAATGCAGAAGATTTAGTGGTGTCGAAGGGAAAAGACAATGGTGTTAGTGGCGGCAATGGTGGTGGTGCTACAATAGATGATCCGGAGGAATCTAATGAACACTATGTTGATGAGGGAGTCTTTAGATCTGACATGACTACCACCCCAGTTTGTGAGAAGCACAAGTTGAATAGGACTCCAAATTTTAAGAGGAGAAGAAAGAGTAACAAGTATAATGTTAGTGGCATCTGCAAAGCCATTCAAGAAATAATCAAATTCAGGACGGCCCAATCAACAAGTGGCTTCGTAACCTCACAGGCCCCACCTCCTGTAGACCCCTACTCCATAGGAGCTCTGGTTGCCGTTCTAAATGGCATGCCTGACCTGGAGCAAAATCTTTACAATAAAGCTATGAACCAGGTATGCCTTAATGCCACTTGGAGAGAGGTTTTCATCATCTCTCTACCTAAAAGGAGACGTGGACTTGTTGAATCTCTTTAAGTAGTTGTTAAGAAACATGCTATAGATTTATATTTGGCTTAATTTCATTCTATGACTTATGTATTTGAGACTTTGTTTATTTATGTTTTTAAATTGCAATTATGATGACATTATTGCTATTGTTGATTACTATTGGAGTCCTTATCTAATGAGTTTATATTCTTATTTTGTGTGATGATATAGATAATATGGATGGGGGTGGAAGTAGCATGTATAATGGTCAAGTAGTATCAGTTGAATCAATTGAGCAGAATTTTGATGATTTTGATCTTGATATACTGATAGCATGGTTGGCCATTGTTAGAGTGGATATGTCCATGCACACGAGAGAACTTATTAGGGATAGCTTATTTTCAGGACCGCACTAGATAAGGGAGGTTCTTTATGGGCATTCCGATAGAGTATATGAAGTTTTTAGAATGGAGAGACATGTCTTTCTCAACCTTTGTGATCTAATGAAGGAAAAAGGTTGGTTGGAAGATAGCCGATATATTGGGGTAGATAAACAAATCGGGATTTTCTTATCTATGATTTGTCACAAGAACTCAAATAGAGATTTATGTGAGAGATTCCAACGTTTGGGACAAACTATCAGCAAATACTTCACTAAATTATTACAAGCAATTCTCAAATTGACAAAAGAGATTATCATACCACCTTCCTTTGATGTTGTCCCACAAGAGATTCTTATGAATCCTAACCATAAACGTTACTTCAAGGTAGATTTCTCATATATTCCTTTAAACCATCAATTATATTTTGTTGATAATCTTGTATAATATTAATCTTTGATAAAATGACAGGGTTGTATAGGCGCTATTGATGTCACCCATTTTCATGCTTCTATACCTGTGTCGAAGCAAATCCTATTTAGAGGTAGGAAAGGCATCACCACTCATAATGTAATGTGCGTTTGTTCATTTGATATGAAATTTGCTTTTGTATATGCTGGTTGGGAAGGCTTTGCAAACAATTGTCGAGTGTTTTCAGCAGCACTAAAGACTCATCACTTGGAATTTCCTCGGTTGCCACCAGGTATTTGCTTGTCCTTTAAAGAGTAATTTTCTTTATGATCATATTTACAATTACAAATTATGATCAATGTATGAATACCTTGTTGTAGGCAAATACTATGTCGTGAATTCTAGTTATGCAGCAACTCTTGGATTTTTAACTCTTTTTAGAGGTGAACAATATCATTTAAATGATTACAGGGGTACAGCGAGACGGCCAACAACTGCAAGAGAATTGTTGAACTATAGGCATTCTTCTCTAAGGAATGTCATTGAAAGATCATTTGGGGTATTGAAGAATCGCTTTTTTTCATTTTGAGGCACATGCCCTCATTTGCAATTCGAAAACAAGCACATATTGTAATTGCATGTTGTGCCATCCATAATTACATCCATGATCAGGACAAGATGGATAAGAACTTTTCCCTATATGGAAATCCGCGGTACTTGTCTAAACCTACACAAGATGAGCTTGTAAACGATACATTGACCAATGAGGGAAACCGAATAAATACGCCTAGGAAAACTATGGCCAATAAAATAGCAAGGGACCATAATATGCCGAAAATTTCATGAAATTGTACTTTCAACTTTTGTAATGTATTACTATTATTTCGACTATTATTTTTTATTTGAGGATTTCCTATATTGTTTTCTAATCAATTTTTATTTCTAGAAATAAAAATTTTATTTTGTTATCAAATGAATTTATGTTCTAGAAATAAAAATTTTGAGTCATTATCAAACAGGTTTCTTTGCTCAGAAACTTGTCCGGGGAATAGAAATTGAGAAATCAATTTCTGGCCCCAAAAATTGATTTATGTTCTAGAAATTTTGTCATGTGCACCCTAAAGCTCTAAGATGGTGGACTATTAAGAGAGTGAATTTCAGCTTAAGAGCTTCATGTCTTTTTTGATAGCTTATTAGGACTAGCCAACAAAGCCCCTTCATGGACCCCTTCCCGTAACTGGATTGGTATGTCCAAAAGTTTCTCCTCGTCGATTAAGTTCACCAATGATCCCCTTTTCTCATAGGGAGCAAAGCGTTTTTATTTTTATTTTTTTTCTTTTTTTGCAACTTGTGTCTTCAATCCTGTTTTTTTCTATTTTGGAGTGCCTTACTCCTTTTCCATGCTTTGATAGGGTCAAAAATAGCTCTTACATTTGCTGCACCCTTTTCCCCTGGTTTGGGGTTTGCATATTCAAACATTCTTGCATCTTCAACTAGCTCATTTGTTGCTAGGGTATAAATGACTAAAGCCTTGTTATTTGGCCTTAAATCATTGCCGCCCAAATTTTCGCTAATAGGGGAAATAGGTGAATCCGGCACAATTTCCTCTTCCTCCATCGAAAAATCAATATCACCATAAAATACTTTCTAGCATGGACTGAATTATTTCACTTCCACCTTGAGTCACAAGCCATATCTTCCCAATTTATCTTGGGCTAATCCAGTCTTCTCATAGGGTATCTTTGGATAGAAATTTGCATAGTGTCCTGTACACCCACATGAGTAATAGAAATGTGGTAACCTCTCATATTTAAAATCTATCCATCATTTTCTTCCACCCACATTAATAACATTACCTATTTTGAGGGGATTTAGCAGATTCAACCTCACTTTTGCTTTGCCAATTTTATGATAGCTATTGTTTCTTGCTTCAATTTTGATTTCCTCCACTGTACCTAATTTTTTAGCAATTTGCCTTATAGAATCCTAAAATACAACAGCTCAAGGAAGTCCCAGAAAATGCACCCAAAATGCATAATGAGAAAAATCATAACAATGGTCTAGAACAGTGGGGTCACCTTCTTATAAAACAATAGGGTTGCTAGCAAACGACCAAGACCCAGAATCTAGAACTCTTTTTTTCTCTTCCATTGAATTGAAAGTAAATACGAAAAACCAAGGTTCCATGACTTCACATTTAATAGCCTCTAATTTCCATGCTTTCTTCATCATGCTTAAAAACGCTTGGAAATTAATATTTAGTTTAGAGAACAATTTTCCATAAACTAGAAGTTCACTTTCCTATTTTTCTTTTTCAGGCACTTCTGCATCTAAGTTTGTAACTTCATCTCCTGCCCACAAGTTACCCATCCTTCTGCACAACGCTATCATCCGAAGGTGGTTTTAATATGTGCCTTCCATACTTGATCAATTGCAACTCGATTATGTGAAGATATTAATGGTGGGAGTTATTGGGGTTTCAGTGTTGCTGGATAGATATCTAGATTTGGGGTATGGAGTGAAGGGAGCCCTAACTATGTGAGATAGCAGATTAGGAAGTCATTTGGAGAGGAAATTCTAAGTATGGAGTGTAGAGCAAAGAAACTAGGCCAGAAAGGGGTAGAAAAGAAGGACGCTTCTGCATTAAAAGAACAACTGAAGGGAACTACTTCTTATCATTTCATTCTTCGAGCTTCTTCGACTGTTGGGTTCATGAAGATATTGCGTGGGTTTTGTATTGAACGAGAGTGAAAAGGAAAGGGATACCTAATCAGGTGGAGGCAAGATGCTCAGCCATTTGCCATTGCTTCAAGAAATTGGGATTGGAAAGCTAGGGTTTCAAAATAGGGGTAAACTATCACCTTAGGGATAGAGAGGAACTCACATAGGGTGAGAGAGCCTCCGCCTTTTTATAATAAAAAAAATACAAATAAGTACTAAAATTACGTTTAAAAGTACAATTTTAGGATGTCATATTAGCTATTTGAGCGACACGGGTAATTTTAGGTATTGCTCATCCAAAAAACTTTGATTGCTCTTTCTGAAGAAAATTTATCGCTTAATTAGACCAATTAAAAGTTTTATAACTTGTGTTTTTTTTTTTTTTTGGTGCTGGAGGAACCGCCTCAGCCGGTAGCCGAAGTGTAAACCCCCAGGTGCCTTAAGCGGGAGGACCCACCACCCCCGGTATTAACAAGTTTTATAACTTGTTAATACCTAAGCTTTTGCCTAAAAGTCTTTTTTACATATTTCAAAAAAAAAAAAAAAAAATTGAAAAAATTGCACAAGTCCACAATTTTATGTTACGGAAAGCAATTTAGTCATCGAAATACAAAATTACCATTCGTACATTATAGACTTAGGATCATATAACATGTAAAATCGTAGTCAAATTTTATTTTCTTGTCCAAAATTATAATTTTAGGAGAATAATATTATTTAAGGTGCGTCTTTTGCTTAACACATTACGCATGCATATTTGTGGTAGATTATCTCAGAGAACTCATTTTCCTCGGAGCCTTCCAACAAGGCATTTGTTTGATGGTTGCCCAAAACGGCTCCAATCATTTTTTTTTTTCCTTTCCCCAGTATTCAATTTATTTACGCACATTTTCTACGGTGGGTAATTATCTAAATTTTGATTTACTACCGTAAATACACAGGGCGTGCATTTAAGTAATAAATAAATCATTTTAGGGAAAATGTTACAAATGGTCCCTATACTTTTATTTAATGTGCAATTTAGTTCATGAACTTTCAATTTGTTCAATTTGGTCCCTAAACTATTGATAAATGTCTGATCTAGTCCCTAAACTTTCGATCGGCTTAATTTGGTCCCTGAACTATTGATAAATGTCCAATCTAATCATTCGTTACTGTTTTTCCTTCTTATTTTTTTTCTTCTTTTCTTCTCTCTTCCTTCCGCCGAAGTCGGCGGAGGGAAGCCGCGCGTCGGCGAGGGCCGCCCTCACCGGCGCCGGACGCCGGCTTCCTCCACCGCTCCGGCGGAGGGAAGAGAGAAGAAGCAAAAAGCCAAAAAAAAAAAAAAAGAGGAAAACAAGAACGAAATGACTGACGGACATTTATCAATAGTTCAATGACCAAATCGGTGATAATTGAAAGTTCAATAACTAAATCGGATATTTATCAATAGTTCAGAAATCAAATTGAGCAAATTAAAAGTTTATGGACGAAATTGCATATTAAATAAAAATATAGGAATCATTTGTGACATTTTCTCATCATTTTACTTTCCGTACGTGTGAGGGTCTATATATATAATACATATATGTGTATATATCGATATATCTCCACATCGGCGCTTGTTTTGAGGAGGAAGGAGGAAGCATGGAAGTCAAAGCCTGGTCTCGGGTCCTATGTTCGATCCTGTTCCTCGTCGCCGGGTTTCGGCTGTCCGAACAGGCCCGACCGCTCTCCGTCTCGAAACCCGACCCGGATGACGCCGCCGCCACGGCCCGGTGGCTCGTCTCTCAGAATTCGTGGGGCGTTCTGAAGTAAGGCATCTTGCCATCTCGTTCTCCGCCCGTTCCCCTTTTTCCGTCGTCTCTTTGATTGCTTCTCGTCTTGGTAGAATCGAATTGTCGCTCTTCTCGGTGAATCCGCAGAAGTAATTTTCTCGATGATTAAGCAAAGCAAAGTGATCGGTGCAAATGATTCATCGTTCTTGTAGGTGTAACTGTAACTGTAAGGTTCAGCTGTCCAATTTGAAATTTCTAGTCTTTATCTCCTGTTAGAGATGGGTGTCTGTCCCTACCGTGTGAATTTGATTGCAAGTTCTTTTCTTTTCTTTTTTTCAATTAATGGGGAGGGGGATTTCGGATTTCAAAGGCATGATGGAGAACAGGAATGGGTAACTTTCTATAAAAGCTACCGCAAGGTGCAAGAAAATATCGGATTGGCCGAGTTCGATTCATTGTGATATTGCAAATGGTTGAATCGTGATTCCTCTGTTGATTGATTAACATACTGGGCAGTGGTTAATTTTGCTTTTGATTGTCTGTATTTTGTCGCTGTTAACGGAAGTCAAATTTGCTGTTTTGATTGCACAGCACCATCTCCGGCGATTTGGGAGGAGCACCGTTCGGGTACTCTTTGCTTGTCCTGATTATAATCTTGCGAGTTTGCTTATTCATGCCTCCATTGAGGAGAATTCATTTCGGTTGTTCTACTCATCTGTGCCTCTGTTGCTCAGGAATGTGGCCTCATTTAGCGACGGGCTGCCTAACGAAGGAAGGGGTATCCCGTACTTTTACTTGACAACTCTTGATCCAACTGCGAAAAATGCGTTGAAAGATGAGAGGGCTTCATTTACAGCTAGCGAGTACCCTATTGGGACCTGTGGGAAGAAAGACCCTATGAATCCCTCTTGTGCGAAGATCACGCTAACTGGAAAGGTGCGTTACTTTCACTTTAGTTGATGTTGGGATCCTGTGGCTGTGGAAGCTTGTGAATTGTCTGAATTAAGGTTTTATTTTAGTGTCTTAAGCTTTTGAAAAGCCATAAGCAGGTGTCGAGCTCCCCAGTTGGCATTGGAAATGATGCGTGAAATATGAGCAAATATGCCACGTGGAGACCACGTCGGACTTCCAACAGATGAATTCCCCCCATGGGGAGCATAAGATTTGATTGGGGCTTTTGTAAAACCTTAAAATCAATCCAAATAACACCTAAGTCCTCAATTGGCCAACCGTCAAGATGCTAATTCCTGTTTCTAGCTTATTCTGTCTTCACTGAGTTACTCCATGTGGATTTTGGGTGTCCTGCGAAGTCATATTTTACTTGCTGTATTCACTAACTAGAATCTGTTAGGCATGTAATGGCCTATGTAAAAATATATTTGTTGGCCATAAAACTGCATACAAGAATCTTTTACATTATCGTTCTTGCCAACGAGTGTAATCAAGAGAGACTTGAATTATGATTAGCAAGTGCAATGTTGGACCTGTAGCTGGATATCTCCAGAACCTGCTTGCGCAAGAGTAACATTTGTACTCTAGTCTAACGGCTAGTCTGTCTGCACCTTTCATGAAATCTGTTTGAGTACAGCTATTTAGGTTTGTTACATGTACTGACGAGCAAGATTGTCAGCTAATTTGTGGGAATTTCTTTTTTTTTTTAATGTTTTTCAGCTGATTCCAGTTGACCCAAAGTCTGAAGAAGCAGAATATGCTAAGACTGCCTTGTTCTCAAAGCATCCAGAGATGAAGGGTAACTAGACAAACTCAAACTTTTCTAGTGGCTATCTGGCGCTTGGTTTTGATGAATTATATACATCCACGCAACTTTGACAACATCTGTTGCTAACAATATCATCCTATGATGTTGAACTTCATGGTTGATTGACAGACTGGCCAAAGGGTCACGGCTTCCAGCTCTACAAATTAGAAATCAAGGATATATTTTTGATTGATTGGTTCGGTGGTCCTAAGCCTCTGACTTTGGAGCAGTATCTGCACGCCAAGACGTAAGTCCTAGCATGATCATACCATACTTTGTCAGTCTGAAGGGATAGAGTTCATTTCAACATTGCAGTTATTGAATTGCAGTCATAAGGCAAGGGTTTGGCTGAGTGGCAGTGTGTTGTTATTAAGTCCAAAATGTCCTGTCTTCCCCTTACTGTCTTACCCATTTCCGAATTGACTAGCATAAAGAGGGAAGAAAAGGGCTTTGCGTGAATTTGACTGATTAGTTTCCCCAATTGATGTTTTACAGTTGATCTTTCTTTAACAGCCATTAACTTGTATTCTTTGATGTGCAGGAACAAGTTTGATTTCATCAGATGATACCCTATGTCTGCATCGGAGCTATTAAAATGTGAAGTATAATATACTGTAAAGTAAGGTGAACATCAAATGCCTTGTTGTACCCCCAACTCGCTGTTTCATACTACTGTTGATGAAATAAATTCTCGATCAATTATTTATCCTGCAAGATATTTCCTCCGTCAATCCATCATATTAAAAATAAGAGCACATCGTCATACGATGGATAATAAGGCATAAAGAGGATTCCTGCAACGGCCATCTCTAGTTCCGCTCGTTTTAAAGTTGAGCTATTTCATAAACTTGCTCCTGCATGGTGAAACTTGATGTCCTTTCTGTCACTTTTGGACCCTTAGCATCTCTCTCTCTGATTCCTAGATTGCCTTTTCTGGTTTCTGCAATGTTGCTATTTCAATTGTGGGAACCGCAACTGCTGGAAAACTGATTCAACTCGATCGAAGGGAAATGAAAATGCCTTGTTAATGCGAGTGGGAACTTCTGTTCAGGTTTGCTACAGTGTATCTGGCATTCTGTTCAGTGTTTGCATCACTGTCAACAAGAAGCCCGAATGACCAAACTGCATAATGATCACAAAATAGAGATTGGCAAAAGAAGAACGAAGAACTTGCGCGACTTATTTGCTTTAGAAAACCCTCATGGAAGTTCATCACCTAATGGCATTCCGGTGCAGACACAATGGGTGGTGATATGGTGCACTTACTAATCTGGGATTAAGGCATGATTACGTCGTAAATCCTTAATCATTCCTTATAATTCGCGTCGTGTCTCGTGACTCGACAGTGCTGTATCAGTAAGGTAAAACGTTCGCCAGATGTGATCAAACTTTGGCGGATGTGATCAAACTTCTTTACGAGGAATTCTATGAGGAAGACACCAATTTTCAACTTCCTCGAATGGATTGTCAAAACTGCCCATGGAAAATATCATCAGCAGGAGACGAAAGAGTCCTTGATTAGCGGCTTGATTAAGGGAACTGATCTTATAGGCATCTATATTTCGTGCTCCTGCTGCTTCCCCAGGGACCAGGTAGCTGTCATCGGTTCAAGTTACGTCATCGATGATGAAGGGGGGACAAACTAGATCGACTTTTAACTGCAGACTAGTTTTGCTTTTCTGAGGGAATCTGCCATGAACGTCCGAAGAAATTGTCGTGGAAAATTCAGTTTCGGGATCGTGTGATATTCACTGTTCTACTGACCCGAGGTAATTTCTTGAATTCCTGTCTCCTCCCTACTCGACTTTGTGTCACCTCGGCATGACGCGTCCATAGACCGTTGTAGGATTCGCCCTATCTAGTTCCATCGAATGGAGCCGAGCTCCTCCTGCTAAGGAGCTCGGCTTTGTTGAACACCCATCACGAGACCTAGACCGAAATGAAAAACGATAACATGCGATCTGCCGTGGTGGTGATTGATAAAGAACTGTGCAGAGGTTGACGTGCGGATCCGAAAGTGAGACTGCGAAACCGTCCGGTGACGGCGGTACCGGTGGTGATGGAGACGGTGGTCACGATGGCAAGAAGTCGAGGACAACTAGGGCGGCAGGGGGAGGGAATCCACCGAGGCTACTGGGGACGGACATTACAGTTGTTCCGCGGTGATGTCGAAAGCACGTGGGCAACTACCACCCAGGTGGAGGACAGCCTTGGTATGCTGCTAATCGCATGGACGTGATAAACTGGTGCAGTCCCTACCCTTGTCATCTCAATAATTTCCTAAATCTCTCTCTCCTTTCTACTAAACTTAGCGTGGCCCGTCAAACAGGGTGGTCAAGGGGGTGGTCAAGTCGGATTTGAATTGGATAAAAAATAATTCAACTCAAATTGATATATTTAACTCGTTTTGATCCATTTTCATATAATATAAATATATTGAGTCATACTTGATCGACCCATATTGCTAAAATGCGTCCATATATAATCCAATCTGGGAAAACCATACCCAAATTGAGGCGAGAACGTGAAGTCAACAAGATCAAGATCAAGTGACGGCGAGAAAAAGTGGAAAGAATTTTAGAGAAAAGTCGAATTTAAATAAGTTGTGAACACATTTAATATCTATATTATTTTGGACTTTAACATTATAAATTCATCTATAACTCATTTACTGGATATAGTCAACTCATATAACAACTCGGCTCATTCAATATCGGTTGAAAAATGGGATTATTACTCACGGGCCATTCATCTATCACCATCAATTCAATTTCAAACGCTACCATCTTAAATTGCCTGTCTAGTTCAATTGAATCAAGTTACACTTCTCTAACATTCTCGAGCTCGACTCCGCCTGCCTAGATCAATCAAATCGAGTTAAGCTCCTCCAACATTCTCGAGCTCCTTGCGGTATGACCGAGCTTGACTCCGTTGGAGACCCTCGACGCTATCGAGATCCTGATTAATGGCGAGAATCCAAACCCTGATAGATGGTGGTGATAATAATGGACGCTTGCATCCAAAAGGGAGGTCTAGAGCTGTGATCGACCATGATGATGGTAGGATGAGATGCAGGAGTTGACGTACATATCTGAAAGTGAGACTGTGAAATAACGATGGTGATATTAACCTGATGTCGGAGAAAGTGGCAACGAGAGGGAGGGAGGGGGTGGGGGTGGGGGGTGGGAGAGAGAGATTAACTTAGGGTTTTCTTTTTTTTTTTACCTTGATGTTAGATTCTCAAATGTTGCATAATGTAAAAAGCACATGAATGACTACCTTTTAGGGGATAGCAGCCTAAATGATCCCATCAAGTTGCAGAATTCCACTGTTTAGTTTTGCTGCAAAAATACTATTTTGTTTTCAGTCTAGTAAATTTCAATGAGTGCCTGTGAGTGCCCGAAAAAGCTATTGGTGGAAATATTACCGGTGACTTTATTTTCAAGTAAATTTTAAGAAGCTTGCAAACGCTTTTATGAAATTATCAAATTTTAAATGATTTGCAAGTTAGTAATTTTTGTGCAAATTTATCGATTTTCATTTGCTTAATTTACCAACGGTTTGAACTTACTAGTTCTTATATGAAATTAGAACTTTAAATTTGAGCGATTTACTAACTTTTTTTTTCAGATCAAATTACTAACTTATTTTGGATTGCTACCTCTTGTTTGAGTTATTTATTGATATTTAAATTTGTAAGTTTATATAACTTTTTTTTTCTGAAAATTTTTATTTCTTTTGGTTAGTAGCCTATTATATCTACACCACATAGTGTGAGATTATCAATTGTCATTTAAGATACTTGTCGACTTTATTTGATTTTGTTGAATTTGCCAATTTTTCTTATGTTTTACAAACTTTTATTTACATTTCTTAGTAACGCCTTAAACTTATCGAGTTTTTTTTCAAATCATCAACCTCAATTAAAGTGACTTGCCATCTTTTCTCTGATCAACTACCGACGGGTTGTGTGTTATCGACTCATTTCGGTTACTTGTAAAGTTAATTTTTTCTTTTAATTACTCACCTTTCTTATCTTTAATCAATTTCTTTTATCTTTCTTAGGTACGCCTTAAATTTACCAACCCTTATGTGAAATTACTACATTTAATTTTAAAGTGATATATCGAATTTATTTTGCAATTAAATTATTAATTAATTACAGGTACAACACTCATTTGAGATAGTTACCTGCGTTTATTTTATTCATCAACTTTTCTATTGGTAGTCTCGGTTGGTAAATTTAAGGCGTTGGTGAAAAAGTTGTTGATAACCCTAATAGGAGAAGAACTAGTAAATCATGCAAACAAAGGTTGGTGAATTCATACAAGAGGTATTAAATATATGACATTTAGAAGAGAGACAAATAAAAATTGGTAAAAGATAAAAAAAAGATTTAAATTTGAAAAAAAAAAAATAAACGTTAGTAAGTAACTCAAATTAGATTAGAAAGTGTAACAAAGACTTAGTATTATCATAAAATAGTTGGTAAATTACTCATAACTTACCAAAAGAACTCTTAGGGAGATCTGTCGGCACAATTACAAAACTCATCTTTCTAACAAAGCAGTAACTTTTTTCTAAGAAACCAGTAAATTTTTCTGAAATCGCATCTCTTACATCTAACGGTAGGAATACGGCAGAGACTTTCTGGCTGTGCATGGGGTCAAGGCACCTAGAAGCACCCCCAAAATTATCTATAAAGCTGGCTGGCCCTTGGCTCCTAGAGAGCGACTCTGTCCCTCTCTCTCTCTCTCTCTCTCTGGGAGAGAGAGAGAGAGGGGGGGACACAGAAAACTTGAACGTATTTTTCTTGCTTTTCCCTATCTTTCAACGCCGAAGCATCATCATGTCCCCGCCCACCCTCTTTCTCCTCCATCCCCATCATGATTTTTCCTTTCGCAGCTTCCCCTATATCGTGCGCGCAACCCACAACCGCAGCCCCGGTCTCCCCGCGAAATCATCACCGCCATCATTACCAGCAGCGACTATAGGAGGGAGAGAGGGGGGTCAATGAAGGGGAAACCGAAAAAGGGAGGTCAAAATTTAAGGAAGCTTAAAGAGGGAAGGGCGTTGATAGCTTTTTGAACGGGGAACACAAACCCTCGCCCTCCACAGAAACAGGTGCTCTCGAGAGCTGCTTCATTTCTCTGCTCTCTCTCTCTCTCTTGGGGAATCAAGCGTCTTGGTCCGACTGTTACCGCTTTTGTTTATAGATCTGTAACGCCATCGATCACTGTATGCAAACGTATACATGCCCTCAGGGTAGCTGTAGATGTGTGTGCTTTGTGCATGGGTTTTCTTCTGCTCGGTTTGACCTAATAAACTGCCACCGTGTGTTCTCTTGTTGTTCATCGTTTCCTCCCCCTCCTTGTGGAGGGCTCTAGGGTTTGCAGTAGTAACAAGTTCCGGTGTATTATACTAGGTCAAGGATCTGTCTGCCACGAGAGATCACTTGGGATGTCAGCTCTTGAATGGATTATGTAAAGCAAACTTCTCTTCGTGCTTTGTATTGTAGTTTCGTTTTGTCCAGACGAGATCTGAGTGTGAATGAGATGGGAAAATGAAAGACACATCCGATGGTCGAGAGACGGGAGAGCGATTATCGATCCTTTGTTTCTCCTTTGACGATAAGGGAAGCCCGCTTTAGGTTGGTAAGTCGTGAGCTCACACAGTGCGTCACTAATTTCATGGATCAAATAAGGCCCGTTGCCAAAAAAATAAGAAATCACTAATTAATAATCCGACTCGATCGCTGATCCTATATCCAAGAAATATTCAGACGACTTTATAGCCTTGAAATTTTTGGAGCGAACGGCTATGCCCTAAACATAGGTAGAAGAAGAGAGATTTTCTGATGAGCTCGTGTCTTTTATTGGGTGGATTGGTTCAGGACGAAGTTGATTTTCCTTGCACACTCTATAAGTAACAATTAGACATATATCTTGTTTTGCAATATCATGATTACAAATGAAAAATATCTACGTGGAACATGTATATAATATATTAAGAAATGCACACACATTTGTGTGCAAACAATGCGAAAGAAATTAGGTTTGTGAGGATAGGAAAGCTGTCGGTTTGGTGGTTAAGCAATGAGTTTATGTGCGTGGATATTAGACGTGCAATACAAGTTCAATTCCCTAATGTCTCTAAGTTTAAACTAACTCTATATTTGGGCCAACCACCCAGCAATTTGGTTTGCGTGTTTACCGATTTACAAGATTAGAAGGGTATTTCATATTTTCATGTGCTCGGGTTTTCTCGAGTGCAACTCATCATTTGAATGTTACCTTTTTCAAGATATACCTTAGAGGAAAATTAGATAGAGTGAACCCATTTCATTCGTTCAAAACCAAATTTCCTTCTTGTTGTTCGACTTTTTTTTTCTTTTTTCTTTTTTTAATTTCGTAAATCACAAATTGTAATTGATTGTACTAAACAAAGTTTGACGACAATGGACATAAAATTACCTAGTCTTTTATGGGAGGGAAATTACAAAAGGAAGTCCTAAATTTATTGTGGCCAAATCAATCCTAAATTTTTCAATTTGGTCAATTTAATCATAAACATTTTGACAATTTTATTAATATTGTCCTTCCAATTAATTTTGGCCAGAAATCAATGACTTTGATACCTATCATCCTACGTGGCAAGGACAACCAACGCTAATGTGGACAATTTTCACAATTTTTTTAATTTTTTTCTGATTTTTTTAAATTTTTTTTCCTTTCTTTTCTTTTTCCTTTTCAACTCTAGGCTAGAGAGAGTCATCGGCCAACCCTCACCAGCCACTAGGAAATGGGAGCAAAAATTTAGAAAAAAGAAAGAAAAATAAATAAATGTACAAAAAGTTAGAAAAATTGTAAAAATTACAAAAATTATCCACATCAACGCTGGTCATGCACATAAGATGGACGTTGTCCATGCCATTGAATCTTGGCCAAAATTAACTAAAATGACTTCATTACCAAATCATCATAAGGATTAGGACTGAATTGATCAAATTATAAGGTTTATGACTAAATTGGTTGTTGTGAAATATGATTATGAATGAATCGATGATCCTCTGCCATGTTTTCTTCGTTTTCTCCCTCCCGTTGTTCCAAATCGTTGATTAATTTTTATGACCATGGAGGAACTTTTTTACTTATTTATTTTATTCCAATAGATTTTTTTTTTTTTTTTTTATTCTTTTAGTCTTGGGCTCAATTATAACTGCGTTGAAGAAAATTTTCAAAATTTTTATTTGATCTTCTAAATGAATTCTTCCTTGTTCGGTTTCTGGAAATGAAATAAATAATTTTTTTCTGTTGATAATGAATTTTTATCAAATGCATCTATTTTTTCTTCAAATTTATCCTAATCAGTAGTAAAATAAAAAGTATACCATGAATCTTATTTATCAAACCTGTCTCGATGTTTTGATAATTATTTATTTGTGGGATGGCAACAGAATTGGGCTCCTTCGAGGACCCAGCAAAAGGTTAAAGAAGAAGCACTTCGATCCCAAGTACTGCGCAAGATTTTTCTTGGATTATTAACTCATGGATAGGTTACAGAAAATCCTTGATTGACGTTTTGTCTTCAACCTTTTGCAACTTGATTGCTCGATCATAAAGTCAAGAGAAATGAAGAGGTTTTCAGACATGAACTTTGGGACTTCGACGAGCAGCGTGGTGGCGAAGGAGATAATTAGGGGTGTCAACCGGACCGGGTATATCTTTGCGTTCTGGACCAGCCCACCCGGAAAACGGGGTCGGGAACCGGTTCCCATTGAAACCGGTCCGGAACAGGGTTCCCAAAATTCGGAACCGGTTTAAACCGGTTTGGGAACCGAGGTCAGTGATTACCCACCCGGAAACCGGTTCTGGACTGGTTTTGGAACCGGTTCTTGGACCGGTTTTGTAAGTAGAGGTCCAAAACTTTTTTTTTGATTTATTTTTTTTACTCCAATCACGTGATATTTTCCTCTTGGCTCTCAAACACGCATAGCACTTCTCCTTTGTCATTCATCTTCCTCACTTGCTTCCCTCCCTCACCGGCTCCCTCTCGCACCGTCGATGGACGGACGGTGTTAACGTCGCCACCAAATTCTTGTATATCACATGGATTGGCTCGCCTAATTTCTCTTTTGTATAAAGAGTTATGCTTGAATAAATGAGTAGCTTCATGTAGTAGTTGTGGGAATAAGACTAATATTAGACCCATGTTTGATGTTAATTCTTTGCCTTATGATTTTATTTATTATAATTAGCCCAATGGATCTTTAATTTTCGTTTATTCCAAATGTTCATGTATTAATTTATTACCGGTGTTTAATGTTTCAATATAAATTAGGAGGATTACGTTATTTTCTCGCTTATTAATATAAAATTCAAAGTCGTATAGGATATCGGAAGAGTGCAAAAAACGGGTTCCAATGGAAACAGGGTTGACCACAGGCAGGATCGGAAAAGCGAGTGGGTCGGGTACGGGGTCCAATACAAACGGGGGTCGGATATAGGGTCGAGAAAGAGGAACAGGTTATAACGGGGTCGGAGTACGGGGTCAGGAGTCTAGGCCCTACCCACCCTGGACCCGATCACCCCTAGAGACAATGACAAGAACGACGTCGGCGATGGAAAGTAAAGAGCGACGATGAGTGTCGCAGATCAAACAGGGCAGATGGCTCTTTGAGATCGAGGAAGAACGCGCTCAACATGATTGATTTTCACGGGAAAATTGGTCTTCAAGGTTCAAATTTCTCATGCCTTGGCTGTAATCTATAGATGCAGTGCAATTGAATTGAATAATAATTACAGGCCTGCTCTTGAGAACTTTTGCGATTATAAGGGGGGTTTCAATTACCCCGTCTCTGCATCCATGAAGCTCATTGGCCCTCATATCATTGTCTAAAAGGATTTAACTCATTACGTTTTTTCTAATTTAGTAATAAACCTTTTAATTTTACTAATTGAGTCTTAATATTTTTACTTTTTAGCAATTGAGATCATTTGGCTAATTTTGACAAGAAATTACTGACATGGATGCCGACGGTATTACATAGGACGGACGACATTGAAATGAACATTCTTTGTAATATTTTTTGTATTTTTTATTAATTTTTTATGATTTCTTTCTTTCCTCTTCCTTTCGTGGGTGATCAGATCGGTTAGCCTCGCTTGCCGCAAGGGAGGCACAACTAGGCAAGGTCAAGCCTCAATGAGGGTCGACCTTGATAGATCTAGCCTAGGCTAGGGCAAGCCCAGGCGAGGACTTCCATCTAGCGAGGCCAACCCTCACCAAGGTTTGCCCTCACCTGGCCAACCCTCGCCTATGGCGAGCAAGGCCAGCTAGCGTAAAGAAGATAGGACAAAAAAAATAATGAAAAATATATGAAAAATTCAAAAGAATATTAGAATTGTCTACGTTAGCACTAGTTGTGTCACATAAGATGTCCAATGTCCATATAAGCAAATTTCGGTTAAAATTGATCAAATGAACTCAATTGGTAAAATTAAAAGGTTTATGAGTTTTTGGACAAACCCCCTCCCCTTTCTTCACTATGAGTATGTTAGGGTTATCCCACATCTTTTTCGAAAAGGCTAGTGATCAATTTATAATTATAAGTATGATGAAAGTCTTACCCTTTAAGCTATTTTTGGTGAAAGAAGTGCAAGATCACCCAACATTGGTATAAGGCCTATGTTACCAATAAGGCAAGGACCCAATAGTCACATAGAAGATACAGATTGTTATTGCCCCAACTTAGGGGGGAGATTATTAGGGCTATCCTATATCCGTTGTGGAAGGAGTCAATAGTCAATTTATAATTATAAGTATGAGGGAAACTCTCATCCTTTGACTAGCTTTTGAGATGAGAGAGATTCAAGATCACTCAATATTAGTATTAGAGCCTAAATTACCTACAACAGTTACATGAGAGATATAAATTGTTGCTGTTCCAACCCAAACCCAATATGTGGGAGATTTTGTTAGAATTAACCCACATCAATTGTGGAAGAGGTCAAATTAGCTTATAATTATGAGTGTGAAAGAAAATCTTATCCTTTGAGTTGACTTTTAAAATGAAAGAGATTCAAGATCACTCAATTGAGTTCATGTGGCTTTTAGTAGGATGGAGAATATGGGATATGGGCATGGGTATTTTCGGGAGCAAAATGACAGTTTGGAGTTTGCTCCAATGGCCTGCAAAAATACCACCCACAAACCAAGCACCGACTTACTTAATATCAGTCTTCGTGCACATACACACCAAACTATATCGCTCCTTCATTGGAATGGCCACTGGCCATTCAAAGCACCCGCAAAACCCCCATCCCATAATTTTAATTATTATTTTTCCGTATTTATTAACTCATTCCTTTTAGTTACAATTTATTTTTTATTTTTTTATTTTCGGGGGTTATTGATTAAGAGCAAGTTGTGGCGGCTTGGAACTCCGGTCCGGCCCGATAGTAGTTATAACCGAAAGTCACTTCCTCCCCCGCGACAGCTGAACGGCTGATGCGCTCCAATGTTTATATATCCGACGCACTTCTTCCCAGAAACAAGCTCCGGCACGATTCCAAAGGTCGTGGCCGGTGGACGACTCAAGCCAAGGTCCGAAAGGGAGGATTTCGTGCGTTCGGACCAGAGTCAGATTAGCCCGGATCGGGTTCCCCGGAGATCCTGTGACCCGGTACGAGTAGCCATTATTTTCATTACGCTATTTTCTCCATTAAAAATATCCTCGGGCTCAGCCGGCGTAGGGTGATTTACGATTAGCAATGTCACGAGGTCGCGGTCGCGGTCGGGGACGTGTCGTGCGCCGGATCCACGCGCCACGTGCGTTCCTTAATCTTGTGAAACTTTTGAAATCGACGGCTTTGGATCCGAATGCGTTTGAACCCGATTCGATTGGCTCGCGTAATTCCTCGCTTGATATTTTGCAACGTGTGGCGCGGGTGCGCCCCAGGGGAATTTACGGATAAATATCGAATTATATTATTTTTAATATCACCAGAAAAGGGAAGAAAATGAGAGAAAAAAAAAGGTAACCAGACGGGACGAAAATGCAAACATATATACAAGACACAACGGCCGGTTCTCATTTCCTTCGCCTTCTTGTTCTCCTCCACCGCTTCGGGATTTGCAGCGGAAATCGGCGCTCGCCATGACGCTCCAGGCTTGTTCCTTCGCCGCCGTCGGCCTGCCGTCCCTCGCGCCGCGCCTCTGCCGCTCCCGTCGCGGCCCCGTCGTCCGAGCCAAAGGTGCGAATATCGTCGTCCTCTTCGTTTGCGCTTTTTTTTTTTTTTTTCATCATTTGGTGCTGTTCGGCGTGCCGTCCTCTTCATGCTGGTGGCGTCGGTGCCTTTTCTTTTTCGTGCAATCGGATAGTTATCTGCAGAAGACGGGCTCTGCAGTTTCACCGTTTATCTCTGGTGGGAGGTTGCTGAATTCAGAACATTGGCCTTATGGCTCGATTTGAAGTGTTTTCTTTGTTTTCCCTTGGTTGATGTATAGGCTGATCGGATTTTTTGAGTCCCTTGGGTGACTCTGTAACTGTAAAATTCGATCTTAATTGCGCTGATGTGTTAGCTGGGGGCTGTGAGACGTTTGCTCATTTTCGATTTTGTAGGTGTTCCGTTTGCGGCTTTGAGAGTGTGAAATTTGGTCAGAATTGGCAAATACGTTAGCTAATGCAATTTCTATTTAGGAGTTTGTTACATTGTTTTCAATTCTCTTGTTTGGGAAAAGGAGAGGAGATTCACAGGGGTGAGAGAGAGAGAGGGAGAGAGCTCTAATCTGGATCGAAAAGCTGCCTTTTGCTCATAAGTTCAATGAGTACTTGCTGTGACTAATTGATTCTCATTCTCTTGTTGTAACTCCGAACTAATGCACATGTCTTGGCTTCAATAGTCAAAAATCAAAATTTGCTGCTTTTCTCCATTCTAGTTTGTTGCTTCTTGTGCTTATCAATTTGCATGTGACGGAACTTTAATGGTTTGTTTCCAGTGGAGCCGTCAGAGAAATCTGTTGAGATAATGAGGAAGTTCTCAGAGCAGTATGCTCGCCGATCGGGAACATATTTCTGTGTCGATAAAGGCGTGACTTCTGTTGTCATTAAGGTATGTAGGACTTATGTACGCAATCAGTTTATATGATTCAAGTCCATTCTTTGCCCCTTCATTTGGGTATGAATTCTGAAAAGCTCTCATTGCTGTATAGTTTTCTACTTAGCTGATCAGTGTTTTTGTGTGTCCGTAACATAGCTGTTATGCTATGTCTAGGCCTTTTTTTTGTCATAATTTCAGTTGGATGACACTGATCTGCACCTTTTGGTATTAAGAAGCTGTGATATCAGCCTTCAGATTACTCTCCTAAAATTAGAATCATCATTGCCAATGCCAAACTACAGTTCGTTCACTGATACCAGGACTCAACTAGGTCTTAGTCTTCTTCTGATAGCTTGTCACTCCGTGTGAACTTAGATTAGTGAAACACCTCCGTGGAATTCAACTATGCAATGCTGCATCCTATTGTATAAGTGGGTTTTTCAATTTCACTAATTTATTGTAGTTCATCACTTGCTCCGTAATTGGTGCGAGTTTGTTTTGCCTATCATATCGAATGAAAACAAAGAATTTTGTAGTTTTAACATGTGTCATGGCCAATTTGAGCTTCAATTGGAACTTGGCTTGAGTAATGGGTGGGCTTCTATGTAGTGTATAATTCAATATGAGCATCTGCTACTGATATCAATATTAAAGATCTTGACAGATGGAAGTTTTACCATTTAGATATGCAGTAGTAACTATGACGGGTAAAACATCATGCACTCTTATTTACTAAAGAGTAATCTATTTGGAATGTAGGTCACCACTCTAATTCCTTTATAAAATTCTGAAGTTGCTTTTTCAAGTCAATTAATAAATCCTTCTTTGCATCAGTTAATTGTTCATTGAGATAAAGAAATCGGAGCTCATTTACTGGTGGATTACAAGAATGTGCATCTAACATCAGAGATGAAACAGTGTGCGCAGGAATCCCTAATCGAATGATTATCATCTGTTGCTTCCTACATTATGAGCTTGTTTAGGGCTTGTTTGCTAATGCTGAATTTGTGCATAGCTAACTTATATTGGAATTTCTACAGGGACTGGCTGACCATAAAGACACATTAGGTGCACCACTTTGCCCATGCAGGTAAATACATGCAAATCAACCTTGCCTTCTCCGGATTGTTTTATTACTTATACATCCATTTAAAAATGTATTTGAAGAGATATACATAGTCAGTGTCATAATCTAAGGTTCAACTCACTGAACCACAGGCATTATGATGACAAACCTGCAGAGGCAGCGCAAGGTTTCTGGAATTGTCCCTGTGTTCCTATGAGGGAGAGGTAGAGTATATTTTAACGCTATTGAGTGATTTTGCCATACATCAATGTTGTGAAAGTTTACAACATTTTTCTGGTTATGTTTCACTAGTTTTAATATCTTCCTCTTCTGTCGTAAAACTAAGTTGGTTGAGATTGGGAGTTGTTCATTGATGGCTGACAATATTAACTGACTATGATAGTAGAATGGTTGCTTCTTCTTCTTTTTCTTCCCCCATTCTTGTGACAATATGTGGATACTTGTGCCGTCCAAAATACCATGGACATTACAGTAGGTAGGGATGTGCAACCAAACTGATTCTACCCGAGAACCAGACTGGACTGCCTTATTTTGGAACCAGTTTTATAAGCAATAAAGCCAAAGCTCTAATTTCTTTTTCTCATAAATTCTAACCTTAGCACTCCTCCATCTTTCATCCTTCCTCGTAACTTCCTTGCCAATCTTTCCTCTTCTCCTAAATTTTTATGGATGAATGGGGAATGGAGTTTTATAATTTATGTTTTATGTTACGTGTTTGAACTTTTCATCGTTTATAAGTGTACGTGACTATGTTTTCATCTTGCGGATTGTTGTTTTTCATGGATAGGGATTTCTGTTGTTTATCTTTTACTTTGAATCATTTGTTATCCATAACCTCATATAATTTTGCTATAGAAATGGGAAAAAAAAAAAGGAACAAAAAAAATAAAATAGGTTATTAGGTAGATCCTAGAACCAAACCGGAAAAAACAGGGTAGGTTTCAGAACTGGTTCTAGGCAAACGGGGTAGCTTCCAGGGTCCAAAACCCGAGAACCGGTTATAACGGGGTAGGTTCCAGGTTCCAGCTCTGAAACATACCCACCTTGGAACCGATCACCCATAATAGTAGGTATTATCTTGATATGAAAAACTTAGATGCTTAGTGATCATGTGAATTGACTTCATAACCTTAACCAATCTTGGATTTCTTCCCTTTTTAACTTTTTTTGTTTTCTGAACTATTTAGACTGTCATCATCTTACAGCACAATCCAAATTAATTAGGGGGTTTCGGTGTTGTTGGTTCTTGAACGATGGGCGAAGCTGTTAGCTACAATAACGAGGTAAAACTAAGGCAGATCCCCCCAGAATTTGCATACCACACTGAAGTTGGTCTTTGTAGACCTTGTGTCCATTGTTGTAGGATAGAGATCAATGTTTTCGCTTGGTTGCTTTGATGGTGCATGAGATTATACATATGAATTTTCCCGCTAAACTTGTCATGATTGTCCCTCTGCTCAAACTAATAATCTTTCTGGGTAACTCTGGCAGGAAAGAGTGCCACTGCATGCTCTTCCTCACTCCAGAGAATGATTTTGCTGGCCAAGATCAGGTGAATCTGCTAATATCTATCTTACTAAGCACGTGTTTTAGATCAGTTGAAAATTCAGCTCAGTGCCATGAGCTCAATAGACTTCCCTAGGCTTTGGAAGAAGAACAGTGGTCCAGCAGCCACATTCACAGCGATACTCGCTAGAGTGGATGGATAAAGAATTTGTGCTAATAATTGAGGAAATTATATTTGAAGATTCTAATTCTTTCCTTCTGCGCAGGCCATTTCATTGGAGGAAATCAAGGAATCTACATCACATATGTGATGCTCATCATGAAGGGAGCTACATCAAATGTTTGATGCTCATCATGAAGTTGACTGGTTGTGAGATCTCAACCTGTGTTTGAACCCTTGGAAGAAGAAAATCAAAATACTGGGGACAACGAAAAGGAGCAGCACTTTTTTAGCCCTCCATTGTATATGTTGTACGCTAGCATACTCTCACACTTGTTATCTAAAAATGGAGCTTTAATTTCTTCCACAATTCTTTTATCGCTAAAATCTGGGTACAGGCGTTTTCTGGTCTCCGCTCTCAAATTTGGCTTGTGGTGAACTTTGAAGTACCATGTAACGCCGCATAAATGTATTATTTCGTCATTGAGGATCACTTCCTATCGTCGTGGATCATCATGAGCTAAATGCTTTTGGGTTAATGGTCTGACGATCAATTGGCTGTAGCTTATCGCATCACGGGAGTGGATTAAAATTAGTAAACAATATGCATTCGGCTAGACAGAAGGTCGATGTTGCTTAGAGGATTGAATCCATTTTTCAAATCAGTATGCTTCGAGGATTGAGCTTACCTATTAAAACAAAGGGTTCTTCGTTTTCCAAATCTGAAAGCTGACGGTGTGCAGGTAATCGTAACTCGTAATGTGATGGAGGATATAATTCTTGTGCAGTTCCTGCAAGTTCTTTAGCAATTGGCTTGAAAGTTCAGAACGTCTTGCAAGAAAGAGGATTTACTATTTTTTTTTTTTCAGAATTAACCCTACTCTTCAAATTATGTGATTGTGCAGCTCATATTGTTACAAAGTGATGCTCTACATAACAAATGCACTCATAACGTTTTGCCGGTTTCTGGAGAATTTAGAAGATGCACCGACTATTCGTGCTTCGATCCATTTGAATTGCCAAATTTTCTTGGGCGTCGCGTTAACTACGATGAATCTCGAATGATCTGCTGACGAATTTGAGCCCGTGCACTGGGATGCACCATGCAAATAGTCAACTACTTCTCCATCATTTGATGCCGAGAACTTGCGATCCTCCGCGTGAGGAGACATGATGGGTCGTTGAATCATTTCCAAACCAAAAAAAGTATAAAAAAGCAAGCTAAAAGAGAAATGGCAGAAATTGTGTTGATATGCTGTAAGCCTGTAAGGCACTTTTCGGAACCGATCCACCCGTCCTCCATTAATGCCTACCCCGGAAATCTATACAGGCTTTGCACGGCTGGCAAAACAGGTTGGCCGAAGTAAAACAATACCCTTTGAGGTATTAAAAAAAATTATCTTTCTAGAAAATTAAACTCGAAATAAATAATTGGCAGATTTCAATGTTAGTTCCCGTGTAAATAATATCATTTCGCCGCGTCACCTTATAAACCGATCTGATGACTGATGAGTATTTCTCGAAGGAAAATTCTTCATCTGCCGACATAACAAATTAGTTCCTTCGAATCAAATCTGAGTGCACCGTGAGAATGACTGCATTACATAGTTTTCTTAACTTTTAAGCCAATGGGTTCTTAGGAAAATCCTCAATCGAGCTCCATTTTAGAGCCTCCTCTGTTTTGAGTAGGCATCATAAACAAAATGAAGATGGACCCGTTGAGTTCGTGAACTATTATTCAGCCAAAATGGAAAAATGAAAAGGAGAGGTTGTCCTAGATTGGAGACGTTGGAATAAAACTAAAAAACAAAGCAAAAATGTAACGTCCATCTTTCCAATCCACCAATACAATGACAAAGCACTTTCCACTGCTGCAGTTGCACCAGCAGGAAAAACAGGAGAGAGAAGCACTTTCCACTTCCCAGTTCTACTTTGTTTTACTAAGGTAACCTCAAGTGTCTTCATCCTAATCTTACCATAATTGGGCTGTTCCTCCCACTCACTAATTCGCCACTGCAAGTGACTTTTTGTCTCAGAAAAGGAGAAGGGCAAGCGGAAAGAGAGGACCATTATTCCTTTTTGACCAGGAAGAAGAAGAAGAAGAACAGGAGCTAAGTTGGGCTGAGCTCTGGTTCTCAAGAACAAGAAGCAACAAAACTTAGAAGCCATTGCCCGGCAAAGAAATTAAGAAACAAACAGCCTTGAAAATGCTGAAAATGTGAATAATCATCATCTATAAATGCCTTTAGCTCCGGTACAAACATCATGTATACATATTGCCTCATCAGAAAAAATGAATACAAATATAAAAATCCCACTCCACTGCGTGCTTCTCCCATTATGCTCAAACCCCATCTCACTTTCTCAATCATACCCACCAAAGAAAAACAAGAATCGACAGCGATCGTAGAAAGGAGGGAAGATCTTAATTGACGGCATCGCACCTTCGCCTGATCTCGCCCCTCCTCCCGGTCTGGACCCCGTAGAGGGTCAGCTTCTGCATCGCCCTCGCGAAGTCCTTGAAGAACCGGTCCTGGTCCCTGGCGTACAGCTCCACGAACGGCCTCGTCCTCGGGTCGCCGAACAGCCCCCGATCCGACGCCAGCAGGCCCAGCCCCTTGGGCAGGTTCTGGTAGTACATGTTGTCGAACTTGTTGGGGGTCATCACGTCGTTGAACACCGAGAGCGTGGGATCCTTGCCGTAGGAGGCGCAGGCCTTCTGGAGCCCCTGCGCGAACCGCGGGTTGTAGGTCGGGTCGTAGGAGGAGGACTTGCTGAAGCCGTAGATCCCGGAGCTGAACTCCTTGCAGTGGGAGAACCCCACGGTGTGGGCGCCGGCGAGGGCCACCATCTCCTGGGCGGAGAACCCGCGGGCGCCGAAGAGGGAGAGGAGCTCCGACACGGTCATGTTGGGCCGCGGGAGCAGGCCGGCGACGAGGGAGGCGCGGGAGATCCGGGTGTCGCGGCGGCCGAGGAAGACGTCGTAGTAGGGCCCGCCGAGCATGGTGACGAGGTCCCGCGTGGCGACGACGAGGATGTCGGAGCAGGAGACGGTGCCGGGGCAGGCGAGCTCGAGGGCGGTCTTGGCGCGGACGACGAGGTCGAAGGCGTCGCCGGGGAGGGAGAGGTTGATGTCGGCGTCGCGCTCCGGCGGCGGGGAGAGGGGCGCGGCGGAGAGGAGGATGGAGCCGTCGCAGCCGGTGCCGATGCAGTCGTGGAAGAGGACGCGGAGGGTGGCGGCGGCGGTGGTGGGGGTGGAGATCTGCTTGGACGTGACGGTGTCCTGGACGATCTGGTGGAAGCGCGGACAGGACTTGGCGTAGTAGTCGGCGGTGAGGCGGGAGGCGGCGGGCGCGGCGGAGGAGGCGAGGAGGACGGCGAGGAGGAGCGGCGCGATGCGGAGGAGGGCCGGGCAGCGCGGCGGCGACGGCGGCGGCGACATTGTTGTTAGAGAGAGAATGGAGACGAAGAGATGGAGGAGTGAGAGAGTCTCAGTGGGAGAGAGGACTGAAGTTGGGGGAGCGGGTTATGCTAATGGGGAGGCGCGTGCACGTGGCAGTCGGTGCACCGCCAATCACGGTGTGCTTGCTGGACCGGCAACGGGCCCCACCTTTTTGACAATCATGTTTAGTACAGGAGAATTCCTCCTGGCGGTACAAAAATAATACATTTTCTATTTTGCTACTGTTTTGCATTTCGTAATAATTTCATACCGAACAAATATATCGTTCTGATTATTTTCATTTCATTCTATAATTATATTTCGTTCCGCTTTACCAAACGCAGCACTACGTTAAACCGAAAAAAATAAAAAATTTATTGCACTTGAGAACGATGTTCGGTGCTTGATTACAATATAGTATACCTAGAGTTACATAAAATCTCTAAAGTAGAGCCATTTGACTTTTAGATACTACAGCTCAAATAACTCGTATGAGTGCGGTTGTGTTGCAATCACGAGTTCGCTGAAGAGGTTTATTCACTACGGGTAATACTTATGAAAGTTAGTATTTGATGTTTAAAAGTCGACGCGTTATGAAACATAAAAAGAATGGTTGGTTGAAAACCGTAATAACATTATTCAATATAATTGGTGAATATTTTATAAAAATTACATTCATTCTTTTTAAAAGGATTGATCGATGTTTAAAAGTCGACGCAACTTCAAACATAAAAAGGATGTTTGGTTGAAAACTAAGGTGGCACTGATTCAATATGATTGGTAAATATTCTATAAAAATTATATTCCTTCCTTTTAGAAGGATTAAAGTCATTGTCGATTCTGACCAAAAAAAAAAAAGTCATTGTCCATAGAAGTCATATCAAACAGAATCTTCATGTGTCAAATCACAAATTCGCAGCGGGAGGATGCTCGAAACCAATATGATAAAAGCTTTCCTTTTGCCTCGAATCTATATTCATTTTATACAAATCAAAATTTAAAAAAAAAAAAAAAAAAAATGGTAGAATTATATCGAAATTATTTGAACTTTAGTGAGTTTGGCTTGAAGTTTCACTTAACTTAATTTCGTGGGCGCGTGTGCACCCTAAATCCTCGCTAGACTATTTTTTTAAGCAAACAAATGAAGATAAAAAAGAAAATCTCAACTCGCGGGAACCAGCAACGGACATGGAAATCTAACAAAAAAAGGTTCTCATGTGGAATGCTTTATTATTATTATTATTATTATTATTATTATTATTATTATTTTATTTTCTTTATTGGCTTCTCATGTTGGGGCGATGGTGGCGGTTGCAACGAGCGGCGCGTGGGAGCTACGGTGGCGCGTGCAGTGGGGGGGTTTGGTGAAAAGCAATTACCGAAACAGCACGGGAACGAGGAATTCGAATTAAACACCAGCTGGCTCAGAACGCAGCGCACGATACGAGGAAGCCTTAATTGGCGGGAGAGCGTGGCAGTAGATGTGATTATTAATGAGTATTTAGGGAAAATTCCCCCCCTTAATTAACTAATAAACCCAACAATTATAATGGGAAAATTGGTTTCGAAAAAAACCTTTTATTTTTTGAAACGCTGGTTAAGGATCTCCGATTTCGGTCATAACTAGATATTTTCTTTCTTATGTCATCGCCTAAAATCACTGTAGATGTGTCGGTGAAGCCCATTTCACTGTTTTTTTCCTTTTTTTTGGGAATGATTGATGGAGTACTTTTTATGTTCCTTCAGTTTGCAGGTCAGTTTCAGATTAATGTTCTACGTGCAATATTGTTCAAATCCAATATACAAACTTAAATTTATAGATAGAGAGATATCACATGTATATATAGGAATTTATGGTCAAACGATGTAAGATAACATTTCAACAATATTCATATGGTATTGAGAATCTAATGACCTCTTATTTGATTTCTATTTTTTCCCCCAAAATCCTAGAGGTTCAAATGACAACTAACGAGATATATCCAATCTAACATTAGATGGACATATTTAGGGTGCATTTGTTTAGTGGAACATGTTATGGAAAAGGAAAATGCTTTTCAAAAAATCATAATTCGGGAAAATAATTAGTTTTCTTTTTTTTTGTTATATGTGACCAAAAACATTTATGGTGTTTGGATTTTATTTGGAAAATAATTTTAATGTCGTAATTTTATCTTGGACAAAAAAAAAATTTGCATGAATATTTTCCTTGACTTGACTAATCATTTCTAGTGAACTAGATGAAAATTCGATAAACTAATTCAGACAAAATATTTTTTTTCTCAGACAAATGCACTTAGGAAAGAATCTTTTAACGAGTGTCTTGATAACACGTGTCGGACAGTTATTAGAAACAATCCAGTGCCCCGTGAAATGTGAAATAGGGGCACGGTTACCGAGTGTACCTGGTATCTATAAATCCCGGCTATCTAGTGGGGGCAAAAAGCATCTGCATTCGGGCGCGTATTTGGTGGCTTCCATGCCAGATCGATCTCTCTAATGCGGCTATCTAAAGCCAACATTGCCACCCCTCACAACATTATTTCATGAGCTGTATAATATGGTGCCAAAAAATCACGAGACATAAATAAAAATAAATTGACAAAGTAACAAAAGCATAGCGCTCGAGTAAATCCTAAATGCGGCCGATGATAGCTCAGGTCTTGATATGTTGTCAAGCCTGACTACGACGTTAATTTCATGTCGGTAACTTTCGGGGTTGGGGTTTTCCGTGGAAGAATGCCATTTGAGCTTGGCCCGCGCTTACTTTTCCAACACAGCCCATTGTTCATAAGCGAAAAGTGATTCCTTTTTTTTGCCTCTTTTCTGCTTTTTTTTTTCTCTTTCTCTTTGGGAATTTACATAATGTCGAGCACCAAAAAAAAAAAAAAAAAAGCAAACAAATATTTCTGGCTCTTGATAAGTTTCTAGCGACATTGATCTGTCAATGAAATGACTGATTAATGTTGCTTATGTTCATGTGCTCAACGGTCCCACCCATGCCTTCAATTTCACAGCTCATCCATGCAAATATTGCTCCCTTGTAGGTTCGTAATTTGTTTTTTTGGAAAAAACAAAAAAAAGGAAAAGAAATTTGAAAAAGAAAAAAGAAAAACAACAAACTCCAATGCCGACACCTCGTTGCTGGTTTTAATGCAAGGAGACAGTTGTGTAATAAAATCCTCGGTTCCCACCAGACGACGCCCTCTCCGTACATCGACGAAAATAATTTTCGTCTGTTTATACATTTATAGCGGGAAGAAATATTTAATTTAATCGCTAGCTGTACATCGCCCCCTCACCTAAATTATTGAAAATGAAAAATAATATTTAATAAAAATTAAAAAACTGTGCAAAAGATTGAGCTGTTATTCTATGCCTTAATGTTCGTAGATTTTGAAAGGTTTGGGGGTTTCGTATTTGATATAAATTGAATGGCAAAATAAAGAATTTTGAAAAAAGAAAAAAAGTGGAAGTTGAAAGGAGAACAGATATACGACTGGATTATTGCGAAGGAAGAAATCCACGCGATCCACATGTAATAGTACTTTTTTCCTTTGGAGCTGAAAGTGCACAAATTATTTAATTAATTGCACCAAACCAAGAACCAATTTACCCAATGTAGATCCCAAAGTTCATCTCAATATTGAGTATGAGCGCTTCTAGATAACCGAGGCATCCCAGAGCCCACAATAACATTCGAATCCTAGTAGCCCAACACACTTGTTGCACGTCTAGCACCTGCTCCTCTTGACCATGGTGGTCGAGGTATCCACAAAGCCACTCCATCACGGCCAACTCTCTGAAATTTTATGATGAATGTGGAAGTTGATTATTTTGGTTCTAACTTGCTTTGTTATAAATGAAAATTGGTCAAAAGACATTCTTCTTAACGAGACCTGATCATGGAGCTAGTGCCTAACTAAGCCTGACCGAGCCCGCAAGCATACACACACTTTCTTAAGCCCATAGTTGGGGCTTGTCCACTTAGGTCCATTGACTCTGACCGGGCTTGATTATTTAGAAGTATAATTTTATAATTTTTTGAAAGTATGAGCAAGTCCGTGTGCAAGAACCTTTAGATTCAGGAAGTAAATTGATATGGGTACCCATCTGAACTTACATAGACCCACCAAATGACGACGTAAAGATTTTGATCCGTTTCTTGAATATAATTCCTATTATTAGCGGTTTGTTTCTTTATGTACGCTAGATTGTGCAAAGTAATATTGCTAAGTATACATAATAATTATAACTTAAATTGAAAAAAGAAGAAGGGTAGCCCACTGGAGTTTAAGTTCCCATTTCGTCAGCCCAGCCCATACAGGGTTGGGGCGAGTGAATGACTGTTTATTAGCCCGGCCTTTTTCTGTCGGACCAAATATATGGTCGGGCTGCTTCTTGGGCCCCGGGTGAAACAAAGGAAACGGTCCTGTATTAGGCCGTAATTTTCTTGAAATTTGCTGTGATGTTACCTTAATCAATTGTAAATTCGATCACACTCATGTGCAGTAAATTAACGTTACTGGTCGCAACTTATCTACACTCATCGTAATTCACCTTTTCTTACAACTAATAATTTACCTGGAAAATAATTTGGTTAATATTACAAAAAACCTCAAATTGATACATTTATGACAAATTTGCCCAAAATTAATTTTTTTTTACTATCAAAAACCCCAAAACTGGTACACTTGTAATAGATTTACTCTTTATTAGTTTCCGTTCAATTTTGTTATTAAATTGTTGAATTGAATAATACATGACAGTTGATTGGTGTATCTTATTTAAGATTTTACTCTTCATTTATCACAATTTGTACCAATTTTGTGGTTTTTTTTCAGTATTTATCAAATTTAATGAAGGGTATATTTTTTACAAATGTACTAGTTTAGAGTTTTTGAATGTCAAAAAATTAATTTGTACATAAATTTATCACGAGTGTCGAGTGTACTAACTTATGATTTTTTTATGGTCATTTAGGATAAATTTGTCACAAGTGTATCGATTTAAATTTTTGTGATAAAAAATCAATTTAAAATTTGTTACATATGAACTAATTTGAGATTTTTGTGATATTAACCTATAATAATTTTATTTCGGAGTTTGCAACTAGAAAGCATTAACATCAAAGCAATTAGCTAATAGTATAGTAATAGCTAAAAAGTACCACGAATTGTCATAAGCGACAGTATCCATGTTTGGCCAATAGTATAGCTTCTAAATTTCCATAAAACACTCCGACCAAAAAAATAAAAAAATTTGCATAAACAACCTGTATTCTTTTTTCTCGTATTCTTAATTACTTAAAACGCTTGTTGTATATAACTTTAGATATTCGTAAAATTTTCCTTTGATCCATGATATTTGGCAGTCTTATGGTGTACTAATCCTCTCTAAATGTCGGGTAAAGTACCATCTTTTTCCAAAATCGTTCCACGATCGAATCTCGTATTTTCCTAGACTGGAAAATTATAAATATTCAAGTACTCCTTTTTCCCCACGTTTACGTACGGATGCTGTATTAAGTATTAACCGTAGTGTTACCAGAAGTTATACTGTGAAAACCTGCTTCAATGGCGGATCAACGAAGGAGCGACCACTGAAACGAGACGAAAAAGATTGGTGATTTCATAGAATGTGAAGCAACCCAGATTACAGAATGACACAGGCAAGCCTTCTTGGCATTCAGCAGAAGTTCAGCAAATTCTCAAGCGGAAAACCATTGGTTTTTCTCCGCCCCTGTTTTCGAAACTTTTATTACGAGTCGCGCGATGATGTAGCAGCAGCCGAGGTGGAAAAGAGTCGAGCATTTCACGGGCACTTGACTTTGTTGCCGTGGGTGGTCATGTCGGTGTAGCACTTGCCGCACATCTCCTGGTTCCCGGACGTCCCCGGGGGCACGCACTTGCACCGGTCGCAGCACGTCATGCACGCCCGCATGCACAGCCTCTTCCTGGAGTGGAGCTGGCACCTCTGGTCGCAGAGCGGGATGCAGTCTGCGGAGATGCCGACCGAAGCGTTCGATGAAATGCCTCAGCGAAAGAGGGCACGACAAGAAAAGACAGAGATTTTGGGAAGGTCGAGAAGGGGGAAGACCGCTACCTTCTTTGGACTTCACTGGGGGCAACGGTGCGGATGTGGGAGTCTTCGCTGGTGGTGGTGTCGTCTTCGATGGAGGAGATGGCACTTTGGCCGGAGCAGGAGCTGGCACTGGGACCTTGGTATACGGTGGAGACGGAGCCTGCAACAAACTTGTACGTTCAATCTCTACTTTCCGAGAAAAGTTCATCCAAGTTACGTGTAATCTAGCAACGCATTAACGTGATTCAACAAGAAAAACAAAAATGCCACTAAACATCTAGGGGCTTAGACTTTTCTGAACAGTCAATGCAGTTGACGTGGTTGGCTAATCTTGTCTCTTTGTGAACACTAGACTTTACTTTTGTCTCTCTTTGTAGAAAGTACTAAAAAGACCAACTTGTGAAGTGGGGCATATGTATATTTTTGCTCAGTAGTCCAGTAAATGAGAGCATATCTCTAGAAGGTGAAAACAAACAAGCGAAACCCAGTTTCTGCTGAACAACCCAGCACCGTTTCCTACTCACGGTATTCTACACATTACCTTCATCTTGAGTTCCTCATCACTGGATGAAACCTGTCAAAAGATGACAGCGATTTAGACCACAGAAAAGGCACGCCAATCCACAAATAGGAAGGAGGGAGGGAGGGAGGGAGAGAGAAAGTACCCTCGTGGTTATCAACATGAAAGTGGCCACCAAGAAGAGCACGGCTTTGAAGGCCATGGGGAATGGCAACAAGAGTGGCTGAAACTCGAAAGAGATGAGATCAAAGAGCTTCTCTTCTGGATGATTAATTCGATGGAGAGAGCAACAGTATTACGGGCCTTAAATAGAGCAGAGCTCACAGGGAGGGGGAGAGAGACTGAGTGAGAAGGGAGCGAGATGCTACGGGACGATGCGGTGTGGGCGGGGTTCAGTCAAGTGCATGCCAGCTGGGCGGAGTACAATAGTCATGGCCTTTGAAGTCAGAAATCTGACTGGTTAGATTAGACCCCACATGTCCCGAGATCTGTCTCTATTATCTCTTTACTAGTATGTTCGAGCTCTACCCACGTTTTTCTTTTTTTTAGGGAAAAAGCCACCAAAAATCCCAAACTTTGCCTCGAGTGGCATTTACCCCAAACTTTATTTTGTGACGTGAAAACCCCGAACTTTCTTCAACCGCATATTTACCCCAAACTTTTATTTGTGACACCAAAACCCCAACTTTCATTTGTGTGACACATTTACCCTAAATCATATGGGCATTTTGGTCTTTTTACTTTTAAAAAAAATTTTCTTTTTTTTTTTTTTTTTCTTCTTCTTCTTCCCTCCGCCATGGCCGGCGGAGGGAAGCCTCGCCGGCGTCCGGCGGCCCTCGCCAGATCTGGCGAGGGCACCCCTCGCCCGACGCCGGCGAGGGCACCCTTCGCCCGGCACAGGCGAGGGCGGTCCTCGTCGGCGTCGGGCGAGGGCCTCCTCGCCAGATCTGGCGAGGGCACCCTCGCCCGACGCCGGCGAGGGCACCCCTCGCCAGGCCCTCCCCCGACGCAGGCGAGGGCGGCCCTCGTCGGCGTCGGACGAGGGCCTCCCTCGCCAGATCTGGCGAGGGCACCCTCGCCCGACGCCGGCGAGGGCACCCCTCGCCCGACGCAGGCGAGGGCCGCCCTCGCCAGATCTGGCGAGGGCACCCTTCGCCCGGCACAGGCGAGGGCGGTCCTCGTCGGCGTCGGGCGAGGGCCTCCCTCGCCAGATCTGGCGAGGGCACCCTCGCCCGACGCCGGCGAGGGCACCCCTCGCCAGGCCCTCCCCCGACGCAGGCGAGGGCGGCCCTCGTCGGCGTCGGACGAGGGCCTCCCTCGCCAGATCTGGCGAGGGCACCCTCGCCCGACGCCGGCGAGGGCACCCCTCGCCCGACGCAGGCGAGGGCTGCCCGACGCCGGCGAGGGCAGCCCTCGCCGGACGCCGGCTTCCCTCCGCCGGCCGGCGGAGGGAAGAGAAAAGAAGAAAAAATAAAAAATAAAGAAAAAAATAAAAAATAAGACGAAAATACCCTTAATGGGGTAAATGTGTCACGGTTCAGAAAGCGGGGTTTTTCACGTCACAAAACAAAGGTATCATGCCACTCGGCGCAGTTGGGGGTTTTGGTTTTTTTCCTTTTTTTTATCCCTGTACAGCGTGCACGAGGTCTCTCCTTCGGTTCTTGCAGCAGTGATTGTCTTCGACAGCTATCCATTTTCCCATTTTGCAAGATAACAAGTTGATGTCATTTTTATTGATAGCTCTCTCTCTCTCTCTCTCTCTCCCCCCCTTCTTTTATACCAGGGAAATGCTGCATTTCTTGAATCATGTTTTCACAGGCTCGAAGTTTGGTAATTATAAGTGAAGATGGACAGCACTGATACGGCAAGTGGCTTTGCCCTTGGTGTCAGATGCCAGTTGCATTAGCTGTTTTCACACTCTTCCTCCTCCTCCCTCAGCTCTGAATACTTATGGTGGGATAGTATTTATATCTATGATTCCTTTTCCAGCACCAGGGGCTGTACAATAATATCTGTTCAGAAAGGAAGGCGGGAAGAGTCTTTCTTCCCTGAGCATTGTTTTTTTCTATTACAGTAAGTCAGACTTTGGTTCTTGACAGACCGTATTATATTGACACTAGGATTAATCTAGAGTGTCCTCCAAGGCTGATGCCAGGCCGACCTTCCCCTGAAACAAAACCGAGATTCGAGCAGTAGGACAGCGGGATTCTCTCGTGTTCTGCTCTTCACACACTCTCTCTTTCTCTCTCTCTACATGTGATGTCATATGCATTGTCTCCCTGAGATGGTCAGCGTGCGTTCTTAGGTTTTGTGGTCTGGTTTGTCTTCGCGTTGAAGATGGTCGGCGTGCTAGGAGCAAGAGAGATCGGGTAGATTTAATTTTCAAGTGAGGCATGAACCTAGAAACTTCTCTCTGCATGTGCATTCTGAATGCTAGCCCTACCCAGATGTATTGTTCGAACCGCTTCCTCCCTCTCCCATCGTGTGAGCTGTCTCCGTCTCAGCAACATGTTAAGAAGTCGAGCGCATCTGAAATGCTCATGCTATACGATTGGTCTCCGCACTGTGGGAGTTCAGATTTTTCATGTTATGTACGAGGATTGAGAACCTTTTGTTTCGATAGAAATACGCAAACTCTTTTCCACTCTTTTGAGTCGTTTGAGAGCAATCTATGTGTTGGGGGAATAAGGACAATCCAAACGATATTGGGTTAACGTAGCAGAATAAAACAATCTCCCTTCATATACAAACCTAATAGGAATAACAAGCACATAATCACAAGGCAATATTACGTGGAAAACCTGTTGGTGCGAGGAGATTAAAAACAACGTGATCAGAGTCCACTCAAAATCTTCACTATTAACAAAATTGAGTGAGCAGAGTTCTTCTTTAACTAATACTAGAGGTGCATAGAAGCAACAATATTAAGAACACCATTCTTGACGATACACATGAACTTTATAGAAGATCAATGATAAATCTCACTAATAGGCAGATTCGATTCAACCTACGAAAAACCTAATGTAGGAAGCAGTGCACAAATCGACCTCCAGTCATTAGCTTGATGAAAACCGGATAGCATCCTCTTTCCGAATTTTCTGTTCTCTCTTTCTCTCTTGCTGGTGCCTCACACTAATATTTTTTTGCTGCTACCACATAAAAAAATAGAGAAACCCTATTTATTTAGGCAAAATATAACCTCCCATTATTTCTTCATATGGATTATTAAATGAGCTCAAGTTTTTAAGCTTATATTTTATTGCATTTTCCTCGTGGGGAGTGAACCCAGTCCGACACTAAGAACCTACAATGCTAGAGTCGTCCTCTCTCATTAATGATTCAGAATGAACAGGCAAAAAAAATTGTTGACTTCATTCTTTATCACCATAGCTAATGGAGATGCATCTGTATTCAATTCCTGGCCAAAAGAAAATGGCGACGTCAAGTTTTTCACACTGCTTGCAGTAGAGAGTTCATCTAGGACAAAGCTAAATCCCCGGACGCTGCTGGATCTCCAGGATCATCACTTTACTCATTGTCGTGACTTGTCTTTCGGGCTCTTTGCAGAGGATAAAATCTCCCTCCATTGAACAAATTATCCGTGCGTTCAAATGAATCTAGTGGAGTTCAAGAGATTCGAGCTTGGAATTCGTCCAATTTGATGGTTTATAAGGATCTGAAGCGGCGCTCCAACGTCGCATATGAGAAGGTTGATTGTTAAACCATGAACTGCAGATCTCAAGGATTATTGGATGTTGTCAGTCGCATGCTTATATCTCTTTATTAAGTTTGGAGATTTCATAGGCGCCGATGCTGTTAATCTAATGATTTGCGCAAAGACTTTCTTGATCCCAGCTAACAAATTCTAGATGGCCGCATGATTGCCGTTGCTTGCGAGGAAAATATATCGGCAGATGCAGAAGCTGATTGAAATCTAATGTTCAATTATGGGTTAGTTTGATCATTTTAAGAAGTAAAGGACGCGCGTGATAATCATTCCATTTTTGTTCTAGAACTATTTTTTTGTTGTAAATTTGTTTCTAGAATAGAAATCTGTTTGGTAATACAATTTTATTTTTCTATTTTTGTAACAAATTATTAGTCGAAAAATAGATTTGGAACAAAAATAAAAAGTAAAAATTTTTCTACTTTTCTATTTCTAACATAAATGAAAAATAAAAAACTTTCTCATCACTCGTCTTTGCAACTAGTCAGCCGCCGCCCACCTGTTGTTGCCACCCACCGCCCACCACCGCAGGTCCCCCCACCCCCGCCGGTTGCCGCCGGTTGCCACCACCACCCCACTACCCCCTACCACCGTTGTCCGCCCTTCGCCGTCCGTCGTCCATTGTTGGTCGTCGCCCTTTGCCACCCACTGCCATCCACTACCCCCCCATGGCCAGCCGCCCGTTGCAGGTTGTCGTTGGCCACCCTCCGCCGTTTGCCGCCACCTAGGAGGGAGAAATTTTGTGTCATTATCATGCAAATTTCTACTTTGAGAATAAAAATTTTGTATCGTTATTAAACGCGTATTTTGTTTAAACTCATCCAAGAATGAAATAGAAAAATCTATTTCCATTTCAGAAATTAATTTCTTATCAAAATAGTTACTATTCACGCCCTAAAAGACTCTTGCTTGCCCAAAGACGAAAGGCTTTTCTTTGACAAGTGAAACTATGCCTTTATTGTTAAAAGACTCCAATATGTCGTGCACGTGGTTTTCATGATAACGCTGTCGAAAATTCTATCCGTTGTATCGAATTGTAGGTTAGTGCCGACTGACAGTGGACCACGACTGGTTTCATCCGTATGCTTGTGATAAGATGAGGCGATTGTAATGAGGAAAGTACTATTTGGTGCTCCAAGAATAGCCGTGATTTTATTGAGGAACAAAAATGTTACTTAAATTCTAGAAATAATTGCGCTCAAAGCTTTTCTGCCTAAGACAAGGAAGTACAATTAAACAAGCTTCTACTAGGGGTGTGCAAAAGAACTGGGATCCACCCGAACCATCTGAAACCGGGACGAACCGCCCGAAACCGATGGTTCCTAAGGAAACCTGCCCTGTTCCCGATTCAAATTTATGAGAATCGGTGGAGTGCCACCCATTCCCCATGGGCGGATCTCGCCCACCTGACCAAACCGGTTATATTATAATAATATATTAATTTTTCATATTAAAAAAATTGAAATTAACAAATCTAAAATTTAGGACTCCAATCACCATCTTGTCTCAATTCACTACTCTCCTACTCCATCTCGTCTCTCTTAGTTCAAAATCTCCCGAGCTCTCTCTTCCTCTCCAATTCACTTCCTGGATCTACTCATCTCCCTTCGAGTCCTAGTCCGAACTCAAATAAAAACAGTGAGTTGATTCTCTTTTCCCCCTCAAACTTGAACTCTCTCTCCACGTCATTGCCATCCTCGTCACTACCTCCGCATTCACTGTCACTATCGTCCTCTTCATTGTTGGGCTCATCCCGCTTCTACCTCCCCTCTTCTTCCTCCCCCTCCTCAGGCCTCCCCCCGTCGTCCTCATTTTCAGGGACAAGGGCGAACTCCAAGTCTAAGAATGACTCATCATCCCTATTGTCCTCCTCATTATCAGTCTTGAGGGAGGAACGGGAGACGGCGGAGGCGGTGGCAAAGATGGTGGTGGTGGTTGGGACGGAAGTGGCACGAGGGTCACGACCGCGGCGGCGGCGGCGGCGGCGGCGCTAGTACTTGAGGAGAATAAAGCTATCATGGTCGGGAGAGCCAGAATAAGTAGATGTGGGGAGGGTGAAAAGGGGAAGGCGCGGAGGTTGGACCGGTTCTATGGATCCACCCAGGAACTGGATCGGATCGGCGGTCCGATTCCTGGGTGGATCCATGCAATTAGCGGGCGGTTCACAGTTCTAATTTTTCGGAACCAGTTCTTAGCGGGCGGTTCCCAATTCTAGGTCGGGAATCGCCCACCCGGACCATGCACACCCCTAGCTTCTACTATAGGCTTTGGGCCATAAAAGAGTTCTCTAAGAAAGTTTCTAAGAAATTTGATGAATCGCCTGGTTGATTTTCTATTCATGAACGGCATAAACAACATGTTGTTATTGCAATTGATTCGTTGGAAAAAGAAGGAACGAGAAGGAACTAATTAAGCAGGATTTAATTTAAAAGAACAAAACAATAGAATATAAAAGTAACAATGACTTGGTTTAGCTAACTAGCTACTCTCAGCTTATGCAAGAGATTGATACCCAGTTGTGAACAAGACCAAAGTCAGGAACAGGAAGAGGAAAGCCTTGAAAGCCAATTTAGAGACAGAAAGCGCGTATGTGTAAAGATGATGAGCAAAATCGGACAAAAAATTTGCTATTGATAGTGAAAATCTTCGTCGAGAAATCATTACTTATGAGTTTCCATAAGTACAATTGCAGTAAAGTAAAGATCACTTCTAAGTTCTACCCCAGATAAACACATATGATGAGTTAGAATCAACCTGTGCCAACTCGATGCATCTGAGTTCGGGCACTCTGGGCTCGATGGATTTGTTTAATTGCAGCCATACATGGTCTTGAAAATGGTGTAGATTCTGTACATTTCATGTATACCTATTAGCAGTTGCAAATTGAACCAATGAGATTAATCCCAAGAGTCAACGATACAAATTGCATGCGTGAATGGACGAGAAGTTAATTTAGTTGTGGAGGGTCTAACCAGGAAAAGATCTCATCCGCAGGTTTTTGCGTAACACGGCGTAAGTGTATGGCATGATCACTATTTGCCTCCATGCTACGCGTGAAGCGGACCTAAGATTCTAAAAATCAGAGAAGGAGAGAAATATCGCATGCATCCATTGCATGCATTCAAATGTGTCTTGCGAAGTTCAAGAGATTCGCACTCGGGATTCATCAAATTTGATGGTTTATAAGGATGTAGAGCAGGGCTTCGTCCTCGCATATGAGAAGGCAGATTGTTAAACTATCAACTGCAGATCCTAAGGCTTACTGAATGAGTTCTATTCTGTTCTTTACACCCTCAGGATTTTGTAAGTCGTAAGCTCATATTTCTGTAAGTAGTGTGGAGATTTCGTTAGGAACGCAATGAATAGAGGAACTCTCTTTCAATAGTGCCGACACTGTTAATATAATGATACACTACAGATGGGGAAGCTGGTTGAAATCATATGTTCAGTTACCAGTTAGTTTGATCATTTTGAGGAGTTAAAAGACCGTGTGTATGCTTTTGCTTGCCCAAAGATGAAAGACTCTTTCTTTGACAAATGAAAGTTTTATACTTATTTTATTGTTCATCCTCCCATATGGAACTTATTACATGATCAAAGCAACTCCAAGTACCAGTACAACACAATATATGAAGTAAAAAACCACGACCACATCCAAACAACATGAAGCGATGGCTAATAAGGGCAAACGGTTTTCGTTCCGTGGATGAAAACGTAGTCCCAGCCAGGGCACTTGGTATAACCTAGGGGCACGCACTTGTTGTTCTTCTTGCAGCATGCCGTGCATGGGGTCATGCACGGCCTCTTCTTGCGGTACTTCTTGCAGAGCTCCTCGCACGGCGCCACGCATCCTGTGTTTTTGGGGAAATTAGACAGGAATTTATTACACTGCCGGAAAGAAAAATGGAAAATGAACCGAGAACGAGGGAACAGATGGTGATTCCTATTTCGAATGCAAATTTGTCGCATCATCACGACACTACTTGTGGACGCTGTTATTTTCTGCTGACGCATGTAAGTTTTTCGATCTTTTTCGTTTCCTTCTCTTTAAGGGCAAGGGATGAATTGATGCTATTATTTACCATAGAGCTTGGGTGCTCCCATGGGAGCTTTCATTGGTGAGTGAACTGGCGGGTGAGCTGCCGTGGGAGGTTTCGCTGGTGGGTAAGCTGGAGCCTTTTTTGAACTCTGCATCAAATTACAAAGGATGTTAATCTTGAGACTCTTACTTTCTTAATACTGGTACGTCGTGCATGCGATTTTAACGATAACACTGTCGACAAACTCTATCCGTTGTATGCATTGTTGGTTAGTGCTGCCTGACAATGCACCACAACGCCCGTGATAAGATGAGACGATCGTAATGAGGGAAAGGACCAGTTGGTGCTACAAGTATAGCCGTGATTTCAGTGATGAACGAAGACGTTAACTAAATTTTGTAGAAATAACTCTGCAGAAATCCTTTACCCCTAAGAAACGAAAGAACGATTAACCAAGCTTCCACTATAGGTTTTCACCATAAAAAAAGAAGTTCCCACTGGATTTCAAGCATTTTAGCACTGAGCTCAATGCTCATGCTCCATGACCACTCCTTAGGTTACTGCATCTGTATCTGAGAAGTCTAATGAGATTGCCCAGTTGGTTTTCTCTATTTTATGAACCACATAAACTACGTGTTACTATTGACACTGATATGGAAAGAGAAGGGGCTAAATAAGCAGGAATGAATTCAAAATAACATAGAACAGAATATAAAAGTGAAAATGACTCAGTTTAGCTAACTAGCTACTCTTAGCATATGCAAAAGATTGATTGATACCCCAGTTGTGAACAAGAGGAAAGCCAGGAGAAGAAAGACGAAAGCCTTGAACGCCATTTCGGAGACGGAAAAGCGTGTATCTGCCAAAGGGATTGTTTTCTGCGAGCTCTTGTCGACGATGAGAAAAACCGGGTGATGAATTCGCTATATATAGTGAAAATTTGGTCGAGAAAGGGCAATTCATAAGTTTCCATGGGTGCACCTGCAATGCACTAAAGATCACATCTACCCCAGAAAAATACATGGCGAGTTAGAATCTACCTTTGCCAACTGGA
This sequence comes from Eucalyptus marginata, assembly GCA_014182565.1. Lineage (NCBI taxonomy): Eukaryota > Viridiplantae > Streptophyta > Magnoliopsida > Myrtales > Myrtaceae > Eucalyptus > Eucalyptus marginata. The sequence goes on from CM024594.1 coordinate 28,195,225, forward strand.
TATGCATCTAGATTCGAACACTCTGGGCCCGATGGATTTGTTTAGTTGCAACAATGCGTAGGCCTTGAAATCAGTGCAGATTTTGTACATTTCAAGTTAAGTTATTAGCCAGCATCGGGTTGAGTTAACGAGACTAATCCTGAGAGTCAAACATATTCCGTGCATGACCAATCGGTTTAACCGTGGAGGGTCTAACCGAGGAAGATCTAATCCGTAGGTTTCTGAGCAATACGACATAAATGAATAATATGATCAGTTCTATGTGCCTCCATGCTACGTGCGAAACCCACAAGAAGACCTCGTTTTGAGCAGTCTCACGTGGGAGAAATTAAGAGAATGCCAGCACAATCTCATACTAGGATTCGCCGGCTTTCTTTACACAATTTGACCTAGGTTTCATATGGAGCCGAACGTAACCGCCGCTCTCTCGGTCCTAGGTTCTTATTCCTTGGTAAACTTGCCTTCTTTCATTGGTTAATTAGATCATTTGAGAGCCATCCGTTCTAAACACGTGGCTGTTTGACAGTGCATACTAGAGAATTAATCAAAATCAATTTAAGTAGTTTTTTAACCCGTCTTCGTTATCATAAAAAAGGACCTCGACCCATTACTCTACATTGATCTAATTTGTTGGGTGAATTTTTTCGTGTTAAAGGTGCCGTTTTGTGATGATGTATGTTGTCATCAACCTCGATCCGGCTCGAGCACGACTTGAAGAGATGGTAATTGTGGCCAAGGTTAACATTTAGCTAATTTGTAATCCGAACGCAAGAAAGGCATGAAGATGTGACAATGTATGATAAATAGTTAGGTCATACGAAGGACCGATGAGCTGTAACTGGGAGGCTAAAAGCGTGTTTGGTAACGCTTCTATTCATGGGAACAATTTCTGATAAAAAATTATTCTTTTTTATTCTGTTCCCGAGAATAATTTCTAAGCATTTTAAGCCGTTTCATAATTGTCTAAAATTTCAATTCCCGGAATAGAATTGCATTTGGTACAGTGCTCAAAATTTCTACTCCAAATCATTTTCTTTTAATTTTTAAATAATTTGATTACTTTTTTTCCTTTTTTTCTTTTTTCTTCTTTTCTTTTTTTCCTTTCTTTCTCTTATTCTTTTTCTTTAAGTGGCCAGTCGCCGGCCTTGAAATGACCGTCAACCGGCCAAACAAGGGCCAGTGACCTCACCGGAGTGTCGTTGGCCCTCAGCGAGGCTCGACCGAGCTCGCCCAACTGTCGGCGGGGCTTGACCTCACCAGGTCACCGCAAGGTTGGCCTCGCTTGGCAGCCTCCCCCAGATCTGGCGAGGCTGGGCAAGCCTCACCGGTGGTCGGGCTTGCCTCCGGCAAGCTCGCCGGACCTCGCCCTAGCCTGGCAAGCCTCCGATGAGCTCGCTAGACCAGTTGTCGACGACCGGCGGCGGCGGACGACAAATGGCGGTGGACAACAACTGTGGCGGTGGCAGTAGATGAAGAAGAAGAAAAGGGAAGAAGAACAAGAAAAAAGAAAATAAAAAGAGAAAATATGGACTTGATTCTAGAATTGTTCCCATGAACAAGAATCAACTTTTTATTTATTCTTAATTCTATTCTAAATCTATTTCTGAGAACAAAAAAATAGAAATTTGTTCTCGGGAACAAAAATTTTACCAAACACGATTCTGTTCCAAAACTATTTCCAGGAATAAAAGAATAGAAAATTTTACTATTTGGCCGGTTACCAAACAAGTCTTAATTGTAATATCCAGTTCGCGCAAAGTAGGGTTTTAGGTTAGGGCTCTCAAGCGACTTCCACCGGTCGTGTTCTAACCTAGGATTGATAACACTTTTAAAGTAGTTGCATGTGGCAGAGACGTAACCTCCTCTGTTACACGTCGTATTGTGCTCTTTGCAAATGCAGAACGTGATTGACATCATCAGAGGATAAGATTGCCAAGTTACAATGACAGATAATGTGCAATTAATGAGTTCATACCCTTTTTTATTCTCTTTTGAGGGGAGGGAGGAACTGCAAAACAATGGCAAAGTTTTATTAGATGAATGCTTTCACTTTCTCATGTCATGCGAACTCCTCTTGCTCGGTTGTGTATACAAAGAGGATGCATACAGCATTCCTATGCGGCGATAGATCGGTATGTTGACCATTGAAGTTCATGCCAAGCAAATGCATCACGGTCAAGTTCACCTTGGCATAACGACCATTGTGAAATCAATGTATGCAAACCACATAACGACAGTAATTGGCCGTGTTAGGGAACGGTTCTTTTAAGATATGAATTCTTCAACACTTTCAAACGATAACTACACATCTCAATTTCAGAAGAGGCACATCTGGGGCCGAGAATCTCAGCAGAACTTGAAAGCTTATGCCTAATGGTTCAGAGTTCCAAGATCTAGACAGGGACCTCCTCTTCCTCGTCGAAGCTCAAATTCAATGTCTGTAACTTGAACCCCGCGCCCTGTATGGTCTCGACCAAACTGGAAGCCACCCCCGTGGCTTGTATAGTAGTCTGTTTCGTCAACTGATCAGAAAGGACAAAATTGTCAAAACATAAGCGCTACAACATTCCTCTGGCCAAAAAGAATAAAGGCTCCATAACCATCCAATGCCCAAGAAAGATAAATGAGAAGCATGCGATTGAGCAAACTTAGAAAGATCAGGGTAGAAAACTGTTGACATGAAGAACGTGGAGACAGGCCATGGTTGGCCCTTGCGCCTTAACATTTAAAATGTCTTCTGTGGTTTGCAGGATACATTGCTATATCTACTCACAGATTAGACAGAACTCCTTATTAATTGGGGCCTGCTATGTTCTTGTCCTAGGGCCATCCTTCTCAAAGGACAAATCCTCCAAGGCTTTGAGGTATTGCAGGATAAATCTAGCACTGTATATGTTTGCTTGGGGTCACTAATGCAGATGAGTTGAATTGCAGTAAAAGGTTTAAACCAAATGGAAAGCAAATACAAAACCATAATAAACACTTCAAGAGTCTCACCTCAACACTGGCAATGCCCTCAACAACTTGAACCTTCAAAGTTGTAATGCCCTCAGCTCCCTAGAGGAGAAAAGAAATTGGACGCATTAAAGCACAATAATAGTTTGAGTACACTACACTACCAGTTAAAGTTAGATAGCAGAGCACTTCATTTCAGACTTCCCCTATAATTGAAACCAGAGGAGAGACGCCATGTATAAGACCATATTACCCAGTCAACCAAGAAAAAAACAATTCATAAATCCAATAAAAATAAGGAATATGTCAAAATTTGTAACAAAAGACCAAAGAAAAAGAAAAAGTAAAATGAGGTCAAAGCTACAGAGCAGCTTCTCTCACACTTGGAAATAAGTATGAGACGTTTCTATGGGTTTAATGAGTAAATGCAACTTGCTTTCACAGTATAGCAATGAAAGCTGTGAATCGGACTTGGGTATTCCACCCCAGGCAGTCAATAAGATCTTGTCTTTTACAGTGAACGTGGCTGCCTGATGTTGTGGTTACTTGTATTACTAATAGCAACTTGTCAACTTCTCTATCAAAAGACAGGTAATTGACTGTCACACCACACTCAGAGTATTTCCACCATGAGATGAGAGAAACACACATGGAAGTTAAACTAAATGGGTCTACCTCCAATGCAGTTGTTACCGCCGGGATGGCTGATTCACTCATTGTACCCTCTGCCTACAGAAATAAGAAAGAAAATATTAGAGAACATCAACCTTTTAAATGAACAGTCGAGGCTCAACATGCTGTCATAACAAGACTAGCATAGACACCCCCACAGCACATACATATATTCACCATGCAAGAGTTTAAAGATCAAAATCATGCAAAAACTTATCAGCGAAACAACATTGATTGTTTAACCTATAGAAAGAGGCCTCTTGTTTGATTATAAAGCTCCCCGATCCCTTTCCTCATCTTTGATCCCTTTGAACAGTATAAAGGCCCAGTTCTTTCGAATCCAAATAAAGAAAATAGGTCAACATTCTTCCCCTTTAATTGCTGGCACTCGCTAACGAAATCCTTCTTTGTTAGAAATTTCAAAACCTCATTCTTTTCATTCTTCAGAGAAGAGCTTGATCTTTCTTTGTTTCATTTCTTTTCTTCTTTTCTCAATTCCTGATATGTAAGGCATTCTATAACAACATCTAGAACTAACTCCAGCACTATACAAACGCCAATGCCAGCACTCGACTATTAATGATCTAACCTCAACAGAGCAATGCACATAGCAATTCAACAACCCATCATCCACTTGCTGCAAGAGAAAGGGAAGGGTACACAACCCCCCCACAAACACACTCGCAAACAAATTACAAACCCACAAGCACTTCCACAACAAAGACAAAGAACCAACCCCAAAAACTAACAGAGCATAAGCAAATTCACATACGGAGCCAAATGGGTCCTCCTCGTCGGCGTACCTGAAAGAACATGGTCAGAGTGTCGGAGGGCGAGACCGGGACCGAGACCGTCTGCTGCTCAGCTACCGATGAAGAGGAAGCAGAAGCATCTTCTTCGACTGGCGCCTCCGCGACCGCCTCCGCCTCCGCCACCGGAGCTTCCTCTTCCTCCGACGACCTCACCACCCTCGTCCAGCGACTCCGGCGCCGACTTCGCTCGCCCGACGACAAGCGGCTGGCGGAAACGGCCTCCTTCCGGGCTTGAAACTGAAGGCTCTGCGCGCGGATGCCGAAAAGCGATCCGGGATTTCTCCGAGATGCCGCGGGGTTGACGATGGAGTGGGTACCGACGAAGGCCGAGACGCTGGCCATCGTTTTGTCGATGCAGAGAACTCCGAAAGCAAGAAAATTTATCTCCGAAACTGGCGAAGCGCGAGTGTTATCTTCTGAAGAAGAAGCTCCGTGCTGCGGTCTCCAATCCGAATACCCGACCCAGATGGACTCGGGTCGGGCCTCCCGTATCCGACCCGAGTTGCTGGGAGTTGGAGGGTATTTTTGTCATGATGAGTTGGGCGACAGGGGTAAAGTGGTAAGAGATTTTAGATCACAAAACTACAGTGCAAGCCCATTTCGGTAATTGCGCGGCTCAGGGCAAAAGGATAAAAAAAAATTTGGACCATTTCTCGATTTGTGCGTGTCATCCTTGCGCAGGGGCCACGCTAATCTTCTCTGTATCGTTCCAATTTTATCAGATGTCTCCGAAGAGACAACCTTATGCTGTTTCTCATCATAATATAAACTAATAGTTCACATTATCTCTAAGCGATGTGGGACTAAAGGGGCACTGGACTGACATGACAAACTCCCATCAAAGAGCTAGTTGACAGACTAGGATTGACTAGATGGTACAATTGCAAAATCTAATCTAATCATCTCCCATCTCAATCGACAAGATCAATGATTACACAGTTGAAATAATTAAAAGGCTCTCCTTTATTTGGGGAAAACTAAAGAAGAAATTATTGCAAATATCCTTCAAATCACCAATTAGCTTATCTTACTTGATCTTTCGTAAAAGCTCACACAATCCTTTTTGCTCATCAAATTATTCCGCATTCATTCTGCTCGAATATGGCTAAATTAATAAATACATGGTCGGTACAAACAAGTCTCAATTTGTTCACAAGGGTCACTCCTTGTGCGCATCAAAATTATACTCAACACTACGCATTCTCTCTCTCATATTTTGCACCCTCCATTTGCTTCCATAACTTAATTATTTGAAGGAAACACTCGTTGTTCGTAGAAAGATCATTATAGGTTGCATAATGCCTTCCTGGAAATATGAGTTACACGACCATGGAATGTCAAGTATAACTATGTCGACATCGTTATGGGATTATCACGGCAAGAGCTTAGGAGTTCCGTTCACAAATCAGCATTTTACACACCGAGTTCAAGTTACAGGGGACAAAGCGGAAAATGAAGAAAGAGAAGAAAGCGCATAAATTATACCGCGAACCAAAATTCCGCCGGGATGAACACAACTTTTTACCCTGAAGAATCTCATATTCAGTAAAGCTTATATAGATGATAGCTAACCTCTGATTGCACCCCACATTGTAGCCCACGACTAAATATGGAACAGAGAAAGACCGGTTATACATCAGCTTCCTAAGTTTCAAAACCAGCAGTCCCATGTATTACTCATCCAATGTAGGAGCAGCAAATGTTCAGAATCAGTACTGCTTCGCATACGTAGATAGGATGCGGTCCAAGTTAAAGACCCACATTCCAAGTATCATCTCTCGCTTCCGATTTTTGATCTATATCAGTGCACAATGCCCACAAGCCAATCCTATATCGCCCCTTGCCCTTGGAATCATGTTTTCTTGGGATCGAATCCAATCTGAGATGAAATCCGAGATGATGCCATTCCCAACAGACCACAGAGAAAAATGCAAACTTTTCATAAAACTACCACACCAGATGAATTCTTATGACTTACCTTCAACTTGTGTTGCCCATCAAAAATCTTGATTAGCCAGTACAAGCTTCAACAACTTGGCGAGATCATATGACTTGAAGTCTTTGCCATAACACAGACTTAAATCTAGAGGCGTTTTTCCATCCTGAAACAAATTAGCCAAGAACTACATTACAATAGGAGATAGAACAGATTTAATCTTTAACTCCTGGCAAGTTACCAAAATCAATCATGAACAGCTACTGACAGTAAGATGTAAAGCAATCATATAGTCTGCTTTCTTTTATTATTATTATTTTTTTTTTTTGGTGTAAATATGTGAAATTCTTCTTTTTTTAATTCATCAACAATATATGCATGATCAAATACATCACAGGCTTGAAGCCCCAAGAATTAACTTAAAGTACCAAAGTAGACCCATAAAAGAGGCAACCTTTTGGCAAGTCACTAGTTCATCTACATATTGTTGAAGAGTTTATCAGAATACCTTAGTTCTTCTGGTTTTATCAGCTCCATTGACCAACAAAATTTTCGCAATATCCCTATTTCTACTCTGCATAGAGATGTGCAGCGGAGTCCATCCTCCCTGTAAAAAGACATTAAACAGAGCGTCAAAAGGATTCATAAAGATTCATATTCACCAAGAAGAAGAATGAGTACACAAAAGAAAGGTAAGCCATACTCACGTTATCTGCAACATTAACATCAACCTTGTACTTGATGAGTAGCTTTACAGTTTGCTTGGCACTTACCTGAACGGCGTAATGAAGCGGGGTAGCACCATCCTACCACAAAATCAATAAGTAAGACCGCCGTTGCATCAGAACACATGAGTAAAAGGCTGGGAACTGTTACAGAGATTCAGAACAATGAAATGAAGTCGCGCACCCGATCTCTAACATGAGGATCAGCACCTTTCCTCAGCAGATGACTAATTACAGCCTCCTTTTTCCCAATTATTGCCTTGTGCAGGGCAGTAAGACCATACTGCAGACGTAAACGTCGAGTGTCAATCTGGGGGGAAAAAATGTGGAGGAAACAAACCGGGGAGATCCTAAAACTTGCCTCATCGACAGCATCAATATCAAGACCATTTTCAAGCAGCTTGTCCATGAAATGTATCTGTCCGGCTAGCGCGAAGGTATGGAGGGGGTTCCATTTTGACTGAGAACACGAAATGGAAACTAGCTAAGACATAGCCCGTCATGCCAATTGTACTGGATCAAGACAGGAAGATGTAAAACTTAAACTAGGAGAATTCAAATGCAGCGCCAAAGGGATAAGCTGCTGATTAAAAGAACTCGAACCCGAGCGTATAATTCTTACTGTCGATATCTTTGCCAAATTAGGAGTGGGATTGTCACGCAGAACAGCTGTTTCCTCTGGTCCTAAGAGCTGTTCAACCTCTGCAACGGCAAATCGAACACGAAAATGATCATCGAGTCCTCGCTGAGAAGACGATGAAACCGGGGAACAAAAAAAAAAGCAGAGAGAACCCCTATACCTTTCACCAGTTCCTCCTCGTAATTGTCCGCCGAAGACACACCATCGCCGGAAGCACGACCCACGACGCCGTCCCCGTCCTGTTCCCAGTCGCTCTCGAAGTCCAAGTCGTCCCCCTCCTCGCTCCCATCTCCTTCCTCGTCGTCGTAGTCGCTGCCGCTTCCGTCGTCGGGGTCTTCCCAGACGCCCCGTTGCCGGGTCTTGGAGGAAGAAGCTCTCTTGAACGCGTGCGTGATTGACGCGATGGAATGCGAGCGCCCTTTTGTTGTTGCTGCTGCGAAAGATGAGGTTTTGGAGGTAGCGGAGATGAATTTCGAACGGAGAGTGGGAGCACATGGAGGCGGGAGATGTCTGTAGTCCAGGAAGGACGGTATGGAAAGCCAGGAAGCCGCCATTGTTGTTTGGTTTCCAACTGTTCGACAAAATGTCGCAGATAAAAGAGAAAGCGCTGTGCTTTCCTGGCGCGACACAACAGAATTCGTACTATGTTACTTAACCTCCGGACAACTTTGATCGTTTTTAATATTTGGACGATAAAAAATTAATCAATCAATAAGGAGTTTTTTACATGGGCTGAAAATAATAAGTTTAGATCAAGAAAACAACTTCCGTTTTTGATAAAAAGAAAATCATTTCCTTATTTTTTTGCTATGTCTCCAAATGAGAAAAAAAATAATATATATATTCCTATTTCTTATCAAATATTTTCCTGATAAGTCTCATCTATCTCTTTTTTTGGTCTAAACTTTGTCGACCATCTCCTAAATATACTTTGCTCATGTTTTTCTACGTTCTTGAAAACACCAACGTAGGCCATATCTTACGAATATGACTTCATGATTCCTTTCCTAATTTCTTTGCAATTCTTGTTATTTTAATAGATTACAGAATAAACAAAAATTGTGGATTCTAGTTTGTTAGTCTTTACACGTCATTTTTTAATAATATGGGCATGTTCTAGTGGATTGACTTGTCTTCAAGTACCATAAACAAATTTTCTCCACTAGTTTTGGCACAAACAAGGACCAAAAAATGGTACTTTCTTTCAAACTGAATTTCTCGAAAAACAATTTCCAAAGGCAAAACTTTTTCAGTAAAACCAACAGACTCGTTTTTCTAAGTAAAAAGAAAAAGAAAAAGTCGTGTGACTGTTTTCATTTCATTCTGTTTTCTCATTTAGGCTTTTTTTTTTTGCCCCAAAACCAAAATTCATTGTTTTGAATCAGAATTCCTTCGGTCTCCTCCTTATGGCTGTCGCGAGCGCTGGTCCAAACTTCAAAGGCGCTGATTCTTGGCACAGCATGCATGCTCATCCATTCTAAAGCTAACATCAGTAGTCATCATCCTCACTTACATCACTTCAAAGAATGATCAACTGAAGCATGAGAAGCACTGGTTATTTCCTCCATCAAGCACTTTCAATTGGTCCAACATGATTCTCCACTTCAGAAATCAACAACTGAGTTTTCACTGCCCATTAACATAACCTCGAGCAAAAGAATAGCTACAGCATAGTTTCAGAGGAAATTGGCAGTATGCATAATTCGCATGTTAGTACCCTTTTTGCCAACACATGTTAATGCAGTTCTTCTCCTGTAGCAATGCAAGTCCCAAGCAAAGAGTGCAACTCTCTCTCTCTCTCTCTCTCTCTCTCTCTCTCTCTTCCAGAACAATCTGAGGGCACAACACGAAGCAGCTGATGGCTCCATGCTCGAGCTATTGCTGTCCACACTCCCCTTCAACTTGACCATCTGCCAATCAACAGAAAATGCAATTTAAATTACTGTCGAGATCGATATCTGACGCCCCATCAACCGGAGTCATCATAATCTCAAGAGAGAAGAAAGCCAACCCTTGAGAGCAATAGCTAGATTCGCCTGGGCATCAGCATCGGAGTTGAATTCCTAGAAAATGGGAAAGAGAGCTTTTTCACGATTAAATCCAAGAAAGGTTGTCTGTGCACAAAATCCTAGAGTGGAGATAAACATTCAAAAACATGAGGGGGAAAGATTAGTGTTTGTACCCTACGAACATGATCGATCTGAAAAGTAGTAAACCTGTCCTTGAGCTCTTTGGCCACCTTACATAAGTCGGCCATATTCTGGTTCTTTAGTTTCCATTTTCCCTGAATCTGTTGCACAAACATTTCTTTAAGGAAAAACAGCGTAATAAAATATATAACTCAAGAGAATAGCAGGCAAGAGAAGCCAAGCATCCAAAGTGCTCAAGCAAGACTACAAAGAGAAATTGCTGTCGTGCAAACAAATTTATAAGCAAATTCACTAACAAGCATCAAGCATGTCAACCTACATGCCTAGCAGTTGCTCAAGCATATTCGATATACAAGGTACTTCAGGAGCTCACTGATCCAAAGTCTCAGCACATAGAGAAAGCATTCTAAGAGCGAATATCATAACAATTCAAAAGAAATGGAACCAACTTACATTACACTTCTCACAAAGAAAAAGATCTTACAAGTAGTCCAGAAAAAAATTTATTGAAAAAAAAAATTAAAATATAAACACCACAGTATATAGGTCAAGGATGAAAGGACATCAAATAAAATGACAAACCTGCATACAGACAAGCATTGAGTCCCCACGGACTTGAATTTTCTTAAACCCTTTCTGTAAAGCTTGTCTCAATCCCATAATTAGAGCCCGATATTCAGCAACATTATTAGTTGCAATTCCCACACCTTCACGCAATCGCCAAACCTACCAAAAACTCAGGCTCCAGAGTAGTAATTTTAAAAGCAAGGCATAAAAGATTGGGCGATCCATGTGATTGCATACCGAACTCCCATCAACAGCACGCAGGATAGCTCCCGCACCAGCCGGTCCAGGGTTTCCTTTCGAAGCTCCATCAAATTCTAGTGAGCAAGAGCTCTGCTTGGGAACAGCAGAGAGGGGGGAGAGATAATTTAGTCGCCACAGGGCAAAGATACAGCAAATATAAGTTTTTAAAAATACGTGAATAGATACAAAAACAACACAGAACAAATATTAAAGTTAAGATTTAATTCTAAAATGGCTAGAATATTTCTGAAACACGAAATTTTCCCAAGCAGAACTTACTGTTCAACTTTTTATTTTCAGATCAAAGGAACAATTGATCCAAAAACAACAGTGACACTTTTGCCATCCAGGCTTTAAAAAATTTAATAAATGATGACAAGATATGCATGAGAGAAGTCTGTCACCCACACAATTGGAAGATGCTGGCTGACTTGCAGTACCATCATTTAACTTCAAATGTTTGCTCTGATGATTGATCAAAGCTGACGTTGGTCCTACTGCCTGCTGTTAGACAAACAAGACATAAATCAACCAAGCTACTAAGCACACGATCAACCCAAACAGTGAGGATCAGGACAAGTATGTTGAGCTTCCCATTTTTAATGACAAACAATATGGGAAGTTCAAACTCCAAAACAACAAACATAACGTACCCTTTCAACAAAAATCCAGAAACACAATGAATAAGGCTTACCAGCCAGGTTCTTATCAAAAAGAATAATGCCAACAAGATTCATAAGGAAGCTAGTTCCCATTGTTAAGGATATACAGCGATCAAGAGATGAACATAGGGATCAAACTCTAGGATATAGGGACAATAATTTGAGTATCATCACTCCCAATATTCCAGCCTAGCTTCTGCTTGATCTGTTAACTGTCGAGCAATGTGTTCTTATAAAATATGCAGCTTCTCAAATAATTATTGTCCATCGATAGCCTTGAAATTTTAGTAATCCCTCTAAACTACTGCAACTCCATGTGACACCAAACATCAAAATTTTTAGACACAGACTGAAAAGTCTAAAACTAAATTTTTTGATAAACATTTTAACGCACCTTATGGTCCCACTGAAGTGCTTCCACTGATCTCTTTGTAGGCAGTGCCTTGTTCAATGATGCTCCTCTTGTAGAGGCTGGTTGCTGAAGGAAAATAATGTTGCATTACCAAATTAATCAATGAAGAAGAAATAGTAAGATTCCATCATATCTCCTTTCAGTGAGCTGACAAACAGTGCTCTCTACTAGTATTGGGCATTGATGAATTCACATCCTAAAAAACCACACAAGCAAAAAATTCTTAGTCTTGGACCTTGGTATCATAGTCTGTCAATCGTACCAGGCATTTTAGGTCTTAGAATCAGATTAAGATACTACTAAGGCTGTAAGCAATCACCTAACCTAATCAAACAAATAAAAGCTTCTCTCCATTATGGGAGAGCCTGAAGATGAATAAGTCGAAAAGAGAGTGAAAGACAGACAAGCGGCAACCTAATTTAACTTATTAACAACAGTCAAACCACCAAATTTAACTGAAATTTGACACCTCTACCAATTAGACTAAAGAAAAGATATCATCCCCACAATGAAGCACTTCAAATTACTAAGAAGCACTGACAATTTTTGCTATCTAACCTGAAATGGGCAAGGAACAAGTTCCCCAAAAATATCATCTTTCAAGTTGGCAGCACTAATGGTATAAGAAGCATTCTTAAGACCATGTGACTTGAGATGTTCCTCTGCCTCCTCTGCTAGACCATGGCCCTTATACACACTCACGGATGGAGAATGAACCTACAAGGAGGAGGAAAAGATCTCATTTAAACAACAGGCCAAATCATTGTTATGCCATAGCACAAGATATTGATCATTCCACGTATCTTTGGAGCATGGCAACCGTGCAAGACTAAGCTCTCACAAGAATACAATAAATAAAAAAAACGGAGCACATTGAAATCTTGCAGATGGCAGAACTAAGTCAATGAGAGGTTGATCGTCTGATCACCGTAGAGGATAATGCCCAGCCAGATTAGAGACACCTCAATGGCAAGCTCACAATATCTTAAAACACAGAAGAAAAGATTTCTAGAACTGGAGCCAAATCAAGGACATAAGGCATTAGATTGTTCGACTATACTGCATCTTCGACCAGACTCAATGATCCTAAGATCAAGCACGACATATTACAATACAAACCCCAACAACTGATAATTGTGGCCAGCACAAATTATAACACGAGAAACTACAACCCCGCAGATGCAGGGGTTAATGTGCCAAAGTGTTTCCGGTCCTTTTTTTATCGGTGGACCGCCATCACCAGCCGGGGAAACACCATACGACTGCTAAATGCAGGAGATCAAACCAGAGGCACTCTATACTCTAGGAACATACAAGTAATGCGTCACCAAATGGAATTAAACCGAACTATTCATCCCTTAAGTACACGCATCAAGGGCAGTTTTTCCTTGTTTAATGGGCCTAAATTCAAATGGGTATCTGATAAAATACATAAATAAAGCTTAATACATGAATATAACTCTAAAGCGACGGACTTCACACGAGACTACACGGCAAGCAATGGGAAGTCAGCATGAAAGAGAAATTTACAGAAGACCCGGCTTGAGCCTGGCAATCCTTCAGAGTCTTGTAAATTCCAATCAAATCCCCCTTCCTCACGACGTAAAACGCGTCCGCGCCTCCCTTTTTCGACATCGCCCGGCGTAACAAGCTTCAACTCCGGCGATAACTGCGGCGAGCGGAAAGACAACTCGCGATCATGCAGTTGTAAAAATAAGAATAATTATACGAACAGCTTCGGTCTCGGCGGGTGCAGAAGCCCTAGCAAAACGAACGAAACCGAACGAAGAAAGAAGAGAGAAATCTCGACGGAGAAGGAGGGAGCGATTAGAGAGAACTCGGACCGAGCGCGGCGACAAGCGGCGACGAGCGGCGACGGCGGCCTTTTTATCCGTTCCGGCGGTCGTCGGCAGTCGGGATCGGCTTTAGAGCGATGCCGGGCAAGCTTTTTTCCAAATCGGCGATTAATTTCTTGCGAAATAAGATGATTTGATATGTGAAATGAAAGGGTAGTAATTCGATTCTATGGTCTAAATCGACCAAAAAAAAAAAAATTCTATGGTCTAAAGGACTTTCTTTTAGTAACAAATCACAATCGGTGGAGAAATAAATATTACTATTTAAATTATACATTAATGCATTTTAAACTTCAGAAATTTAAAATTATTCTTTGGTTCTTTTATTTTAGAAAATTCCAAATAAGGGTTTGGAATGTTTTATTTTTCTCAAATAAGAAATCAAAGTGAATTTTGTTTCAAATAAGGTGATATCGGTATCAAAGAAGGACCTGAAGTACTTATCGTCGACCGACAAAATATTCCGGCCAACGAAGAATATTTTTTTAAAACACAAGTTAAATTTAAGTTAAATTATATTAAAAATTAAAAAGAAAACTTGAAAAAAAAGTAAAAAATGAAGGTGGGAGGGCTCCTCCCGCTTATGGCCGTCATCCCATGGCCAATGGGGGCGATGAGCTCACTAGTGCCTAGGTGAGGGCTAGTAACCCTTACTAGATGCGGGAGATGGCAACGATCCTCTCCCAGATTTGGGCAAGGGTCGCCACCCTCACTCACTAGCTTTCGCCACCACCCCATGTGTTTTTCTTTTTTTTCTTTTTCTTTTTGTTTTTCTAAAAGAAAAAAAATCAAAAAAAGAAAGAATCAAGAGAAATATTAAATACACAATTAGTGAGTTCAAGCCCTCTTTGAGACTATGGACATTTCATTTCCTTATTTGTGAAAATAATGACACTTCAAACCCTTATTTGAAATTTTCCTCTTTTCTGTATAATTGTGCACAAAGAGACCCCTCATAACCCATCGAGTTTACACAAATAGAGAAAGAATATTATATACTTATCCTTGGTCTCCATATCATTTGTTATCAAGCGTCATCCTTACCTCCTTTACCCCTTCTCTCTCTTTCTTTCACTTGTCTCCATTTTTTTCCTCGTTTTTGAAAATCTTTTTAATAACAAATGTTTTTAAGGCACTGATCAAATACCTATTTAAAAAGAGTTTGTGGTTTTCAATTAATTATTCATTTCGTGTTATGTGTAATTGTTACATTGAGAATCAAAACGTTTTCCAAATAAGCATTTCTACTAAAAGTCATAATATAATGTTCTCGAGAGTTGCATATGTTGTAGGCGTGGTATTTAACAACTCAGTTGTATTGATATTATCGTTAACAAATCCATCGACCTTTGTAATAGAAGGACCCCTGGTGAAAATGAAAATCAGAGATCTATTTGTTTTTTTTTTTTGTCATAATCAGAGATCTAGTTGAATAATAGACAAATAAGAAAGTAACAAATTTAAGAAAGTTAAAAAATTTGAGGACATGTGGTGCATGATCCCTCCCCAAACTTTGCTAGTTTTACAACTATAGTAGCTAGACGAGAGAGTGAAAAAAGGTAGAGACGGATTCACCAAGCAATATAAGCAAATAATGGATCGACATTGACACTCCCCCATTCCTAGTCAAGGCACGAGAGACATGTGTCACGGGCCGAAAGAAGGCCGACCCAAGAGGTTCCCCGAGGACGACCGTGACGCGCCTTGGAGGATCTCCCCGCTCTCACTCGGGTTCCCGCCAAGTCTTCTCCCAAGTATCCAAGTGCGGGCGAAACCGTCATTAGACCCTATCTCTATTTATGTCGGTAGTTGATAGCTTTCATTTATGTCGGTGGTTTGTAGCGCCATTAGTGTCGGTAGTTGAGGCGGTGCGATCTCGTCCGCCGACTAAGATCTAGATCAACTGGATGTAACCCGAGGCCTCGAGTATAAGAAGGGTGCCCTCCCCCTCATTTTGTATCCATCCAACTCTTTCAAGAATACAAACTCCCTTTCTCTCCTCCAGAGCTCCTCTCTCTAGAAGCTTTCTCTCGATCCGGGTGTGCAAGCGAGTGTGCGGCGTTGATCGAGCAAGGCTTGGCTTGGGTGATCCAAAGTTGCCCGAGTCGCCGCGCGGTCACGATCCCAATCGATCGGCCGTGACAAGTGGTATCGAGCAAAGGAGAGATCCGCTTCCGAGATTGAAGAGCGCCAACTGTTCGAGAGAATGTCGAGCCGAGATCTTTGTTATGGATGGAGAGGCCGTGCAAGTCAAGGAACCTCGCGGCCGAGCGAAGAAAAGAGATGCCTCGATGGATGCTTTGCAGTGCGTTCGACGAGAAGATCGGGAAGGTCCGAAGTGCCGTGCTCGAGCTCATGGAAGGTCTTGACGAGGTGAGAGACCGGGTCATGGAGGTTGAGACTTCGCTTCGTGAAGACTTCACGACCGGCCTCAACGAAGCTGGGCAGCCCCGTTGCACGACAAGGACGAAGCCCTTGAAGCATCGATCGATGTGTTGAAGGAGCGCGTCCAAGTGATCGAGGAGGTGAGCCCATGTAGGGACGAGGTCGAAGCCATGAAGGCGGAGATCCAAGAGCTCAAGACCGAGCTCGCCCTATGCAAGCTTAGCATCACCAACGGTGTGGCACCTGCCCAAGCGGTGACTAAAATTGAAGTGCCGAAGCCGAAGGAGTTCAAAGGCGAACGATCCGCCAAGGAGGTGGACAACTTCGTCTGGAGCATGGAGCAATACTTTGGCGCCGTCAACATACACGACGAGCCGATCAAGGTACGAACAGCTTCTATGTTCCTTACGATACGGCGATGCTTTGGTGGCGCAATAGGTGTGATGAGACCGGGCGCGGTGCCAATCCCGTGGACACATGGGATGACTTCGTAGGAGAGTTCGGGACTACTTCTTCCCGGGTGGCGGAAGCCCGTAGCAAGCTCCATCGCCTCGAACAAAGAGGTACGGTCCGAGAGTACGTGAAGGAGTTCACGGAACTCAAACTCCAGATTCGCAACCTAAGCGAAGAGGAGGCCCTCGGAGCGTTCATGGATGGGTTGAAGCCATGGGCACTACTCGAGCTCAAGCGCCGGGACGTGAGTAGTCTTGGGAGAGCACTAAGCGTGGCCGAGTCGCTCGTCGACCTCACCAGAGCTGAACCAAGGAATAGGGCAAGAGAGTGGAGGTCGGATCGATCCGAGGATGAAGCTGGAGATGCTCCCCGTGCGCCGAGAGATCAACACGGCCGAGTCAAGACATGGGGCGAAGGCACTTCCAAGCCGTCCTTCCAAAGGGGTCGACCACAGACGGACTACGCGAGTAAGTTCGATCAACCCCCGCCTTCTCCTTGCTTTATCTGCAAAGGTCCACACTGGACCCAAAAGTGCCCGAAGAAGGGTCGAATCAACGCCCTCCTAGCCATCGAAGAGGCGGAGGAGGAGCCCAAAGAAGAGAAGAGGCGGTCGGATTGGAGCGGTGAAGATGATCAACGCCGTCCAAGCTCAGTCGCCAACCAAAGAAAAGGGGATTACCCCGAACACGGACATGTTCTTCGTGGAGGTCGAAGTGTGTGGCCGAACACTCTACGCTTTGGTCGACACGGGAGCGTCGAACATGTTCATGTCCACCGAGGCGGCAAAAGCCTTGGGTCTTCGCGTGGAGCCATCCGCGAAGTCCTACAAACCCATCAATTCGGGTGACTTCCGTGGCATAGGAGCGACTCCCGACGTGGACGTCAAGATCGGTGGATGGAGAGACAAGATGACTTTCGAGGTAATCCCACTTGACGACTACGATCTCATTTTGGGTATGCGGTTCTTCGATAGTGTGGGAGCTCGATCGACATGAGGACCAAGTGCATCAAAGTTCTGATCCAAAATGCCCGTCGATGATCCCCATGATCAAAGGGGTGGTCGACACCAAGACCATCGCGTCAATCCGACGCCTCGACAAGAGCTTGAAGGCCGTGAAGCGTATAAACAAGGCGACCGAGGTGAAGCCAAGGTTGAGTTGGATCCTACTCCAACCCATGCCATGCCAATCCAAGTACTCTTCCCCGAGGTTGAGTGCGCGCCGCGTGCTCCGTCCAAGCCAAAGGTGGAACCGTGCACCAAGTCCGAGCTGATCATAGAAGGGTGCGGTCCTTCGTACGTGAGCGTCCGCACGAAACAGAATCAAAAGAAGAGAGCCCGTGCTCGTGCGAGGAAGGCTGCCCGTCGAGCTGTGAGCGACGAGGGCGTCGCTCGATTGAGTGGGGGAGAATGTCACGGGCCGAAAGAAGGCCGACCCAAGAGGTTCCCCGGGGGACCGTGACGCAGCCTTGGAGGATCTCCTGCTCTCACTCGGGTTCCCGCCAAGTCTTCTCCCAAGTATCCAAGTGCGGGCGAAACCGACACAGATTCGGTAGTTGATAGCTTTCATTTATGTCGGTGGACTCAAAACTAACATGGTTTGCCGCCATCGACATTGACACTCCTATAAGAAGGGGGCCCCTCCATTCTTCCAACTCTTTCGAGTTAAGGCACGAGACACGTGCATGACAGGGAAACACGAATTGCCGGACCCAGTTGATAGTTCGAAGGCAATTGTACTGAGAGTGGAGATGGGCCAAAATGCCATTTGCTGCCGGCCCAATTATGGAAATTTTCTGTGTAGCACATAGAGGTCCATGTCTCCAGCCCATCAGCCCCTTTACGCATCCCGATTAAATAGCATATGATAGCCAATCATATTTTGAACCTCAAGCGGGAGCGTCTATTCATCACTTACAAAGTCGGACACGTTCGCACTGCCATCCTATCAGCATGATTACAAGCATCCTAATTTAGAATATGGCAAAAGTCGTATCGGCATAAAGAAATCTTTTCACCGACACTGATATTGCCATTCATAAAAGTTCACCATAGCTTTGATCTTTATCAAAATTCCAAACCCTTTCTGTCTAGGACTGTACACCCATTCAATCCCTGCACATCCACCCACATTCATTTGAGCTCAATCATAGTTTTTCACAAGCTAAACTTCAAGCAAGCTACCCCATTTTTACTCCATCTTGTCCAGGAAAAAGAAAAAAAAATCGTGAACTTAAACTTAAGCACATGCCCTGCTCAGTTAGAAAGTATCCGTTGCAGCTACGGAGTGAGAATGGGGCATCCATATCCTAACTAGAAAGGAAAATTGAAGACGACAGCATCAAATCGTTCTCAGTCTAGACATAGAAGGAAAGGGAATTTGCATGCGATGAGCCATCGCAAGATATCAGAGAGCATACAACCTATACACAAACTCCAACCATGATTTCAGTGTTGGTATGGCTTCTCATATCTCGAAATCTTCCTGACAAAGTATACTGAACATAAAATGTGCTTTCAGTATGCTTTGCAGGAAACCATACTGCAGAACAGATAGACATCAAGCACAACTCAGGCAGATGGCAGAAATGCAATGCATCCACACTTTCTAATGGCACAAATTCAGCAGCTCGATTTAAGTTTAAATCATATCAATACGGTCCATAACAGTTGCAACGGCATGTGTCACGAACGCCAAACTCTAATGTCGTTGAGAACTTTCTCAAACTCCATTTTAGGAACAAGAGTATATAGCAGCAGATGGTGCTAAAGAACCAGGTCATTTCATCGAGATAGTGATTTGACTATGAGAAGTAACAATTGAAGACAATAAAACTCCCAGATGTCTGGACTGCGTGCATCATGCTCAATAAAGCTGCTCAAGAATACCACTGATTTAACAGATGAAGGCTTTCAGAGATGCACTTGGAAGTTGGCCATGACAGGCAATTACAAAATTCACCAAGAGTAAAAGGACCAGGTGACGCAATGGATACAAAAAATGAAATCCATATGCAGGTAGAAGTGTTAAGCAAAAGCCTAAAGACTGGCGAAGAAAATGGCAAACAAATTGTTTCAAGGGACCTTCGGTTTTCCTTTTTTCTTTTATAAGAATGTGGCTCTCCATAAAAGGACACAATTAGCCTATGATAGGCATGCAATGATGACAGATAAAAGCAGCAGACCACTTGTTGGATGCCATCTCATCAAGTGGCTAGTTTGATGCTAGGCCGAAAGATTCTTTAAACTAGTCCTCATACTAGTCAAAAAGAAAAGCATATGACAGCTAGACATGCTTGTGCAAAACACAGTTTCAACTCCAAGCCAAAATTACACAAGATTTGTCATAAAGGAGTAGGACCTGCCAGCATAGCGTGCTCACTAAAGAACATAGAGCTAACAGTCAAATCCTGACAAAAGGAAGTTTCTCATCCATATGAAGAGAACATTTACAACACAGAGACCTGTATATAGAAATCTAAATGTCCATGAAAAGAACAGAGCATTCCAAGTTCCCACCATGAACAGAGGATTCAAGACCCAGCATATAGGCAATAAGTCTAATTAAAGGTTCAAGTCGTGCCAAGGGCCATATTAATCCATGACTTCGATGAAATTGCTTGTCAAGAACCACTATACGAGTATGACCAATTTGTAACCAGCTTCAGACAATATCCACCAACTAAAAGCGAGAAAGTGGAAGCTAACTCAATTGTGCAATACAGCATTTCGACCTAAATACCAGATGAAATACAGTGGAAGCAAAAGCACTAGAAACCACAATTCAGGAACAAAGATGCAGTCAATTGAACAAGAGGCCCACAGCCAAGGTAAAGAACCTTCAAAGATTGTAAACCATACAGTCAGTGTGCTCAAAGCAATGGAAGGATGGAATTGAATATCATCACTGAACAATTACAGATACACAACCTGAGACTTTATCATCACGATATAAAGGTAAAAGTCATGCAGGTGAGTGAAGGTGGGAAATATGGAATGCAAAAAATTATTAAAAGCGTGTTATAATATTAAGATTGGCATGTCCAGAATAGCTTAAGTGAGCACGATACTGTTCAGACAGAACAAATTTCTCGCAAAAGTTACATTCATGGTGTTAGTGGCTTTTACCCAGTTTGGGATCATATTGCGAGCACCTAACAGGAGACGATATGTTAGATAGACCCACATGGTCGACCTGCACAAGGTATTTATATAGTAAAGGTTGTACCAAGATTCTGTGGATTCGCGTAAGAGGAACACAACCGCTGATTGGGGGAGCACTAAATGATATTAGTTAGAACACAAGAATTTATTGAGAGTATTTGCCTGTACAAATTACCTAAGGTAATCACATTGACAGCTTCAGCACAAGCAAACAAATCTCTAATCACAAAACATGGCTACTTATATGTGCTCGGCTGCTGCCACCAACCTTCAAAAGCATGAAAATTGCAGAGAGGGCGATTCTCTAAGTACCACCATCAATACGAGTTCGAAACCCAATAAGAAATAAATTGCACCGTGTTCCCATCCGAACACGCGGATTAAATCTTCATATCAACTGATCACAGAGTATCCTCAAAATCTCATCCTTCTACAGGGTTACCTAGCACATAAGAGAACACCTCCCTAACAGGCGAGAACTCCACCAACCCAATGTCCACCCCATACCCGGCGACTGGCAACTTCAGGTCCCGCAACACGCAGAAGCCCTCGGCCATCCGCGTCTTCGGCACGTCCTGGGCTACCGTGCAGTACGGGGTCCAGGACTCGGGGCGGAACTCCTCCCCGACGTCGACGCCCTCCTTCCGCATGGCGTCGCACAGCTGGGAGTGCAGCTGGAGGAGCGCCATGTTGGCCTTGGGGGCGAGGAAGAGGACGTTGTTGTCGACGGGGAAGCTGCCGACGGCGAAGAAGGAAAGCGGGACGGGCTCCTGCCGGGCGGCGAAGGCCCGGACGACACCCTCGAGCTTGAGGGGCTCGAGGGAGGGGGAGGAGAGGAGGGTGATGTGGGGGCGGGCCTCGATCTCGATGAGCTGGGTGCTGATTTGGCGGCGGGCCAGGACGTTCCAGGCCTTGAGCACCTGGTTCTCCAGCGCCGGGTCGAAGTAGAGCTCGATTGCGTACCCCTGCGACATCGCGTTCGCCCCCCCGATGCTCGCTCCCTCGCTCGATCGATCGATCCCTGAGGGGCCCGCTCCGAAATGCGGAGACCGAAATCGGAGGCGGCTCCTCGGACGGCGGGTGGAATCGGCGGAATCGGAGGCGAGGGGGCTAGTCGGAAAACCCTAGGCGCGGGGCATTTCCGGCCGGAGGTTCTCCTCTTGCGGGCGGCGGCGAGATCTCGCGAATGGCGAGCTCGCTCTGAGAGCGACGGAGACGGGGACTGGCGCGGCGAGGAGAGAGAGAGAGAGGGGCGGCGATGGAGACTGTGGAAATGGCGGAGAGATGCGAGCGAGCGAGGATTAGAAGATTGATTCGGACGGAGGAGGAGAGAGAGAGAGAGAGAGAGAGAGACAGCAAGAGGGGTTGCTCTCGAAGACCAAAAAGCCAACCCAAGTGGATCGCGTCCGGAATCTTTAAAAAAAAAAAAAAAAAAGTAATCTTATAGTTATCTAAGTAAAATTAATGTTAATATTTCTAAGATTATAGGACAAGTTATACTCATCGTAACACAAAACTTGCTCATTACGACATGGGTATCTCCACCTTTTTCTTGCGTTACGAAAAAACCAAATTTTATGCATACCAGGGTACAATGTAAGTTCCGTTTTTTTTTTTTTTTTTGTCATAAAAAGGTTTGGGTTGTTAAGGTTACAATAGGCAAATTTATGATTTTTAGTAACATAAACAAAAGTTTGGGGTATGGTTTGGGGTTTTTTTTTTTTTTTTGTTATATTTACATTTAGTTATATTGCTTTAAAATTGACATAAGAAAATTGGACTCCTCTAGTGTTGTATAAATTAATTGAAAGCAATTTTAAGAATTTTGTATTTCCCTCTATCTTTTTATGCACTCTATCTTTTAGTAAAGAAGGAGATAAATACAATTTCATGCAAATTTTGCTCGCCATAGTCATAATTGTGTTGATGAGAGTCAAAAGGACAATGGATAAAATCTTTAAAAATATATATATTTTTGGTAATGAATTTATTTGACTAGGATGTTTCTAAAACGATATTTGGACGGTCGCCATTTCTTGGTCAACATAAGAGAGGATTCGACAATGAGAGCTCTTATGCAGTGTTTTTTGGGGTTATATAGGTTCCCACAACACATTATTGATATATTCATATAATAACATATTGCTAAACCAATGTTTCGATATTGATATTTTTAGTACGACCAAGGATCATAAGTTATGTTTGTAAAATTAATTTTCTTTTACTTTTGAGCAAATGAAAAATAGAAACTTATTCACTTGAAAATACCATTTCATTGATCAATTATTCAAAAATAAAGACTAATATAATTCCTTCTTTTTTTATCTTGTCCTTTAAAATATATACATAATGCATATCATTATGAATTATACGCTCATCGCACTTTCTTAAATTTTCTATACCAGCACTAAGATGCGTTTCTTTTGTTTAATTTAATTAGTTGATTATGATACGTATGTTCACTATAAAGTTGGAGTTAAATTTTAATCATCAGTTAGATATGACAAACCTTGTTCAATAAAGATGGTATGATGAACATTTACTAAGAATAACCGCTTTCAATTAAGACAAAACACATTAAATGATTTTATTGTTTATAGGTCAACGATAAAATCACCACGCGGTCGCGACCTTCGACTTCCTACCACCGACCCATCTTACGCGACCTCAAACTTGAAGCCAAGCCAAGACCTAAAACGGAAGGGGCTGCGGTGGTGGAGGGCAAATGACCATGAACATTATGGCTGAGTGATGGTGGCGAGCTGCGGTGGTGTATTGACGGTGGCGGTGGCGGTGGCGGTGGCGGCGGCGGTGCGAGTTAATTGGGTTGCGAATGGGAATGGCGATGGTCGTCAAGGGTGAGCGAAGGATGGCGGTTGCAGAAATGGTTATTTCTGTAAGAAGAAAGGTCCTTGCGAAGAGAGGGATGTCCATGCATCTTAGGCGTCTGGTGGGTGTTTCGAGACGTGGCATCATCCCAACACGACACGGAGTGAACTGTCGAGAGTCCCGACATACCAAGCCACTCCTCGGGAAAAAGGACAAGAACGGCGTCGGAGGGCAGTAAATAGCCCGTCCAATGCAGACAACCGCCACCGCTTCGGTTCAGCTAAACAATCCGAACCGGAGGTAGAAAAGAAAACACCCACAAACTTCTCCACCCGAGTTTTGTAAACTTCAACCGCAATCAAGACACTCAGCGGGAGAGGCGGGTGTAGTCCACCAGGTCGCCGTTGCAGAGGAAGATATGCAAGGTACAGCCGATTCGGAAGTCGATCAGAAGCTCTTCGACCGAAGACGGCGTGCCCAAAACCCCCTCGTTCCCATCGGTAACGACCCCATCTTCAGCATGCATGGCTCCGTTTATACGTTGCTGAACATCATGGTCTGTCTGTTACAAACGTTGTTCGCCATTCACGATCGATCTGCCATGCAGGGGCGTTCGTGACGGCGGGAGTGCTGGCGGCGGGGCTGATGAGTTTCCAGCAAGGGGACTCGCACCTGGGGCAGAAGCTGATGAGGGCTCGGGTCATTGCTCAAGGCGTCACCGTCGCTCTCATGGTCGGCACTGCTTATTACTGCGGCCAGAAATCCGCGAACCACCGCCTCTAACCCCAATCGCCGAGAGTGAATTGACCTCGACTTTCTGTCTTGCGTAAAATAAAGATCTCTCGCTTTCCCACCTCGGTAATTTTAGTTGAACCCTCTGTTAGATTCATGTTTTCCAGTGGCGTTGTGCCGTTTTGTCTCGTGCAAACGAAGGTGATCTGTCCGTGTACGACCGTCCGCGCACCGCGGCTTTTCTCTTGGTTTTTCCTTCACCTGTCCGTGTCTTGTTGATAGAGATCTTGAAGTCGGCATCGCATCGAGGCGTCATTTCGTCAGGGGTCGGTGAACTCTTTCGTTCCTTGATGTCACAGATCTTGTTTACGAATGTCTCGAGATACCCATTAAGCATACTTCACGAGACTTATAAAGTTACGACCTCACAAACTCTAGACTCGGTCCACATTAGGGATCTGCTAGACTATGCACGCCGAGGCTAACGAATTCGATGTACTTCCATGTGGCATGACACTCCGTTTCGAGGTTCTGTCCTTTATCACTCGACCGTCCATCGAAGCAGTCCCGCCAGTGTACGTGAACTCGGAAGGCGCCACGTGCCTACACTGGAATCGGCAGGTCTGGATGAGACTTTCTTGTGCAGAGGAAGTGGCATTTCACTGTCAAACCGTTTCTAGAGGCGAGGCCGGCCTCTTGTTGAAGAAGCCAAATGGCCCCTTCCTCTGTCTTTCTCGTCAACTCTCACGTCGAGAAGCGAAATTCGCAAGAATACAAATCTTACGTTGTGGAATCAGAAATAATTTATGCGCCTAATTGATACTGCCAATTAACACGAGCATTGGAATCTTCTCCCAATTCGCAATCAGCTTTACCGGCCCCGAGACAACGTCGTATTTAGATCTGTCGACTCAGAACTCCTGAGTCGGCGACGGTTTGTTGTCCGAAAATGAAGCGAACTCTGCTCGTCTGGGGGTTGATGGTGCCTTTCTTTTGCCTCCTAGGCTCGACGGGTGCGGTGATCGAGGCGGAGGTCAGGAGCTCGCTGATCAGCTTCCTAGGAAACCTCTCGAACGGGGTCGTTCCAGCCATCGGCTGGAAACAAGAGTCCGACCCCTGCGTCGACGGCTGGAACGGTATAGCTTGCGATGCGCAGAATGCTTCCGTGACGAAGGTGCGTCTCGAAGGGTTCAATCTTTCAGGGAGCCTCGACATGGGTTCTCTCTGCAATATGCCCGCCATCGCGAGCTCTCTTGTTCGCCTCGTTCTCAACGGGAACAACCTAGGCGGCGGAGTGCCCGCGCAGATCTCGATTTGCAGGCAGCTCACTCACTTGCAGATCGGCGAGAACAAGTTCGAGGGGGAACTTCCGGAGTCGCTAGCTACGTTGGATAATCTCAAAGTTCTTAATGTTTCGTACAATAACTTTTCTGGCAACTTGCCGAATTTGTCCATGATTTCGGGGCTCCAGATTTTCCTGGCTCAGGACAATCAGCTAAGCGGGAAGATTCCCGCATTCGACTTCTACAACTTCCACTACTTCAATGTCTCCTACAACAACTTCAGCGGCCAAATCCCGGATGTCCAAGATTATTTCAATTCGAGCAGCTTTATCGGCAATCCGTTCCTGTGCGGATATCCGCTCCCCAATAACTGTCCGCAAGATAAGGGAAAAGGCGTCTCCGGCGAGCAGGTACTTATGTACTCGGGCTATGCGCTACTGGGTTCAGTTCTCGTGGGCGCAGTCGGCTTCAAGCTCTGCAAGAAAAAGATGAAGAAGACAGGCAAGGTCGACTCAGAAAACAGCGCATCATCGAATCGACGGAAGCGGGAACAAGGCTACCGTTCCATCAAGTGAACACAAAACTAGTGCTACACTGAATAGACCAGAAGTCTCCGCTACCTCAGTCGAGAGCGGAGTGGTCTCGTCTTCCCTCGTGGTCGTCACGAGCCCGACCGTGAATGGGCTGATGTTCGAAGAGCTACTCCGGGCTCCGGCCGAGCTGCTCGGGAGAGGAAGGCACGGGAGCCTCTATAAGGTCATATGCGAAAACGGGGCAATGTATGCCGTGAAGAGGATCAAGGATTGGGCGATCTCGGGCGAGGACTTCAAGAAGAGGATGCAGAGGATAGACCAAGTGAAGCATCCGAACGTGCTCCCGGTCGCCGCCTTCTACTCCTCCCAGCAAGAGAAGCTTCTGGTCTATGAATTTCAGCAAAACGGAAGCCTGTTCAGGCTCCTTCATGGTATCCTGTGATCTCTCTCTCTCTCTCTCTCTCTCTCTCTGTAATGCTGTGTGTCGATGTGCATAGAGGAACAGCGTGGTTCAATGAAAATACGCAGATGCTCTCCTGTCTATATTCCAGGATAGCGAGCTGCGGAGATCCACATGGTGATAAGCCGTCGTATCCGAACAATTTAGCCACGACAAAAGTTTGTCGTAGAAAATTTGAGCACAGAATGGGATCTTGGTTATTTGCAGTGCCTCTTAGGAACTGGGTAGTAATTTAATTAACATCCTTGGCTAAATCTGATCGTCTGCTTATAAATTTCAGGAACCCAGATGGGAAGAGCATTCGAGTGGGGCAGCAGGCTCAACTTCGCGGCCAGCATCGCCAAGGGTCTCGCCACCATGCATCGAGAACTCCGTGATGCCGGAATTGCTCATGGCAACCTGAAATCCTCCAACATCTTGCTGACTAAGGACATGGAGCCCTGCATCAGTGAGTATGGTCTAATGGTGCTGTACGATCACCAAGACCTGACTCCATCATTGATCACCCCCGCGTTCAAACCCGACCGTAGATCCAATCCAAGCGCGCCGAGAGCCTTCGGCTCGGATGTGTACGGCTTTGGCGTGATCCTCCTCGAGCTACTGACCGGGAAGATGGTCCATGACAAAGGGTTCGACTTGCCCAAGTGGGTCCTGTCCGTCGTCCAGGAGGAGTGGACCGTGGAAGTGTTCGATAAGTCCCTGATCTCGGAAGGAGTGAGCGAGGAGCGGATGGTGAACTTACTTCAGGTGGCCATCAAATGCGTCAACCGCTCGCCGGAGGCCAGGCCGAGCATGACACAGGTCGCATCCATGATCGCCACGATAAAGAGGAGGAAGACAGGTCTCTAGCATATGAAACCTGATTTGGCTTAGGCCTTCTCTAAATCCTGATAGAATTCGCAATTAGGTGGCAATAGAATCAGGCCAAAAGGGAGAGTGAAATTTCTAGCCAATTTAAAGTATGAATCTGGCTTTTTCATGAATAAATAAGCAGTAAACACCGCTTGTCATGTCTCTAGAATCTTAGTACTCATGTATGCTGCATCACGTACTTTAGTGCCGATACAGATACTATTACTAGAAAAATTCAATTTCATTTCTTGGTACCGAGACGATACGTTATTTGAAATTAGAACTTTATCATGGTCATATACCCAACAGACAAATGGTCTTGGTCCCGACTCTGCCAAGATCAAGGCAGTTTGTAGTTTGGTGTTAAACCGTTGTCCCCATTTTAATCTCCGCTCCACACAGCGACACCCAACTAAACAACGGGCTCGGCGAGATTTCTCCGATCTCATCCTAGTGCCTTGACCGGTCCATCAATAAGCTCTTTTCTACATCGAAAACTTTTGCCTGTCTTAGCTAAAGAATTCAATGACTGAGCGATCGAGATGACTTCTAATTTGAGTCGACCTTCTCATATTCGCACGCTGGAGTGAGTACTGGCTAATTTGGGCTGAGTGAGACCTTATTAGGACCGGGCCGACAGGCCAAGGGATCGTGCCAGTCCGGGCACAGCACGGCCCATTGGCGGGCCGCGTCCCATCTTGGGCCTGGGCCAGGCTGAGCCAGGGGTCCCAAAATTCAATCACATTTGGGCCACTAATCCAGTGACCCGAAACTTGCCCAGTGGGCAATCATTGGCTCGTGACTTTCCGAAATGGCGGAAGAGGAGGGCCACCGTGATTCGTGGCTTTCCTACCCCACTAACGTCTATGACATCATCGGAGCCCACGATCAGTACTAGCCAGCGGATCCTGAAAGACAGTACGTGCAGCAGCTTGTCCGCGACAAAATTTGAGAAATGACTGTGGTAAGGCATGATTGGTTTTCGCAACAAATTGTGCCTCACCTGGACAAAAGGGAACAACCGCGACCCCGTGTCGTCCGGATCACAGCGAGGGATGCGTTCTCTAGTTAAGTTTTGTACAGCCGTTACTGGGGCACCAATATGTGTCACCTTTTTTCTTTCAAATTATTTGAGATATGTACTTGTACTTCGATTTGTATTCCATAATTCTCCGCAATTTAACTGTTCATTGCTGCTTTTAACATTTGAAAATTAACTAGTTTAACTTATTATCTAAACCTTTTCCATTCGCAAAAGACAATAAATCACTAGCCTCGGACTAACCATGCCCAGGCCCGACCCGACAATATGTCGGGTATAGGCAAGTGGTCACTCCTACTAAAAACCAATAGGTAGAGCTGTTAAACGGATGGGTCGGGTCGGGTCATTAATGGGTTGACCCAAATTGACCCATTAACCCATTTATGATCCATTTTATATTTAATGTAAAATTTTCAACCCATACCAAACCCGACCCATACCCAACCCCCATATTAATAAAATATTTTTTTTTAACCAAATTTAGGAAAACTTATTCTTACGTTTTTTTTTTTTAAAGATTATATTACTAAAAAAACTTCCAATCAATAATTTTTCAATTTTTTTACAATTTTTTTTATAATTGTAACCGGAGGAAGAAGAAAGAAAAAAAAAAAAAAAAAAAAATAAAAATATAATTTAATTTCGGTTTTTATAAAAAAAAATTGTAAAATTAAGGAGATGAGAGAGAAATTGTGAGGTTTTGAGTGAAAATAAATTGGTTCATTTTTAATGGGTTGATAAATGGGTCATAAACGGGTCAAAGAGCTGACCCATTTAAAACCCATATATATTAGTCTTGAGTCTTGACCCATTAAAACTCATTATGGGTGCTTTATGAAATAAAGCTTGACCAATTAATGACCCATTTAACCATAAATGGGTTGTGCAACCCATTTAACACCTCTACCAATAGGTAAAGATTTCACAAATGTTATAACTTATTTGCAACACTCACTTATGTATCACAAGTATTATGGCACTCAAATAATCGGTTAAAAAGTTATGTGAAATTGAAGTGATAAAAAAAAAATTATGACATTCGAGTGATCGAAAAAGATAATAAATTACTAGCCTCGGACTAACCATGCCTCGGCCTAACCTGACGATATGCTGGATATAAGTAGGTGGTCACTCCTACTAAAAACCAATAGGTAAAGATTCCATAAGTATTATAATTTTTATGTGGCGTGTTATGGCACTCAGTAATCGGTTAAAAGTTATGTGGAATTGAAGTGATAAAATTTTTTTATGACATTTAAATGATCGAAAAAAAGTCATGACATTTGAACGAGCATTGTACAACATTTATGATGTACTGCCGACCAAGACTATCACCAAAACCAAACCTCTCCATGTTCTCCACGATAATCATCCCCAATAATCATTTCTTCCCCATGCGCCCACCCTAACTAACCACTCCGCAATCAAGCGGGAGTAAGAAATCAAACCCCTCATGATCACAACCTTCCCATTAGGCCAAAACACCAAAGAGGAAGGAAGAGAAGACCACGCATGCTGCCCATTCTCGTCGGCCCAAAACCACACTTGGCGCCAAAGAATTTTTAAAAAATAAAAAACCGCCAACAAAAAATAATCGTGCTCACATAAGACGGTCGTCGCGCCAGCGTCAGTCCCGGCCCCCCCGCGCCCGTCGCCATCGAATGATTTGGGACTACATGTCAAACCGGGAGCGAAATGATTATAAAAGAGACAATGGGCGACGCACCAGAAAAATGATTTCCAGGCCGGGGATCCTCACCTTACCTAACGCCCCCTCGTCACGTCCATCACTCGAGCTCGATCGCTCCCCCTTTTCTTCCCCCCCACCACCCTAGCGTACAGCTCGCAAATGATTGTCGCTTTTTGGCCTCTCTCTCTCCGACCTAATTCCCTTCTAAGCACAGATAAAAAATCCCACAACCAACACCCTTTCTTGTCTTCTAAATGAGCTGTTCTTGCTTCAATCTCCTAGCCCAAAAAAGACAGAGAAAATAAAAGAGAAAATGATACAAATGTACCTAGACTTTGGCCCATTATATAATATGATCCGTAAATTTTTAATTTATTCAATACAGCCCCTAAATTTTAACTAGACATTAGAAAGACAACGTTGAATGTCTCTGTATAATTTAGGGATTAAGTTGAATACATGTAAAAAATTCACAAATTATACTAAATAAAGTCACATTATATATTGGACTAAAATTTGAACATATTAAACAAAATAAATTATTTTAATAAAATATCACGTGGATTGTTTTCTTATTTAATTGTTTTTATTTGGGTTATGGTATAACGACCTCTATGTAGGCCCCACCACTCTATTGAAAATTCCCCTCAAAGCATGTTACCCCGAAAAGGGATAAAATAAATTAATGTAATGGTCTATAGATCGTGTAATTAACACCCCCACTTTTTGGCACTGGGTGTCATTTCAATACGCACTTTTTGTGTATTTCGCTTTTTGACTTCATTTCAGCCAATGAAAAAGGGTAAAGTTATCGAGCTTACTCTGTACGACGAGAAAAAAAAATCCCTGTCGACTTTTTTGATTGGAGCGACGGAGATTCCTTACTTAAGAACCGGAAGTTCATCGCTCGAATTTTATCGACCGAGTGGAAACTGTTCTAAATTAGGACCACATGATTACAACTTATAGAATTCTTCATGAGCCTCCAAATGATGAGCTCGTGAGGCTCGTGCTATTGGATTATAAAACAAAGTGATAAAAGAAAAAGAAAACTCGATCGCTTACATAGTTCGTGTTGTTTATTTGTTAATTTACAAAACTTGTGATTTCGAAACCGACACATTTCAAATACTACATCAAAAACTTATTACATTCATGTTAATTCAGTTATTTAGTCATAAAATTATTACACTTGTGCTATTTCAGTTTCATATTTAGTCATTAACCCTTTAATAATTTGTCAATATATTCATTTAGACAAGTCTTGACTGAAAATTATTGACATAACAGTCTAGTTAGCACTGACTGTTTTATGTAAAATAGTTGGCGCAAATGTAGACAAATTTTTAATTTTTTTTATTCTTTTCTCCTTTGTTTCTTTTTTTTTCCCCAACCTTAGGCTAGCGAGGTCATTGGTCCAACAAGCAAGGGTCGGCCGACAACCTCCTCCATCCAAGGTAAGGAAAAAAGAAAAAAAATTCAAAAGAATTTTAAAAAATGTGTTCAAGTGAGTGTTGACCGCTGTCGACGCTAACTCGACTACTAAAACTAAAACGTTTAAAACTTAAATCGGTCAAATTAAAATATTTCGAGACTGAATTAACACAACATGTAATATGTTCATATGATTTTTTTTTTTTTAAATTTCCCACACTACGTCAATGTCTAACAAAAAAAGAAAAGGTCATAATCAAAACGAGAAATCAAAAAGAGAAATAGTAGTTTCTGGACTTTCGAATTAATTAAGAAGAACCCGAAAAAGAGATTTGGCAGGAGGTCTCGTCCCGTGGGCTCATCTGAGTTATCTCCACGGTAACAGCGCCGGCTTTTGTTTTTATCTGCTTTTCCTTTGAGCTCGATTAAGCCCCTCCACCTCCAGGCAATCGTGCGACGCCACGTGTCCCGGCCTTCGTGCATCCCGAAGCGCGGAATCTCTCGCTCTTCGCAGGCTCGACTCAAAGTGGCGCGCGCGACGACTTTTTAAAAAGAAGGCCCAGGCCCACCTCGTAACCCGCATTTGGCACTTTGTTCGCCAACGGTTGACCGTGCCCGACTCCCCCCCCCGCGCCGTCTTCCCGCGTGCCCCCCACTCGCCCCCGCATTCTCTCTCTCTCTCTCTCTAGGTGAGGAAAATAAAGGTGTGCATCGATCCTCGTTCAATCTGGAACCGGTCTTGGCCACTTTGGTTTAAGGCCGATCCCCATAAGAGTTGGGTAGACTCATGGGTTCAAAACTCGGGAACTAAATGGGTCCGGTTCGATTCTTTATTAGTCTTAAATTCACTGATTCAATTCAGATTTCGAACTGATCACGTTAATTCCATATCAAATTATCTCTGAGGGATTTGCAGTCATCGTGGAAATTCTATTTTCCCTAAGATTAGTATCTTCCTTAGAAAGGAAATAAATAGCAAAATAATATAACCAATCTTCAATCAATTTTGAACCAGTAATTAGTTTTTTTCCCCATAAAATTTTGCCTGAAGCACTTCGACGGGAATCGGGATATAACTCCATTCATAAGTTAGCAAACATAAACTTCTGAAATATTTTAATGTGGGAGTTGCGATTTGAACATGAAACTTCTGATACGTAAAACAAATGCCTAATCTTTGCTTATATTAAGATGGAATGATCACTTGTTGAGGTAGGCAAAGAAATTTTTTGAGACCGACAAGACCCTAATTTATATTAGTACTCTTGGCATGCAAGTAGTTAGATATTCTCTTCATGTACGGACAAAGTGTAAGAAAAGCAATTACCTTAAAAAGAGCAATTTGTTCTGCGAATCCGGGACCCTTTTGTTAGAACGAACTTGTACCGCTTAAAGTAATAGGTTCTCCTCGCGACTTATACAAGGTTTCATACCGATTTCATCATTGATTTCTCGGGAAAGAGAGAGCGCAAATAGGAGTGTTTCTTCACGCCACGCTCGGCGGCAAAATACATCTGCGAAAGTGTGTGCTGCCATCGAGCCTCTTGAGGTTCTTTTTGGCATCCCTTTAACTCCCCACTTTGGTGCTTTTGCTCTCTCTCTGGCTGGCTCTGTGTCACCACCACCACCACCACCACCACCACCACCACTCCCCCACTCCACCATCAACAGCTCCGAAGAGAGAGAGAGAGAGAGAGAGAGAGAGAGAGACGCCCTCTTTCTTGCACGCTAGCGCACGCTTCTAGAGGGAGGAAAAAAAGACCTGAGAAGCGAGGGCATCTCTCTGTCCTGATTCATTTCGCTTTCCTCCCTCCTCACGAGCTGGGGGCTACCCAGATTTGAATAAGCAAAAGCTACTCCCTCTCTGTCTTCTCTAGGGTTTTTCCCCCACCGCCCCGGGGCTCTTTCTCCATGGGAAGAGCGTCTTGGGGTCTGCGCTGATGGTGGGTGCCTCTTGAATCTTTAAGTTTCTGGGTAAGTTCTCCTCCTTCCCACCACCTTTTTGGCATCTCTGTAATCAGTGCTTGGAGTTTGGTGTCGAAGGGCATCTGTTTCTCCTCAAATCTTGGTGGCAAGAGCGTGTGGGGGGGTGCTGAAACGTGGCGGTGCTTGGGTTTGAGTAGTGTGGGCTGCGCTTTCGCCTTGCGGAAGTGGGAGGAGCAGTGTCTTCGAGTGTGGAACGAGATCTGGGATGTGTTATGTCAGAAGTTAAAGGCTTTACGCTGTATCTGGAGAGTGCCCGTGTGAATATGTACTTGAATCAGCATCAACTCCAGCGAAAAGATGGGTTTTTTTCATCTCACCCGCCTCCTTTTTCACGTTCGTCCCCCTACATCGGTGCTTTCCACATAGAAGCAAGCTCTTCATCGTCATCACCACCGCCGCCGTCGTCTTCGGTACCACCGCCGCCACCACCATCATCTTCTGGTGCTAGGATTAGTCCTACGGTTCTTTTCATTATTATTATTTTGGCTGTGTTGTTCTTCATTTCTGGCCTCCTCCATCTGCTTGTGAGATTTCTTATAAAGCACCCATCTTCGTCAGCGTCCTCTCAATCGAATAGATATCCGGAGATTTCGGGCTCTGATGCTCTGCAGAGACAGTTGCAGCAGCTTTTCCATCTCCATGACTCTGGTTTAGATCAGGCTTTTATAGATGCTCTTCCTGTTTTCCAGTACAAGGAGATCGTGGGTCTGAAAGAGCCGTTTGATTGCGCCGTCTGCCTCTGTGAATTCACTGAGAAGGATAAGTTGAGGTTGCTGCCGACGTGTAGCCATGCCTTCCATCTCGGTTGCATTGATACCTGGCTTTTGTCGAACTCGACTTGCCCTCTTTGTAGGGGGACCCTTTTCGCTCCGGGGTTTTCCATTGAAAACCCGATGTTCGACTACGATGATCCGAAGAGAAGAAGATGGGTATCTTGGTAATGGAGAAAATGGATTGGCTACGAATCATAAAGCGGCAGATATTGAAGAAATTGTCGTGGAAAAGGGCGTTTACCAGTGAGACTTGGTAAATTCAGAAGGATGAACAATGATGTGAGGGACGAAGGAGTCGGAGAGACAAGTAGCAGCAATTTAGACGCCCGGCGATGTTATTCAATGGGTTCATATCAGTATGTGCTCGGTGATTCTGAACTGCGGGTCTCTTTGCATCATGATAGTCCCGGCAATGTTGCCAAAATCACAGAAGGGGACAACCTAATGGAGATTTTTCTGTTCATGTGGATATGGAGGAGAAGAAAATGAAAAGTGTGGCTAAAGGTGAGAGCTACTCTGTTTCCAAAATCTGGCTTTGGTCCAAAAAGAGCAAATTCTCTAGATCTTCAGATAACCAGATGGACATGCCTTCCTCTATTAAAATGGACTTTTAGTGGCTTAGAACTGAGATTGAGCATGTGATGCATTGCTTTTCTGTGATGCTTGATGATTCATTTCTTTGAAAGTACCTTGTGATGCAATTCCATGGCATTTCACTTACAATCCTTGCGAATGCTAATAGAGAAATTGAATGAGTTGGCCATGGCACGCATAATGTTCTGGGTTTTCTGCATTTAAGCCAAGTCTCTCCTCTTATTCTGCTGAGGAGGATTTAGTCGAGATAGGCTCCTTATTTTCTTGTTCAAGTGTCAAAAGGCTTCTTATTATTTTAGTTGGAGTGTCAATTCTATATAGAACATTGAATCACAAGAGAAGTATCCCTTTCTATGACTTGCAAATATGTTCTTCAAAAATGGAGTTTGGGAATCTGAACTTGCGTTCTGAAAAATCAAAGGTGTTTGTACCCTGGCCTTTTCTTTTGGCACATGAAGTCACCTTCAGTTGTCTTATAGAGTAACAAAGTTATGTTGTGGAATGAGAAAGTGCTTTGATCAATCATGTGAGTACAAACCTCTCTTTCTTCTCGCCGTCAGGCACGCTGCAAGATTTTTATCCAGGAGAATGTGGAAAGCCAGCGAATACACTCTCCTGTGTCCTATCTTATTTGTTCAGACATCGGTTAAACTTCGACTCCCAAATATTTCTTTCAGAGGAAAGGGGGCTTTCTTCTACCCAATTGGGAATACATTTAATCTTGGTATCAATTGCCTATTTAGGGTTCCTGGTTGCTTCCTTCACTCTGCAATATCTACTCCAAATGACAACAATGCATGAGCTGAGAAAGGTTGAGATGCTGTTGCATTGGTTGTGGTGAGGTTCCATGGGAGCATTCTTGGGGGAAAGTATATATTTTTCTTCCTGTTTATGCAATAATTGACAGATGTTATATTTAAGAACTTGCTGCTAGTTTGCAAAAGGTGTGGGGTCTGTCATATGCTCAACCCCATGTGAGCATGTTGAAATCAAGCCCTTGTTAACTTAAAAACCCCCCTCTCCCCCTTCTTAAAGAGCTGATTTTCTTGTTTCTTTGCACGGCGATGATGATGGGTTGGCTGGACTTAAACAGGGTTTGAAAAGGAGTGCTTATCGTGTAGTTCAAGATTTAAATGAGCAGGTGAGATGGTTGAGACTTGGAAATTGTTATATAGGAACGATGCCAAAGAGGGGTTGTCTTGTTCTTTAAGGATGTTTACTAATGACAAAAAGGTTCAACGCCATTGTTTATTACCGTCCGCTGCATGGCGTCGAGCGTTTGTCTGAGCTGGTTTGGTCGGTGTGATGCTCGTGTCCGTGTCTTCTTCCATGTCCACCCACCCCCACCATCTGCGATGACTACCAGATTCAACAAGATCCATAGAAAATGGTAGTGATGGACTATTCTCAATTCTTGAGCTGGTCTCATTGAGAGCACTATTCACAGGACAAGTAAAATTGTAACTTCGTTTACATTGTTCGAAGAGAGAGCTAGCAAGTCATGTTCTAGTCGATGAATCATCGGCATAGATCGCATGATAGTCAAGGTTTCAGGGCCTTAATTGAGATTCAAACCTCACTGATGCATCACACAAAACCTAACCCGGAATTTCGGACGTCGGCTCCGGCTGCCCGTCTCGACCTTTTCGCAAATGAGTAGAATAAAAGACAGAGAGATGATGTTAGAAAGGTCGATGAGGCCGCACATTTGACCATAGTTTCGAGCTGCTCCCATTTTACTTACAAAAGTCGTCCGCTTGGTTGAAGTGGAACTTCAATCCGACCAATTCAATTGTCATCTTTTTTGGAAGAAAATCAGCTATTGTCAAGAAGAAAAATTCACACCAGACGAACTTATCGACCGTTGATAGAAAATCTATAACTATCGAATCCCTCAAATCAGTGGTATTTGAAATTATTTGTACGAATTTTGTTTGACGCTGTCGATGCACCTATTTTATTTTCCCGCTCACATGATCTCTACTTTTTCGTTTTCCTGTTATGGTTGGAAGTCCTTCGAGAAAGGGGGGGCCATGTCCTTCTGTCTCTGCTTCGACGGGCGCAGTTGGGATTGGACGGTTTGGCGAGTTTTTACTGGGATCCCCACCAGAATCCAAGCCCCTTGTGACCGTACGGAGTATTCTCTTTTACAGACACTGCTCTTCGCGTGCTTTGAATGTGGTTCCCGGGTTCCTGCTCATCTAGCGTGGTGGTTCTGGAGCCACATCTTCTTTATGTTTTTGTCGTCTGATGTGTTGAAAATTTCGGATTTGAAAACATTAAAGTAAGTGAATTGCAAAATTT
This sequence comes from Eucalyptus marginata, assembly GCA_014182565.1. Taxonomy (NCBI): domain Eukaryota; kingdom Viridiplantae; phylum Streptophyta; class Magnoliopsida; order Myrtales; family Myrtaceae; genus Eucalyptus; species Eucalyptus marginata. The sequence goes on from CM024594.1 coordinate 28,232,364, forward strand.
AAATTATGTAACAAGCAATGAGTGAAAAGTCAATCCGGATCGATCTAAAACCGGTTGAGTAAGCCACGTGATGCTTGGCTTAACAATTCAGGTTTATTGTTCTTCATACATTTCTAAATGTCTTGAGACTAATTTCGCGTGTTTTGAATGTGGTTCTCGAGTTTCTGGTCATCTAGCGTGGTGGTTCTGGAGCCACATCTTCCTTATGTTTTGTCATTTGATGAGTTGAAAATTTCGGATTTGAAAACAATTAAGTGAATTGTAAAGTTTAAATTATGTAACAAGCAATGAGTGAAAAGTCAATCCGGATCGATCTAAAGCCGGTTGAGTAAGCCACGTGATGCTCGGCTTGACAATTCAGGTCTATTGTTCTTCATACATTTGTAAATGTCTTGAGACTAATTTCGCGTGCTTTGAATGTGGTTCCCGAGTTTCTGGTCATCTAGCGTGGTGGTTTTGGAGCCACATCTTCTTTATGTTTTGTCGTTTGATGCGTTGAAAATTTCGGATTTGAAAACATTAAAGTAAGTGAATTGCAAAGTTTCAATTATGTAACAAGCAATGAGTGAAAAGTCGATCCGGATCGATCTAAAGCTGGTTGAGTAAGCCATGTGATGCTTGGCTTGATAATTCAGTTATATTGTTCTTCATACATTTGTAAATGTCTTGAGACTATACGGTCACATGACATTTTACCATGTGTTTATACAGTCCAAGCATGAGCTACACAATGAAGGAAGCTCTAAGCATGTACTGAGCATTCACGATCTTAAAAAGGATTTATAGAGTTGGTGAAACATCTCATCTTTTGGGGGTTTGAGAAGCCTGAGGAATTAGGTTGGATTCTTAGGTTGGTGTGTCCGTGGTGAAAATGATTCTTCAACAATCTTATAATCTCGATCAGGATGGCTGTTTTAATGAATTGAAATCGTGGAATTTTATTGAGGACAATTTGACTTGCATTCAGTACATTGCCGACGTGCCTAATCAGATAAGACGGGAGGAATTTGACGAGTGTCCCCCCTAAATTCTAAGAGTCTTTGACAACCATAAGATGAAAAGTGTAAATCTTGTCCGTCGACCAAAGAACTAAGGCATTTTTGTATGTTTCGGACATTTTCTATAGAAAGTCACGAAAAAGAAAAGAAAAAGTAAAAGCAATTGGTCATGATACGCACAGTCCGGGGTCCATAGAGCCGCCCCCACTTCCACAATACCAAGAGAGCTACAAGCCAAATTCTATCTCTCGATGCCCCTTCGTTTCGTTCTTCCCTAGGCCACATCCGTCCTGCGACCCTCGCGATTTCCGGGTCAGCAACAGTTCGGATCGATGCCGAGGTGGTCCTTCGTCCCGGCTCTGCAGCAAAACAACAATTTTGGAATTAATTGGTCCGGCAGCAGATCAGTCAGAAGATGACTAAAAATAGCTGAGAAGAAGACGATAGGCATGGGTACAGCTTGGTGCGTACTCGTGTTGAATGCGGAAGCTGCACCCACTTGCGACATTGCCATGCTGTGGTTTTTCTTTTTCTTTTTCGATTTAGAGTGGACGAGAAAATCACTTTGCAGGAGGAAATCCTAAGCCTGATGCTCGAGTAGTTTCATAGATGGGCCAGTTAGACCCGTCAAAAATGAGTCACTTAATCATTTCTCAACCCATATGAGTGTTAAGGTCGTAAATAGGTTAGTTATATCATGTGAATGATTGTATATAAATTTAATTAAAATATGGATGTTAAATGGGTCATAAATGGATTTTACAATTTATTTAAATTCAATCCATTTCATGACTTTATTTTTATTATTTCTCGCCCTCACTCGATTTTGCGTTCACTCATTACACATTTTCCCCTTAGTTTGGATATGATTTTTGTAAATTGGGTTAAATATGAAAAGTATTTTAACAATATGATTGAGTCGGGTATGAGTCACTAGATTTGCATTGAAAATGAGTTAAAATGAGTTAAATGGATTTATTTGAGTTTGACCATTTTCGACCTGACTCAAATCTGACCCACCCGTTTGATGGAGTTTACAGATTAAGAATAGAGCCGGCACCAACCTGATTAGGTGGTCCGAACAGGCTATGCTCTGGAAAATCTTTTCAGGATTGCCTTGGAACCAGTCGTTTCTTTTCTGATTCTTGCCTGATGAAGTTTCCTTGTGCTAATAAAACAGAAATAGCAAACCTCAGGAAAGATGGAAATCACCAAGTAGGATTTTCGGGATGAAGCAGAGGAGAGAACTGCTCACTAGACTCCGAAAGCAGGAGACCAACTCTTGCTATGTTCCTTCACCAGTTATTGACAGATTGGGATTGGAGGTGTAGATAAGACTGAAATTCACGAGCAGATGCTGATCGGTGAGATCAGTGAGACTGTCCACAACCTTTACAAGCTTTTCAAATGGAGTAGTTTGTAGCATTCTTTCCGCCATTCTCGTCCTCATCTTCGCCGACGTGGTCGTTGCCGCTCCTATCGCCGCCACGAATCTTCAGGGCAGTTATCCTTTTTGGACTAGTAACTCAACACAGATGCAGGTAGAGTAGATCTGATAACCAAAGATAAAGCCGCAGAATAACTTTCGCGAATGAGAGTAGATCTGATATTGTTGTCGTTTTTGATAATCACCCCTAACAAGATTCTCTTCAAACTTTGCTGGTCAATAAAGAAAAGTGCAGGGGAATCAATAGGTTACTTTCACTCACGTTATCTCTGATACATTCCTCAACGGAGAAGAAAAGTTCAAAGAAAGAGACGGATGCTACAGCCTAACTCTCATATTTTTACAGCGTGATTCTACCATATCATTTTTCATGCCCTCACATAACAAACTTACTTATCAGAAAGGTAGAAAGGAAGAAGGAAAACATGACAAACTTGTGTATCTACCATTCATGTAAAATCGCTAGATCTGGTCCTCAGTATCCATGAGAGTAACCCATGTAGTTGATTCGAGGCCGGAATGTTGCGGTGGTCGAACCGGGGATCTCCGTAGTCGACGGCCTTGATCACCATGGCTTCGCGCCGGCCATCTTGTTCTTGGACCGCACCGAAGACTATCTCATTCGTCTCACAGCTCCTCTCGTAGTACGTGTTTGGTTCGGGCGAGTAATGCCGGTGGTGGTGCTGTTGATGGTGCTGCATTTGCCTTGGCTGCTGCTGCTGCTGCTGCTGCTGCTGGGTGCTGGTGCTGGTGCTGCTGGGAGTAATCCCCAACCCACCTGCCGTAGTGACCCTGGCTTTGCCTGAAGTGTTGACTCTTCTCAATTTCTTTGCTCACAAACGGGTAGTTCCTCTTTGGGGTTGGAGTTCTGGTCTCTAATGGTGGCGGAGGATCATCTCCATCAGGAATCGCAAAGCTTTCCTGCATCGGCCATGAATTGGTGTGTTCATTGTATAACTGCTGTTGCTGCTGCTGACGGAAATCAAAGTGCTGGGGTTTCCTCTTAGAACCAGAAATAATTTCGGCCATGGATGAGCCGGAGTTGACCACGAGCCTCCCAATCGAAGAGAATAAACCCTCTTCTTCTGGTAGTTCAGATTCCCCCTCCGGCGGTATTAGAGGGGGTCTAACTGATTTAGGAGGCCTGTGATATGGTGGCACAGGCGACATTTTCTTCATTGGAGGTTTTAAATCCTGCAGTAGAAGAAGAAATGAGTAACTGGAGCTTGTTGGATTCTAGCCATAAGGAAGCTCAGCAACATACTGTCTTTACATGGGAACATCTACTCCAAGACTTGCTTATAGGCATAGATTAGTTCCCAAGAATAAGCCAAATTAATAATCATCAAAGAAAAGACCGAGCATCAACAGGAAACGCATCCTGAAGGATTTTGGCAAGCGGAAGTCAGGCATTTCGGCTTAAATCTGTCTGAGAAATGCTATCAACAGAAAGACCTCCAAATTAACAGGTCCAGTTCATGAGGGGACATGAGCAAGATACATATTCTGACTCACACATATATTACAAATTGCATGTTTTCTTATTCTTAGGTTTAAATAAATTTCAAAAAGTGAGGTCACATACACCCCGGGAAGAAAACATGGCCTTCACTCTTTGCTGCAGTAGCGCCAACATATAACCAAAAAAGCCAGCCGCAGCAAGTACTGCTATTCCTGTAATTACAAGCAAAAGTAAATTGAAAATTCCAAATTTAAAGAGAACAGGAGAATTGCATTGAGAGTTCAATAGTTGCATTTGTACCTAAATGAAAGCTCTCATTGGACGCATGGGAACAATCATCATCTTGAAGTTGTATTTCCCGAATGGCCTGGTTACCTCTGTCTATTATCAGAAGAGAACAGCTACTACCAACATAAACAACATCAAAATCATCTGAAAACTTCGCATCCTCGCTTGGGCCGTCAATATGACCTCCTCCTCGACCCCGTTTCCCACCAGCTATGGTTGACATGCCTATTCAAGAAAAATGCGTCCATTCATTATTAGCGTCACCAATGACCATGTCATACATCAACCTGGACTAATGCGATGAAAACACCGCAACTATTCACTTGTTTGTACTATACCTGTGTCACTGATCTTTCTGATGGCCATATTCATTGTGTCGGCAATGTAAACATTCCCTCTATTATCAATAGTAAGCCCCTTAGGATGGCTCATCCTTGCTTCTTTAGTCTTTCCATCTACATGCCCAGAATAGCCCTCAGGTGAGCCAGCAATTAGCTTGGGCCTGCTATCTGCAATTAATTGATTCGTATTAATGGATAAATGATCTGCAGTTAATCAATTCATCTTGATGCATAAATAGAATGCCTCTAACACATCATGAAGATGCATATGATATTACTTTTAGACCTATATTGGCTTACAGATGAGAGATTTTTTCTCAACAGCTCTTTTACATAATCCCAGGTAATCACAGCTATTTTTGTCCAAAAGTAAAATGACTCTGTCATATAGTTGTGTTGTCTTCAATAAACCAATTTTGACATATTAAATTGATAAAGCAGTCAAGTTTCATCATATTAACTAAAGCACTTATTTCAAAGCTTCAAGAGGGTTGCAAATTTGACACCTCGAACAAGTTAGAAACATGGTATAGTAAAAGCATGAAGCAGCTTCAGTGAAGAAGAAAAGAATAAAGGAGACAAAGGGCAACAGGAAAAGTAACTAACAAGCTTTCTCTGCTGCTTATATGATCTAAATCTAAGGGGTACAAAAAAAAGCAGATACTCCAAAAACCAACAAAATTATAACCAGAAATCAAAAAGTCACAGCAAAAATCCAGCAGCACGGTAAAAGCAAAATTTTCAGTGATGCAGTAGCACATTTTACATTTAGATTATAAAAAAGAACAGCATAGTGCAAACCTTCAACAGTTCAGAATTTACAGAACAAGAGTATTCATAGTCAGGGAGTCAAGTCCAAGTATGAGGAGGGCTGAATTTCATCTTTCCCAGAGGAAAAATTTTAAAATAGGGGCATGCCGACAGACAGTTTTATTAACTAATGAACCAAGCAGAACATCAAATTGAACTCCCCACTGGGAGAAACATAGTCAATTATTATAAAGGCGATGTGAGCTTACAACGGGACAAAGGGAATGAAATTCTGTAGAGGTTACTATTCGCAGAGTCCAGCACCATAAGCTCCCCACTAGGAGAGACCTCAACCGAATGCGGTTCAATTCCGAGCTTGCTCCCATCAAAAACCGTCTCCACGGTGTATCCACTTTCGAATTTCATCATTGAACGGCTAGTAACAGCTGGAAAAAAACCAAATTATACCAAAGTTATAACCATAGTCTCAACTAATCCCCTTTAATTGGCTCATCTGAAACAAACATATCATCTAAAGGAAAGACAGAAAGTGCAGAGATGCATTTGTAAGCTCAATCAAGAACCTTACGTGGTTTGGAAGTGGATTGTTGTAGCGACCACAGCCATTTCACAAGAGCAGATACTACATTGGACACCGCGCTACCCAGAATTCCTACAATGCCGATGTCCGACACATTTCGAACCCAAAATTAGATTGGTCAAGAAAAAGACTAGACCCAAAAACGAGAGAGAGAGAGAGAGAGCCGGAGGGGGGGGGATCAGACATACTTGCAGGAGTAGCCGAGGCTGGTGAGAACCCTCCACAGAGAATCACTAAGATGAGGACAAAGACAACCCAGTTTCTGCTCATTGTTGTTTTCTCGCCAGAAACATTGGACAGAATGCTCAAAGGTGAAGATTCAAGAACCCCAATTCAAGAACTGACCCACAGAGACAATCTGTCCCACTTCCTCTCTCACTTGCACATTGACAAGCAGAATCCTCTTTTTAACAGAGGGAGGGAGGGAGAGAGAGAGAGAGAGCAGAAGGGACAAAGAAAGTATGGTGCTGGTGAATGTGGAGGGTAGTTTTATATATGCAGCTGAGCAAAATGGGAAGGCTTGCCTTCAAGGACAGAACCAGCAAGCAAAGGCAAAAAGCGTGCAAGTAGGAATCACGTACTGTGGTTCCTGTCTCCTAAATTTGCTTATGCCAATTTGCTTTGTCAGGTCGTTTAATGGGCACTTCACTTTGTTAAATGTTTATGCAAGCCTAGGTTTGCTACCCCCATTTACTTTATGCAGAAGCAAGTGTGTGGGAGAAGATGTTTGAGAAAGATCATCACGTTGCCCCTTCAAATTTTGCAGTTTTTCTCACTTTATCGCAATTTGCCTTGGTTTCCTACTTCCAATAGCAAAGCTTATAGACTATAGATTCAATTGACCTTCGATTTCCTTCCAATGCTTGTACACTGTTTTCACGTTTCTAACGATGCAATTGAAGTTGAAATTCAGCTATTTAAGTGCACTGAGCATAAACATCTCTCGTGAAATGTCAGTTTTTCCCTGTTTTGCAATTTTTAACCTTTTGCTTGGTATCGTCGGTTGTGATGGTTTGGTACATTGTTGTTTTTTACTGGTTGCTACGCACGGAAAATATGAATAGTTCTTAGTGATGCTGTTCCATTTACAATGATGCAATGCCCTCGACTGATGTCAACATTTCTTCATCGACACTGATCTTGTCATTGGTCAAAGTTCTCTAGTTCCCACTAGAAATGTGACCGCAAAGGAGACCATTGTCATGGCTGCTAGTGGCCTTTTCCTTAGTTTAGGCTCAGTCCAAGAATACTTCTTATACACACTTAGAGATCTAAAGTCATCACCATTGTAATTTATAATAAGTGTATCATATATGCAGAAAGTTGTGGCGCAACTGATTAGTTGAAAGGAAAGATTAGTGCATGAACTCACTGCACGTACCTTGAGTCCATTTAAGTTATTTGATCATGTGATTCTCACATATAAAGCAATCTCAATGTATGAAATAAATGGATCCACTAGATTAAATGGTTGGGATGCGGTTATGTGAATGCCGACCTTAAAGAAAGAAGCCCATTCTTTTTCCATTGAATGATTTAGAATCTGGATTTGATTAAGAATTATCAATCAGGTCCAAGTTTGGATGTCCCTTAGGGCTGATCAAGATCTGTCAGGAAAACGAATGACAGCCCTCCAGAGCTATTTAAATTTAAAGGCCCAATTCACCTACAAATGCCTGATACAGCCTTCTTCCATGATCTAATGGAGCATTATCACTTCTGACAATCCAGTGTAAACGTAAGCCAAGGGCATTGAGTGACTGATGAATCAGCTATCTTTGGCTTTTCTAGGATGAAAGCTGACATCATCTTCTTGATGGACTCGAGAAACCGGTAAGACTCTTTTCTTAGACTGTAATCCGAGCTAATGGATTTGGCAAGTCCCAAGTTCAACCTACATATCTGAAAGGAAAGATAGCCGAAAAAAATGACCCAGAAGATGAAAGTTGGCCAGAAGTGTTGGTTGGCGGTACGATGACAACAAGGAGGCATGGATCATTAGAATCGCATAGATTTGCATCGATCAAACATGCCTGCAAATCCTATTTTAGGGCAAAACAACATCATTTGATAGCTCTATTTCTGACATATACACGGTAAGTCAAAAACGGCATCTTCTATAATACAAGCAGCATCATCAGACCTCATAAACCATCCCAACCTCTAAGGTTGATGCATGAGGGATGCTCAGAGCATAAGTAGGCCCTCTAGAGTTCCTCCTCAAGAAGTCATACCCCAAATTGATAACTACCTTCTTCATAAAACTTGACCCTCTCTTTGCCCTCACATACGAGTGCCCCATGATGAATGCCATCCCGGCCTCCCTCGCTTCCATCAGTTCCTTCAGCTCTTCGCGCGCTTCCCGTTCCATCCTCGGACTCTCCGGTACTAGGAACCTCACTCTCTTCCTCAGCTTCTGCGGAGAAACTACCTCTACTAGTTCTGATGAGCTGTCTTCCTTTTGAGAGGTCCCCGCATCGTCTTCACACAATCTTACCCCGTCTAGAATGGAAGAAGATGTTCCGACGACTGTCATCTTCTCGTCCTCCGGATTCTCCATCCTAGCGGTGCATTCCGGCCTCTCTGACCGAACTAGTTCTGCAATGCTACAAAAGAGATCCCTCTCAAACTCCAAGTCGTCCTTGTGAACGTCACGATATCCATACCGAGCTATACACCTGTATACCCGGTACTCCTTAGGGCCTACTCTTCCCACCAAGAACCTTTCCTTGGGCCTGACATGCGGGACTGGGACGGATTTGATGCAGAGGAAGACTACAACCTGGTGGAAAGCCGGAAGGTTGGTGACAAAGTGGGAGAAAATAGCTGGGATTCCCGAAACAAGTTCTGTGTGTATCAGTCCAATCCCCCGAACTCTCACAATCCCTAGATCGGGACCAAGGCTAAGGAGCCAGTGCATGGAAACCTTATTTTGGACGTCGAACTCATACTTTTTTAGCGTCCCGTAGTGCCACACATACATGATGATCATAAATATGAACGACAGGACAATGGGGACCCACGCTCCTTCACGAAACTTGATGAGGGATGCGGAGAAGTAAAGCGCTTCAATCGAGCCAAAGAAGAAAATGAAGCAAAGAGCTAATAGAACACTCTTGTGCCAACACAGGACTATAACCAGAGACATCAGGCAGGTGGTCACGAGCATGACAGTAATAACTGCCAAACCTATTCAGATAAAGAAGAGATTCAGCACGTTAATGTAAGAAAAGATGCATAAAAAGTTATGGTAAACTAATTGAATTTGTGCTAGAAGATGGCAGCAGTATGTTCAAATGAACCCAGATATTCAGATGGTGGTTTGCAAATGGTAGAAAGCAGTACCTGCTGCATTTCCCATCCGCTTGGTGTCCCTAAAACCAACAGTCACGGCCAAACAAAGAAGCATCAGAGTCCAGTTGATCTCTGGAATATAAATCTGGCCGTGTATCTTGGATGATGTATGTACTATCTTGACTTTTGGAAAGCAACCCAGAGCAGAACACTGCTTTATTATTGAGAAAGTCCCGGTGATGATTGCTTGACTTCCAACTACTGCTGCTAGTATTGCTATCACCAGCACAGGCCACCTTAACTTCTCTGAAATGGAAAGATAAGAGCTCAAATTAATAATTAGAGGACTCACTCAGATGATGACGCTTTTGTGACGTACCTGGTACTGACACATAGAATCCAATGTGGTATTGACTATCCTCAAAATGATGCTGGGACAGATAAGCAGCTTGTCCCATGTATGCCAGGATTAAAGATGGATAAACCACAAAGGTAAAAGCGATCTGCGCCAACAATATCTTTGATTAGTAATATGAACTTTTAAGTGTGTTCCTACAACTGCTCAAGTGGATTTTTTGGAGTGGTTTTGTAGTGAAAAAAAATGTGGTTACTTTATCCATGTTTCCAAGACATTCCCCCGATAATAAGCTGAAAGAAGTGACCAAATTCCCCCTTACGATATTGCATGGTGAAGACAGCAAAAGCGTTCTAGTGTGGCAAGGGCAAGAGACTGCTAACTTTACTTATCCACCGTAGCTTATGAAGCAGTGCAACCTCATTGATCATATCTAAAGCGACTGCATAGCCTCTAGATTGTACTCTACTGATGAGGATAGACACGGATCGAAGCACTTGTCAAGAAGACTTGAGGTTCATGCAATTATGGCCCTTTTCTAAGCACCAAGGGAACATGACCTCAAAAAAAAAAAAAGGCACTGAGGGAGTATCTATCATCCAAAATAGACTCCACTTCACGGTGAAAATAAAGTCAGAGCCAATGTCCAGTGAAACAGGTAACATATCTCCAATACCTTGATTGACAACTGGGAGAAATGACCTAGATCAGCAAACATAGCTTCCGAGCCTGAGATACAGAAACAAACAGTGTAAGGGGAATAGATAGCACCAAATCGAGTTGACACGAGAGGATGCAGATCAAGTACATAGTCTTGTACCTGTTATGCACAGTAGAATTCCTCCCAAGGACATCCAACCTCCCCTCTGTGTCTTCTTCAAAAACTTGTACATGTAATATGGAGAGAGTGCTTGGTAGACATGGGGATTCCAGTGGAAGATGTTATATAAACCAATGGCACTGATACAGAAAAGCCATGTAATCACCACAGGCGCAAAAAGGAAACCGACTCGATGGGTCCCATAATGTTGCAGAGCAAACAAAAACACAAGTATGGCACAGGCTACTGGGACTTCAACATCTGCAAAATTGAAAGCATAATTTCTGAGCCTGAAGGGTCTGCAAGCACATGAAGATGAGGAAAATGAATAGCCCGAAATTTCTGTTTTAACGTTATCACGCTACTCCTATAGCAATGAATGGCCAAGGAGGGGTTGCCAACACCCATTACCCTATGATAGTCAATCATGGAGTAATTGCAGAAAACATTCATTAGAGTGAAAGTGCAGGCTGTTATCCTGCTTCACCATAGTAGGATTTGTAAAGTTGACAAGATACTTATATGACTTACGTGAATGATCCATCAAAAGGTTTGAAGCTAAGTTGACCAAATAATTTAGATTGGTGAAGCAACGTGACCTTCAGGGAAGTTTTGGCAGCCACAAAGCTCTATGACTGAGTGATTGGAGGTAAAGAAGGACTTGTCTCGAAGAACCACATTTGTCACCTCTCTATGTCTGACAGGGTTCTAACATAGGGAAGTATCAAGAAAACTAATTGAGATCGTTCATCAGATTCCTTTATTTATTATGTTGCAGAGAGGTTTAAAACTCAAGCACAATGCTGAATTAATGGTGAGCTGAAAAGAGCATTGTCAAAGTTTCTGAAATCTTCAGTTCAGCAGAGTAGGAAGTGAGGCTCTATTGTCTTAATCCAAGCATCATGATTCACAGAAGACACAGCATTTACTGAACTTAAACGAAAAAAATCAAAACTGCAGGCGTATTTGGCATCTTCGTTTTCGCTAAATTAAGTGGACCTGGGTTTCATCGCACTTTTATTGCATGGAATTATGCAATATGGCTGACAAAGTATGAATTATGCAATATGGCTGACAAAGTATGCTTGGGCCCACGTGCAGAAAAGGAAGGCAGTAAAGGAAGAAGGACCATCTAAAGAGAGATGAGAAGGAAAGCCAAAAAACTGAAATGGTTGTAGTGGCAAACGAGCTGGCCATGTCCAAGATAGCAATAAAGATGAAAGTGGAACATTGGTGGCCATATCGATAACTTAAAATGTCCTGAAAAGCCAGCCTTAGTGACCGAATTTCCTGATGTGACAACTATGGTCGAAGTTGTTCAAGGAATGATGATGATAAGCTCATTCTTGTATTAAATCCACCGTGATGTTCTCGTAAGTGAAAAAGCAGGTCAAATTTTGCTGAATCCACGCTCATGATTGTGTGTGCTTCATGGGGAGCTCCATCCGCAGGTTTAACTATTATGTCAACAGTCTAATGAGGCCAAAATCTAAGTTAGGTCATCCAATCTGAAAAAGCAAGTAGTCTAGACTGATCTTAATGATTTCTTTAATTATCAGATCTTATCCTGTCCTCCCTATTCTTTTCACTGCTCAATTACTATCCCCACAACCAGACTTTCTAAAAGGCGCTAGATGATCTTTTTATTAGTGGCAAGCTCATTTTCTTGGCCATATCTTTTCCTGTCTTATATGATAAGAAGAACGGTGGCATCAGCACTTCCCATCTAATGCTAATTTTAAAAAGTTGATGGCGATTTAACTTTATTAAAGCAGGGGCTGTTTGTCTTAAGGAACAACAATAATGCATAAGTTCATTTCAGTTAGGTAGTCTCTGCTCGCCCATTGATCTCACGTCATCTTGTTGAACAGGAATTAAAGGTTCACGCCATTTTAAACTATTCGAAGCTCTGGACGTGCTAACCAGTGGGGAAAGAAACTTCAGAGGATTAAAGACTCAGATACATTCGCATTGAAACTTCACAGCGAATGCAAGATTAGATGCCTAATGAAACTCTGGAAAAAAGATCTTTCAGGCAACTGAAACAGACAGAAATTGTATATCTCTAAATTTGAAACAGTCCATATTCATGATAGCCTGCAATTATTTTAAAAAATGCATCTCCAAACAGATTCCCAAGTTGAGTAATTTCCACGCAGAATCAGAATGGATTATGTAACTCTTCATACAAGGTAAGACTATGTTGCAGATTAAAATATCCACCAGCTAGAAGAAGACCTTGTGATTGTTCATCGATGATATATATTCGAGGACTGGTGACAAATGCAATCCAAATTGGACGAAGTCAGTCATGGAGACTTACATCTGTGATGCTCCCTAGACATGGAGAGCTCCGACCCTGACACAGCAGAGAAAACTGCAAGCAGCACCAGAAATCAAAGTCACTGCCTCTCAAATTTTATATCGCGGCGAAAAAAATTATTCTTCTGAAAACACTAGTCCCAGAGACTTATGGCAAGTTTTGTACCAGAAATTGCAGGAGTCAGCACACCATCTCCAATCACCATACACGTCCCAATCAAAGCCAGCACCAGCAGCACCCTCTGCAACACTTTGTGCTTCTCCAGAGTTGATTTCAAAGTAGACCCAATATTCTTCTTCCCAGACCCATCGTTCTTGTACTCAAATAATTCCTCATCGGCAAGCTGGCAATTCGGCAGCGAATTAAGCCGGGCATGTCGGCACAACAGCGAGTACAGGGCGAAAGTCCCACCTTCACCATTATCATCAGCTCTAAGCACAATGAACACATACTTCACCAACGGTACTAACGTCAATGTCCAGAACACAAAGGACAAGACCCCATAAATTTCCTCATTGGTCTCCGAGTGTTTTATGTCCTCTGCAAAAGTGCTCTTGTACACATACAATGGGGAGGTGCTCAGGTCTCCATACACAACGCCTAAGCTCTGGTAAGCAAGAGTCAACACCGTCTTCCATGAATCTCTCTGCAACAGCAGTGAAGAACAAAATAACCAAGCAAATGAGCATTGAGCAAGCCAGAAGAACGGACAACAAAGCTGGAATTTTTACGAAGGCGAATTAGCAGCCGGAAATGCCACACGTCGTACCTTTATCGGGTTGTTGCTGCTGATCACGCCTTCAAGATCCATCTGGGCTTGTGTCAGAATCACTCAAGATTCATTTTTGAAGAGGTGTGCCTCTACTCCGGAGGGAAACAAGAAGGCCCAGACGGGCTAAATACCTCCCCCAGTTGGAGCACCGGAGGCGGAGAACAATAGTTTGGCGAGAAACAAATAGAAAGTTAGAAACGTCTGTTTTATCTGCTTGTGCGAAAGCGTATTACTGCCCACCAATGCAGACAAATGAACAAAAAAACACGGAACACCACAACCGAATATGGAGAACAGTGCAAGTAATGTGTGAAACCAGGAGGGTAGTTGGTGATTGGTATTGCTACTAAAAATATAAATTAAAGGGGGGTAGAGAGAGAGAGAGAGAGAGAGAGAGATGTTTGTATATATGATGATTGTGTCAATAATGGAATGGTGGACTTGGGTTCTGTTCGGTTTCACTTTTTTCTTGTAGATGTGAATTTTTTTTTTGAAGTTCTTGGCTTTTTGTTTAGTAGCTGATATTCTAGAGGATATCTTTTGGACTTCTATGACTGGTTCATCTTACGTGGATGTTATCCTCTCCCGCAGGACTGCCTATCAAACGAGAACGATACATGGAGTTGGAAAAGGAAGGTCTCTGATATGGAGCAGATGTCGCCTGCACCAGATACACATAAACTCGAATCCACATGTACCGTTCCGAGAGCCCATCTCATCCGACGATGCACATGAACTGAGCTCACGCCTGTCCGATTCGTTCAAGATCTTTCCTCTGTTAGTATGAGCATGCAGTTTGGCCAAACAAAAGGGGAAATAGCAAAGAGCATGCACTGGACAAGACAAGACATGACATGAATTCCCATAGTGCACATCCAGCGCAGAGGCCATTCTATAGAGTAAGGAAGCAGCCTCTCTCGTTCAATACGAAACTGCTTGTTTCGTTTAAAGCTACAAAACCAGCTTAGTCATGAATGCTATTGTAAAAAGCGTGATTATCGGACAAAATTTGGATGAATCCCGACCGAAAGACTCTGTCATTGACAATAATACGCTTGAATTTGACGTGATGAGCTCTATAAGCAAGAATGCAGGCGACGATTCAACATCTGTGGGATTTTGTTAATAGAATAAAGACTTTCTCTCATCTTTATTCTAACCGGGAAAAGTCATGTCTCATAAACCAAATAAATGCGCTTGAGGACGAGGAATCGGTTCTAGGGTGGGTCAGTTTCTACACTAAAATTGGAATTCTAATTGAATAGGGTCGATTCTTGGTCTATAATATTAGGAACCGACCTCATCTATCTTGGAATCAGATTGGTTGGTCTCAATTCAATTCTCGAGTTGTCCCTTGAACTACCGGTGTTTTTTTTTTTTTTTTGAAATGCTTTGTTTTCTTTTTCAAAATTTCCTAAGTATGATAGAATTACTAATCACAAAGAAGTTAGTAGTAAAATAAGAGATTATTCCCACAAATAATCTATACCTTCTACCCTCGTTGAATAAAAATGGTTGTAAACTTTGGGCCAGTTCCACCGAGAAGAAACTAAGAGCCCCACCAGTTAAGAGCCATCCAAAACCGGTTGGTCCAGTACGATACGATTCTTGAGTTAGAACAGAACCCGATGCACATCGCTAGAAGAAATACATTAAATTGAAGGACGGCATGGTCAACATCACCAATAATAACAAAAGAAGAAGAAAGGATTCGAATGCATTACAATCGGGAAGAGAATCAAAACAATCTCAAATCTTAGGAAATCAAAGGATGGGAAAGAAAAATGGGAGGACAGTATTCAGATAATGGGAACATTGTTGGCCACCCACAAACAGGGCAGTGGCGGCGGCGGCGGCGGCTTCCAAAAAAATTTCATTTTAACATCGCGGACAACGCAATGATTTTGCGCATCCATATCGTTTTCATCTGTGAATCACGACATTACTAAATCATACGCATTCCTATCATCCGAAATCATCGTCCCAGCTCGGTTGCAGCGGAACTTTTTTCCGACCGAACCTTCGAAAATGCATTCAAACACGTGACGTCGATCCGAGGAAGGATGGACTGGCCAGGGATTTCGCAGCCTTTGACTTTCTACGCTCTCGGACATCTCTTTGACTTGGCTCCCTCTTCCGCACGAGGGCGGGCTACAGGCCTAGGCCTAGGCCTACGGCTAGTGGCTTGGCTTTGCAGCTTCTCTCCACAGCCAATCGATCTTTACGAGCAGAAAATACAGATAATGGCCAAAAGGGTATGTAGGAATCATGCGAAAGATTGATTCTTTCCATACGAGATATTCTCTTGGAGAGCATAATATCAGGACCGAACAAGAGGGGCCGATCCGATCCGACCTAGTTAATTTAGTCTAAGTGGGAAAAAAGTTAGGTCGCTTTTGACCCTATTCTTGGATTGTGTGGATATTTTGCTTCGCTTTGGACTCGTGCATATGTCTCTTCCATTTTGGGGTGTCGAGAGATCGAGAATTAGATCCTTTGCGGAGAATCAGATTGGAAAAAGGGGGCGATTCTCGAATTCAAAGGCATTGGATTCACCGGTGTAAAATCGACCGATTCTTAAAGAGGTAAACATGATTATGAGAAGGGTCCTTTAAAAAAAAAAATCTTTTTGTATTTAGATGAGAATAGTCGATGCATCAAAATCATAAAGTCTCCTTAATTGGTCGGGGTACTTGTCAAACGAAATCCTCCTCACATGAATTAGGCGCACGACATGTGATCAATTCACTATGTTATTAAATGCAGGCGGTAGGATTTGTCTACCTTCGATGATGGCCGTCTCGTGGGTGATTGAAGACGAGAATGCGGCATATGAGGGATTGAAAGCATTTTCAACCTCCACATGCATATCATCAATTTAGTCCATATTCCAAACGAGTATGATTGAATTGCAGTAGATGAAAATTCGGTCTTTTCAAACACAGAAAAAAGGATCTTTTAGAAAAAGGGGGAGGAGTCTCTAGATGGCAAAAGTCACTTAGGCCATACATCATGAAACACTCACAACTACATCATCCTGTCATTGATCATCGATTGCAACTTAGACCCTAAAACTACCTAAGATTGTCGTCTCAAGCTTCATATGATTGATTGAACTACCGCATCGCACAAATGATGTGAAGCATATAATATGCTGCCCGGTAGCAAGTTCATATTATACACGAAACGTGCCATTTTTAGTAAATCGATATACGACATGTAATCATTTTACCACGAGAAAGATCACTTCAACGTCGATAAAATCGATGGCGTGGCACATGATCAACAAAACTCAGGGTAGCCATCAATCTTCAAATAAAGTAGCTCCACCTAAACGGAGTAGATCTAATTAAAAAAAAGGAAAACCAGGGGTTTGTTTTTCATCTAATGTTCACTGCCCTCGCTCAAATGCAACCGAAGATGAGCAGGCGGGATAGGAGGAACAAGCCGCGCACGCGCATGCCCGCTCGGTTGGGTCAGTGGTAACATTCAGTCGCGATCGATCGAGGTGTGCGCAATAAAAGGGTTTTCAAATTATCTCCGTCACGTCGCGTGCGGGTGTGAACGTGGAGAGGAGTGCGCCAAGTGTCGTGGGAACGCCAGAGGAAGAGAGGAGAGGCTGCCGTTGCAATCAAAGGGCGCTGTGGCCAGATGCCTTTGCTGGGGTGGGGGCGGGGAGGAAGCGTGAGTGGACGCTTTCCACTGTTTTGGCCCTTTCTTTCCTTCCCTTTCCCCCCCTCCCCACCACCTTTTAATCCTTTTCCTGTCCTGCTTTTTAGTTTTTTCTGGCCGTTCTCTAGTGAATTATGCGGAATCTATGCGGTCGTGGGGGGTCGATGCGTCCCTTTTGCTTGTCGAGTTTTGCTCCCTCGTGAATGCGGAAAGCGGAAGGCCAAGTTCGATTGCTGCACGTATCTCCTCTTTTGGGCTCCCCCCCTCAAACGTATCCGAACGTTTAGGTCTCACCGCCTGCGTAGCCTGCATGTATGCCGCCGGCCGGGCAAGCCTCTCGCCCCGCCCGTCTCGGGTTTTCTGTCCTTTTTCTCTTCCGTCTCCTCCCGGGGCCGGGGTTCGAGTTTTGAATCCTCTGAGGTCCCTTGCTTGGCCTTTTCAATTGTCATTTTCGCGCTTTGTTCTTGTGCCGGGGGGATATTTGGTAATTTAGCAAGTGCTTTGGCAGTAATCGGGGACAATATCCTATGAGCGAGAATCCTGATATTTGATAATTCTGTGCGGCTGATGTCCTATCGGAATGATGTGCTCGATTGAGAATTCAGCACATCAGTATGAGGATAGTTTATGTTGGGGATGGGTTCTTTGTTGGCAGCAGATGGATCCCATTCAATGCAAGTAAATGCAATGATGTAGACTCCACCTTTCAACTCAAAGATAATCAGACCAAGCTCTCAATATTTTTTATGGGGCAGCAGATGCAGCAGATCAATCAACTCATTTCATCCATTTTCATATATGTAGATCTGAAAATGAAAATCAGGATAATTTTTTGAGTTTTTTTCCCTCTAATTTCACGCTCTTTTCGAATCAAGTCTCTATACTTCTGATCTGTCTGATCAAGTTTTTATATTTTTCACAAATTCTAATCAAGTTTATGCGACACAACATCCATCCAAATTTAGCATACAGCGCATTCAAAGCGTGACACGGATAAAGTTTAATCTGACATAGACATCCAAGTCGGTGTCCACGTTGGTCAAATTTTATATTGTCGTTCATATTGGCTAATTTTTTTTTTCCGCAGCGGTGTTCATGTAGCCACCCTCATTGACCAAATTCCTATACACATTATGCTTTGGCATTGTAGGCCATCCATGTTAACTAGATTCAATCAGATTTGATGTTGGAAGGATTTGATGATGAAATCTATGAAAATGAGAGGACTCAAGTAAACAAATTAAAAAGCATACAGATTGATTAAAAAAAGCCCTTAAAAATACTGAATCAAAGGATGAGATATTTCCTAAAAGTTATTGGTATGGAGTTATTTATGCATTTATAGGTCGTGGGTTGCATAAAAGAATCGTGCTAGGTATATCAAGATTGGTCTAAGAAGCCGGCACATAAAAGAATAGCAAAATCCCATATCATCTCAGCCAGAATGCTAGCTCAACTTACTAACGCGACATATCCGAGTGATTTAAAATTTAGTCCAATCTCAAAACAAATATTAAACTTTTCTATTATGCTCAGCAGCTATTCTTCATTAATTATCATCATGATCATCAACATTATCATTATTATTATTATTCACTGTACTATACATATGAGGATCATGAGTCGTGTACATCAGATCTCAGACAATTCTAGTTGTCCAGATCCTTAAACCCCTCCAAACAACAACAAGAGAAAACCCAATCAAATTTTCCAATTTCTGCCAACAATCGGGAGTCAATAATTGCGTGAATCCTGATTAGAAAATGTCTATTGTTGACTCCTTCATTTATTTAATTTTTTTTTCTACCCTAATGTCTGACCATACATTTAAAGAACTACTGAATAAAACAAATCTTCATATCATATGATATATGAAAAATATATGATATCATCCACAAAAAAGAGAGGTCAGATTTATATAGATATCCCGTCGTACTTGGCATCAAGCATGATGTGCCAAGAGCCCATAACTTAAGATCCTGACTTTATTTTTTCTTTTTTTTCTTTTTTTTGGAGCTGTATAATGTATGACAGTTGAGAAGGACTGATGTGACCAGAGAAAAAAATATTAATTAATATTAAATTTAAACCTCTCCGATTTTGGAAAGTGAAATTGATGGTCTGCACGACTGAAATTAGACCCGCATCGTCATGTAGGCCCGTTAGAGCAAAATATTCTGATTTAGGCCCATCAATAATTCGCCTTTACTCACTACAAAAAAAAAAAAAAAAAAAAAAAAAAAATTTCAAATAAAACCCAAAGTAAGTTTCTTTTTCAAATAAGGACTGAAGTGGCGACCGTTGTTCCAAATAAAAGGCACCAAGTGGCTAACAAGTCTCAAATAAGGATCTGAACCCGCCGGTTGGCCAAAATGTTCACCGGCCGGCAAGTGTGTGACATTTCTAGTGGCCAGAATATGGGCAATTTTGTCCCAAAAAATTATAGATAGAAATTAATAAACCCTAAAAACAAAAACCCCAAACTCTTCACATTTTTCTTCTTCCGCTCTTCATCTTTTACGTTCTTTGTCTCATCTCATTTGGAGAACTCAAATTCTCTATCGATAGAGCAAAATCCCTATCTCCTCGAGTTCCAAAGGTACGTGCCCTCCCTCCCTTCCTCCCTCCCTCTCTCTCTCTCTCTCTCTCTCTCTCTCTCAATTTGAATGAAACTGACCTCGGTTGAATGGGAGTGTGAATCAAAGTGTATGGCGAACCTATGAAAAGATAATGAAGAATCGAGGCCATTGTGTTACACACAAGTTTCTCAATAACGAAAACGTGGCTTTACTCAAGATTTGTCTTCTTCGTTGGAAAGAAACGAAGACAGAAAACAAAAGAAGAAGATGTGAAGAGATGAAGGTAGGGGTTTCTTGTTGTGTTTCAATTTGTGTTCCATTAACAGAAAATTTTCGTGCTCCAAGCGAGAGAGGACAAAGAAGGGAGAAGATGAAGAGCAAAAGAAGAAAAACGTGAGAACATGACGAGTTTTTCTTTTTAGGTCAAAAGAACATAAAAAGTTTGGGAGTGGTTTTTAGGGTTTGTTAATTTCTATCTATATATATTTTTTTAGACAAAATTGCCCATATTTCAGCCATTGGAAATGTCAAACCATCGCTTGCCGGTGAACATTTTGGCCGACCGATAAGTTTAGGTCCTTATTTGAGACTTGTTAGCCACTTTGGATCCTTATTTGGGACAACGGCCACTTCAGATCTTTTTTGAGAAAATAAGCTCACTTTGGATCCTTATTTGAGGTTTTCCCAAAAAAAAATTAGGAAAATGAAATAAATAGTTATTTAACTTTGACCCAATATGCAATATAGATTCTCAAACTTTATCCTAATGTGAAATATCATTCTTGAAATTTTAATTTATTCAATGTGATCGCTAAAATTTTGGTAAATATTCAAATTAGAACACTAGACTAATGTTATCCTTGAACTTAAATTAATGAAATGATAATCTTAGACATTTTCATATAATTTAGGGATTAATTTGAACATTTATGAAAATTTTAGGGATTACATTGAATAAATTAAAAGTTCAGAGATAATATTACACATTGGGTTAATTTTCAAGGGCTATATTGAGTAAAGTAAAAATTTATGGATCACATTGCACGTTGAGTTATAATTTAAGAACCATTTATGTTATTATTTGAAAAAAAAAAATTCAATAGATGTCCATTAAGGCCCATTTTTCTGGTCTGAATTTAGGCCCATTAAATTCGCCTATTTTCACTACAAAAATTTAGATAATTTATTCACTAGATTTTGATTAAAGCCCATCAATTCGAGCTTGGCTAGCCGACTAGGGAAGCTCCTCGCCTTCTTATCATTTGGGCTTTGGAAGGAAGCGGTCCAATTGCGCAGAGAGTCGCGGCCCTTGAAAAATCAACTAAACTCACATGGATTCTTAACTCATGTCCTCATAGAGTTCCCAATACTCAAATACATACGTAATTGAAATAATTAAACTTTGTCCGACCGAAATAAATAAATAAATAAATAAAATTTGCAAAGTACTTTTTTTTTTATATAATGACGTTTGTTTTGACTTTTTGTTTGATTGGTCCGAGAGTTTCCCCCTTATTGTTCTTTTTAAGAAAATTATTAAAAAAAGTTCATGAACTTGTTACACTTTTGTCAATTTAATTCTATTTTTTTATATTTTGTTAATTGAGTCATGAATTTTTGATAATTTGCCAATTGAGTCAATTCGATCAATTTTAACAGAAAGTCACTAATATTGACAAATTTTTATAATTTCTTTCTTTCTTTCTTTCTTTTTTTTTTCCTATCAAGTTCAGCGAAGTTGTTGGCGAACCATGAGGACTAGTAACTTTCCTCGCCCACTAGTCATGGCCTTCGCTTGTGACCATCAAGGGTTGGTCAATGATCCTCGTTGGACTTGGAAGAATTAAAAGGAAAAAAAGAAAAGAAAAGAAAAAAGAGCAAAAATTTAAATTTGGAATCTTAAAAAATTCTAAAGATTGTCCACATCAAGATTGATCATGCCAGTACGTGGAATGACCAATATCCACATTAGCGATTTTCTACTAAATTTAATTAGATAGACTTAATTGGCAAATTGTCAGAAGATATATAACTCAATCGACAAAAATAAAATGTTTATGATTGAATAGACAAAAAGTATAATAAATCTATGACTTTTTGGAAAGAATTTTCCTTCTCTCTTTCTACCTTGTTTTTCCTCAGCTACTTTTATTCTTTTTCCTTTTAATCCATCGATAATCATCGGTACGATCATATCTGTCAAAATAAAATTCTTTTTCCGTTATATTAAACCAATTTAATTAGTGTACAATAAATGGTGCTGCCTCTTTTTATTTTGTAAGTTTTTATATTCCTTCATACACAAACACACACACACACACACACACACATATATATAGATCTCAGGCCAAACACAGCGCCTCTTTTGGTTATCCGCTATTGCCCCTGCCATTTGCGGAAATTGACAACTAAGCCCCGTCCCTCCGAGGTCCATGCATTTTCTTCAGTTTTCCCGCGAAAATCTCGACTACAACCAACCAACGCAACTCACCTCCTTCTCTCTCCGTCTCTCTCTCTCTCTCTCTCTCTCTCTCTCTCTCTCTCGCAATATCGAACGAGACCGCCCCTCGCCGCCGCGATCCCTCCGCCCTTCCCCGATCTCCGCCGCCTTATCACCGATCGGAACCGCCGCGTCTCGCCATATTCCTCCATCGATTGGCTCGCTCGCTCGCTCGGTCAGCTCGCGGCGCTCGGCCCGCTAGCTCGCACCCTCGCCGCCGCGGACTCCACCGAACCTGGACTCCGCCATGGAAGATGAATAGGATAATCCACTCCTCCACCTCCAAATTCCGCCACTTCCACCACCGCCACCGCCGCCCTCCCTCCTCCGCCTCCTCCCACTATTACCTCCTATGGCGCCGCCGCATCCTCGAGCCGGACAGCGAGATCGTGACGCACTGGAACCAGGTCTTCCTCATCACCTGCCTCTTCGCCCTCTTCATCGACCCTCTCTACTTCTACCTCCCCTCCGTCGGCGGCCCCATGTGCGTCGAGACCGACACCTCCCTCAAGGTCACGGTCACCGTCTTCCGCACGTTCACCGACCTCTTCTACCTGCTGCACATGATCATGAAGTTCAGGACCGCCTTCGTCGCGCCCAGCTCTAGGGTTTTCGGCCGCGGCGAACTCGTCATGGATCCGAGGGAGATCGCGATGAGGTACCTGAAGGCTGATTTCTTGATTGATCTCGCCGCCACACTTCCCCTGCCTCAGGCAAGTCATTTGTTTTCCTTGCATTCTCGCCGTGAAGTTTCTTCATGTAGCTTGATTTAGAGTCATTAGTGTTTGCTTGGAACGTTTCTGTGAATACATGCTTGGAGTTTCAAGGCGAAGGATAAGCTCAACTTATCTTGCAGAATTAGATTCTCCCAACGTTGTTCCGGATACAATTAGAGGGTCCTTCTGTTATTATTTTCAGACGGTCTTTTACCTGGATGATGATTCGGGCGAGGGATCACGTAAATTATTCAAAAGCTGAAGTTGCAGGGATGATCTTGCAATTGAAGGTTGAGGAGATCAAATTGTTCCAAAGGCAAAACTTAAGGGTGTTGATGTTCAAGTTTTCAAGGAGAGAGCAATTCTGTTGTTCCTTGATGTGATTGTGAGTACAGCAGCTTGTAAGGTTATGAGCCTCACCGTTGTGGAAGGAGGAAAGTTGTTTTTATCCTTCTTTTGGGGAAATGCACCTAATTTTGTTGTGAACATATTCATTCACTAAAATTCTCGATGATTATCAACTTGTCCTCTGTGTATCACCATGGATTGAGAATCTGTTTCTTATAATGATTTCGTGATGTTCTGATTTAAAAATCCTGACTAAGGGTACTTCTGCTTACCACTAGACAACTTTAAATTGGAAACGTTAATGCATACGGTGAGACACATGTCGACGTGTTAGGACGATTGAGATGGTATACGTACTTCATGTAGAAATGAACACGGTTGATTTTCATATATGGAGAGCACGAACTGGTTATAATTCATCAGTACGTTTTTTCTTCAACGCGGCGGATTCATGTTAAATAGATAGACAGATTGGGGCAGGGTTCCTTCCATCAACAGAAGAAATGGAACTTGTTGTAGTACTTATGCTTTTGAAGTGTTGTATAATAACAGACTTTCAAGGAGCACCTGTTAGCTCAACCATTCAAAGATCAGCAGAAGACTCCAACGTCGCTTTTAACAGTTCTCCATTCTTGAAATTCGAATTATAAAGTATATCCATATGATGTTCCTGTCGTGGTCACGATTTTATTCCCCCTTTTCATAGAGATTTTTCTTGTCCTTGCAGATTGTGAACTGGTTCGTAATTCCAGCAACAAGATCTTCAAGAGCTGACCATGCTAACAACACGCTGGCTCTAATGGTTCTTATCCAATATATTCCGAGAATGTTTCTCATTTTCCCATTGAATCAACGGATTGTGAAGACTACTGGGGTCTTTGCTAAGACTGCTTGGGCAGGGGCTGCATACAATTTGGTTCTTTACATGCTCGCAAGCCATGTAAGCTCATTACTTATGAATTCACTTTGCTCTTCATTTACTCTTAGCCTCCCTTTGGCTTTGTTATGGCCGTTTTAGTTTACAGAGACTGCAACTTCAACACTTCAGATTTATTGATTTTCTATATGCATTGCACAGGTGATTGGAGCCAGCTGGTACGTTCTATCCATGGGACGCCAATTTAAATGCTGGAAGACAGAGTGCGACAAGGAACAGATCATATCTTGTCTTCCAAGTTTTCTGGATTGTAGTAGTTCACAGCTACCTGAGCGCCAGTATTGGCTGAATCTGACTCATGCGTTCTCCAACTGTGATCCTGGGAACCCAGACATCCAATTCAAGTTTGGGATGTTTGCAGATGCATTTACTAATGATGTTGCTTCTTCACATTTTATTCAGAAGTACCTTTACTGTCTCTGGTGGGGTTTACAAAACTTAAGGTATTGTTACTTTGTTGGATCAGACGTTCCCTAGCTCCAGTAGTTATATTTCCCGCGATATTGTTAAAGTTTTGATTCCTACAAATACTGGCGAATATTAGAAAATACATATTTATGCATCTTAAGGGTGCATATGCAAAAATTTGAGTGTTCACAATCACTTGATATATTGCTTTGCTCGTACGAGCAAAACATGCGCAAATATATTTATCACAGTGAAATTCACATTGGGTGGTTAACCTAGAGAGGTGAAATATCCCATTAAACTCATTGTCTAAATAAATGGAAATCATAAGTCAAGTTGGTGGCCCAAATGCATTTTTGTTCATATTCTTTTTGCAACATGAACAATCATCAACACCATTTATTTTACAAAAAGTTACGTTTTGTTTAAATACTACTTTATCCTATGCTGCAGTTCATATGGACAGAATCTGGAAACAAGCATCTATCTTGGCGAGACATTGTTCGCCATTTTTATATGCATTGCTGGGCTAATATTATTCTCGCTTTTAATTGGAAATATGCAGGTAATACTTGGTATACTCTCTCTCTCTCTCTCTCTCTCTCGCACGCACACACATTCTTAGTATAGTTTAACCAATCTGATTAATTTCTTAAGAAGAATTATCCTGTCAGATAGTCGCTACTGCTGCTGTGGGGGGTTGCTCTGTAGTTATTTGTGACAGCAGCAGCATCTTTATTTGTGTATTTAAAAGATTCATATGATTATAGTAGAGTCTGATGGTGAGATTTCTGCGTTTTCTTGTTTTTTGAAAGACGTATCTGCAATCTATGACGGTAAGAGTTGAAGAATGGAGGGTTAAACGAAGAGATATGGAAGAGTGGATGAGACACCGCCAATTACCTGAAGACCTGCAGGAACGCGTCCGCCAATTCGTTCAATACAAATGGCTGGCCACTCGAGGAGTTAAAGAAGAGTCTATTCTGCAATTGTTGCCCTTGGATCTCCGGCGTGAAATACAACGGCATCTCTGCCTCGACCTTGTTCGCCGCGTATGTCTGCCTCTATTATCTGTAGTTTAAGTATCATGCCATGCTTAGTAAACGAGAGGTGCATGCCATGCTTAACTTCTCGGTTTTTCACAGTGCCACGAGTCTAATTAACTTTGGCAAGATCTTGTGATTATCTGTCCATCTAATTTTCCCTCCTAGCCAGGCCATGTGCAAAAAAAAGGGGTAACGCAATGACACCTGAGTTATGGTTGTTCCATGAGATGGCAAGGACTGGTCTTCCTCGTGATTAGGTGCAACAAAGAGGACTATTTACCATTTACTTGGAATTACAATCAGGAGCTTTTATAAGAACCTTCCTTTGTAAATTTATCGAACAACTAATTAGTCGTTAGAACTGCCACCTCGAACAGATGCGAGTAAGTAGCCAATCTATTGTCTAATGATAAATTCATCAATTTGTCTATCGTTTAAATGTGCAGGTCCCATTTTTCGCACAAATGGACGATCAGCTTCTCGATGCCATATGCGAACGCCTAGTCTCATCTTTGAGTACCCAAGGCACCTACACCATGCGAGAAGGAGATCCAGTAAATGAGATGCTGTTCATCATTAGAGGACACTTGGAGAGCTCCACCACCAACGGAGGGAGATCCGGCTTCTTCAACTCAATCACTCTTAGACCCGGCGACTTCTGTGGCGAGGAATTGCTTACCTGGGCCTTAATGCCGCACCCAAGCCTAAACCTTCCTTCTTCGACTCGGACCGTGCGAGCCCTCTCCGAAGTCGAAGCTTTTGCACTCGGAGCGGAAGACCTCAAGTACGTGGCTAATCAGTTCAAGCGTCTCCACAGCAAGAAACTTCAGCACGCCTTCAGGTACTACTCTCACCAATGGAGGAGTTGGGGTGGTTGCTTCATACAAGCTGCTTGGAGAAGGCACGTGAAAGAGAAAATTAGTGAAGGAGTTGGCCATGCAAGAGAGCTCATACTATATGAAGATGGAAGGCCTGGACGGTAATTACGACGGCACTTACGAGGACGAGACAGAGAATGCTCATGCCCAGCACCTTGGAGCCACCGTCTTGGCCTCGAAATTCGCTGCGAATACGAAGAGAGGCGTCAATCATAGCGTTCAAATTGTTGATCCTACTGCCACCAGCTTGAAGATGCCCAAGCTGTTCAAGCCAGACGAGCCTGATTTCTCCCTAGATCATGATGATGTATAGGTAGAACGAACAACGTTGACTACACAAAACTAGAGTGATTAAAGGGATTGGAGGCTAGCTAGACCCTTTCTTAACAGCAATAGATATGTAACTCCGTTTTTTCACCCATCTCTTTTTTACTTTGGAAAAGCGTTTCCAACTTTTCCTCGTGATTAAATGTGAACTTGGAAATATATGGAGGAAAACCACGTGCTTTTACATCACATGCACGCATTGCCTTTCCCCTCTTCCACGCCATGCGAAACTCACGGCCGTCAAAAAGGCACGTCCGGGATTCGCACGACAGAGAGCGGACACTGGCCGGTCAGTAATTCGGGACCCGCTTTCTCATGACAGCGTTCAAAGGGTCGAGCGGATTACAATCGCACCCATGGTCGCCCAAAACGACTCTCTTTCTGCCTTTTCCTTTTAACATCGAGAAAATAGCCACACTTAATGGAGAGCGTACTGAAAGTCAAAAGATGCTACAGACTTCGTACTGAACCAACATCGTCACATCATTCCATAAAGAACATTTAACTCGGAACGAATTTGATTTTCAATTGGTTTTGAATGCCGAAAGAGAAACAGACGATTCATAATGAGCTACCAAAAAGATATATAATGGATGGTGCCCTCCCTTTACATCAACGTAAACAATCTTCACAAACCAAAACTACATTCGAAGAAGGTATGGCGGCAACAGCTAAGTTTTCCAGGAGAGATCTTCACCCTATACATCCGCAAAACCGATGCCTGAGTAGTACAACCGATAGACAGTACCGAATGAATTTTTAAAGTAATCTAACTAGGAACTCACTACATGCACTTCCAAGCACCTCATTGTCTCGTCACATATACAAAATCAATCCAAACCAGACTATGGGAGACAAAAAGAAATTGCAATGAAGAGAATATGATGAATGTAGATTCTGCTTTCTAAAAGCTCATATGCGTGAATCCGTGAAATCTTCGCTACTACCGGAATGCATGTTCCAGCCATGTGCTAGGAACCAATCACAAGAGCCTCTCGAGTAATGTTGGTCACGCGAAGCACGGCTTGCGCGTTAATAGGAGAGAGCTTTGATTGACAGAAGTGCTCCCATGAGCTTGCCTCAGGAGAATCAGATACAGTTGTTGATGGCGTGAACTCAGGTGATCTCTCGTAGACAGACTGTAACTCCAAGAGGAGTGCTCGAGCAGCCTCCCTGGACTCAGGAAGCTGGTCACTGAGCTGAGAAGCAGCAGTTTGGATCAAATTGTCAATTCCATATGCTTTTATTCCTTCTATTCCCTGTTCGTATTAGTAACCACATCATAAGATAACCAAATGTTAAAAGGAGGACCAAGAATCAGCTAAAAGCTAGAGAGATGCATAAGCTATGGGGTAGACTGAGATATATTCTGACACGCATCATAGCAGCACTGTCCTTTATTTACCATTCCAAAATCTAACTGATGAAAAACTTCCGGATGAATTAATCCAAACAATATCAGCCAGCATGCTCCTAGTAACATCACGGTTATTTGCAAAAAAAATAATAGACCATCTTAAACCAGATCACATATTTACTTCTTCATCATATGCCTCATTTAAGTTCCACTTTGCACACTGTACATGGACGAACAATACAGAGCAAATCTAGCCAAAACATACATGGAGACAAAATCAACTTCTCCAGAGAGAGCAGAGAGGTACGGCTAACTGGTCTAACAAAAGAGACAGAAAATACAGAATGCATGAAGATGCTAGATTTTAACATAAATCTGTCTATACTTGAAGAGTGAACTAACAGAAAGCCATGAGAGTTCAAATTTACAAAATAGCAGCCACTCTCACTTTTTCAGGTATCTTCAATGATGAATCAAGAGTAGTAGTAGCAAAACATATTCAAAGGAGACAAAAGTAGAGTATATCCTCAGAACACCGAAAAAAGATCAGCATACTGCTCCAAAGTCCAAAGTAGATATGTTATCAAAACATATAGAAAAAGGAGGTAGCTGATTTACTAGTCGTGGAACACTCCTGCTGTAGCACATTGAGGCCTTTGCTCGAACACGAGGATTTCTGTGTTTAAGGTAAGGTTGCAACTTTGGTAGCAATAAGGAAGGAGAAACCCAAGTGGTCATTGAAATTAAAGCTCTCACAGCTGCCTCGCATACAAATTTCTTATCTTGTGAAGCCTTGAGCAGAAGTTGTACCAGCTGCATGGATGAATAAAAGGAAAAATGGAAGAATAAGAATGCATTGACTAGTGAAACTAAAGGTAAGCAAATTGAGCCACCAAAGACAAATAATGCATCTTACCAGAGGATCCAGAAAATCAATTAGTTGATCATTATAGGCATGGAACATATCTGCTGATGTCATGATTGCAGTTTTACAAAGCGCACTTCTGGGATTCTTCAGGGACTTCACTAAAAGCGTAATCACATTCCCCCTGTGCAGTAGAACAACAGATTAATGGCTAGCCCAATATTGCAGTCAAATAACTATAATAGCAAACAAAGCAGAAAATGAATGTAGTGTTCAGGTCTGTAACACGGTTTTTTTTTTTTTTTGGGTTTGGGGGGGAGGAAGAAGAAAAGCAAGCGAAATCCAAGGGTTCTGCAGAGATCATCAAATAGAAATGAACTACTTACACCATTTCTAGCATTGCCTCCTTGTGAAATAAAGACAACCTTCGTACATTGTTCAGCGTCTCACACACCAGAACCCAGTCTTTAGAATCTAGTCCAGTCAAAATTGTCTGCCATAGCAAGAGTTATAAGTGCATTAGCTAAAAATAAACTCTCACGAAACCGGACTGTCAAAGAGGAAAAATTGAGAGCCTATGACATTACGCCTCAATCACTATGTGAAGTGAAGGAGATCCCAACAGAAAAAGGAGAAGCTCTCATACCTTAAGAGTCATATCAGCATCTTCAAGACCATTCAAGTCCTCAGAGTCAATATATTCTATTTCAACATTTCCAGCTTCATTTCCAGCCTCATTTCCAGATTTTGCAGCTCCATTTTCACTAGCAGGCACGGAAACCAAAGAAGCATCATTCTGTCTGCAACATTCTTCCGTATTCTCATTAGGGATCTCGGAAATATGTTTCATTAGATTCCCTTTGTTGGCACTCTCAATCTTTCTCTCAGATCCAGGTAGTGCATTCAGATCTCTGAGGGCTTTTTGGGACATTGCTTTGCAATACGGGCTGAACTCGAAATAGAACTGACATCAACCAGAATACAAAAAGTCCATCAAGACAACAGCATGTTCATAATACTCTGGCAATATAAAATATGCTAGCGATCAAACATGATAAAGGAGGAAGCTCATCCAGAACATACAAACACAGATTCTTTGAATATAATGAATGTGTAAATGCATTCGCAAATGTATGTCTTCGTGGAACAATTTTCCCTTGACTTACGACTCCGAATGCTACTTCTACTATAGATTCACACCATTGTTGAGGGAGAAATCTCCATTCCAGGAGACAGTGATCAAAATTGAAAGCGGGCATCGCTATGTGTAAATTAAACCTGATGAATTGGATCCTACGGAGTGTATTCTGCAGTCATTATCTGGACACAGTCATCACAAGTACTGTTCTCAGAAAATCGTTGTACTTGAAAGTCTAGCAGGGAATCCCTTGACTGCGAATGACTACTACTACATCAGTTGAGACTAAGAATGACCTATTTCACAATTAAGCTACTCCAATGAAATACCATTAACTTCCCCTTCACGATTCCCAAGTTCACGACCGGATGTGCCTCTCGAAAGGTCAGCGAAACAGAAAATAAAAGTTTCTAGTGAGCCTTCACAACATCACAATCTGTAGCTACGGGTGCACCCTACTTACCAAACGGATTAAGAAATGATAACATCTAAAATAGACAGAAAAGCTTCCCTTAGCCCCGTACAACACTGCAAATACACGGAAAACCAGCGCCACAATCGTCTAATCACCATCGTCAACGACCTAACCAGAGCACGATATCCACTTCCATACCAATGTGAACTACGAACCCGATGCAATTCCACTTCCGCTCGGCGAAATCGACTGCGGCAGATAATCCTCATACAGACAAATCAATCGCATCCGTCGCAAGCGGAAGACCTACCAAGATCTACAGACCATCTCCGAAGCACGCGAAACGATTGCCAAAAAAAAAAAAATAAATAAATAAATAAATAAAAAGAAAAGAAGAAGGACTCGCATCAATCCCACAGAAGGACGATGCCGAAGCAAGATCTCTCAAAGCATTGCACTACAGATCTCCGCTCCTCCACTCGACCTGCTCGTCCAAGCCGATGCCGCGACTTCCGTCGCCGTCAACTCAACTCCCACTCGAACACACACACACACACACACCAACGCCGAAATCGCCACCGGAAAAGCACAAGCGCCGCCATTTCCGCGACGGCGCCAGCGAGCCACAGAGAGAGAGAGAGAGAGAGAGAGAGAGAGAGAGAGTACCGGAGCGAAATTCGAAGAGAGAGAGAGAGAGGCTCGATCGATTGGGAGAAACCGCGACGCAGTCGTTGTGGCTCCACAGTCTCCCCTCCGTCTCTGCAAAATAAGCACTCTGACCAGAGAGAGAGAGGAGAGAGAGAGGAGAGAGAGAGTGGGCGGAGACTACGCGGAGACGGCGTCGTATTCGGGTCCCGACCTGGGCCGGCAAGCACGGGGATATTACGTGTGACCGCTTTAAATTTGGGGCAGATTCAATATTTCCCCGAAATAAATATATAAATCATTAAATGCCCTCGATTTCGTTGCCTAATTACGGAACCTGCCATTTTCGGGTGTCTTTTAATTTCCTTTTCCAAAAACGTCGACGACATAAATGATCACCAAATTTTGGCACAATATATAACGTGCTTTTGAATTTTTGGTTGTCCCTGAATTTTTAATTTATTTATTGTGATTCCCGAATCCTAATCATGGTCCTTTTATTAATTTGAGTTTAGAGACAACAATAAATATTTTCATAAAGTGCATGAATTAAATTGAATATGTACGAAAGTTCAGTAATTATATTACATATTAAGATAAAATTTAGGAATTATATTAAATAAATTGAAAATAACTAAAATTCAAAGATTATTCATGTTATTTTCCCTTTTTTTCAAAAGAAAAAATGGTGGAAAGGGAAATTAAATTAAATGCTTGTGTTTGAATTCGAGCAGAATGATTGATTGAACTTGTTCCTTGTGCGCGACTCTTTTTGTTTTCGAACTGACGCTCCACCGCCAAGGAAAACGAAGGCTTCGAAATGATGCCTTATCGTGCGATGGCAATTATTCATTATTTCGGGCAGGAGGTTGACGCGATGCTAATCGCTAACTAATCCCTTCTTTTTAAAATGTGTCGATCGGATGGCGGCCGTCCGATTTGTAATTAGGTCTGCTCGTGTTAGATGCGTGGGATTATCTTATTAAAATTATTAGTATTATTACTATTATAATTTACCTTGATGACTTATAAAATGAAATGTTTATGGGTCGATCACTTAGGCTACCGTCGAGGTAGCCTAGTTGTTAAAGGGTATACCCGAAGAAAGTTAAACAATTCATGAAAGTAAATTCTGTTCCATGCCTAGGTCCAGTCAGAATTGGTGTAACAAAACTTTTAGAACCTTAGTATTGAAGGGTAGATCCAAGAACAAAGTTTAGTGAACTATTACAATTGATTCGCTAATTTTGATTATTGTCATCACGTATATTGATTTTTTTTTTTGGGTCAACTAATGGACTTTGCTCGAATCCCGATCGATTTTTTCAGTGAAATATTAGTGTTGATGACATGTGGATGTTATGCCTGTTGCCAACTCACTGACATTTCATTGAAGAATTAGGAGAACTCCTATCAAAGTACACTAATCGCTGGAGAAAAGGAGCAGGTAGTCAATCGGTTGTAGATTAAGAGCTCTGATTAGCAATGAAGTTTCGATCTACTTGCAACGTTATTATAAATTGCATTTCATAACATAATTGTGAAATCCACTAAAGATCACTGACTCAAGTGAAGTTTTACCTTTAGACCAAAAAAAAAAAAAAAAAAAGTGAAGTCTTATCTTAATAGTAACATTTGCTTTTAACTTTCATGTTATGTTAAAGTCCATTTTGAATAAGTAATATTAACATTACCATGTCTTCTTTTTGGCAATATTCGGCACATATAT
The DNA here is from genome assembly GCA_014182565.1 of Eucalyptus marginata. Classification (NCBI taxonomy): domain Eukaryota; kingdom Viridiplantae; phylum Streptophyta; class Magnoliopsida; order Myrtales; family Myrtaceae; genus Eucalyptus; species Eucalyptus marginata. The sequence continues at coordinate 28,265,375 of CM024594.1, forward strand.
TTTCTATTCGGCAGCGCGTGAATGACTGAGTTCACTTTTTAATTGAATATTTTATTCCATAAACGATAAAAAGATAAAAAAAATGATAGTTCCAACATGCCATTCAAACCTTGTAGAATCCCAGTTGGTCAAATTAACTTCTGTACAAATTTGGAACAAGTACACATGTCATTTGGTCTGTTGACAATCGGGACAAATTGGGGGGAAAAAAAACATGCACATGTTTCAGGCACGTGCATGGAGGCAGGTCTTTTCGAATTTCGTGAAATGTTAGAAAACTTCAACAGCATGAACGGTTAATGTGTCATCCATAGCATGGATTCCATACTGTATCATACATAACGCTACGTAATCATGTCGAATTCAAGCTATTACGAGGATCCCCACATCGGAATTGTCTTGCCGGCATGCTAGAAGCCTCGTGGCCTCTCTCCCGATGAGGTAATAAATGCCCGGGGCCCGATGGCTAGAGGTTTGCTCACGACACGACTTGAACTCCAATCTCTTTTACCACCAGGCTTCCGTGCCGAAGGTGGAAGGGCCAACATGCCGATCAATCATGGAGAGGGAGAGCAAGGATCCAACGATCCCAGATTCGTTTCGGGCTGGCTCCGTGACAGCCACCCACCCACCCACCACATGGGAGTTGGGATCCCCGTGTCGGCGCCAGCGCAACGCAACATGTTCGTGTCCACAGCAGCTTTGATTGCCCATGTCCATTCTCAGGAGCCACAAGAAAAAAGGAAGGAAGGAAGGAAAGAAACATTCGATTTTGTGACGCTCGGTTTTCCCCTGTTTTCGCCTTCTTCTTTATTCCTTTTTTTTTTTGGGTGCTTTAATCAAGCTTTTTGACCGGGATTAGAAACTTGGTTTTGCTTCATTAGTGCACATTACTCTTTCCGGTTGGCATCTGGTCAGTCCACATCCTTTTTTTTTTTTTTTTCCCTCTCTTTTTTCTGGCTTTGACCGTCTTCTTTCTTGTTAAAAAATGGGTCGTTTGTGCTTGAGAAAACTCCATGCGGTGCAAGTACTCGCGGGCTTTCGTGATATGGGCCGAAGAACACGGCCCATTGTTTCGGATACTGGGTCGATCTTGTCGATGTGGGGTTGGGCCGAGAACCGATGGAAAAGCCCGTGAACAAATCGAGGCCGACGAGATCTTTTGGTGGACGGAATGATTCCAGCTTCCAGGCGATTCCGTTTTTCGGACATCGACGAGCCCTTTGTTCGCCGTTCGGACAGGAGAGGATCGAGTTGCCTGGTCCTGGTCCACCACGCTCCTCCTCTACTTTCTCCATTTTGTCCTGAAATAGGAATATTAGATGCTCTCAAAGTTTCAAACACACAAGGCAGCCTAGGAAAAAAACAAAAAGGCATATCATGCTTCGATCGCAACGACCGAATTTCTCGAATGAAACTGACAGATGTCAATACTTTGAATCGGGATTCAGTGAAGCCTCAAAATCTACCGTCCGATTAGAGGGTATTCCTAGGAAGTTATTTATAAGTAAGACCACCCTTACATTGTCACCATCTTGAGTGGATATATCCAAGAGCTCTTCTTGAAAGGTTCGGCCCTCGTGGAAGGGGCCACACGTCACAATGTTGCTCCCATGATATGCCATTCCAACTGACTTTTGTATTGAAATTTGATAATTTCCGTTCTTGTTATCATGATTGTTGCATGGTATGATAGTTATATCATTATATGAAGTGCCTTTCTGCTGGTCATGTACATAATGTCCCAAGAAATACTGTTGGCTATCAAATGCTTATCTTTCTATCACTTTTTGGAGACCCATTAAACTCTTACTAGTTATAAAGATCGATCCAAATCCATATTCATCGTGCTTCGCTTTTATGACGTCACATCAAGATATAATTTAATAAAAGAAGAAAAAAAACGTTTCGATGCACTAAAGCTATCAAAGCACTTAGAGTGGCTTCGCACCTGCCACAAAATGACTTGAGCACAGTGAGGCCGCATATAAGTTATAACCCATGGAGGCATTTGAGAAAGATGGGAGCCTCCGTCTACCAATTTGACCATTATTTAATGATAACATCTGCTAAAGCAACCAAAAGTGTACGCATTACATGTCAAGGCAGGACCAAATCTTATTATTTCCGATACGTGAACGACTTGATCTTGTTTTGAATAATGATATCTTCGCATATTAAATGGGTAATAAAAAGATTCAGATGACAGACTCATGTGAAGAATTTCGAAATCTCACGTCACAGGCCACTTCGATTTTATCAAAAACAAAAACTATGTCTTTATAGAATCTATTCTTTCCCACTCCTTTTTCTCACTTGATTTTCACTGCCACTGCTATCTTGAAGGAGGAGGGATGGAGATATAACATCTTTTTGACTTTATTCTTGATTTGAAATTGTAGCTCAAGACTGTTCATTTTGGGAGCCAACACGATGACCCACTCAAGGATAAGGAGGGAGGAGTGGTTGAGCAGGGTTCTCCAGAATGTTGAGATCCATAATGGGGAATATCACCAGGAATTCTTGCCTGTGGTTAGATCATCACGATTCAGATTCATGAACAGTAAGACGATTGCCAAAAGCTTTCGTGTCTAGAAATTCGGCATGCGGAATGGTTTTTTCTGGAACCGTATTTGTACGTGCATGTCCATACATCTGCGCGAGCACCTCCTGAAATCTGCTCTCGAGATTGGGATTTATGCAGAAGGTTGGCTAGCTCACATGGGCAGACAGAGAGAGAGAGAGAGAGAGAGAGAGCTTATGTTGCTAAGACGATTCCACATGGAACCAGCTACGCATCTGAAGCAACGATCACATGGCACAGGCTTCCAACTTCCATTTCTCTTCCAGGATGCTCGACCCGATGCGACAGTTGCAATCAATGATTTGCCCCTTTATGACTCCCGTTGTTCCCGGTCTACTTCTTCAGGAGCTCCCAAGATTCCTGTCTTGCCTTGGATAGAAATTGCAGCGTACGTCAATGATCACGCCTCTGATTGCCGACTCTTTCATGCAAAATGAGCGGCGGCATTAGAGTTTATTCGCGGGTTATATGGAATAGGCATCGTTTGGCTCAATCTCTTTCCGGCAGGCTTCTGCATAGATCTCGTTATTCGCTTCAAGGACCGAATGAAGATAGTCAAGATCAAGAGCATTTGACCGAACATGTCAGTTTTATTCATTTCCAAAGTTCCAGTAAACGTCTACAGATTCTTCCCCTTCGTGAAACATTGCATAGTCTCATGAGCACATAGTGACTTGAACCATTTACGAGAACATGCCAAAAGGTGAAAACCTAAAACTAGGGCCACGCCCACCACACCATAGGCACGCCTCCCTCCTGATGCGGCTCTTCAGCAGCGGCGAAAATCTCTGAGCAGTAACCTCGGCCATCATCGCTTCCATCGTCCTCTGACTGCACTCCGTTGACGGCCACCAAGCATCCTGGGTAGTCATTGCAATGAAAATATGAATGGCCGCTGTCCACGAGCTGTGGCCCGTCCTCATCCACCACGGCGCTCCCGCCGCTCCCGGAACTCAGGCGGTCCTCCACCTTCACCACAAACCCGAGGGGTGAATCTCGGGTTTCCTCCACTTGAAGTGCATGGGAACTTTGACCCGAGGCTGGCGCTCCGGCGACATCTTTGGCGGACAGCTTCTCGTTCAGGAAATTGACCTGCAAAGCGCATACAGTATTCGTAAGGGGTAATCAAGAGATAGTCGTGGGATTTATCTTATTGTCCTCGTGTCAATGTTGCAACAGAAGAAAGCGGGCCATTGGCAAGGCATATTCTAGTAGAGACTTTAGGAACTGTCTGATCAAGGTGGGGGCTTAAGAACAGATGCTCCTATTTGGAATGCATCTTTGGCCAAAGCGATCGAATCAAACTGGTGTAACCCACAACACACTGGTCTCGAATTGTCGAGCGCTTGGTGGCGTGACGAATATGATGGTGTCCTGATTTGGGAAATAGATGACTGTCTGATGCCAAAGAGGCCCAAAGAAAGATGTGTCATCCATGATATATTCCTTAATCTTTTCGTCCTCTCCTTGACTAACATATAGAAGAGATGTACATGATCTTGAACAAGCAACTTCGAGAATCGTTTGCCTTACTTTTGCTCTCGCGGTTAGAAAGAAAAAAATTCTGATATGGCAGCGGGTGTTTGATAGTGAGGGTTAAGCCAGGTCAACCAAGCGTAGTTTCTCCAAACCAAGCATACCTCAGATTTGAGCTTCTCATTCTCTTTCCTGATGGAGTCGTAACTCAAACGCAGTGAGTCATAAGACGACTTGAGGACATCATAGTCCCTCTCGAGCTGCTTTGTCTTCCACCGGGCTCGACGATTCTGGAACCACACAGCCACCTGCCTCGGCTGCATGCCCAGCGTCTTCGCCAGCTGGGTCTTCTTCTCTGGTTCCAATTTGTTCTCTACTTCAAAGCTCTTCTCCAACAGATGCACCTTAATATTAAGACAAAAGATTTTCAATTAATCTCCGTCAAGAGTCAAAATCACGAGACTTGAAACTATAAGTACTTGCAAATTGCAAATTCCTAAATCTGAAAGCTCGATGATACAGGAAAAAGAAAATATGGGGAGATCTAGATCATCTTCTTTATCAGTGCTACAAGTCTACTTAGCTAAGAAGACACATCCATGGCTTAGTTGCAGATAAAAGTTGTTTTTAATGCAGAGGATGACCATATGTTCTAACAAGAATGAAAAGTTTCAGAGGTTCAGTATTTGATCCTTCAACATATCCCAAGCAACCAACCTGAGGATGTGAACCCACAGACCATAAGTCCAAATTAAGCAGATGGCTCTACAACGCTTAAAGAAGGAAACTTCAGGGGAAATAAGATTGGGATTTGAGAAGTAGCTTGTTCGTCGATACTGCCTAAATAGATCGCAATGGATCGGAGCCTGTTCTGAGTTGTACCTGCTCAGGAGTGAGGCGGCGCTTCTTTTCCGGCGCCTGGTCATCATAATATTCCTCGTTGAAAAGATCCTCAGAATAGCTGAAAATCGATTGCCTCTTCGTGGCCTCCTCAATTCCCATAGCCAATCCCCCTCCTAGCAAAACAAGAAATCCATCCCTAAACACTTGCCGACGCTCAATTTTTTTCAGAATTAGGCGCTGATGCAGGGGAAGGAGAAAAAGATTGAACTTTTGAGTTTCGCAGTTCATGTAATTAGGCATGTCGTATGAACTCAAATGATTGTACCCCTGAATTTATTCTCCATTGTGCCCGGTTTCGGAAAAAGTACGGTGACAATTCAAACCAAAAAAACTCAAAATCTTTCACCCGAAATCATTTGATTTGGGTTCTTTGAGATTCAGTAAACTCCAATTCCACCAACCTAGTCCTAGCAGAGTACAAGAAGAGCTCAAAAGATGATGACAGCTTATCAATGCCGGGCTAAGCAAATCACGTCAGTTTCTGTCTGCATGTCAAATCACTCGCTCCGTCCAGGTAATATCAACAGTCAGTCAAACGTAACATCTCGCGCATAGAGAGAGAGAGAGAGAGAGAGAGAGAGAGAGATGGTCACCTCCAAAAAGCGAATCTCTGCTCCCAAGGAACAGCATGTTGCCGTGGCACGCGGATTGATCGAAGAGAAATCGTCCGGACTCCATGGAATTCACCCTCTCAACCCTCTGTATAATTTTTGTCCACGTCGCGAATCTCCGGAGAGTCGCGAACCTGGCGAGGCCTGCCGGACGGGGGTTCCGACTCCGGGCAGGGACACGAGACCACCGCTTAGCCGCGCGCGCTGGCCGGTACTATAGGTACTAGTACTAGTAAACACGAGCTGGGGATGTCGCGGTAATTAGAAGAGCATGAGCTTGTGGCGGAAGAAGCTGGTGCTCCAGAGCAACCTCGCCGGAGTATCCAACGGGCATACGCAAAATCCCATCAAGCCACTCTCTACGACAGCCCTTCCCAGCAGCTCCTACCTCGCGAAATCCCGAGAAAGCAGCGGCGACGAAGCGGAGGTTACAAGGACGAGACCTCCATGGGGGGCCCGATCGGTCGGAGAGAGAGACGGTTTCGTCCGGCGAGACGGCGGAGTTCGAGAGTCGCCGGCGTTTCGACGGGGGGAAGACGGAGGAGTTTCTCAGACGTTTCTCCTTTCGCAACTAAAGTTTAAAGAGCCGAGATGAGCGGGTTTTTATAGGAGGAGCTCCGGAGGCGAATTGGCCAAAATGCCCTTGCGTTGCCTTCTTTATCTTTTGCGGATTCCTCGGTTTTCATTTAGTTTTTCTCTTTTTGGGATTTTATTGAAAAATGCCCTTGGGGTTTTAGATTTTAAATTACAAAAATAATCTTAATAAGATAATTAGGAATGACTCCACCTCTTAGATATAAAAATTATTTTCGTTGTAGCCATAACGTATAGCGTCACTAAGTTCTAAAAACCGAATAATTGGTCTTTACCATTCGAAAGGAAATAGTCTACGATAAATTCACTTATTACTTTTATAAGAGATAATTTAACATGATTAATCAAGAATATGATAATATTAAAAGAAGGAGGTCGATGTATATAAAAAATATAATAAAAAAATTTATACCAAAACTTTTACATCATTTACCTATTTTCTACAAATAATCGTGATGACGAGATTCATATATGTACCTATTTTGTTGATTCATTCATGACAATTTCGCTTTCTATCACAAAAGGATCTTGATAGCTCAATTGATAACTTATTTATCCGGGTGAGCTATTATATGATATTTCATAGCTATCTAAATTATATTATATTTTTATAATTCGGGATCAACGATTCAGAGATTCGATCATCCAAAGATCATGGATCATCTTGCAAAACTATAAATGATTAAATTTAGGACTAACTATGTAATTTCAAATTACTGGAATTTGTTTTATTTTTTCCTCCAATTTGTACATTCTCCTTTTAGAAATCCAATTCTGATCAAAAACCATTTTCTTTTAGTTTCTCGGATATTATTTCTATTTTAGTTTTTGTTTTTCAAAATTCATTGAGTTTGAGGGAGTTCTTTTTTTTTTTTTTGGTCGGAAGAGCGGAGGGAGTTTGGTCGATTTGCTATGGTGATTTTTGTAATGGGAAAATGACAAATGATCTTTAGACTATGTTCGGTAATGTGATATTAAATTTTTGGTACATATTCAATTTAGTTCCTGAACTAAATCTAAAGACTAAATTAAACATGTACCTTGTGCATTAAGTTAACATTCATGAATCATATTATATAAATTAAAAATTTATGTATCGCATAATCATTTATGTAATCAACCTGACTTTCTTAAGCGACATCAAGCTGAAAGATTGATCGGTGGAGCTGGCGATTTCGGGCCGTTGGATTCGTATCCAAACTCTTGTCCACGAACGGTGACAGATGGGGGCGTAGAAGTTTGTGCCATCCATTACTGTGGAATAGGATCCCATGCTTCGCGGTCGGAGCTCTGTTGGATCGAATTTAAGTCAACTCTTTTGAGTGGTGGTGCAAATAAATAAATAAATGAATAAAGAAAGTAACAAATATATATATATATATATATATATATATAAAAATGAATAAAGAAAGTAACAAATATATATAAAAGATCAATGGGGTTGCAACGCAAGGATCACATCATTAAATTATGTGAAGTGATTGGACCAAAAATAAATCACGTCATTTTAATGCGGAACTCCCTATTATCGATTATTTAATGACTAAATTTTTTGATCAAGAGATACTCTAAATCGCTTTAAATTATCTAAAGGAGTTAAAAGTGTAGTCACTTCTTGTACGGTAGAAATTTCCATAAATACAAAAATTTAACCTTTAAAAAATTAAAATCATTTTATTCACCGCATCAAAATTATGAATAAAACTACATATTTACTTGATAATATAATTATCAAGGTTGTGTCATACGATCCATCCATTTTCCTACCACATCATGGGACGATGCCGGGGGGAGAAGCAAATGTGTCGAGGCGGCCTCTAGAAGCTTCACCAGAAGCGACTAGTCGCTTCCTGAAAGCCTCTTTACTTTAGTATGGTCTAGTATGTCCAATGCCTCCATCCTTGCCGGCCACCGTATGCTACTAGGAGAGTTAGCAAGCTATTTTGCTTGCATTCTAGAAACGGCAGATTCAGCGCCTAATGAGAGACAGCAAAGATGAGGAAGCATCATATATTCTCACTTGCAAACTAATTAAAATATACTAGAACGCTTAATTTTTCTAATTAAACGCAACACAACCTTAATCCACTATATATATATATATATATATATGTATGTATATATCTATACACCCACTCAATCATTTTTTTTTTCCTGGGGTACAGATAAGTGCAAGAAAATCCAAAACGTCGAGTCTAGCCATTCCTAATTATTTATTAATTTATTTTTTTGCTTTAGCACTCCAACTACAAGCAATAGCCCGACAATCTTGTGGACTCTCACATGAACAAAATTCATAAACAAAAGCTTAAAAATTTAAAAAAAACAACGAGGAAAATAGAATAAAACGATCTTGAGCCGACACAGCTGTTGGTGTGATTTAAAGCCCTGGAATATTGACCTGTGAATAAGATGTCACCAAAGGAGGAGATGATTGGTTGACGATCGGAGCGACTGAAAGCAAATGGGAGCTGCTCAGACATATTAATAAATAAAATAGAAAGAAATTTATATGGTAGAATAAGCATAGATAAGACGAAATAATTGGTATTTTACTCCCCCAAAAAACAAAAAAGATAGCAGAAAATAATTTGTGCGATGTACTGCGCACAAGCTTGATCAATTTATAATGGCACTAAGAAGAACCACGTGGCTATGGGACCCGAGGAATCAAGATTTTCTTATGTCTGATGTTGGTACACTTCTTTTTAATTCGGTTAGGCTCGTCGGGGTGTATGAAAGATCAAGATTTTATAATTCGGAGCATTGAGCTTTCTACATGTATTTATGTTATTTAGAAAGACCGATGGATGCTAATGAAAAGAAAGGGTACCTAACTCCACATTATAATATCGGTACCCAAGGATAATTATCCCAAAAGTCCCAATCTTAGAAAGTCACTTCAGTCATAAACTTTTCAATTATGTTAATTTAATCTTAAAACTTTTGACGGTTTTTCAAATTAGTTCTAAACCTTTAATTGTATCAATTTAGTTTTGAACATTTGGAAAATTTGCCAATTGAGTATTAAAGCTATTATTTGGATAATTGATTGGAAAAATAACATTTGCAATTCGTCAAAAGATTTTAGGATTGAATTGACAAATTGAGCTAAATTTGCACGATTGAAAGACTTATGACTAAATCGGCAAATAATTAAGAGATTTTGGACTAAATTGGCATAATTGAAAGATTTGAGTTGAATTGGTCACCGTATAATAAGTTTTTGACTTTTTGGATTATTTTTTCCTCCATATTCAGATTCTGAGTTTGACTTTGGTGCCTTGTTGATGTGCCATTGATGGTGAGTTCTCTGTGTCAATGGATTTTCTGTGCAATTGGTGGGGAGTAATCCACAGATTACATCACCTTAAAGACCATGAAAATCTTGTCGTAAAGATTACGTGCATTATTTTGCGGGATTCAGAAATTATTCCGTAAATTATTGTGAGGGTTGAATTGTGAGGTAACGGGGTATAATTGTGCACTGATACATGCTGATAGAGTGTAGGTGACTCGAGTATAGTTATTAATCTTGATTTATAGTGAAATTTTCTATTGCTCTCTCAAGGAATGTAAGTTGCATCAACATAAATTATGCAAATTTCGTTCATTGCCATGTTAGATCGTTTAAATTCTTCGCATCCCATGTAATAGTTCGATCTTAGAGGGGAAAAGATAGGTTATGCTCATTTCCACCACCCACCATGTGTTGGCCACTTACTGAGCAATGAAAAGGACTTGCAAAGTGGCAGTGCTTTGGCTTAATAATTTCGGGTTCAATATTTTCAAAAAACTATTAAACTCAATCCAAATAAACTAATGCATGCCCCATGAGCTAGGGCTAGAGCAAATCATGAAATAGTCGGGCGAGACACCCTCTTTTTCCCAAAAGGATAGCACAAAAAACCTCGTTAGAATCTTCTAAAAAGGGCTTTAGCTATCGACCTTCCATCTTTTTCTTTATAATAATCTTTGGTGATGACTGATGAGCACCATCTGCTCACTGAAATGTCAGTGGAATCGGGGGAACGCCAGCCTATGAATGCTCTTGACATGCTCAGCCAGTGAGCATGGAGAACGCGTTGCCCTCGAATTCGTGGGGCTTTTCCTAGTGTAAACTAGAAAGTGCTTCGATTAAAGTTTATGCAAGTAAGTCGCAGATTTGTGCAGATTCTCCACCCAAAGCTAATGGCTAGTGGGTTCTAAAGAATATCAAGCACCCATGATCTCAGATACAATGAATCGCGTGATCGACGATAATAACCTATGAACGGCTCAATTGGGTAGGGATAGGAGCATGTGTGTGAATTACAAACAATGTAGAGGTTTGATTTTTATCATCAGCGGGTGTGAGTGATTCTATATTTAGGCCACTTAGCTAGATTTCGGCTCGCATGTCACTTTCTTTATGAGGTGATAAGATACTTCATGGACTGGGATTTATTTGTCCAAGGGGACTTCCTCGTGGTGAATAATATATAAAATTGCACGATTGACGATGATAACATATGAACGGCTCAACTGGGTCGGAACGGGGGCATGTGTGTGAATTACAATAGACAATGTAGGGGTATGATTTTATCATAATCGGGTGCGAATGATTCTATGTTTAGGCCACTTAGCTAGATTTTGGCTCGCATCTCATCTTCTTTATGAGGAGATAAGGTACTTCATGGACCAAAATTTATCTATTCAAGGGGGCTCACTCGTGGTGAATTTATACAGAATGCGCAGTGTCAGTCAAATCAATTGTCATTTTTAGGACATGTATGTCTATCATCGTTCTGATTGCTAATGGAAAAGAATTACCTAATTCATGAGTGACATCATATCGATGTAAATAGTTATGCACCTATTTTCATCACAACCCTCTTCATCACTTAGAAACCCACAAAGCTAAGCACGTCCAATTAGGATGCATAGGTTTGGACACCTCAGCATTAAAAAAACACAATGTAGAGGTACGGTTTTTATCATCATCGAAAGCGAACGATTCTATATTTAGGCCACTTAGCTGGATTTTGGCTTGTGTCTCATCTCCTTTACAAGGTGACAAGAAACATTATGGACCGGGGTTCATTTGTGGAGGCCTTCTCGTGGCGAATATATAAAGTCCGTGTGGCGTTAGCCAAATTAATTACCGTTTCTAGGATATGTATGTCTATCGTCATTCCAATTTATAATGGAAAAGAATTACTTAATTAACGAGTAACGTCATATTGGCGTAGATGAATTTGTGCATATTTATTCACGACCACCGTCATCACTTATCATAACCCACAAAGTTAGCCGCATCCAATTAGGATGCATAGGTTTGGACACCTTAGCGAAGATTGGAATCCCTAAAAGCATGTGGAGGCATAGCGAGGTACAAATCCCACATTTGAGAAAAAGAAAGAAAGGGGAATAGTAAAATGAACCTTGCAGTTGCCATCAACATGTCACTTACCCCCTTCGCATCTCTCCCTCACTCCCAAAAATAACATTAAATTAATGAGTTTAATATACATATTCCTTCACAGCTAAGTTAAGATACCCAAATGGTGGTGCTTTTGACTAGAAAAAAAAGGCTTGTAGATTTGTCTTTGCCTTTATCTTTTTTAGCAAGTCTTGAGCTTTAGCTAAAGGTGGGGGCAAGAGAGAGAGAGAGAGAGAGAGAGAGAGAGAGTGAAATTGGAAAGCAAGAATAGAAAAGGAGGAAGCACCTGAAGAGGAAGAGGAGGGAGGAGAAGAAGAACAACTTGACTTTTGGGATGTGATGTTGTGGGTGAGGGGTGAGCAGCTCTGCGTAGGTGATGTGTCGTATGGCTGATGGAAAGGAGGTCGTTGATGATAAAGTGGGAGGGCATAAGGTAGTGGTTGCTTTTGGCTAATTCCCCTCCCCCCCTCCACCTTTCCTTCTTCCCCCACCAAATGTTGGACAGGTACAGTGACCACCCGTCAGTTGTCGTGTCACGTATGTGTATGTTCATGTAGCAATCTCAATGTCTTTTTGCCCTCTCAAATCTCTCTCTCTCTCTCTCTAGGAAAAATTTGGGTTTGGGGGAGGGGACCATATGGCATGTGATAAATTCATGTCTGTCCATTACAAGATCATAAGGTTTCCATGTGGCCAGGCTAAGGGAGCGGGGAATAAGAATAAGATACACATAGGACTAACTAGCTCGACTCTATCGTGAGCACTATCCTGTCTAGTTTTGTAGGAAAAAAAATGCATAAAACGTAACTAATCTTCGCTCCAATATCCAAAGCGTACATTTATTTGCAAAATCACAGATTTGCTACCTTGACTCAATAAAATCGAACATCCAATTCACGAAATTGGTGTTTCTCTTTTCAAAAATGACTCATATTCTCGCACTTTTTTTTTTTTTTTCATTTTAACTGTACCCCGACAAAGCCCAAACTCCAACCCCTTGCTCTATTGCGACAACCCTTGCCACCATGGCCGCCGTGCATGGGGGTCTCGATCCGAGTTTCCCCATGGCGATCGCAACCTCATTGCTATGGCTTGAGAGAGATTTTTGGCACGAGGGAAGATAGAGAAAAGGGGTACTGTGCATTTGATGGCTTCGTTTGCTCAATTGATGGTTTTCGAAAGCCCAAAGTGTTAGTTGGGCCTTATCTCCAACCCGATGCATCTCTACTGGGCTTTTACATTATACTAATACGATTGATTGGGCAGTGGGATACCTTCTCGAGAGGCCTCGGCCCGCCATGCCGAAGATGTTCATCGGCTAATCGGCAACATCGATAGACCCGATCGATGGATGAGCCTAGACAAGCTTGGGCAATTTGCAAGGAGAGCTCGCCCTCGATAATTCTTGTCGAGGCCCCTTCAGGACTTAAAGTATCGAATGAGTTTCATTTACAGTGATTGTTGTGCCTGGAGGGACCGGCTCATCCAAAGATGCGACGTGCCTGAATAACATACTCAATAGGAGAGACCCTATTAAGTGACATGTAAATTTGTACTCTCATTACTTTTTGTGGTTACTTGAGTAGCCCTTTCCGATGAAACTCGTTGGATTATCGCTCCGATATTGTAGTGGAATCCTTCTAGAAGATGCATGGCTCGTGATTATTTGCCTAGATAAGAGGGGCTCAAATAAGGTACGGCTTTTTACAAAGTTCCAAACAGTGGAGGGGCACGAATGGACTGCATCACCTCAACAAGGACATCATTTTTTAAGTAGAAAAGTTTGTAACATCTCAAAATCCCACGAGGACAAGCGAAAACGATAATAAGTGATATATATGTCGAGTCAACACTTATTACTTATAATTACTCACAATACTTCTTTTGGAAACCTAATCTACGTGGACCGGCCTTGACTATTCTTAAAGGAAGTGGCTGCCTAGATATGTCCATCTCAATAAACATCAAACACTTTCCTTAATTGACAAAAAAAAAAAAAAAAAACTAATGCATCCAAGGTAGAAATGTCACTCTCAATATCTGGAAAATCGCATCCGTGATTATGATATCTCAACATACATCCACATATTATTAAGGATTAAACACCGTAGAATTCATATTAATTCATCGGTCTCGATTTTAAAGATTCTTGGCTAGACCTCGAGAGTGGGACCCGCCGCAAGTGAAAATCGAGCATAAAAACTCGACGTCATTGAGCAATATGCACGGGCTACAAAGTCTCGATTCCTTTACCTACTCATCACCTGATTTCTCGGTTGATTCGAACTACTCATCGATGTAGATCGTAGTCGAATCCACGTAAGGGCGAAAACCTAACCCTACCTCAGCATCGATTGATGTCCGACTCGACCGATTAATTACGTACAACATACATTGAACTCCACATCAGCATGCCAGCTTCCTCGAATCACCACTGTCATAAATGGAAAAAGACCTGATTTACTTATTGACAACTAGAGCTGTTAAATGGGTGCGGGTTGGGTCGTTTATATTTATGTTTTTGTTAATTTTAACCCATTATGGCCCATTTATGTTAATGTAAATTTTTCGACTCATACCAACCCGACCCATACCCAACCCATACCTGAAACAACCCATATTAATAAAATATTTTCATATTTAACCAAATTTAGAAAAAATTATTCTTATTTTTTTTTTAAAGATTATATCACTAAAATACTTCTAAGCTTATTTCTTATGTGTGTGTGTATATATATTTTTAAATGGTATTGGTAAAATAGTTTTATACAACACAAATTTAATGGACAAATTTTATAATTTTTAAAATAATTATTTTAAAAAATTGAATTTTAATTATTTTTATTTTTTAAAAATTAAAATTTTTATTTTTATTTTTAAATTTTTTTTTTTTTTTTTCTTCTTTTTTCTTGTTCTTGGCCAGGCCGTCGACCACGACGACGGCCATGGCCGACGCTCGCGACGTTGGTGAGGGCGGAGCCTCGCTCTACGCCAAGGGCGAGACCTCGCTCGGCCAAAGAAAATCGGTGAAGCTCGAGCCTCGCCAGAAAAAAAAAGAAAAGAAAAGAGAGCGAGGCTCGCCCGAGGCGAAAACCCGTCGGCGAGGCCTGTTTTAGAAATCGAGCTCGCCGTGCCAACGAACTTGAATGGCGGAGGCCACGTGTTTCTGGAAGAAAGAAAAAAAAAAAAAAGGAAAGAAAAAAAAATAAAAAAAATAATTATAATTATAATTTTACCACATCTAATAGGGTAGACTAGATAGTGTGTATTTTTAGTGGGTTTTAAATGAGTTTAAATGGGTGCAAAAAATTTTAGTCCTTTTATTTTTAAAACTTTTGTTTATAAACAAAAAAAAAAATAAGTTAACAAACAGCCATTTAACACCTTATTGACAACCTAGGATCTTAGCTTTATCCTTTGTAGGGACTCCCAATTTTGGAAGATCTTTTGGTTTCATCACCTTGGCGTGTGTCGCCGGAGAGGCGGAGAGATGATGCACGACAATCTTTTAGGTTGTGCAAGTGGACTCGAACTTGTCCCGACGATAAATTTAACTTTTGAATTCAGTACCCACTCCCATATATGCATAAATAAATTTTATATTCTTATTATTTATTATTTTGTTGAAATCTATTATTATGACCAGACTCCTATAATTCACCGAAAGAATTAAAGCGGTTAGGTAAATGCATGCCATTTATCCACTAATTCAAATCACGCTAACCATACACAATTTTTACCAAATCCCCCAAAGTACTCAATGGTACTTCATTTTTAAAAAAAAGATGCTCATTACACAACCAAGCTCATCTAAATACCTGTCCAAGAACCAAATGTGCTCTACTAGAAGTTTAGAAGTGACTACATGGCTTAATAACTACATTATGTTTTCAAAATTGATAGCAAAACTGTAGAGCAAAGATCTACATAACAGTTCAACTGTCTTATGGCACAAAGTAACAGAAAGTCCCAGCTATGAGCTAAAAAGAAAAAAAAGCGAAGAGCTCTGGATAATGTTGGTTGACTACAATCACTTACAGCCACTCAAAAGCCTTTTTTTAGTGCAAAAAAAAGAAAAAGAAAAATGGAAAGTAAAGAAAAATGGAAGGATGTCTTCCAATATATTTTAGCACCTGGATATCAGTAGACCATTCAAATTTATCAGCTTATCCATTCCGGACTTTATGCACCATCTTCCATTGACATTACTCACTTCCTAAATAAAGGAAAATATATGATTTTGCAAATCACATTGGCATCCCCTTGGTGCCTGTTCAATGAATTATCTGACTATCTAATAAAATAACAACAAAAAAGTTATGTTGTATAGAGGCAGAAGAGGCAATTGCTGCCCTCCGTGATAACATAGCCTGTACAGATGGATATTGATGCAAGAGATAAGAGAAGCTTTGTGTCAACTTTTCCGTAATCGGGTGTGGAAGAGGCCAACATCTTATAGCTGCCCTCAGCAAATACAGTTGATAAGCCAATTTGAGTGCATAAACATGTTCAAGCATCACAGTCCTTGAAACATCCAAGGGAAGCTTTCTAATTGAAGGTAAAATTATGATTAAGTGAATGGCACGAAAATGGCAGGATAACTTCACCCTCTTTTCAAGTATGTGCACTTGTTCACGTGACCGTTTGAGCAAAGGACTCTGAAACAAATAAAAAGGCTGAGATGAGCTACAGAAACGGTTAAGAGAGAGAAACAAAGATCACATCCAAGCCTACAAAGAAAGCTGTCACAATAAAATAACACTCTAGTAGAGGTGGCAAAATGGGTCTTAGACCCATATATGACCCATTTAAATCATAAATGGATCATATATGGGTCACTTGTTTTTTGAAGGAATTAGTTAAATGTGTTTAACAACTAAAGACTTAAGATATGTGGGTCTTAAGTGGGTCTTAAATGGGTTAGATTTAAAACCCATTTTCAACCAAAACCACACAATCTCTCTCTTCCCTCTTTAACTTTACAAAAAAAAATATATACATTTTTATGAAAATCGAAATTATAATTATTTTATTATTTCTTTCTTCTTCCTTCTTCCGGTGGCCAGCACGGCAATGGTTGGCCTCGCTGATCTGGTGAGACTCGAACTCACCGGCGTCGGGCGAGGCTCGCGCCTCGTTGGATCCGGTGAGGCGGAGGCCTCGCCGACGTCGGTAAGGCCCGAGCCTCGGCCGATCTCGGTGAGACTTGAACTCGCCGGTGTCGGGTAAGCTCGAGCTCGCCGGATTTGACAAGGTGAAGGCCTCGCTGACGTTCGGCGAGGCGATCCGGTGAGGGGCGAGCTCGAGCTCGCCGGCGTTGGGCGAGGTGGAGGCAAGTTGAATCTAATGATTTGCATGCAAACTTCATGAATCAAATCGGATAATATTATTTTTTTTACAAAGATCATGTGATAGCATACATTAAAACGAGAGAATGTTGTTTTCTAGCAAAAGCACCAAGGCATGAAACTAATAGTCACTAGTCGCTTGTTGGCCAGCCAATTGAGAACGTTGTTTTTTGGACAGTTGCGAAATATATCGAAAATTTTCTTGTCTATTGTTTGGAATATGTTGCCTTTAATGCATAATTATCTTGCTTCCTCATCACGAGGAGAAAAAAAAGGAGTTAATTCATTATTGATGCAAATAATTTAATTGAAATTTAATGACATATTTCATCCCCAAGTTGGTTTTTTTTTTTTTTATATATATATATATATACACACACACACAAAAAGGTGACACCAAATTTAAATCTCTCCTCAACCAACGAAAAGAAAAATCTCAATCTCTCCATAAAATCTACACTTTTAGATAAGAGAAAATGGGCTTCCTATTTTTGAAAAATCTCGATCATTTCTCTTTTATCTAAATATCTTGAGTTGTATTAACATAGCGAAATTACAAATGTGATGTCAATGGACAATCACGTAAATTCATAATTTTAGTTTATCTCTCACATTTTACAATGTAGAAATTTCGACATTTTTCATCATATGATAACCTTTTCGAAAAGATTCTGAATCTTGAAAGGCTTCTCTTTTGATAGTTACTTACAGAAGTTGTCTTTATCAACACAAAAGTGGTCCTTATTGTTTACTCTTATAGATACGTCACGTTTAATTTATAGTTCTGTCTCGCACTATCCTCCATTTGGCACTAAATGGCCTTTTGCTGACCCCTGTTCTACCTCTAAAATATTAGAAGGCGCCTTTTTTTTTCTTTTGTTGGTCAAGTAATACTAAATTAGCAAGACCCAAAATAAATAAATAAAATTAATGATAAAAATTAAAAGTGGGAATTGCTTGGAATTAAATAAAGCTAATCGTTTGAATACTAGAACTTGAAGTGGGAAAACTGCAAAGTAATGATGTCTTATGAAACCCATCAGTTGACTTTTTTTTTTTTCCTTTTTGCCCAAAAAGAATTGTCAAATTGACTTACGGCCGGCGAATATTTGTCAAGACAATGCAAGGGGGTGGTGATAAGAGTCCCAAAAATTAAGCCACACTACTTGATTTTTAAGTGGGAATTGGGAGAGGTTGCATGGTGCACGTTTTCTCCGTCAAAAATTGCAATCCGATCCACTCAAATGGATAATGAGTTCGCTTCATATGTATCACACCTCCACTCTCCGAAATCTTACGTCATCTTCAAACCTTTTTTTTTCATCCAACACGACACCAAACACAATTACGACTTTGAGTATTCACAACTTGCCCATCAATCGATGCACGCAGCTCTAAGCCCAATATAGCTCGAGATTTCGAAAAGGGAAAAATGAACTCATCGAAAGAATTGATAACTTTGCAAAAGAAAAGAAAATAAAAGGTAAAAAGATTTCATTGAACTTACAAAATTAGATTCATTGGAAACAATGGATGGCTTTTATTTTTTCTTCCTTGTGACCTATTTATCTATCCATTTTGTCAGTCCCCATCACTTCCACTTGTCATCCCAGTCATAGGGTGGGTTTGGGAAAACTTTTGGGGAAAGTCTTTAGAAAAATTCAAAGACCTTTAGGCTAAAGATGTTTTCCAAAATGCAAATTGCGTTTGGTAAATTTTATTGTAAAAGTCAATTGTAAGTATCTTTGAGTAAAACGGCGTTTGGGAAAATTATATTTGCAAAGCCTTTTGTTATTAAAAAAAAAAAAAAAGTTGGCCGACCAAAACAAGTAGTTATCGACGAGGAGTAGGCGGTCCGACGAAGTGGAGGAGGTCGCGCGCCGCGACCCGGGCGACCTCGGCCACCTCCGTGACGAGGTCGTAGGTTGCCGAGGTCGCGGCGAGGTGGAGGAGGTCGCGCGCCGCGACCTAGGCGACCTTCACGACTCAGATTTGGGTCGCGGCAAGGTCGTGGGTCGCCGAAGGTCGCGGCGACAGCTCGCCGTGACCCAAGCAACCTCTGTGACCGCCGCGACCCAGGCGGTCGCGGTGAGGTGGAGGAGGTCGCGTGCCGCGACCCAGGTGACCTCTGCGAACCAGATCTGGGTCGCGGCCACGTCTTGGGTCGTCGGAGGTCGTGGCGAGGTGGCGGAGATCGCGCGCCACGACCCAAGCGACCTCCGCCACCTCCGCGACCCAAGTGCGTGACCTCCGCCACCTCACCGCGACCCATATTTGGGTCGCGCGACTAGTCGGCAACGGTCACCGGGGTGCCGCGACCACGCCGGCCTCTCTTGCCTATCGCCGACCCACCACAACACCTCGTCGGCCTCCCTGACGAAGAAGATGAACAGTGCCCGGTCATTCCCATTCCCGAAATGCTAAAAGCCCAAGGCCCAGGCCCCCGCTTGGGCTTTTAGCTTTGGAATGCCAAGCATTTCTTCAAAGCAAGTTTCATTGGGTGTTCGAAACACCCAATATTTGGCAAAATGGGCTTTGGACCCTCAAAGGGCTTTCTAAAGTGGTTTCCAAATGGACCTATAGCCAGCCGAGGACCAATAATTAAAAAGAAAAACGAAAATCCAGAGCTTAAAGTCCAAAATGGAGATTCCAAGCGCTTATTTCCACTGATTCACGCCATTTACCCACTTACCACCATTTTTGAGCTGGGATGTGTTGCTCTCGACCTTTTTCTTTGCGGTGTCTTTTTGTAAACTTTTAAATTTCAGTTTGCTATACGAAAAACCTTATGGATTCATGTGCTGCTCCATTTGATTGTTCACATTCACGCGTAGAAAACAAATGAAAGTGGGTAAAAGATATTAAAAAAAAAAAAAACTTGGTACTTTGCGTATTATAAAAAAAATAGTTGATAATTTCATGGGAAAATTAAGGGCGCGTTTGTTTAAAATTGTTTATGTTCCCAGAACACAAATTTTTGTTCTTTTGTTCCGGGAAACAAAAAAGAATAAACGCGTTTATTTACACTTTTGTTCCTGAACAGATTTAAACGAAAACAAGAAGTAGAAAAAACTTATTTCTTATTTCCGGAACACTTCCGAAAAAAAATTTTTTTCTCATTTTTTTCTTCTTTTTCTCTTTCTTTCTTCTTCTTCTTCTTCTTCTTCTTCTTCTTCTTCCTTTTGTTGATCACCGGCCTTGGCCATGGCCGGTGCCGGCGACCGGCCAAACAAGGGCCGGCGACCTCGCCGGAACGTTGTTGGCCCCGGAGAGGTCGAGCCATGGCGAGGCTTGGCCTCGCTTGGGCTAGGGCGAGGCCGACCTCGGCTAGCCACCGACGAGGCTTGCCCGGGGCCGGGCGGCCTCGGCAAGCTTGCTAGACGTCGCCCTAGCCAGCCGCCGACCACGGCCTGTGACTAGCGACCGACCAAAGAGAAAAAGAAAAAAAAAGAAAAAAAAAAAAATATAATAAAAATATAAAAAAATTAAAATAAACAAAAAAATTATACAAGTTTACCAAACGTGTTTTACTGTTCTCTTTTTCTATTCCAAGAACATAAATTTTGTACGATTCAAACGCGTTTTTCTATTAAAAAATTGTTCTTCGAACGAAATAGTTTTTTTATTTCGTTTCGGAAACAATTTTGAGCAAACGTTACCAAACGCGTCTTTAAGTGTCTGCATTAGTTTTTATCATCAATATCTTTTTTTACGGTTACCAACTCTACCAGGCTATTTAAACTTGAGTCAAGTAAAAAAATCCAACAATTAACTTAGATAACTCATATACAAGATATTTAGGTTTTTTCTATTGCTCGTCGGTGTACAAATACGCGAAAATAATTTGAATCTTATTTTTCTTCTGTCCCCTAACAATCGAGCCGATCGAACACATCTGACGATCTCGATTGATCGATCAAGTCATCTCACGTTTTTCTGCGCAACTTGCTTAAGTAACTCGGGAATCATGCTTCTACTGACGTCTGTTATGTCACGTTTATCATCATCTTCATCGTCATCGCAAGCTCGAAAAGAGTGGCACGAACCCGTAATTAAGTGGAAGGGCAGGGGTAGATGGTTCGGCGGGGCCCCAACCTAACTCCCGAAACGGCCGGTTTGCCGCGTCGCTCTCCTCGCGAGACACTCAACTGGATGGGGTGCGTGTTCTGGGAAGCTCTCAGCTCACGTAGTTTTCGCCTTGCGGGGCAAGTGAGGGAAAAATAAAACATTAAATTTCTCTTTTACCTCTTTCTTTTTTTTCCTTAAGACCTTTTGGATTTAAAAAATAAAATAAAAAATCACGGGAATCTCATTAGAGATGAAGAGCCGATATTGTAATTGGCTAAAGGGCGTTTATGCTTCGTTTGTTTCGTGATAATAAGATAATTTGAAAAATATTTTCTTAAAAATAATTGTTTGTGAATGAAAATATTTTTAGTGTCAATCAAAATGTCATTAATAATGACAACATTTTTCGTCGATTAATTATTTGAAGAAATATTACTGATAATTTTTAGGAAAATATTTTTCAAATTCTTTATTTTTCACGAAACAAATGGAGCCTTAGTTATAATCGATTCACTAGTATTGTGCCTAAGTGAAAGTGACATGATATTTTTGCCCGAACCCAATCCGAGATGTTAACTCTTGTAGACTTAGTGTGAGGCCCACGTGCACATTTCATAAAACCTTTCTTCATATTGCATGTACCTTTAGTATCAGAGTGCATAATTCAAACAAACCTTTTTTTACTGTATATTCGCATCCCTCACCATTGGGATGACAAGTTAGATACTTGCTAAAAATCAAGCAACTAATATCATGATGCGGGATACGTTAAAAAACAAAAAGGTTATACAGCTCAGGGTCCAAATATCAACCTAATTCTCGAGACTTACCCCCTTATGTATTATAATTGATTATCACATAATCTCTATAACCCTTCTAAGCTCCTACACCGATTCGAGCCAAAACTTGGCGGGCGATTCGGATTGGGTATCCTAAGAAAAAATCTGAATATACTTTTGCTATATTCGGATTAGGAATCGTAATTTTCTTTTCGCAGCAATAGTCAGTAGTTCGGATAAATATCCCTTCTAAATCGATGCTAAAAAAAAAAAGAAGAAGAAAAATAGCATATTAGGATTTGATTAGCGTGACGTGAGGATTTGATTAGCGTGACGTGTACACTAATTAAGCAGTAAGCGAAGCTCAACACAAAAACTGTTTTACTTGAATGACTTTTTCTTTCGGCACTAATCGTGTTTTTAATGATTTTTTTTTTGTCATTTTATGCGTGTTTAATTATTTTGCAGCGTGGATAATGAAGGAAGGGGAAAATGAGATATTTTTCTGTATGAGTCAGGGAGTCGGTTACGAGCGCGGAGTCCCTTTTTTTTTGGCTCCGTCGGATTTCCGCACTCCCAACAGAAAACTCCGCCTCTCTCTCTCTCTCTCTCCCTTGTATGTATATATACATGCAGTCACACTGCACTGCACGCAAGCTTGCACCGATTATCTATCTCATCGCCAGAATCTTAAACGCCGACGCGCTTCTCTCTCATCACTCTCTCTCTCTAGCTTGTTCGCTCGCGAAGATGGTGACGGCCGAGGCAGCCCGCAACGTGGTTGGCATCATCGGTAATGGCGTCTTGTTTAGCCGATTGTCGGCTTTTCTTTTTAAGGTTTTTGCGATCGATGAGATCGGCGACACGGCAGTGCGAGATCGCGTTCTTCTTTCGTCTCGCCGTTAGACGTTTAGGGCTACGGCGATCGTTCCCGCTGCTTTCGTGCTGTCGTGTTTGGCCGCTCTGAAAGAGAACGCGATAAAGCTCGCGCGGTAGCTGAGCTAGCTAGCTAAGCTTGCTAGCTAAGCTTGCTTCCGAAATAGTCGTCGTACGCGGTCTTGAATGAAAGGCGAAACGCCATTAATGCTTGATCGGAAATAGCAATGCGATGGTCTGCTAGCTCCGTGTTTGTTCGTTTATCTATTTTTTTTTTTTATCCTGGATGTTTGTTTGGGGACTGGATTTCAAACCATCAGTCGTCATGCATTCTGTTATTTTCTGCTTCCCGATAAAAAGATGAAGCGCAAATTGGTGGCGCGATAATAGAGGAAACGTTAACATCTTCAAGCGGATCAGATAGATACATGTAGAAATTATGCTTTCTGAATCCCGCTCTGCTTTAGGCGTGAAACGACCGGATTTTTGAAACGTCCGCCCGATCCATTTCGATTTTTCATGATGGAATTCATGGATTTCCATTGCTGATTATTCTTTCTTGAGGAGAGTTTATTGACTTTTTTCTTGGCTTTTTCATTGAACAGGAAATGTCATATCTTTTGGACTCTTCCTCTCACCATGGTAAACTTTAACTTACCTTCACGTCATTGCCTTGATTTTTCTTTTTTGGGGACATGCAACACTATGCCATCCAGCTTAGTTGGTGGTAGCAATGCGAGTTGTGCCCCTAAGGTAAGCTTAATTAGATAAATAATCTTTAAAAGCAATTGGATTTATTACGTATATTCATCTTGATAAAAAAGAAAGAGAAAAGAAAACTTATCTTAAGTGAATGTTCTTGAAGGATCATCCGGCTTGATGATAATGTACTATCGGCACGTTCAATGATTCTGGACAAAGCTTCTACCCTTCTATCAAGTGACCTAAAATTGTTGTAGCTTTGGGACTACTATAATATACTTAAATTGAATTTGCTAGAGAATCCAGTATTGGATTTTTTTTTAGAGGTTAAGTAATGCATGTCGTTCTCTTAATTAGGTTACTAAATCTGTTTTGCTTTGCAGCCCCACATTTTATAGAATCATAAAGAACAAGTCGGTTGAGGAATTTAAGGTGGATCCTTATCTTGCTACGGTGTTGAACTGCATCTTTTGGATTATCTACGGCTTGCCCTTTGTCCGTCCTGACAGCATCCTTGTCGTCACCATCAATGGGGTCGGACTTGTGATAGAGATTATCTACATATGCATTTTCTTTTCCTATGCTCCGAATAAGGGAAGGGTATGTGCCAGTTTTGTCTGAGTTTTTCGAGATTTACTTTCAAGTTGCCTTACCGACAGCTTTCTATTTAGGCTATAAACCCATAAAAGAAGCCAATTAGAATAAACCCATAAAAGTTCCATTTATACGTTTCAAGTTTTACAATAATTAGATACATGCTGTCACTAATTCAAATTTGTTCACTTAGGACATTATTGACATACAGTAATCATAGATGCACTATAGTTAATCTTGTTCTTTTATTTCCCCCTTAATTTGGTATTTATTTAGTTCGCTGCTTTTATGAAGTTCAAACATTTGTGATTATGTTGTGTCCTATCTATGTAACACTTATTCAACAATTTGGAATGTGTCATATATCTTAATTTTCGTTCAATGTACCCCAAGTCAAGACACCTTAGTTTTATATACTTTTTATAGACATGTAAAGCCCAAATTTTGCATTGTACAAGCACTCGCACTTTGACAAATTTCAGAACGGCGGTATTTATCATATGCTAATGTTTGCTTCTTATTTTTTTTTCCCCTTTTTTTCAGAAGAAGGTTGTCTATTTGCTTTGCGGGGAATTCGCCTTCATTGCTGCGGTGTCATTGGTGTTCCTACTAGTTTTTCATGACCACAAGAGAAGAATCCTCGCCTTTGGAATTATCTGCGATGTGTTCAACATCATAATGTACAGCTCACCTCTTACCATCATGGTACATACACATCCATATCCCTTCCCTTGTTGTAAATTAAAACCTTAGCTTATTAATTTTGGCCAATGCTAACCCTTCCATTGTTTTGTTTTTGTCTTTTTTGACCTTTGTCTACTGCTTTGTCTACCGCAGAAAAAAGTGATCAGCACAAGGAGTGTAGAGTACATGCCCTTCTATCTCTCGCTAGCCAACTTTCTTAATGGCTGCGTGTGGACTGCTTATGCCCTCATCAAGCTTGACATCTTCATTCTGGTATATTAAAACAAAGTTTGAACGAATTTCAACTTTTTTACTTTTGAAGTCAAAAAGCATGAGAATATAAAGAAACCGACAAATACATGAATAACCTGGCAACAACCCTGCAGATCAGCAATGGCCTTGGGGCGATATCTGGCGCGGTGCAACTCATACTTTACGGTTGCTACTTTAGGTCCACGCCAAGAGATGAGAAGGTCATTGAACCGAAGGCTTCTCAAATCCAGCTCTCTGTTTCTGATGAACCGGACAGAGTGTAATTGAGGAACACTACCCCAACTCCACAATATCCTCGACTGTTACTCTCTGTCTAGAAAACCTGGGCACTTCTCTGATGTTTATAGCTGCTTCCTGTTTTTCTACATTAACCTAGGGTTGAGCCGATGAAAAAGAACTTGTCGTAGTAGATGTTAAGGTTTTTGACTTTTTTTGGAATCTTGCTAGGTTCGTAGCTTCTCAGGCGTTCCTCTTTTTCTAACTCAAAAAGTGAACGAGACTCCTGTTCGCATTTTCCTTTATAATGCTGTGCGATTTGCAGGTGGTTTTTCAACCGGAGAAGGTAACGATGGGTTGGCCTAACACGTTTCTTTCCAAGTTGCGCATGTTATTCTCATGTTCCCGAGTCCGAATGTGCGTATTCTTTCAACGCAACCTCGTCATGGACTTGGGCTGGAATAAGGGAAATCTGACGATGCGACAAGGCCCATCTCTTGCTGAGCCGCTCAGTCCAGCAGAAATCATTCTCCTAGCCCAACATGATCCGTCCATTGTCATCGACTCCAACTCTTCTCGTCTTCGAGTTTAAGCCTATTTCTCTCAGCTAATCGGGCAAATTTGGGATATGAAACAACAGACAAATAAAAAGAGTTACTGGTAAAAAGAAATATTAAAATTGAACGGAAACACAAGAAGCCATGGAAAAGTAGAAGAGAGCCGAAAATTAATCGCCTCTTCGAAGCCTCCTCAATCCCCATAACTTATCCCCCTCTTAGCAAAAAGAAAATTCCATCCCTAAACACTCGTCGATGCTCAATTTTTTATTTTTATTTTTCCAGAATGAGGCTCTGATGCAGGGGAAGAAGGAACGAGTTCAACTTTTGAGTTTCACGGTTCATGTATTTTGGCATTTTGTATGAACTCAAATGATTGAACCACTGAATTCATTCTCCATTGTGCCCGGTTTCTGAAAAAGAATGTTGACGATAACAACAACAAAAATTTAAAATCTTTCCCCAGAAATCATTTGATTTGGGTTCTTTGTGATTGATTAAACTCCAATCCCACCAACGTAGTCCTAGCAGATTATAAGAAGAGCTCAAAAAATCATGACAGCTTGTCAATGCCGGCCTAAGCAAAGTACCTCAGTTTTCTTCTGCATGTCAAATCACTCGCTTGGTTCAGGTAAAATCAACAGTCAGTCAACTTAGCAACAAACCGTGCACCCACACAAATAGAGGAGAAAATATGCATTGGCATTAAAGCGCCAATACATGGTACGTAACTACGTATTGCAAAGCATTATAATTTTTAATTTTTTAAAAATAGCTTACGAAATTTGAAGATGACAATTATAAGACATGCATGATGACCATTTTATTTAATTTTTTTTTTCTATTTTCGAGAATAGATTTGAAATAAAAATCCGTGGGGTAATCAATTTTATTATTATATTTTTGGGACAAATTTTTAGCCCAAAAACAAAAACAGAAATAAGAACTCTTTTCATTGCTTGTCCTCGCAGCATGTCGATGTGTGATTTCTATATTGACGCTGGCAATTCAATCAATTAAAGATGTTTTATCTCAAGAAAGAGTGGAGCACAATGAATAGAAAAAAAAACATGGGAGGGAGATGTTTAAAGAGGCCTATCAAATGAGTTTCATTTCCGAGAACATAAATTTTGTGTCGTTATCAAACGTGCATCTCATCCAAATAAATACTATAAAAACGATTGGCTTGTATTCACTTAAATTCATCCTCCTTTTATCCGTGGCAGATAAACACAATCACGAAGACATATCTAACCCTTCTATGCTCCTACATTCGGTAAGGTTCGACCCAGAATTTGGGCAAGCAATTCGAATTGGGATTTTAAAATTCCAAATACAGAATAGTGGATTTAAATTTGGATCTGAATGAGGATTAATTTACTAAACTGATGAAGCGAGAAAAAAAGTGTTTGCATTTTGATTAGGAATCACATTTTTCTTTCGCAATAGTCGGCGGTTCCAATAAACATCCCTTCCAAATTGATGTTATGAAAAGAGGAAGAAGAAGAAAAATCACAGATAAGGATTTGATTAGCGTGACGTGTACACTCATTAAGCACAAAATCAAAGCTCAACACATAATTAACCTTCCGCGGTAACTGTGTTTAAAGTGATTTCTTTCCGATTTTACACTCCTACTGAAACTCCCTTTCCCTCTCCTTCTCCCTCTCCCTCTCCCTCTTCCTCCCCCCCCGCCCCCTCCTTCCCTTTCTCCTTTCTCTGATTTCTCTCCCCATTCTCGCACTGCATTGCACGCAGCTTGCACCGAATCATCACCAGAATCTCTAGCTAGCAAAGAAAGCTGTGTTTGGCTTCGACGAAGATGGTGACGGCCGAAGCAGCTAGGACCGTGGTCGGCATCATCGGTAATCGCTTCTTCATTTCCTTGATCTGTCGGCGTCCTTTTAGGTTTCGTGATCGGTGAGCTCGGCGTGCGTAAATTTCCTGACGGTTCGTGATGGGATGATCGTCGTCGCCAGCCAGCGCGAGATTGTGTTCTTCCTTCGTTCTGTCGTTAGATGTTCGGGCTACAGCGCTCATATCCACTGCTTTGATCCTGTCGCTTTTTTTCCAACTGTTCTAAAGAGAATGCGATGAGCTTGCTCGGTGGCTAGCTAGCTAAGCTTGTTTCCGAAATTACCCGTCATGCATGGTGTCGGACAAGAGGCGAACGCCATAAATGCTTGATCGGAGAGAGCAACGCAATGGTGTCGCAAGCTTCGTTTTTTTCTTCTTCTTCTTCTTGTGCATGTTGATCCTGGATCGTTTGTTCGGGACTGGATTTTAATCCATCGTCGTCATCATGCATTCGATAAAGATGAAATGCAAAGTAAAAATGAAACTTTCCGAGTCCCACTCTTGCTTTAGGCATGAAACGACCAGATTTTGAGAACGCTGGGTACGATGTGTTATGAGTTTTTTGTGATGGAATTCATGGATTTTCATCCCTGATGATTTCTCTGTTGAAGAGAGTTTATTGACTTTTGTCTTGGCTTTTTCACTAAACAGGGAATGTCATATCTTTCGGCCTCTTCCTCTCGCCATGGTAAACTTTTAGCTCAACCTCTCATTATAATTATTATTGTTCTTTTTAAAATGTAATACGATGCCATCCCGCTTAGTTAGCAATGTAAAATAGTTTGTTTTATGACTAAGGTTATTATATCTGCTATGCTTTGCAGCCCGACATTTTACAGAATTGTAAAGAACAAGTCAGTTGAGGAATTTAAGGTGGATCCTTACCTTGCTGCCGTGTTGAACTGCATCTTCTGGGTTATCTATGGCTTGCCCTTTGTCCGTCCCGACAGCATCCTCATCGCCACCATCAACGGCGTTGGGCTTGTGCTAGAGCTCATTTACATATGCATTTTCTTTTTCTATGCTCCAAACAAGGGAAAGGTATGTGCCGGTTATATCTTTGAACTTTATTCGTGTATTTAATTTCTTTATATGGGTTCTTCGGCATTTATTTATTTTCGTTCAATTATGCATTTCAAGTTTCTACGCATACGTTCTGTCAATGAATTCAAATTTATTCACATACAACATTGTTGGCATACAATAATCATAGATGCCTTATACTTATCTTATTTTTATTCTTTGTTTTTCTTGAATTTGGCATTTATTTGGTTCGCTGCTCTTATAAAGTTCTTCTAGTCAAACATCGGTGACTACATTCTGTCCTATCTATGTAACACTCATCTGAAAATCTAGAATGTGTAACATATCTTAGTTTTTGGTCAACAAACCTTAAGTCAAGGCACCTTAGTTTTATATACGGTTTTCTAGCCACTCCAATGTCCAAATTTTGCACTGTACAAACTCTCATTCCGTTCTTGATACTTTGACAAATTTCACAACATTAAGGTTGATGGTGATATTTATTATATGGTAATGCTCGCTTCTAACTTCTTCTTTTTTGTGTGTGTGTGTGCGCAGAAGAAAGTGATTTATTGTCTTTGCGGGGAAGTCATCTTTGTTGCCGCAGTATCACTGGTGATCTTGCTGGTTTTGCATGACCACAAGAGAAGAATCCTTGCCTTTGGAATTATCTGCGACGTGTTCAACATCATAATGTATAGCTCACCTCTTACTGTCATGGTACGTACACATCCATATCCCTTCCCTCGTTGTAAACCAAAACCTCAGTTTATTAGTCCCAGCAAACGGTAACCCCTTCATTGTTTTTGCCCCTCTTTCTTTACCTTTGTTTGCTGCAGAAAAAAGTGATCACCACAAAGAGTGTGGAGTACATGCCCTTCTATCTCTCGCTAGCCAACTTTCTCAATGGCTGCGTGTGGACTGCGTATGCCCTCATCAAACTCGACATTTTTGTTCTGGTAAATTGAAAGAAAACTTCAATAAATTTCAACCTTTTTTACTTTCCAAGTCAAGAAGCATGAGAATCTAGAGAAATCACACATACATGATTAACTTGGGGAAAACCCTACAGGTTAGCAATGGTATTGGAGCGTTATCTGGTGCGGCGCAGCTCATACTCTACGGTTGGTACTTTAGGTCCAAACCGAGAGATGAGAAGGTTGTCGAATTAAAGGCTTCTCAAATCCAGCTCTCCGTTTCTGATGGACCGGACAGAGTGTAATCAAGGAACATTACCCCAACTGCTGCTCTCTATTTCTCAAATCCAGCTCTCCATTTCTGACGGACCGAACAAAGTGTAATCGAGGAACATTACCCCAATTTGCTGCTCTCTGTCTAAAAAATCTAGGCACTTGTCTCATGTTTATAGCCGCTTCTCTTTTTTTCTGCATTAAGCTAGGGCTGAGTTGAGGAAAAAGAACTTGTTGCAGCACTGGTTAGTTGTTAGTTTTTTTTACTCTTTTTGGAACCTAATAATGGTAACCTGTCGGGATTGCAGCTTCTTAGTCATGTTCTAACTCAAAAGTGCACGAGTCGCATTTTTGGTTTTTAATGCTTGATAATCTGCAGGTGGTTTTTCAACAGGCGAAGGGAATGATGGGTTGGCATAACATGTTTCTTTGCTCTTTCCAAGTGGCGCATGTTATGCCCATGTTCCCGAGTCTCAATGTACGTACTCTTTCAACGCAACCATGATGGACTTGGGCCGGAATAAGAGAAATCTAATCATGCGACGAGGCCCATCTCGGGCTGATTGTCTCAGCCCAACAGAAATCATTCTCCTAGCCCAACACGGCCCGTCCATTCTCGTCAACTCAACTCTGCTCGTCTTCGAGTTCGAGCTTTCTTTTCCTCAGTTGAGTTAACTGGGCTAATTTGGGATGTGAAACAGAAACACAAGGAACCTTAAACCTCGAAAAAGTAAAAGAGGCCAAGCAACACGGCCCAAGCCCGTGGCTTGTGGTTGCCAAGGCCATGCGGCACGAGGGCCAGGCTGGTTACAAGCCTCTGTGACCGGCTATTGAACCCCGACAAACTTTGCAGGTTAGCTCGATCTGGCCTTGAGTTGACAGAGCGACCGCCGCTGGCCTCACATATGAGGTCCGCCACGGCCCCGAAGGGAGCAACGGCAAAGCGCACGGTGGCGAGGGAGAGGGGAGACGTGGTGGTGAGTCTTGAACTAAGCAAGCCTCTCGGGTGAGGAGAGAGAGAGAGAGAAGTTGGAACCCATTGTAAAAGGTGAAGATAGCAATTACCTGCTTAATTATTCTGCAAAGACAAATCACACGGAAAGTATGGTGACATCTAAGTCTTGAAGATTAACAAAGAAAAATTACAAGGACTCAAACTATTAAATTGAGGTTCAAATTTGGAGAGGGTAAAAAAAAAACACCTTTCTAAAGTTCGGGTGGGGTGAAATTTTCTAATTCATTTTGGACGAGACCAAGGTCATAGAATGGAGCACAAGAAAGCCATAAACATTCCCAATAGAAGTGAAAACTGAAATGATATTTTAAAATCAAAAGGTCAGCATCACGTAAACAAAGTCATAAACATTACGTTGCATTACATGTAGCTTGTATGAAGGAATCATGAAATATTATTGACAAGGGCGTTGATTGAGCAAGGAGAGTCATACCCACACTACATGAAGGAATCATGAAATATTTTTAACAAGGGAGTTGGTCCAGCGTAGCCACGCTACATGTAGGAATCATGAAATATTTTTGACTGGTTGGGCATTAGAATTTGATAAAATTCAGCGGACCCCACATCAAAAGACGCCCTTAAATTCTCCTTTCGAATGTGAAAAGTCAATGTCAAGCCAGGAACCTTTTGCCACTTTGAGGCATTTAGGGAGGATCACTTGAAAATTTGAAACAACGATCAATTTATAATCTTGCATTAGTGGTATCGAATTTCTAGGGCCACAGTGCTTTGGAGAAACATAAAACTCTTAATAACTGCCTCAAACATCAAGTAAGGGTTTATTTGTTTTTACTCCAAATAGAGTTTGATTCTATTCTTATGTTTTCCAGGAAAGAAAAAAGAACAGAAATCCGTTTGGTAAAATTTTTATTTATGGGGACAAAAATCTATTTTTTTATTCCCATGAATAGATTTGGAATATAATTAAGAAGTAGAAAAAGTAACTTCTTGTTCCCGGGAATAATTCCTAGAATGAGTTTCTATTTTTTTTTTTATTTTCTATTTTATTTTCTTTTCTCTTCTTCTTCTTCTTCTTCCCTTTTGCCGGTGAACCTCGCCGAGCATCGCCGCTATGGCGGGCGAGGCTCGGCCGCCTTGATCGGGTGAGCTCCCAGACTAAGCCTTACTGATGGTTGGGCAAGCTTGGCCTCACCGGATCCAAACGAGGTTGACCTTGCCCAACCAAGGTAAGGGCCGACCTCGTGCTTTGCCTAGGTGAGGTCGAGCCTCACCTAGATCTGGCGAGGCCGAGGCTTGCCTTGGCCTGGCGAGCTCATCGGACCTCACCTAGTTGGTTGCTAGCCACTGTGGCCGGCGACCGATTGCAAAGAAGGAGGAAGAAGAGAAAAAAGAAAAAAAAAAAGAAAAAAAGATAAAAAAGTATAATAAAAAAAAATTTAAAAACAAAAGAATTTAATAATCTTATCAAACATATTTTTATTTCTAGAATAGAAATTTTGGACAGTTACTAAACGCGTTCTTTTACTTAGAATTTGTTATCGGGAATATAATTAGAAAAAACAATTTCTGATAAAAAATTGTTCTCCGGAGCAGAATGATTACCAAATGTGAATAAAATATTTTCAATATCAATCAAAATGTTTATATATAAATTATCATTAATAATGACAACATTTTCGTCGATTAATTATTTGAAGAAATATTATTGATTATTTTTAGGAAAATATTTTTCAAATTTTTCATTTTTCGCGAAACAAATGGAGCCTTAGTTATAATCGATTCACTAGTATTGTGCCTAAGTGAAAGTGACATATATTTTTGCCCGAACCCAATCCAAGATGTTGACTCCTACAGACTTAGTGCGAGGCCCAGGTGCATTCTTCGTATAACTTTCTTGGTATTGCATGTACCTTTAATATCAGAGTGCATAATTCAAACAAACTTTTTTTACTATATATTCGCATCCCTCACCATTGGGATGACAAGTTAGATATTTGCTAAAAATCAAGCAACTACTATCATGATGCGTGATACGTTAAAAAACAAAATGGTTATACAGCTCAGGGTCCAAATATCAACCTAATTCTCAAGAATCACACCTTATGTATTATAATTGATTGATCTTGTCATCTCTATAACCCTTCTAAGCTCCTACACCTGGTAAGGTTCGAGCCAAAACTTGGGCGGGCGATTCAAATTGGGTATCCTAAGAAAAAATCTGAATATAGATTTGGATATGGATAAAATTATCGAGTGAATGTGGCAAAAAGATAAAAGCACCCGTTTTCACTAGGAATCATAATTTTCTTTTCGCAGCAATAGTCAGTAGTTCGGATAAATATCCCCCTCTAAATTGATACTAAAAGAAGAAGAAGAAGAAAAATAGCATATTAGGATTTGATTAGCGTGACGTGTACACTTATTAAGCAGTAAGCGAAGCTCAACACAAAAAAATGTTTTGATTGAATGATCCGGCACTAATCGTGTTTTTATGAGGCAGGGAGTCGATTACAAGCGCGGATTCCATTTTTTTCGCTCCGTCGGATTTCCGTGCTCCCAACGGAAAACTCCGCCCCTCTCTCTCTCTCTCTCTCCTCTCTCTCTCTCTCTCCCCCCTTGTATGTATATGCAGCCACGCTGCACTGCACGCAGCTCGCACCGATCATCGCCGGAATCAAAAAACACCGAGGCGCTTCTCTCTCATCATTCTCTCTCCCTCTCTCCAGCTCGTTCGCTCGCGAAGATGGTGACAGCCGAGGCAGCCCGCAACGTGGTCGGCATCATCGGTAATCGCATCTCGTTTCGCCGACTGTCGGCTTTTCTTTTTAAGGTTTTGCATAAAAATATGTCGTATCTTTTGGACTCTTCCTCTCACCATGATAAACTTTAACTTACCTTCTTGTCATTGCCTTGATTTTTTTTTTTATTTTTTGGGACATGCAACACTATGCCATCCAGCTTAGTTGGTGAATTACAAGGATTCAAATTATTATAACGGGTTTTCAAATTTAGAGAGGGTTATAAAAAAACACCTTTCTAAAGTTCTGGTGGGGTGAAATTTTCTAATATATTTTGGATGAGACCAAGGTCATAAAATAGAGAACAAGAAAGCCATAAACATTCCCAATGAAAGTGAAAATTGAAAGAATATTTTAAAATCAATAGGTCACCATCACATAAACAAAGTCATAAACATTCCGCTGCATTACATGTAGCTTGCATGAAGGAATGATGAAATATTTTTGACAAGGGAGTTGGTTGAGCGAGGAGAGTCGTACCCACACTACATGAAGGAATCATGAAATATTTTTAACAAGGGAGTTGGTCCAGCGTACTTACACTACATGTAGGAATCGTGAAATATTTTTGACTGGTTGGGCATTAGAATTCGATAAAATTCAGCAGACCCCACATCAAAAGACGCCCTTAATTTCTCCTTTCTAATGTGAAAAGTCAGTGTCAAGCCAGGAACCTTTTGCCACTTTGAGGCATTTAGGGAGGATCACTTGAAAATTTGAGACAATGATCAATTTATAATCTTTGCATTAGCCGTATCGAATTTCTGGGGCCACACTGCTTTGGAGAGACATAAAACTCTTAATAACTACCTCAAACATCAAGTAAAGATCTCAGGTCCTCTCTGCCGCAAACAAGAAACACGAATCCTTTTGCCCTCTGGTTATGTTGGTGGTTCATGGGTGATGAAATTCATTCTTTATATGCAAACCTTATCATGCAGCTCGACATAATTCTTCATGCATGGCATTTATCCATGTTAAGGATAAACTATCACCCACCGAAATGTCTATATGGCATTTATCTATATGTATCAAGCCCTTCCAATGCGAATAGATTAACTGAAAAGCAAAATAAATATAGAAATCTTAGTAATTGAGAGTACTATACATTAATGCATTACTTAACCTAGAAAAACATCTAATACAGGATTCTCTCTGGCAAATTCAATTTGAGTATGCTATAGGGGTTCCAAAGCTACAATAATTTTGTGTCATCTGTTATAATCGTAGAATTATGCCCTAACTTTGTCACGAGTCATTTAACTTGTTGACGTGACATAATTGTTGACAACTGAATTTTTGTCGACGTTTTCAATATCCATTTACTTTGCAAAAATATAAAAAAAAAGATAAAAAGATAAAAAGCAAAAAATAATAATAACAAAAATTGAGTGGGCCGGGTTTGTCCAGCCCATTCTTTTAACAAAATTTTCGGCCCTCTAGCTCCTCCCTCTATGGGCCCAGCTCCTAATATCCTCTTTAGGCCTAATCTCTATTTTTCTTTTTTCTTTCTTTTTTAAAAACCCATGTTTAAGCCCAAGAAAGAAAAGAAAACAGGGCCCAACCCTCGTCATATTCTCTTCCGTTTGCGCAGACTCGCGTCTGAGAGAGAGAGAGAGAGAGAGGGAAGACAACGGTGACGTGGGTGACCGAGCACAAGCGGCGTCCGTGAGCGAGGGTGAGGAGCGACGAGCAAGTGACGTGAGCGAGCGTGCCCAAAATAGGTGAGAAGCGAGGAATGCGCGAGAGGTGATAAAAGAAGTGATCGACCAAGAGGGAGAGGAGGGGGCTGCGGAACTTGGGCTATGGAGAGAACCAGGAAGTCAGAAAACCAGAGAACCTTGAGGAAAGGGAAGAAGAAGAAAAAAGAAAAGAGAAGAAGAAGTAGAGGGTTTTCGTTAGAGGGGGCGTCGGCCATTTTGAGCGGCAGGGCTTCGGCTAGAGAGAAAAGAGGGAGGCTGGGGGCCGGCCATTTTTGCTGGTGTGGAGCCCTAGTACATGTTTTTTTTTTTTTTTTTTTCCATTTTCCTCCGCCTACTCTCTATGTTCTACTAGCTCGGGAGCAAAATTTTTCTGTGTCTTGGCAGGGCAAAAGATGAGAATGCCCTGGAAGTGGACTTCGGAGCTCTTGACTTTTCCATTCCGCACCTGACCTTATCTTCATCTATTGGGAACGGAGTCGATTTCATCTCAAAGTACCTCTCCTCAAAGCTGAGCGGAACACCGGACAGCGCACAACCCCTTGTGGATTTCCTAGCATCCCTCAATTATCAAGGAGAAGTACGCAAAACTCATTCGCACTCCACAAAAATTTATATGCGCAGATGTAACTCCTAACCTGAAGGATGTTCTTCGTTTCCAGAATCTCATGATAAATGAAACACTTGACGCTGCACCCAAGCTTCAGATGGCCCTGATTGTAGCTGAAGCATCCCTTGCATCAGTCCCAAAAGACACCCCATTCCAAGACTTTGAAATGAGGTAGTTTCTCACTTTTCCTTGGACAAATCCAGGAGGTCGCTCACTACCATCTGATGCCACGCACATTTAACAATAACTAATGATAGGTTCAAGGAGTGGGGCCTCGAGAAAGGATGGGGCGATACTGCGGAGAAAGTCAAGGACACGATGAGATGGCTCTCGGAAGTGCTACAAGCACCAGATCCAACGAACATGGAGAAGTTCTTTAGTAGGCTTCCAATGATATTCAATGTTGTGATATTTTCCCCCCATGGTTATTTTGGCCAGTCGGATGTGCTCGGCTTGCCAGATGACGGTGGACAGGTAGATATCCTCGTCAATCCTCACATGTATCCATGTTCGCTGTCACATAGCCTGCTAAATATTTGGCAACAACAACAGGTGGTTTATATTTTAGATCAAGTGAGGGCCCTGGAAGAGGAGTTGCTCCTCAGGATTAAGGAACAGGGGATTAATGCAAAGCCACAGATACTCGTGGTCAGTTTCAACACATGGCGCAACTGCCTTCCTGCAAATATATGCCAGTTCAAGGAGTTGGTTTTCACAGTGTCTCTTTAACGTAACAGGTCACACGACTTATCCCCGATGCTCGTGGAACAAAATGCAACCAGGAGTTTGAACCGATCATTGGGACACAGCATTCCAACATTCTTAGGGTGCCATTTAGGACCGAGAAGGGGGTGCTTCGACAGTGGGTTTCTCGTTTTGAGATATATCCATACCTTGAGAGATTTACCCAGGTAGGGATTCCAAATTCAAAACCAAACATTATCCCTGATCAACTTCTTTCTTGCATGACGGTTTCCTTTTGCTTCTGTCGTCGCTCACCAGGATGCAACCATTAAGATACTGGATCAATTGGAAGGAAAACCGGATCTCATAATTGGAAACTACAGTGATGGGAATTTAGTAGCGTCACTTATGGCTAGTAAACTTAGGACAACTCAAGTGCCTTATGTTGGATATTTAAGTAGTTTTGAAATATTTAGAAATTATGATCGTCATGAAAGTCATCAACCATATAACGGTTTTCTAATAGCTTTATAACTTTTGATTTATTACTTCATAAATTCTTTATTATTTTATAACGGTCATCTTTTTAATTACCAATTGATTTATGACGATCTCCTAACGGCTCTCTCCTTTTCTTGTTTAAATATAAATTAAACTTCAAACCATAATTTTTGAACATACAATATGTTCTCATACCTTTCCTTTTCTTTTTGCTGGGTTATACACAAAAAGTTGTTCTGTTTCCTTCTAATATTTAGTGCGGAGTATAGAGGAAGGTCTGTTGTATTTTGAGAGGATAGCCGTTAAAGTACGCATTGAGTTTCATACTCCGGGGCGGAATTATCCTTAAAGACAGGTGTTTGCATCGCCTCGACATTTCCTTTTTTTCTAATATTTTGTAATGTATTTCCAATAATTATTATTATTTTATATATCCTTATATTTTTCCAACAATCTTAAGGATAATTATTCCCTAGTCTCCGTCGTCTGGCACCAGTTTCTCCGGCAGTTTGATGTTGGCTCACGGTTCTACTATCGTTGTGGTTCTTCTTAATCAATCGCGACTCAATTCAGTCCATTGATTGCGATTCCAATGGGGCTCCGGCAGCTTTATACTCAATCTTCCGCTGCGTCTCTAGCTCTGCCGTCGTATATCCTGCTCCATGACGCTCAAGAAATGACGAATCCATCAACTAAGAACCACACGTACCAGAAAACAAAGGGACCCAGTAAGCTTCACGGCGTTTGGTGGAAATGAAGTCAGGGCGTATAACGTGAACCATAGCATAGCTGCCTCATCATTGTTGTGCGTGGTATCGCCTCACCGTTGCCAGGTTGGGTCTTATCCATTAAGTGAGCCGCAATCAATTCTGGATCGTCTCACCTTGCTGATTGAAGCCAAGTATCAGCGTCGAACCATCAGGTCATTTCGTATCTAATTAAACCCAGATTTGCCAAATTATCTCTACTATATTGTCTAGTTGAGTACCCTACGTCATATTGTATTTTGAATAGTTAGCTATTCTGTTTATCGAGTACTTCAGACCGCATGCTCGCAACCCAATTGATAGAGTTCTTGACCCACCCATAGATGGTTAGTTCCTATTGCATTCTGTTTATAAACATTTTGATGCCCAATTGATGTTGGGTTGGTTGGGTCTTGCTGGGTTTCCGTAAATGGTTGATTAAAATGTTGGATAAAGCTTGGATCGGTGGTGATTGGATTGGATTATGTAGACTTATAAATCTCATATTTTAGTATGTGCCTTTTGAAAGTAAATGGGTTAGATCGGGTTAATGAGTGCAACATAATGAAGGTGAAAGAATAATCACACGAGCGTTTCATGGGAGCCTTGCAGTGTATTGTCTAGTTTCTAGCGTATAATTAGCTACCTTCCATTTCGTGTTTCTATGTTGAGTTGATATTTGTTCATTGCAATATGTTTGATGACTAAGATGTAATAGTGGGTGTGGATCAAATATTCGATTACTCGAGCTAAAGTGACATGTTGTTCTTTTATATCAAATTCAATTTTACATTACATTTTTCTTATTAAATCTTGCTAGATAGAGGTTGTTAAAGAGCCTTGTAACAAATTCACAATTCCTTAAAAAAGTCTTTCATTTGAATTGTGTTGTCATAAAAATACACTGTTGCTCACTTACGTCTTTTCGTTATCATTATCGATGGTTAAAGATGTAAAAGACAATATAGTCATAACATGCCGTGGATGGATACATTGGTTTTGACTTTGCATAATTTATTGTTTTTTCTATGAAGCGTGCGATTACGATTATCTTGAAATAGCTCTATTTCAAAGTTAATATTTTTAATTGAACATTAGCCAAGTCCGATTATCAAGCGTGGCAAGATTTTTCCATGTCCTCTCAGTGTCTTTATTTCACTCGCCAAACAGTGTTGTGCGTGTTCATTGAGTTGTTGGTGGCTTATGTGTTTTTCCTATATAAACCTAAGAGAGAAAATCATTTGAATAATGAAGATAAAATTGTGTGATCTCAAAAGTCAGTTATATCTTTCTATAGCTCTTTTACAGCATCTATCGGCTTCAGTGTTTGAAAAATTAATTGTTGTATCTCGAGGTCTTGCATCTTTAGCTTGACGATGGATAATTGAGATGGTAGATGGGATAATGACATTCTGTCTTGTTTCCCCAACTCTAGCTCTAATTGTATCGGATTATTTGAAGTTGTATTTTTAACCTATATATGGGGGAGTCGTAATTTTAAGAGTATGCTAACTCTTTTTATGTTTTGTTATAGTCTCTTCGTGACCATGAACTGAAACTTCGTTTTGTGGTAATTATTTTTCTGGAAAATAAGCCCTCTTGCTTTGAGCTATGTGCCAACATGTATTGGGTACTTGAAGACTTGCTTGAGCTTTGCAATTTAACCTCCTTTAGTTGATTGCTGTGGAGATGAAATTTATTTTTATTTCTTTGCATCCATAGCCAACATAGATCTATATTGAATAAGATTGATGTCTTTTGTGAAATATTTTGTTAAAGGGTGACTATTGTCAAGTTTATTATAGTGGATTTTCCACTGATTATAAGATACGATGATGTTAAGTGGATCTTGAATTCATATGAGATAAAATCCACTAACAAATATGTGTTCACCTGGTGGAAGTGTTTGAAATAAAAGCAATTGAATGAAATAGTGGGGGAAATGGCAATCTTGCTAAACCAAAAGTCGACTTGGTTGAAGTAGATGATTTTATGAAGGAATTGATGTAGTC
Organism: Eucalyptus marginata; assembly: GCA_014182565.1. Lineage (NCBI taxonomy): Eukaryota > Viridiplantae > Streptophyta > Magnoliopsida > Myrtales > Myrtaceae > Eucalyptus > Eucalyptus marginata. The sequence goes on from CM024594.1 coordinate 28,305,162, forward strand.
ATTCCCATGCCAATATTGTGGCTAATCAAAATTATGGGTGCTAGACTTAAGTGCTACCAGGCATATATGTGTAAACAAAATGCCTTATCCTCCTAAGCTCCAATGGGTGAAGGAGAAGAAAATATTTACTATTTTTTGGTAAATTGTGAACTATTCAAGTTTTTAAGAAAAAGAGAAAATTTTTGTCAAACTCATATATGAAATGAGGCTGAGTAGTTGAAAGACTCTTAGCAAATATTCCTTTGGGAAAATGACCCATTTTGTGTTTATACATCATGATTGCCAAGAGGCAATAGCCATGCAAAGATAAAATTTTTAATGGTAAAAATTGACACGTTCGATTGAGGGATGACATGGTAAAGCAGCTGCTTAATGATGGAATTATGTCCATTAATTATATGAAGTCAGAAATGGATTTTGGCCAATCCTCTAACTATACATCAAGGGGAAGGAGACAAACCAACTGAAGAAAATTAACATTGATAGTAACCCAACCTATGTGATTGGCGATCCCATGAATTAGGTTCATATGGGTAATAACAAGTTATTTGTTTATCTAGTGCACTATTAAAAATTATTATCCATCCTAAGGTGAAAATAGTGCAAAATTGCAAGAAAATAGAGGTTGAGCTAAGCTCTTAATGAAATTCCATAGTCATTATTGGTGGTGTATTAAATTGCAGAATACACTTGATAGAATCACCTATATAAGTGTGGAGTGGGGCCGCTCCTATGAGAATTTTTGGCGAAAATCTCTAAAGCACTTATGAATAAACCAAGCACGCGCATGGCCTATTAGCGTAAAACCGTGTTGAACAACAAAGTTTATGGGAGTGTAATGTGATTGGTGAAAATTATAATTCACAAAAAGAAATTCTTGGTTCATAGAGGTTTCAAACTTCACCAATGATTTCGTGAATTATATTTCATTCTTTCTAGGGTTGGTTCATAGCCTAACAAGCACCAATTTCGATGCATTACTCTCCAATAACTCAACATTATTTTATTTTTCTTGTCAAAACTTTCTGAAATATGTGGGGGATTGTTGGATATTTCAGTAGTTTTGAAATATTTAGAAATTATGATCGTCTTGAAAGTCATCATTTTTGTTACGGCTTTCTAACGGCCATATAACGGCTTTCTAATGGCCGTATAATGGTCTTCTAACAACTTTATAACTTTTGATTTATTACTTCATAAAATCTTCATTATTTTATAATGGTCATCTTTTTAATTACCAATTGATTTATGACGATCTCCTAACGGCTCTCTCTTTTTCTTGTTTAAATATAAATTAAACTTCAAACCATAATCTTTGAACATACAATATGTTCTCATACCTTTCCTTTTTCTTTTTGCTGGGTTATACACAAAAAATTGTTTTGTTTCCTTCTAATATTCAGTGCGGAGTATAGAAGAAGGTCTATTGTATCTTGGGAGGATAGCCATTGAAGCCTTACGCACCGAATTTCATACTCCGAGGGGCGGAATATTGCACTCCTCAGACATTTCCTTTTATTTTCTAATCTTTTGTAATGTATTTCCAATAATAATTATTATTTTATATATCCTTATATTTTTCCAACACCTTATTGCTTCATCAGTTTATTTACGGCTAAGTGCTAATTCCGATTATTGACCATTCTAGAGTGCTTGAAAACCCAGGGAACAATTGTGCATGCACTGGAGAACACTAAGTATGAAGATTCCGATGTCAAGTGGAAGGAGCAAGACCCAAAGTATACCAAAGGAGAGAGTTGGAGAAGGTCTGCCATTATCCAATGACACAACAGCTGATAAAACTCGATCGACAAGCTCCTCCCCCGGAGCTTCTACTCCTTGCCCCCATTGAGTAGGGGCGTAAATGGTTCGGTTCGATACCGATAAGGAAATTTATTGAACCGAATCGAAATCTCGGTATAGTTCGGTTTTTACTTTTGTGTTTGTTTTTTTTTTTTCCCTGCATACACTCCTTTCTATAAATTTTTCATTTTTTTAAAATCGATTTTAATTATTTATTATTATTATTTTTCTTTTTCTTCTTTTTCTTCATTGGTCAATAGCTAGCCATGGTGGCGGCCAGCATGTTGTTCTCAAGAGATTCCTGAGTCCTTCTCCCAGCTGAAGAATCCAACCCTTTTGCATCTCCTCATGAACAAGCTTACTGGTGAGATTCTTGAGTGAATTGCTGATTTGCCCAAGCTATAGAACAAGCTTAATAGGGCTCACTTAATAGTGATCTTTCATTAATCTCAACGTACGTTTTTGTCACTATTGTTTGATATGCTTGTTGTTCTTTTCGAGTCTTGTTCGATGCTTCTATGGTGCTTGCTTAGTGACTGCGGGCGACGTCCTAAGCGAGAGTAGATGTTGGTCAATGATGCCCGGGTGGTCTGGCAAAGCGCGTATGGTAGACGATGGCGAAATTGCATTCAATTTTTGAGTGACGCCATTCTTTTGTTGATTTTTAGTGCTAATGTTGAAGATGGATGAGTTCACGTTCTGGGTCGGGCAGAGAGAGCCTAGGGCAGAGAGGGGTTGAGGAGAAGAGGGAATAAATCAAAAATAGAATAAGCCCAATTTTTTTTTGAAAATGGGCTGCCTTTTTAGGGTTGGTTGGTGGGCCAGTGCATCATGGGCTGACAAGAAAATTGGAGGTTAAGTGGGTTTTTTTTTATATTAATTTAAAAAAATCTTCGTGGGCCTCTTTGGTTAATTTTGAGTGGGCCTTAGGGCCGGCCTTTTTTTGGTCCAACCTGGACATTTTGACTTAACCAGCCAAAGCACGTTGAAATGGCAAGAATGTAGAAAGAGCCACATCTATTGTTGAGCTCCATCTCTTAGGAGTGCAGAGTAAACTCGGACTACCAACATCCAGGAGCATGTTGCAGACAGGGCCACGAAGCTTGTCTACTTATAAAAATTTGATTTCCTTAAAGTGAAGATCTCTTTCAAAAGTCAACTCTGGATATAAATTCATTTCGGTCTTTTTAGAGAGCCTTCAGGTTCCTGCTCAAGGTTGGCCATCTTCTCCAATTCCCATCGTTCTCAAGGATCATTTGCATCTTTCCCACATTGCAAATCTTCTTTTGTTAATATTCCATAGGCATATTCCTTTTTGCCGTAAAAAAAAAAGAGGATTCATTCTTAACTCACCACGGGAACCCAAATTAGGCTTGTTACAGCCCAAGCGGCGGTGCATGGGGAGGAGGGATGGCGGTGCGTCCGTGTCTCGGTCCCCAAACGTGCGTAGGAAGAGGGGCACGTCTCTTGTCCCACATCGCCTAAGGAGGGAGTTTTGGACTGCCTTATAAGACAATGTAACCTCTAATTGTACACACGCGTTTTCTTGGCGAAATATAGGCTGCCCTGAGAAAAACAAAATCATGATGCTTAGTATCCAAAGCGGACAATATGTGTACAGTGGAAACCCAGGGTGTTACAAGTAGTATCAGAGTCGATTCTTGACTGCATGTGGGGCCATAGCGAAGACCCTGTGCTCCTAAGGGGTGGAGAGTGTGATAGCCCAAGCGACGGTGCACGGGGCGCCTCGATCTTGGTCGAGGAGCAATTTGATTTAAACATTAATTGGATTGGAAATTAGAAGTGGTTACTGCTTGAGATTCATTGCAAAGAGACCTATTGTGCAGCCCATACTACCCTAACAGCCTAAAACTCCTTCAATATGCACGTTCGGGGGACAAGAGACATGCCCCCTCCCTGCACACCGCACATTCGAGGACTGAGGCGCGCACGCTTTGCGCACGTCCGGGGACCGAGGCGCGTGCTCCACACTCTTTGTGGTGGTCACTTTTTTCTGCAATAGACAAAGATAAAGAAAGAGGCAAATCAAAATGATAAACTAAGTTTTTAGTTTACAATGAGGGAAGGGGGTGGATTTGTATGTACCATGATCGTAAGAGGCGAGCTATACATGATGACGTTGAAGACATCGCAGATGATTCCAAATGCAATAGTTCTTCTCCTATGGTCAAGAAAAACTAGCAAGAACTGTAGTGACACCGTAGCGACGAAGACGACTTCGCCGCAAAGCCAATAAACCAAGAGTGTGGAATAGGCGCTTCGCCTATAAAAATTAATCTTCTTAAATGAATGATCTCTTTCGGAAGTCAAGACTTCCATCTTTGCAACATTAATTCTATAGGCATATGCCTTTTTACCGTTAAAGAAAAAGAGAGATTCGTTCTTAACCTGCAGGAACCCAAAATTAGGCCAGTATTCAGGATACTATAATGTCTATGTCGATCACTGAAGCTCATTGTCTTCCATTCTGAAAGCTCATTGTCTTCCATTCTGTCTCGTGTGTGTTCTGCAATTTACTTGGTCTGGGCTTCTCCGAAGCTTATTGTCTTCCATTCTGAAAGCTCATTGTCTTCCATTCTGTCTTGTGTGTGTTCTGTAGTTCACTTGGTCCGGCTCTTCTCTTCCATTCTCAAGCTCATTGTCTTCCATTCTCTCTCGTGTGTGTTCTGTAGTTCACTTGGTCTGGGCTTCTCTGAAGCTCATTGTCTTCCATTTTGAAAGCTCATTGTCTTCCATTCTGTCTCGTGTGTGTTCTGTAGTTCACTTGGTCTGGGCTTCTATTCCTGCGTCAGCTAGAGGTCTTCATCCCATAACTCAATTTTTCAGACTAATGGTGATGGTCGGAATCAGAACGGTGGTTGGAATCCTAGGTAATAGAATTTCATTCCAAAATTTCTTTCTTGGAGAGTTTATTCACTTTGTAATTTCTTTTTCTATGAACAGGGAACATCCTATCATTTTGCCTCTTTCTCTCACCATGGTAAGTTCGTTCACCCTTTTTTTATTATTTGTAACATGCAAAATTCGTAGGCTTTGCATCAAATGGACTTTCTCTATGTATATCCTGGAATATTCAACTCTACTATGTTTAATACTGATATTCATGAGGGGTCTGTGTTTGACGAATAGGATCACCGAAGGTTTTAAGCTCTTGCAAGTCATGAAGTCTGGTGTTGTCAAGCCTAACACGGTGATATACAACACTCTGCTTCATGCACTTTGCAAGAATGGCAAGGTTATTGTGTGCTTGAATCAAACATAGTCATTAGTACAGGAATGAAAGGAGACATAAGATTCACTGTCTCGTCTGTATTGTACAGGAATGATTCTTTTGTTGAGTTTTGAATGAATGAATGAATATCGAGCATATACCATTTGCTAGTTTGGAGCATAGTAATAGAAAATCCCTATATAAATGAGCGATAATGCAATCCCGATGGGGTTGATTGTGAGAACTAAAATGCCGTCGGGATGCACGAATGGCAAGCCATATATGAGTCAGAAACTGCAATTCAAGATAGTTGCAAGGTAGGGATCCACCTCATATTCTCCTACCGACTTGTTCTTAAGGATTTTATAAAATGTCGAACTGCAAAACAAAATACATATAGAAATCTTAGTAATTGTATGGTCGAAGAGGAATTTGATTTAAACATTAATTGGATTGGAAATTAGAAGTGGTTACTGCCTGAGATTCATTGCAAAGAGACCTATTGTGCAGCCCATACTACCCTAAATGCCTAGAACTCCTTCGATATGCACGTTCGGGGGACAAGAGACATACCCCCTCCCTGCGCACCGCACATTCGAGGACTGAGGCGCGCACGCTTTGCGCACGTCCGGGGACCGAGGCGCGAGCTCCACACTCTTTGTGGTGGTCACTTTTTTCTGCAATAGACAAAGATAAAGAAAGAGGCAAATCAAAATGATAAACTAAGTTTTTAGTTTACAATGAGGGAAGGGGGTGGATTTGTATGTACCATGATCGTAAGAGGGGAGCTGTACATGATGACGTTGAAGACATCGCAGATGATTCCAAATGCAAGAGTTCTTCTCCTATGGTCAAGAAAAACTAGCAAGAACTGTAGTGACAACGTAGCGACGAACACGACTTCGCCGCAAAGCCAATAAACCAAGAGTGTGGAATAGGCGTTTCTGCCTATAAAAAATTAATCTTCTTAAATGAATTATCTCTTTCGGAAGTCAAGACTTCCATCTTTGCAACATTAATTCTATAGGCATATGCCTTTTTACCGTTAAAGAAAAAGAAAGATTCATTCTTAACCTGCAGGAACCCAAAATTAGGCCAGTGTTCAGGATACTATAATGTCTATGTCGATCACTAAAGCTCATTGTCTTCCATTCTGAAAGCTCATTGTCTTCCATTCTGTCTCGTGTGTGTTCTGCAGTTCACTTTGTCTGGGCTTCTCTGAAGCTCATTGTCTTCCATTCTGTCTCGTGTGTGTTCTGTAGTTCACTTGGTCTGGGCTTCTCTGAAGCTCATTGTCTTCCATTTTGAAAGCTCATTGTCTTCCATTCTGTCTCGTGTGTGTTCTGTAGTTCACTTGGTCTGGGCTTCTATTCCTGCGTCAGCTAGAGATCTTCATCCCATAACTCAATTTTTCAGACTAATGGTGACGGTCGGAATCAGAACGGTGGTTGGAATCCTAGGTAATAGAATTTCATTCCAAAATTTCTTTCTTGGAGAGTTTATTCACTTTGTAATTTCTTTTTCTATGAACAGGGAACATCCTATCATTTTGCCTCTTTCTCTCACCATGGTAAGTTCGTTCACCCTTTTTTATTATTTGTAACATGCAAAATTCGTAGGCTTTGCATCAAATGGACTTTCTCGATGTATATCCTGGAATATTCAACTCTACTATGTTTAATACTGATATTGATGAGGGGTTTGTGTTTGACGAATAGGATCACTGAAGGTTTTAAGCTCTTGCAAGTCATGAAGTCTGGTGTTGTCAAGCCTAACACGGTGATATACAACACTCTGCTTCATGCACTTTGCAAGAATGGCAAGGTTATTGTGTGCTTGAATCAAACATAGTCATTAGTACAGGAATGAAAGGAGACATAAGATTCACTTTGACTCTCGTCTCGTATTGTACAGAATGATTCTTTGTTGAGTTTTGAATGAATGAATGAATATCGAGCACATACCCTTTGCTAGTTTGGAGCATAGTAATAGAAAATCCCTATATAGATGAGCGATAATGCAATCCCGATGGGGTTGATTGTGAGAACTAAAATGCCGTCGGGATGCACGAATGGCAAGCCATATATGAGTCAGAAACTGCAATTCAAGATAGTTGCAAGGTAGGGATCCACCTCATATTCTCCTACCGACTTGTTCTTAAGGATTTTATAAAATGTCGAACTGCAAAACAAAATACATATAGAAATCTTAGTAATTGTATGGTCGAAGAGGAATTTGATTTAAACATTGATTGGATTGGAAATTAGAAGTGGTTACTCCCTGAGATTCATTGCAAAGAGACCTATTGTGCAGCCCATACCACCCTAACAGCCTAGAACTCATTCGATATGCACGTTCGGGGGACAAGAGACATGCCCCCTCCCTGCGCACCGCACATTCGAGGACTGAGGCGCGCACGCTTTGCGCACGTCCGGGGACCGAGGCGCGAGCTCCACACTCTTTGTGGTGGTCACTTTTTTCTGCAATAGACAAAGATAAAGAAAGAGGCAAATCAAAATGATAAACTAAGTTTTTAGTTTACAATGAGGGAAGGGGGTGGATTTGTATGTACCATGATCGTAAGAGGGGAGCTGTACATGATGACGTTGAAGACATCGCGAGATGATTCCAAATGCAAGAGTTCTCCCTATGGTCAAGAAAAACTAGCAAGAACTAGTGACACCGTAGCGACGAACACGACTTCGCCGCAAAGCCAATAAACCAAGAGTGTGGAATAGGCGTTTCGCCTATAAAAATTAATCTTCTTAAATGAATGATCTCTTTCGGAAGTCAAGACTTCCATCTTTGCAACATTAATTATATAGGCATATGCCTTTTTACCGTTAAAGAAAAAGAGAGATTCGTTCTTAACCTGCAGGAACCCAAAATTAGGCCAGTGTTCAGGATACTATAATGTCTATGTCGATCACACGAAGTTCATTGTCTTCCATTCTCGTCGTGTGTGTTCTGCATTGGTCTAGGCTTCTCGAAGCTTATTGTCTTCCATTCTCGAAAGCTCATTGTCTTCCATTCTCGTCTCGTGTGTGTTCGTAGTTCACTTGGTCTGGGCTTCTCTGAAGCTCATTGTCTTCCATTCTGAAAGCTCATTGTCTTCCATTCTGTCTCGTGTGTGTTCTGTAGTTCACTTGGTCTGGGCTTCTCTGAAGCTCATTGTCTTCCATTTTGAAAGCTCATTGTCTTCCATTTTGTCTCGTGTGTGTTCTGTAGTTCACTTGGTCTGGGCTTCTCTTCCTGCGTCAGCTAGAGATCTTCATCCCATAACTCAATTTTTCAGACTAATGGTGACGGTCGGAATCAGAACGGTGGTTGGAATCCTAGGTAATAGAATTTCATTCCAAAATTTCTTTCTTGGAGAGTTTATTCACTTTGTAATTTCTTTTTCTATAAACAGAGAACATCATATCATTTTGCCTCTTTCTCTCACCATGGTAAGTTCGTTCACCCTTTTTTTATTATTTGTAACATGCAAAATTCGTAGGCTTTGCATCAAATGGACTTTCTCGATGTATATCCTGGAATATTCAACTCTACTATGTTTAATACTTATATTGATGAGGGATCTGTGTTTGACGAATAGGATCACCGAAGGTTTTAAGCTCTTGCAAGTCATGAAGTCTGGTGTTGTCAAGCCTAACACGGTGATATACAACACTCTACTTCATGCACTTTGCAAGAATGGCAAGGTTATTGTGTGCTTGAATCAAACATAGTCATTAGTACAGGAATGAAAGGAGACATAAGATTCACTTTGTCTCGTCGTATTGTACAGAATGATTCTTTTGTTGAGTTTTGAATGAATGAATGAATATCGAGCACATACCCTTTGCTAGTTTGTAGCATAGTAATAGAAAATCCCCATGTAGATGAGCGATAATGCAATCCCGATGGGGTTGATTGTGAGAACTAAAATGCCGTCGGGATGCACGAATGGCAAGCCATATATGAGTCAGAAACTGCAATTCAAGATAGTTGCAAGGTAGGGATCCACCTCATATTCTCCCACCGACTTGTTCTTAAGGATTTTATAAAATGTCGGACTGCAAAACAAAATACATATAGAAATCTTAGTAATTGTATGGTCGAAGAGGAATTTGATTTAAACATTAATTTGATTGGAAATTAGAAGTGGTTACTGCCTGAGATTCATTGCAAAGAGACCTATTGTGCAGCCCATACTACCCTAACAGCCTAGAACTCCTTCGATATGCACGTTCGGGGGACAAGAGACATGCCCCTTCCCTGCGCACCGCACATTCGAGGACTGAGGCGCGCACGCTTTGCGCACGTCCGGGGACCGAGGCGCGAGCTCCACACTCTTTGTGGTGGTCACTTTTTTCTGCAATAGACAAAGATAAAGAAATGGGCAAATCAAAATGATAAACTAAGTTTTTAGTTTACAATTAGGGAAGGGGGTGGATTTGTATGTACCATCATCGTAAGAGGGGAGCTATACATGATGACGTTGAAGACATCGCAGATAATTCCAAATGCAAGAGTTCTTCTCCTATGGTCAAGAAAAACTAGCAAGAACTGTAGTGACACCGTAGCGACGAAGACGACTTTGCCGCAAAGCCAATAAACCAAGAGTGTGGAATAGGCGCTTCGCCTATAAAAATTAATCTTCTTAAATGAATGATCTCTTTCGGAAGTCAAGACTTCCATCTTTGCAACATTAATTCTATAGGCATATGCCTTTTTACCGTTAAAGAAAAAGAGAGATTCGTTCTTAACCTGCAGGAACCCAAAATTAGGCCAGTGTTCAGGATACTATAATGTCTATGTCGATCACCGAAGGTCATTGTCTTCCATTCTCGCTCATTGTCTTCCATTCTGTCTCGTGTGTGTTCTCAAGCTTACTTGTCTTCTTCTCTGAAAGCTCATTGTCTTCCATTCTCTCTCGTGTGTGTTCTCAGTAGTTCACTTGGTCTTGGGCTTCTCTCGAAGCTCATTGTCTTCCATTCTCGAAAGCTCATTGTCTTCCATTCTCGCGTGTGTGTTCTCAGTAGTTCACTTGGTCTGGGCTTCTATTCCTGCGTCAGCTAGAGATCATCATCCCATAACTCAATTTTTCAGACTAATGGTGACGGTCGGAATCAGAATGGTGGTTGGAATCCTAGGTAATAGAATTTCATTCCAAAATTTCTTTCTTGGAGAGTTTATTCACTTTGTAATTTCTTTTTCTATGAACAGGGAACATCCTATGATTTTGCCTCTTTCTCTCACCATGGTAAGTTCGTTCACCCTTTTTTATTATTTGTAACATGCAAAATTCGTAGGCTTTGCATCAAATGGACTTTCTCGATGTATATCCTCGAATATTCAACTCTACTATGTTTAATACTAATATTGATGAGGGGTCTGTGTTTGACGAATAGGATCACCGAAGGTTTTAAGCTCTTGCAAGTCATGAAGTCTGGTGTTGTCAAGCCTAACACGGTGATATACAACACTCTGCTTCATGCACTTTGCAAGAATGGCAAGGTTATTGTGTGCTTGAATCAAACATAGTCATTAGTACAGGAATGAAAGGAGACATAAGATTCACTGTCTCGTCTGTATTGTACAGGAATGATTCTTTTGTTGAGTTTTGAATGAATGAATGAATATCGAGCACATACCCTTTGCTAGTTTGAAGCATAGTAATAGAAAATCCCTATGTAGATGAGCGATAATGCAATCCCGATGGGGTTGATTGTGAGAACTAAAATGCCGTCGGGATGCACGAATGGCAAGCCATATATGAGTCAGAAACTGCAATTCAAGATAGTTGCAAGGTAGGGATCCACCTCATATTCTCCCACCGACTTGTTCTTAAGGATTTTATAAAATGTCGAACTGCAAAACAAAATACATATAGAAATCTTAGTAATTGTATGGTCGAAGAGGAATTTGATTTAAACATTAATTGGATTGGAAATTAGAAGTGGTTACTGCCTGAGATTCATTTTAAAGAGACCTATTGTGCAGCCCATACTACCCTAACAGCCTAGAACTCCTTCGATATGCACGTTCGGGGGACAAGAGACATCCCCCTCCCTGCGCACCGCACATTCGAGGACTGAGGCGCGCACGCCTTGCGCACGTCCGTGGACCGAGGCGCGAGCTCCACACTCTTTGTGGTGGTCACTTTTTTCTGCAATAGACAAAGATAAAGAAAGAGGCAAATCAAAATGATAAACTAAGTTTTTAGTTTACAATGAGGGAAGGGGTGGATTTGTATGTACCATGATCGTAAGAGGGGAGCTGTACATGATGACGTTGAAGACATCGCAGATGATTCCAAATGCAAGAGTTCTTCTCCTATGGTCAAGAAAAACTAGCAAGAACTGTAGTGACACCGTAGCGACGAAGACGACTTCGCCGCAAAGCCAATAAACTAAGAGTGTGGAATAGGCGCTTCGCCTATAAAAATTAATCTTCTTAAATGAATGATCTCTTTCGGAAGTCAAGACTTCCATCTTTGCAACATTAATTCTATAGGCATATGCCTTTTTACCGTTAAAGAAAAAGAGAGATTCGTTCTTAACCTGCATGAACCCAAAATTAGGCCAGTGTTCAGGATACTATAATGTCTATGTCGATCACTGAAGCTCATTGTCTTCCATTCTGAAAGCTCATTGTCTTCCATTCTGTCTCGTGTGTGTTCTGCAGTTGACTTGGTCTGGGCTTCTCTGAAGCTTATTGTCTTCCATTCTGTCTCGTGTGTGTTCCGTAGTTCACTTGGTCTGGGCTTCTCTGAAGCTCATTGTCTTTCATTTTGAAAGCTCATTGTCTTGTGTGTTCCATTGGTCTTGAAAGCTCATTGTCTTCCATTCTGAAAGCTCATTGTTTTCCATTCTGTCTCGTGTGTGTTCTGTAGTTCACTTGGTCTGGGCTTCTATTCCTGCGTCAGCTAGAGATCATCATCTCATAACTCAATTTTTCAGACTAATGGTGATGGTCGGAATCAGAACGGTGGTTGGAATCCTAGGTAATAGAATTTCATTCCAAAATTTCTTTCTTGGAGTGTCTATTCACTTTGTAATTTCTTTTTCTATGAACAGGGAACATCCTATCATTTTGCCTCTTTCTTTCACCATGGTAAGTTCGTTCACCCTTTTTTATTATTTGTAACATGCAAAATTCGTAGGCTTTGCATCAAATAGACTTTCTCGATGTATATCCTAGAATATTCAACTTTACTATGTTTAATACTGATATTGATGAGGGGTCTGTGTTTGACGAATAGGATCACTGAAGGTTTTAAGCTCTTGCAAGTCATAAAGTCTGGTGTTGTCAAGCCTAACACGGTGATAGACAACACTCTGCTTCATGCACTTTGCAAGAATGGCAAGGTTATTGTGTGCTTGAATCAAACATAGTCATTAGTACAGGAATGAAAGGAGACATAAGATTCACTGACTCGTCTGTATTGTACAGAATGATTCTTTGTTGAGTTTTGAATGAATGAATGAATATCGAGCACATACCCTTTGCTAGTTTGAAGCATAGTAATAGAAAATCCCTATGTAGATGAGCGATAATGTAATCCCGATGGGGTTGATTGTGAGAACTAAAATGCCGTCGGGATGCACGAATGGCAAGCCATATATGAGTCAAAAACTGCAATTCAAGATAGTTGCAAGGTAGGGATCCACCTCATATTCTCCCACCGACTTGTTCTTAAGGATTTTATAAAATGTCGGACTGCAAAACAAAATACATATAGAAATCTTAGTAATTGTATGGTCGAAGAGGAATTTGATTTAAACATTAATTGGATTGGAAATTAGAAGTGGTTACTGCCTGAGATTCATTGCAAAGAGACCTATTGTGCAGCCCATACTACCCTAACAGCCTAGAACTCATTCGATATGCACATTCGGGGGACAAGAGACATGCCCCCTCCTTGCGCACCGCACATTCGAGGACTGAGGCGCGCACGCTTTGCGCACGTCCGGGGACCGAGGCGCGTGCTCCACACTCTTTGTGGTGGTCACTTTTTTCTGCAATAGACAAAGATAAAGAAAGAGGCAAATCAAAATGATAAACTAAGTTTTTAGTTTACAATGAGGGAAGGGGGTGGATTTGTATGTACCATGATCGTAAGAAGGGAGCTGTACATGATGACGTTGAAGACATCGCAGATGATTCCAAATGCAAGAGTTCTTCTCCTATGGTCAAGAAAAACTAGCAAGAACTGTAGTGACACCGTAGCGACGAAGACGACTTCGCCGCAAAGCCAATAAACCAAGAGTGTGGAATAGGCGCTTCTGCCTATAAAAAATTAATCTTCTTAAATGAATGATCTCTTTCGGAAGTCAAGACTTCCATCTTTGCAACATTAATTCTATAGGCATATGCCTTTTTACCATTAAAGAAAAAGAGAGATTCGTTCTTAACCTGCAGGAACCCAAAATTAGGCCAGTGTTCAGGATACTATAATGTCTATGTCGATCACTGAAGCTCATTGTCTTCCATTCTGTCTCGTGTGTGTTCTGCAGTTTACTTGGTCTGGGCTTCTCTGAAGCTTATTGTCTTCCATTCTGAAAGCTCATTGTCTTCCATTCTGTCTCGTGTGTGTTCTGTAGTTCACTTGGTCTGGGCTTCTCTTCCTGCGTCAGCTAGAGATCTTCATCCCATAACTCAATTTTTCAGACTAATGGTTACGGTCGAAATCAGAACGGTGGTTGGAATCCTAGGTAATAGAATTTCATTCCAAAATTTCTTTCTTGGAGAGTTTATTCACTTTGTAATTTCTTTTTCTATGAACAGGGAACATCCTATCATTTTGCATCTTTCTCTCACCATGGTAAGTTCGTTCACCCTTTTTTATTATTTGTAACATGCAAAATTCGTAGGCTTTGCATCAAATGGTCTTTCTCTATGTATATCCTGGAATATTCAACTCTATTATGTTTAATACTGATATTGATGAGAGGTCTGTGTTTGACGAATAGGATCACCGAAGGTTTTAAGCTCTTGCAAGTCATGAAGTTTGGTGTTGTCAAGCCTAACACGGTGATATACAACACTCTGTTTCATGCACTTTGCAAGAATGACAAGGTTATTGTGTGCTTGAATCAAATATAGTCATTAGTACATTAATGAAATGAGACATAAGATTTACTGTCTCGTCTGTATTGTACAGGAATGATTCTTTTGTTGAGTTTTGAATGAATGAATGAATATCGAGCACATACCCTTTGCTAGTTTGGAGCATAGTAATAGAAAATCCCTATGTAGATGAGCGATAATGCAATCCCGATGGGGTTGATTGTGAGAACTAAAATGCCGTCGGGATGCACGAATGGCAAGCCATAAATGAGTCAGAAACTGCAATTCAAGATAGTTGCAAGATAGGGATCCACCTCATATTCTTCCACCGACTTGTTCTTAAGGATTTTATAAAATGTCGGACTGCAAAACAAAATACATATAGAAATCTTAGTAATTGTATGGTCGAAGAGAAATTTGATTTAAACATTAATTGGATTGGAAATTAGAAGTGGTTACTGCCTGAGATTCATTGCAAAGAGACCTATTGTGCAGCCCATACTACGGGCAACCCATACTACCCCAACAGCCCAGAACTCCTTCCCTAGGCACGTCCGGGGGACAAGAGACATGCCCCCTTCCTTCGCACCGCACGTCCGGAGACCGAGGCGCGCACGCTTTGCGCACGTCTAGGGACCGAAGCGCCTATTCCACACTCTTGGTTTTTTTATTTTGCGGTGAAGTCGTCTTCGTCATTCCTATGGTGTCCCTACAGTCCCTGCTAGTTTTTCCCGACCATAGGAGAAGAATTCTTGCATTTGGAATCATTTGCGATGTCTTTAACGTCATCATGTACAGCTCCCCTCTTACGATCATGGTACGTACAAATCTACCCCATTCCCTCATTGTAAACTAAAAACTTAGTTTACCAGATTGATTTGCCTCTTTCTTTATCTTTGTCTACTATAGAAAAAAGTGACCACCACAAAGAGTGTGGAGTACATGCTGTTCTATCTCTCCCTGGCGAACTTTCTAAATGCTTCTGTGTGGACTGCATATGCCCTCATCAAGCTTGATATCTTCATTATGGTAATTGAAACATAATTTGAATTAGTTTCAACCCTTCTTCTTTCAAAGTCTAGAGGCATAAGAACTGAAAGAAACCACCACATACACAAACCTATATGATCCAATAGTAACGCATAACTTGGGAACAACCTGCAGATTAGCAATGGGCTTGGGGTGATGTTTGGTGCAGTGCGGCTCATACTTTAAGGCTGCTACTTTAGGTCGATGGCGGAGAGGAGAGAAGTTGGACCAGCTACAGTGTGATGGAGGAACATCGTTTTTCTATATGTTCATAGCTTTTTAGTATCCACTGACCTTAGCAAACGGACTGCTTTTCTTTGCTTTGTAGTCGGACCAAATCTCCATCTAGCTTGTTTGCGTGTCGGAAATATCAATGCTTGCAAAAGTATGTTTTCCTATATGTATATGTTTAACACTTGTTCATAACTTGAATGATTATCGAATTATGCGCTTTCGGTTCAGTCCGTGTTATTTATGGCCTTTGATAAGCTTTATGAAAACCTTTTTATTCAGTTGAATCCAATTGACTTGAGGGACTCTAGGTATGAGTGGCTTCCTTTGCTTGTTGGGGGTCCGGTGGATGGACCCCTCGAGTACAGTTTTAGGTTTCCTTTATGGTCGAGGGTGTCGATCTATTGGCATAAGTGGAGGCTTCCTAACAGTATTGACACCTAAATTTTTTGCCCATAGATCATTTAAAAAAATGGGAATTTATTTTTCCACAAAAAAAATATCTCTTGTCAAATTTTTGCATATAGATTACCTAGGCATTTAATATAGTTTTTGAAAGTATTTATTTTTCTTAAAAAATAAAAAAATATTTAAAAAAATCAAAAATATTTAATAAAAAAGAATAAAAAGTTGGAGCTGATGATTTGAATGTTGTTAGCCAAGGCCAAAAGGTCAAATTGGAATTAAAACAGTAAGTTAGGGCCAAAATGTAATTTATAAAAAGTTGAGGGACTAATTCGCAAATTTTGCAAAATTTTGCCCGAGCCCCTGAATTATCATCTAGGCCCTTAATTGGGTTGAAATTGAACTTTGGCCAGGTTAAATTAATCATATCGGGCCAAAATGACCAAATTGCATTGAATTAGGTATTTTTAGGCAAGAAAATGGCCAACTTTGAGAGACTTTCTTGCAAAATTGGGTGGGGACAATTGTGAAGATTGGTCAAGATCTTAAATTACTATACATAAGCTTACTAATTGATCAAAATTTGCAACTAAATTGATGGATTAATACACCCAAACCAGCTACCAAAATTCAGTCCATGAGTTGGTCTCAACTCAGAGCTGCTGAGTAAGCAAATTGGTAGTCCCACCATATTCTCCTCAGCCACCCAATCAGTTTGATCTCTACATGTGATGGAAGACCATAATTAGGAGTGCAAGTGGAAGAAAATTTGAAAGGGATAAGCTCCTAAAGGCACGTGAAAGTCGTAGCAAAACCCGCACACTCAACAGCTATAGAAGTTTGAAAATTTTGGCTAAGTTAGAAAGTGGGTGAACTAGCTCAGTTAGCAGGCTTGGTAGGTGGGCAAAAACCGACCAAAAGATTGTTTAATTTAGTGGATAAGATCTCTAAAGCAAACTCTTTTGAGGCATAAAAGGTAGGAGACAAGAAGCGCTAGGGGGAGCTCACGGTCGTTCTCAAAATACAAACCCACAAGCAACTCAAGAAAGGTTAAACTCAGAAATTCCAAATCGACATTTAGAGGAAAAAGTGAAATTTTCGCAAACTTGCAACCAAAATTAGCCAAAACCTTCAACTAGAGAGTGAAACTTCACTCAAAAATCTTTCCATCCATAGGTTGCACGTTCCAAATGGAGATCGGGAAGGCCTCCTAAAGCCCCCTGAAAAACACCCTCTTGTTGGGCCAAGTAAAGACTGAAAATTTTTCAAAGTGTTGAGCACGGTTGGTCACGGGTGAGGGAAAGCGAGTGTGTTTTAGAAAATTGAGAGACAAATGAGGAAAACCATGACTTGTAACCCAAACTAGAATACATATATTTTGGTTTGATGTTAATTTTTTCAACAAAAAAGTCGTGGAGTCTAGTTTTAGGGACCAATAAAAACCTTTGTTGTTAGTTCTTTCTTTGTAGATCCCATTTTCCAATTGAATGAGCCAACTTCCACGGACCCCCGAGGATAATTTCTTGATTTCCTCAGCCAAGAGCCACTTGAAAAAGAAACTAGGAAGTAAGGTAAGAATTCTAGATGTATTTTTGGTCAATTTTGAACATGTTTCAAGAATGAAAAATCAAGAGGAAAACCAGTCCAAAAAATTGATTTTTGAGGCTAAAATTTTTCGGTGTTGAAATTTCTTCAAGAGTCTTGCATGTTTGATTTGTTATGTTTATTTTCGTGCATCACTTGTCTTCATGAGCTTGATGAATGTTATATGGGAGTATCAATGATGCTAAGGTCAACTTGGTTTGGCCTTCAAATTCCCGCGTGAGCGATGAGACCATCTAAAATTTGAGCCAAAAACCAAGCCTATCCACATTGATTCATGGCTGGTCAGTGTGGACTTTGCATGCGTGCTTTTTGGAGAGGTCGTTTTGATGTGTTCATATTATTTTTCGAAAGAACATAGAAGGAGCTGACAGCAAAAGCTGTGTATATTATTCAGAAAACTAAAAAATGTTTAAATACATACTAAAACTAAACCATAAACCCACGTTGCCCACTAACAACTTGCTTGGTCCGCAAAACCAGCAACAAACTAATAGAATAGCTAAAAGACGCGCAGCTAACTGCTCCTACAAGATAAGATTGGCCAAGTAAAATAACAATTAACTAACTCCTAAAAAACAGGACATCAACAAATTAACTAAACAAAACAAAGAAAAACAGATGGCGCGATCTTGATACATCAAGACTCTCCTCTTGGATCAAGTACTGCACATTCCTAGTTTTGCCCTGAGATGTTCAAATCAACCAACATGAAATGACTTCATGAATATATCGGCAATATGGTTTTCTGAACTGCAGTACATCAGTTCACCTCTCCAGCCTTCTGCACTTCTCTCAAGAAGTAATACTTGACCTTAAAATGCTTTTATTCTTCCATGAAATACTAGATTCTGTGAAATGGCCATAGTAGCTTGATTATCCACAAATACTTCTATGTCTTCTTCTTGCTGCATATGCAGATCATCCATTATCTTCTTCAACCATAATGCTTGATTCAAAGCATAACTGCAATGAACTCAACTTCTGTAGTTGATTGAGCCACTAGTTCCTGCTTCTTTGAACAACAAGAAAAACATGCCGACCCAAATGTAAAGCAATAACCTGAAGTGCTCCTCATATCATCTACTGATCCTGCCTAGTCACTATCAGAATATCCTTGCAACTTAAACTCCTCAACTCTACAAAATTTAATCCTATATGAAAGAGTACCTTTCAAGTACCTCAACACCCTCTTTGTAGCTACCATATGCAACTAACTTGCACAATTGAGAAATTTAGACAAGACACTTACAGGAAACATGATGTCTAGCCTAGTTGCAGTGAGATACATAAGACAACCAATCAAACTTCTATAAACTCTTTCATCTGCAGGTTCTGATCCATCATTCTTTTGAAGCTTTTCCTTATGATCCATTGGAGTACTCACACTCTTGCACTCCTCCATATTGAATCTCCTTAGGATCTCCTTCAAGTACTTCTTTTGACAGATAAAAACTTCATTCTGATTCTGCTTAACCTCCATTCCTAGAAAATAAGACATCTCACCAAGATTAGTCATTTCGAACATCTTCATCATCTCTTGCTTAAATGCAATAACAGCAAATAAACTTTCTCCTCCTGGCTTGGTGTGACAAAGCCTTTTGGTTGCTCAACATAAATCTCCTCCTGCAACACTCCATTCAAAAATGCAGATTTCATATCTAACTGATATACCTTTCATCCTTGTTGAGTTGCCAAAGCAAGAATCATTCTAATTGCATCTAGTCTTGCCACAGGAGCAAAGGTTTTTGAGAAATCAACTCCCCAAATTTGTGCATATCCCTTCACCACCAACCTGGCCTTATGCTTATTCACTAAGCCATCAGGATTAAATTTGGTCATGAAAACCCATTTTACTCCAATCACCTTCCTGTCTTCAGGCCTCTCCACTAGTTCCCATGTTTGGTTCTTTTCTATAAAAGCCAACTCTTCCTTCATTGCATTCATCCACCTCTAATCGCTTTTAGCTTCCTCATAACCCGCAGGTTCCAAAACAGCCACATTGCACCTCTGATATATATCAGTTAGAGATATGGTACCCCTAACTAAAACATCATCCACCAACTCGTCAGGTTCCAGTGAGACCTCTTTGTGCTTGTCTTGTGGCTCATTTGTCCAGTCCCATTTCTCATCTTCTAGGAACTGAACATCCCTGCTAGGTGATCACCTTCCTTGTCTGTGGTTGATAGATCCTATAAGCTTTTGACACTAAACTGTAGCCAACAAAGATCCTAGGTTCAGCTTTCTCTCCTAGCTTGTCTCTCTTAACTTGTGGAATATGAGAAAAACACAAATAGCCAAACGCCTTCAAATTTCTTAGAATTAGCTTGACATCAAACCAAGCTTCAAATGGTGTTTTCTTCTCCAATACCCTTGTAGGTAGTCTATTCAGTAGAAAAACTGTTGTGTTTACTGCTTCTGCCCAAAACTCTTTTGGTAGATTCTTCTCATACAGCAAACACCTAGTCATCTCCATAATGGTTCTAATTTTTTTCTCACCAACTCCATTTTGCTGTGGAGAGTAAGGAGCATTAAGCTGATGCTCAATTCCAACCTCTTCATAGAAAGAGTTAAACTCTATGAAGTGTATTATGTTCTATTATCAGATTTGATGACTTGAATCTTGCAGCCACTTTGGTTCTCAACCCATCTCTTAAACTTCAAAAATACCTCAGCAACTTCTGACTTTTGCTTCATAAAGTAAATCCTGCATATTCTGGTATAATCATCAATGAAAATAATGAAATACCTGCTTCCATTTAGTGAAGGAGTCACTTGTGGACCACATAGATTTGTATAAATCAGCTACAACTTCTCTGTAGCTCTCCAAGTGGATTCCTTGAAGGGAAGTCTTGTTTGCTTGCCCAGCAAACAAATTTGCACTTGTGATCTGCATGAACAGCACACCTTTGTGATGAAAGTGCCCCAACCTATTGTGCCATACTTCTGAATCATTGGCCTGACACTTGAATGCCATCTGCTCCTTCTCAAGAGGATTAAAAGAAAAACTCTTCTATTGCATCTTTATCTCGAACAGCTCCTGACCACTAGAGTCAAATATCAAACACTTCTCCTCTTCAAATATCACCTTAAATACCTTTTCAACCAACTGCCCCACACTCAGCAAGTTCCGATCAATCTCAGGCACATCAGAAACCAACTTAGTTCCAACACAACTTTCCATTGCTACAGTCCCTTTACCTTTCACTTCTAAGTGCTTTCCATTCCCAATCCTCACTCTTGACTTCAATGACTTGTCAATGTCTATAAAAAGCTTTTCATCACTTGTCATGTGGTTTGTGCAACCACTATCAACAAGCCAACTGTCACATGGAGTACTAAAGGAGAAACAAGAGGCAACAAACAATTGATCTACCTCTTGCTGGACTGAAGCATGTACCTCACCTTGCTACCAATCTCTTTTCTCTTTGCAGAACTTCTCAATGTGTCCAAGTTTATGACATTTTCTGCACCTTACATCTGGCCTCTTCTAACACCTAAAGTGTGGATGATTCTTTTTTCCACAGGTTGACATGAGGAATATCTTTCCCAATTGTTCTTGGAGTTGCCCGCACTGTTATCTCCTGCAGCAGCTTCTAAACCACTACTGCCATTTCCTTTCTTCCCTTTCCACTTGTTGACTTTTCCTCCTACATTCTGCCGTTCTTTGGCTAGCATAGCTTCTTCTGTACTTCCTTCCAGCCTCATTAACCTCCTCTGCTCTTGTGCTTGCAAAGCACTTAGCAATTTTGCCAACTTGATCTGAGACAAATCCTTAGTATTCTCCAAAGAGGCAATGGTTGCCTCAAACCTTTCGAGCAAGGAGACAAGAATCTTCTGCACTAGCCTATTATTAGAGAGGTCAGTGCCTAGAACTCTTGCCTGATTTGCAATGCTTATCAACTTATCAGAATACTCCTTAATTGTCTCAGACTCCTTCATCTGCAGTCTCTCGAATTTTATGATCAGATTTAGCCCCTTCATGATTATGATCCTCTCATCTCCTTGATACTCAGTTTTGAGTAAGTCCCAGATAGCTTTGGCTGATTCACAAGCCATAATTCTGCTGAAAATGGTAGGTGAGACAGCAGCATATAAACAAGACTTTGCATTTGCTTTCCTTGTTGTCCTCTCCTTGTGAAACTTGATCTGATTGATAGTTGGATTGTTAGGAAGGGGAGCAACTTCATAATCTTGTTCCACAGCTTCCCAAAAATCACAACCCTCTAGATAGGCTCACATTCTCATTGCTTAGGCTTGATAATTTTCTCCATCAAACACTGGTGGAGCCATTGTTGAAAATCCACTTGATCCTACCTCCATCTTGCTTTTAGCTTCTATGGATGTAGACACACCTCTTAATCAATCTCACA